>CM077024.1:60207766-60807766 GCA_039090855.1 Macrothele yani
GCCCTGCAATGCTAATCGTGTGCTTGTCCTCTCGCGGGCGACGCATGCTGCGAATTTAAGGCCAATCGGATGCTTCCTTCTTGGTGTTACATTTTGGGAGGCCAGCAGTGTATTTTAATGAAATGGGAGAAAAATGTGATTTTTCCGGCATTTTATTTGTTTAGAGCTTAATATTACTATTCCTTTTTTACGCGTTCACCAAACTCATCTTGACTATTAACTAATTTGGTCTTCGCGAAATCTGGATCCACCAACACTCTGCAATGGAACACGGCTGTCTATGAAGGAACACATGTCACGTGTCATCGGAGCTACCATCATTACTGGCATGCTGCATGAGACAACGTTTTGGTTACAGGCATCGCATATGCCCCATATGACCTTCCTTTTCAGTTGTGAAAACATATATCTGCCTGTAAAATCAGACATTTTTGGAAGAAATTAGCGCCCAGTAGATCCATTTTTACGTCCGACCGTGAAAATGAAAACACAAATTTGCCGGTGGCGGAGCAAAAACCTGCCCCCTATCTATTCCAAAGTCGAATGCTTACCCAAGTAAGCTACACCGACGTTATTCATCATTGCAACTTTGCTCTTTTGACATGTGTTTTGCCTTTGTAGTATGTCACCCAGTTTAAACGCCTATGGCCTCCTGTTCGTCTAAGTTTCACCATGTGTATCAACAAGACTCAGGGTCAAACATTAAAAGTATTTAGACGGAACCTGCAAACGTATTTAGACTAAGCTTTCCCCATTGCCAGATCTATGCTGGCGGTTCTAAAGTTTGCAAAAATTAAAACTTCTTCACCTCGACTTCAAAGGACAGTGACTCGCAGGATATTCAAGGATAAACTTAGGTATTGGAGCTTCATAAGAACTTTATATTAAATAGATCACAACAAAATAGACAGATGCAAATGTCTCAAATATAAATAATTTCCTGCATCACAGACAATAAAGGCTACCGTATAATAAATCCTACGAATGTTCAATTATTCTAATGATATTAAAATTTATTTAGTTAAAACGAACTCCTCAATTAGCAAAACCACCTAGGGGTCTGCATAATCATAAATCCGCCTCTTCTTTCCGTACTTTCAAAACGTAAGAAATTTTAGAAGATATTGCACCAGAATTATTTGACAGAAGCCAGTTGTTTTGGGAATACTATTAAATTCCTTTAATCATGAAGTATGGTAAAAATATTGTTTTCTAATGCTATGTGATTAATTTATTTCAGTCATAGAGTTTATGAAAAAATATCCCACTCAGAGTTTATGGCAAAATTATCAGACACAGACAAAATTACTGCACAGAGTTTATAGCAAAATTATCACATTTGTTCAGAGAAGAAAATTTTACTGGTTTTTGGTAAAATATCATTCGCACAAAAGTACCATACGCGTGATTGTGCTTTTGAAAGACAAGCCTCTTTTTCCAAGTGGTAACTGAAGCTTCATTCACTGAAATCAGATACAAGCAGATGATTTCTGTGTTGTTCCGCTGATTTGAGAGGTTTCCTACGCTGAAACTGTTGCACGCACGGCGCTGTTCAAGTGTTTACCAATTTGTCATTGCAGTCATAATTTAAATGTCTCATAGCTGAAGCATTACTTACAAGGAATCGTACTTCCATTAATTATAATATGTTTTCCAACCAGCTGTTTCACATTCACAAGTTCAATGAGAGGAGAATAAACGTAATGTACCAAAGCCTTTGATTCGCCGTCAGAAAATTTCAAGAGATACATAATTGCGTGCGTCTTCGTTACATGCTGTGCTTGGACGACCGGAACGGTCTCCTATTGTTGTGTGACTTAATAATTTTGCATTAGGTAGACGGGAGGATTATACATCCCATATATCAAGAGAATTGTTGTTAGGTAACAAACAAATTCCTACCCAAATTAGATCAAAGGATCATACTGAAAAGATGTTTAAATTACAGCGGGGCTTAAGGACCTTCCTTTGCAGTATAATTCGAAACGAAACTTTCCAAAAGAGCTCAGTTCAATTTTAAATGTTTGAAGTGACGGAACCATCCTTTCCTAGTGTAACGAAAGCTGAAATGAATTTAATGAACTCTTGCTAACGGTCACTAGTTTGGAGATATCTAACAGTTTGAGAGAACTATGCTTAGCAGCTCTCAGTCGCATTGGATTCCTGTAATTACGTGAAATCCCATCAAGAGCGTCGAGTGACATACTTTAAATAAGTTTCCTCTTGAAAGTGAAATTATTTGTTGTTCTGGTGACATTTATTTTCAATATATTTTACTTTTTATGCTTACTTTAGCACTTACTTTTCCCTGTTATAAGCACTCGGTGTGTAGAATTGGGATGTTAAACTTGTCGAGGCATGTAATTTAAGCAAATACACGGGCGTGCACAACTTAAGGATCGTTTGGTTTCTTCGCCGTAGCTTCGCAATGAAGCAGCCTGGATAGATGAATGTCATACCGCAGAGACCTTGTAACGTACTAGGAGATGTGACGTACCTGCCAGCAGGACGCACACGACATAAAGGCAGATAGTAGTCAGAACAAACGTCCGCGTAGCTCAATTGGTAGAGTGACTTATTCCGGAATGAGGGGATCCGGGTTCGAATCCTGGCGTGGACAGAAATGACGGAGAAATTTACTTCGTTATAACCTCAGTATGTACCAAACGGGGGAACGAACAAACACATGTACAAAAATGAATACAAAATTGTACACTGGGACTTTACTAAGAAATGAACGTAAAGCAGTGCACACCATGGTACAGAACCATCGTTTCTACAGATGAATTACAGCAAAGAGGTGGTCGTCAGTATGGAATATGATGTCCTCTAACAGCAATGGCTTTGTTGCAGCGTTTGGCCGTACTTAACACGAGGCTGTCGATGAGTTTTTGAGGCAACTTTGCCAATTCCTCTCATAGTGCACGTTTCAACTGATGTGACCGTGCTGCAAGACGTCACCCCATAGCGTCCCACACATGCGGTATGGGATTTAGATCCGGGGAGTATGTAGGCCAATCTATACGATTGATATCCTCATTTTCCAAAAGCTAATATACTACACGCGTACGATGGGGTCTCGCGTTATCGCCCATAAACACGAACTCGGAACTAATGTCACTACGGAATAGGCGTACATGGGGAACGAGCACCTCATCGCAGTAGCGATTTGTGGTTACGGAACCTCTCTCCAAATCAGCTGACGTCCAGAATCGCTCGTGGTACTGAAACGGCTCTCATCCGTGAAGAGTACCGTACCCCATTGCTCTATGGTCCAATCCTTGTGGTCCTTACACCATTGTAATCGATGTCTCCATTGGGTAGGCTTTAATGGGATGCAACGTTAATGTCGTCGGGAAAATATTCCACCTTTATGTGGACGTATGGCAACAGTGAACCACGATAGGTTGCGACCTATGGTCATCTGCAGTTGCTTCGCGATATTGCCCGCTGTCTGGCGTCGATCACGTTTGGCCTCTAGGACCATATAACGGTCATCACTTGCTATTGTTTTCCGTGAATGACCACCACCGACCTTTCTAACAGCTGTTCCTGTCGTTTGGAAGGTCTTCCACGCACGTTAAACAATGATATGTGTCACGCCGAACTGGTTTGCGACACTCGTTATGGTTCGCCCCTCCTCCAGCTTTCCGATTATTCGACCACGTGTACAGTTATCTAAATGTATTCGCGTGAACATTTTATCTGCTGCGAAACACTAACAAACCACTCTAACCTCTTCACAACGCCGCACACTTTCGTTTTCAATTTTTTTTATTGGAGGTTTAACGTCAACAGTGAGCAACTCAATGGGCTATAAGCAGTTACCCGCCCCTAATTTAGGGTCACTAGTTCCAGGGAAGGGAGAGAGCCAGTGCCGTAAGACAAACACAACATCCATGCTTTACCGGATTCGAACCCGGACCCCTTTCGGACGAATGATCAAAGGCCATCGCTTACACCACTGCGCCACCGGGGCGGCCTTTCCGTTTCCTGTCTTGTTGTGTGATGCTCCTTATATCAATTTCAGCTCTGTCATGTGACCTGCGACATCACATTTTAGAAATTTGCATACGCATCGTCTTTGCACTGATCCGCTTGCGTTATGCTAATCGCCTCGAGTGTTTCACTGTGCGGCTACAATCTGCAGCAGTAGTGTCCGTCCTTAAGTTTTGCACGACAGTGTATATCAACTGTAGTTCCAGAATTTAAAAATACCGTGTATTCTAGTTTATGCTCATTATAAACTAGAATACACGATATTCAAAGATAATTCTACAAAAAGTACTGTGACGTGCCAGCTCCGCAAGACGCACATGACATAAAGGCAGATAGCAGCAAGAATGAACGTCCGCGTAGCTCAATTGGTAGAGTGACTTATTCCGGAATGAGAGGACCCGGGTTCGAGCCCCGGCGTGGACAAAAATGACGGAGAAATTTACTTCGTTATAATGGTGCTTGAACTTTCCGGATGACCTGGCAGTTAAAGATCTCGCTATGGTGTGATGTTCTTTCCACGCCGCGAGATAAGAAAAATAAGAGAATCCCTTCTCCAGCGCTACGAAAAATTAAAATGTGTGATGATGCATTCCACACACCAGATTGACTGGGAGTTCCCAAGTGCACGTTCTACAGCTGAAGGCTGCCTGCAAGGATTCGTGCTCACGGCTTACCCGTGGGCCATGCCCCCGGCCCTCTTTCGAGGGGCGGGGGAGATGTGACGTGTCTGCTCTGCAGGACGCACATGACATAAAGGCAGATAGCAGCAAGAACGAACGTCCGCGTAGCTCAATTGGTTGAGTGACTTATTCCGGAATGAGGGGACCCGGGTTGGAGCCCCGGCGTGGACAAAAATGACGGAGAAATTCCCTTCGTTGTAGTACACAAAAAACTAAATATATTACGAAACACTGTATTTCTTCATTTCCTGCGTATTCGGTAAAAAATATTTCCCTTACACCAATACGATATCCGATAGCTCCTTTACAATACAGGGTTCTTCCTGTTCAACATTAATACGATATCTCGTAGCTCACATAGCAACCTCACCTATGCGCGTACTTGGTTGCATCCGCCAGTGCGTATATAAAGCGACAGACATCCTTGCCAGCTGTCAGAGCTGTTTTTGGCATGAGAATGACAAGTAATAACGATTTAAGCGATTTTCAACGCGGTGTCATAGTTGGCGCTCATGAGATGGGCCATAGTATTTCGGAGGTAGAAACGAAGTTCGGATTTTCCCGGACGGCCATTGCAAAAGTGCACCGTGACAACAAGGATCCCGGCAAAACCTCAAACCTACGATACCAGTGTGGCCGTAAAAAGACATTGGGTGAACGTGACCATCGGTGGCTGTTATGAATCCTTTCACGCGATAGGCGTGCAACACTCTCGCAGGTATAATCAGAATTCAATGCTGAAGCCTCAACAAGCATCAGCGCCCGGACTGTGCAACGTACCCTGCACGAGCATTGCGCCTCGCTTGGGCACGGCAACACCGCCACTGGACACTTGATGACTGGAAACAAGCAGCCTGGTCTGACGAGTCGCGTTTCCAACTGTATCGTGCAGATGAAAGGATTCGTGTGTGGCGCAAACCCCATGAAGCCATGGATCCCGCCTGTCAAAAAGGAACTGCACCGGCTGGTGGGCGTCTGTAAAGGTATGGGGTGTGTTTAGCTGGACTTCACTGGGACTCCTGGTACGTCTACAAACGTCTGTGACCGGTCAACGCTATGTGCGCATCCTTTCTGACGAGGTACACCGGTTCATGTCCTGCATTCATTCTGATGCGTTGGGCCTGTTCCAACAATACAATGCACCTCCTCACAAGTGTCGGGCCGCCACATTATGGCTAGAGGAGCATTCATCTGAGTTTGGGATGTTGCCATTACCACCCAAATCCCCAGATCTGAACGTGATAGAACACATTTGTGATGCCATGCAACGCGCTATCGAACACCGGAATCCGAGACCTCTGAATACACCCGAAATGTGGAACGCTCTGCAAGAAGTTTGGGGCGCATTTCCTACAGCATATTTCCAGAAGCTAGTGGAGTCCATGCCCCGTCGTATTTCTGCAGTACTCCGCTCCCGTGGGGGACTTACCAAGTATTAGACTGGTATACCAGGTTTTCTGGCACTTCAGTGTAAATCAAAGTTTCACCAAAATCTTTTAATATTTTGAAATACATCTTATGTACTGTTTTCATACAGTTTTTACGTTTTCAACATATTCTTTATTTTGCTTATTAATTGTTTATAATTTCCGTATTACAAATTTTCGTACGAATGAATTATAATGCTCCCTAAATGTGTCACAACTATTTAACTTGAGAAAAGTCCATAAGAGTGCAATGGTGGTAAAAAACGTTTAGATAGATATTTACTGTGAATTTGAGGTGTGAGAGAAGGGAAATAGAGACTTTTAGATAAAGCAGAAAGGCTGCCTAATATTTTCCTCTCTAAACCAACAGATTTATGGATATTGGAATAAACTTTTATTTATGTCATAGCGATTGACATCGCACCACAGAAAAGAGTAAAATAGGTCTTCAAAGTTTAGTTCCTCGTTTTTAAATAACATTTAAATTCGTTATATTTAAATCGAAAACTTAAACAGAAAAATAAATCACATGTGATCAGTATCCGATGACCTTTTTATTTCTGCTTAGTAACAAAACTTCCATCGAAACAGAAAATTTCCACTTTATTCCATCCCTTTTGAAGACGAAATGAATTTGGACAAAATGAACTGTACGAAGTGAACGTCTACAAAATGCACACAGATAAAGTGATAGGGAACCGTTGAGACCAGTGACAGTAAGTTTGGGACCGGCGACTGCTTATAGCCCATCGAGTTGCTCACAGTTGTCGTTAAACATAAAAAAATACAGTAAGGTATATATGAAAAGTCTTCAATACAGACTCTACTGAAGGAATTATAAAGATTAAATTCTGTATTTCCTATAGGTGTGAGAAACAGCAAAGCACTATAGCGCATTAAGAACTTTTAAGTTAGCAATGAGACCAAAAAATGACACTAAAGCGCATTAAGCATTTTTAAGTTTATAATGAATATATCGCTTCTGCTACTGAATTATAATGAATTCAGCTTCTTCTAATCTAATGCTTCTTCTAATGCTTGTTGTTTGTCGTGTTATTAATTATATCATGAATAAACTTTCCTGCTAGTAGTGTAGTAATAATAATGAACAAGCTTTTAACTGCTAGTAATGTTGTAGGAGTAATTAAGATGAATAAAGTCTTATGCTGGTTGTTAATAATAATCAACTAATGAAATTAACCTAACAGCCAGACAGAGATCTGACAAAACTATGAACTGAGAAAGACGTATTTACTAAGACAATCTTTTATTTGGTAAACTTCTGGCTCTCACATAAACGAAGATCTCTTTACACACGAAACAAAGCTCTCACGCACATAAACAACCGCTCTCTCTATACAACAACAGCTCTCTGACACATAAACAACAGCTCACTTCGTACACCAACAGCTCTCTTCGTACAACAACAGCTCTCTCCGTACAACAACAGCTCTCCCCACGTATCGTTGAACGCGCCTATTTATACTGGCTACCACCACGTCATGACTTACACTCATTGCCAGATCTCATTCAGCGGGAGAAATAACATCTCGTTCAGTAAGATGATAATTTACATAGGAAAATAAAATAACCAGAGATAGTAAAAATCAAAAGGAAAGTGAATCGAGAGTATACGTTACATCATCTCCCCCTTAATTTTTTTTTTGTTCGAAAAACCTATCAATTTTGGAGTGTAAGTCTTACACTTCGTTGATTGACGTTTATCGACCTCTTTTTTGTTTTGTTGTTTGGTGGCAGCAGTATGTACAATCTCAAACTTGGCATGACAAAATCAAGAAATCTGTATTCGTCTGTGAAACACTTTGTTTACTTGAACAAAACAAACCTGCATCGGCATACCTTCCTTTTATTCTGCCTAGCAGGAATCACTTTTTTAATTTCAAATTACGTTCTCATTATTCGTTGAATACACACCAACTGTATCAGCAGCGAAGATTGCCTGGAGCTGCCTAACAGTAACAATTTTTATTATTTTACCCCTAAGCACACACATATATATATCTAAATGTTGGATTAGTAGATGGACATAGAAGAAATATAAAAAAAAACACATATATACACAAAAAAGAATGCATAGGCCCACACGAGAAAAAGAAATTCTGACACGCCAACTGGTCGTGCAGGAAAAACAACAAACGGAGAAAAGAACCTGTCCACGAGAACTTACTTATCTCGAGGACGCATAAAAAACTCTAGTACGATAACGTTTTCCAGGCCTAATCGGACTGGTAAATTCAGGTGGCGGTGAGCGTTTCAAGGATTTGAATCGATCCGGAACATCTGTATTGTGTCGGTCAAGAAATTCCGGCGGCTGACAGGAACGGTCAGGAACGGCTGAAATCCGTCGGTCAGGAAATCCCTGCGGCTGACAGGAACGGTCAGGAACGGCTGAAGTCCGTCGGTCCGGAAATCCCTGCGGCTGACAGGAACGGTCAGGAACGGCCGAAGTCCGTCGGTCCGGAAATCCCTGCGGCTGACAGGAACGGGCTCCCCCAGGCTTTTGATATGTAGTCCCTTTGTGCTGTGGCCCGTGTTGTCCTTCCAGCATTCTTTTGGACGGACGCGGCTCCGGCCACATCGTTTGTTTTCGCTTTCTCCCTCGTGGCATGAGAGTAGAAGCAGGCATCGGCCCTGTTTGCCCTGAGCGTAGGTTCCAGGGGCGAAACCCGGGCGGATGGGAGGATCTCTGCCTTCGTCGCTGTTGCGGCGAAGCAGATTGGGGAGACAAGTTACGTTTTCGCCCAGCTTTTGGTGTTACTTGACGGATTGTAATTGGTGTTTGACGTTTAGGAATAGTCAAATTATTGTTCATACCTGATAAATCCGAAATATCTGAAGCCTCTGAGTCGCTGCTGTAATTTAGTGGTCGTGCAGGGCGATGTTTATTTCTGCCTATATACTCTGACGAGGTATTCACTGGTGCAGAGTTATCAGGAAATGGTGCAGCAATAGTCTTGGCAATGGTTGGAGGGAAAGGAACGATACTAGTATTTGAAGAACTTGATTCGAGCCTTCGTATCATGGAAGATGCAGGTTGCGTGTTTGGAAACCCGTCTTGAGGAGGGGAGGGTGAAGAAAAAATCACTGGAGATTCTTCAAAAATGTTTGTTGGTTCGTCCAAAATTTCTGGAGGTTGATCGTGAGATATAGACTCTTGAGTCTGTGGAACAGAAGGGTGAGTAGGGTTGATTATAAAATCGATATTTCGTTCATGATACTTGCGACACTGAGCAACGTGTACGTATTGAAATTGATTGTCAGATTTTTCAAGAACAATGTTATTTTTAAACACATTTGCCACCCGATATGGACCTTCGTAGCTGGGTGCAAATTTCTTCACTAAAGTATGAGAAACAGAAGACTGGAAGTGCGTTTCCACGAGAGTGAGATCTCCAGCGACAAGATCTGGTTCCCTACGCCTAGTATTATAATATCTTGCTTGAGCCGCTTGTGCTCTTAGCATTGCAACACGAGCTTTTTCTGCCATGATTCGTACTGATTGCGGAGTTGGTCGCTGGTTTAGTTCGTTGATAATCCCCGTTAAATTTTCAAAAGGGGTTTTAATTTTGCGACCCAGAAAAAGTTCTGCAGGAGTAATTTTAGTAGATTCGTGAACAGACGAGCGGAGAGCGAACGAAAAAAGCTCAAGATGGTCATCCCATCGCTCGTGATGATCCATGACAAATGTAGCAATCATTTTCACTAGCGTGCGGTTTACTCGCTCCGCAGGATTACTCAGGGGATGATATGGGGAAATGAATTTATGCTTAATGTGTAGTCTCGCACACATTCTTTCAAAAATGTCAGAAATAAATTGTGGACCATTATCCGAAACTACTTTATTAGGTGCACCATATCTAGAGAATACTTCATTAATTAATACATTACAAATAACATCTGCCGTAGCGGCTTTGATGGGAAAAACTTCAACCCATTTAGAAAAATTATCAGTTAATAATAACACGTAACGAGCTTTGTTTTTAACAGATAAAGGATAAGGTCCCAATAAATCTATTGAAATAATGTCAAAAACATGAGACCTTGAACTAGATTTCAAGTGACCGGCCGGTCTTACATTACGGTAATTATTAATCTGACACAAGTGACATGATTGAACGTATGCGAGCACACTTTGGTACATGCCAGGCCAATAGGCAACATCCCGCAATTTACAACGGGTCTTGCGAATACCTAAATGGCCTGCAAGAGATTTTTCATAAAATTCGTTTAAAAGAGCCATTCTAAGGGTTCGCGGAATACATGGGCGAAACTCTGCCCTAGTAGTCCTAGATTTCGTATAGTAAAGCAGACCCTCTATGACTTCAAAATGCTGTGACCTTCCAGCCAGAGAAGGATCACTTTGTAGGGGCGAACCCGCAAGCAAAAAATTATAGATATCCCCAAAATCTGGATCATTTATTCATTCTGCCATTATCTGCTCTCTGGATGTTATATCAGCTATTAGAAGTAAAGGCTGACATCCAGGAGTAGTTTCTGTGGGGAACCCCCTAATCGGAATGCGAGGCAATGCGTCCCGTAATTGATTCTTATGACCAGGCTGATACGAAATTTTGATATTGCTCTCTTGTAACTTCAGAGCCCACTTCATAAGTCTTTGAGAGAGATGCTTAGCAGAATTCAAATACTGAAGGGCAGAATGATCCGTAATTATGTTAACTGTCAATTCGTTAAGATAACATTGAAATTTATTCAGCGCATACACAACAGCAAGACATTCACGTTCCGTAGCTGAATAATTGCGTTCAGCTTTGGCTAAAGTACGAGACGCAAAAGCTATTGGATGCCCAGCTTGTGACAAAACGCAACCAAGACCAACTCCGGATGCGTCAGTATAAATATCAAATTCCTTAGTATGATCCGGGAAAGCCAACACAGGAGGCTGAGTCAACGCAGACTTCAGTGTTTCAAACGCAGCGTTAGCCTTAGGTGTCCAAACAAACTTCTTGTATTTACGTTTCAAAGCATACAATGGCTCACAGATTGTAGCATAAGCGGGGACAAACTGCTGATACCATCCGGTCGTTCCCAGAAAGCGTGATAGTTCTTTTGCTGTTTTAGGCCGAGGAAAGTCAACAATAGGCCTAATTTTTTCATTATCCGTAAATAAGCCGTGGGGAGTGATTTTCAATCCCAGATATACAATCTCGTCCCTCGCTATCTGGCATTTACTAGGTTTTAACGTCAAGCCAGCATTGTATATGAGTTGGAACACCTGTTTGAGTAGAGAAAGGTGCTCGTCAAAAGTCTCGGATGTAATAATAATGTCATCCAAATATACATGCACATGGGGACCCAGAACAGGTCTGAGAACCGTATCCATAAGCTTTTGGAAAGTAGCAGGTGCAGAAGCTAATCCAAAGGGCATACGCAGGTATTCATAAGCCCCAAAAGGAGTCACAAAGCCTGTTTTATCGACAGAGTCCGGATGTACCGCCACCTGCCAATATCCACTCGCCAAATCCAAGGTTCACATCCATTTAGTTGATGACAGGTCATGCAAAATATGCGACATGACAGGTAGTGGATAATTGATCGTTTTTGTGACTTGGTTGAGCTTGCGGAAATCTGTCACGAAACGAAATTCATTGGGTTGTTTCTTTGGAACCAAAAAGGCAGGAGCAGACCAGGCGCTTGTTGATTCCCTTATTATGCCCTGTTTAATCATTTCAGAAATTTGACGTTGCATTTCGTGTTTCTTATGGGGAGCACAAGGGTAAGGTTTCATCGCTATCGGTTTCGAACCCTCAGTGTCAGTGACATGATAAACCACCTGTGTGAAACCAGGTTGATCAGAAAATAAACCAGGGCTTTCCTGCAAAAGCAGAGAAAGCTGGTTTCGTTGCCTCTCATTCAATTGGTTACTCAATAACAAACTCGTTATATCTACAGGAACCGTAGGAATCACTTTGATATGTTCCGGAAAGGAAATCACATGTTGTACGAAATTCAAAGTAACTTGAAAAGTATTAATAAAGTCCATTCCCATTAGACATTTAACAGGTAGTTCGTCTATAAGCAGGAAAGAATGCGTAAAACGAGCCTTTCCCAGCCCTAGAGATAATGTGACAGTTCCTGTGATACTGAAGATTTCGTTATTTGCACCTCGCAAATACTGCGTCGCAGGCTGAACGAGTATTGCAGGAAAATTGTCAGTGCAAAACTTCGTATTTAGGGCTGATATTTCAGAACCAGTGTCGAACTTTGTCTCTACAATAATATCTTCAATTGTCAAGAACACATCAGGCAACTGAGGAGTTTGAACAGTCACTAATACTGTTTTAGGGTCAGAATGCTTGGTATCAGGAAGCAGGACCTCCCACCCTTGGTCTACTTCCTTTGGAAGTTTAAAGGATTCCTGGTTGGATTATCATGCGGTCTGAAACCTCTACCCTGCCGGGTATCGGGAAAATTTTCACGATGAGGGAAATTGCGTGAAACCTGCGTCGGGAACTCTGCGTGTCTGTTGACATTTTCATATCTATTACTTCTTCCCTCAACACGGGCAGAAAAATCATCATTGCCCTGAGCATGAAAACGTTCCGAATGCTGCGGATTGGAACGGGGTCGAGCATTCTGTGCATTTGTACGATATCCCGAAGATTGTTCAGAAACTCGCGGTTGGTTTGCCACTCTTCTGTGTGGTGGAACGTATGAAGCTTGGGCGTGCACTTGTGTATGCTCGCGCTGAACGTTATTAGGCATATTATGCCGCTGAGGGTTTTCGTAATAAGCCTCTCGGGGTGCCCGAGCATGGTGAGTTGAACCATGTTTGCCGTGTCGCCCTTCATACGTTCGTATGAGGCGAAGGCATTCATGAATTATAGCAGGGTGTCGAACCTCAAGAAAATCTTGTAAAAATGGGTCGAGCTGCTGCAATAGGGTATCCAACATGTCGACATGACTGGCATGTGGATCCCATAAGTTATATAAGCGTGTTGTTTCCAACGCAAATGCAACAGGGCTATCGTTGGGTCCTTGCTGACGAGAAAAAAGTTGTGGTGCAAGGCTAGCTCGACTGAGGTCGAAAGGAAAGACTTCCAAAAATTCTGCTCGGAAATTATCATAATGAGAATCCGGGTTCGACACTCTCCACTGCCGATACCAGGTCTTAGCGGTATCCTTCAAGCAAGTGCCTGCGATTTGTACTTTGCAGTCTTCAGGAATATTGTATAGATCAAAATGATCTTCCAAATCTTCGAGGAATTTTAAGGATCCCTCCAACCCATTGAAATGAATTGTCCTGCATGCGGCACGAAATATGGAAGCATTCTGCTTCGCTGAGAGGATTGAACTCCCTCAGGTACGACCCGCGACTCAGAGTAACAGGAAGCCGGTGAATTACGAAATTGTGAAGAATGCCTGGGGACTTGTAAATCATTCATATCAAAGTGAGACCCACAGGCTTCTTGCAAATTGTAAAAAAAAACACCATCACCATCGAAGTCTGATTTAGGGTGAAAAATTGACGTTGTCTCAGATAAGGAAGACATGGGTAATGATGGTCAAGATTTCGTGTTCGAGAAAAGTTCGGGCGCCAATTATAATGAATATATCGCTTCTGCTACTGAATTATAATGAATTCAGCTTCTTCTAAGCTAATGCTTCTAATGCTTGTTGTTTGTTGTGTTATTAATTATATCATGAATAAACTTTCTTGCTAGTAGTGTAGTAATAATAATGAACAAGCTTTTAACTGCTAGTAATGTTGTAGGAGTAATTAAGATGAATAAAGTCTTATGCTGGTTGTTAATAATAATCAACTAATGAAATTAACCTAACAGCCAGACAGAGATCTGACAAAACTATGAACTGAGAAAGACGTACTTACTAAGACAATCTTTTATTTGGTAAACTCCTGGCTCTCACATAAACGAAGATCTCTTTACACACGAAACAAAGCTCTCACGCACATAAACAACTGCTCTCTCTATACAACAACAGCTCTCTGACACATAAACAACAGCTCACTTCGTACAACAACAGCTCTCTGACACATAAACAACAGCTCACTTCGTACAACAACAGCTCTCTTCGTACAACAACAGCTCTTTCCGTACAACAACAGCTCTCCCCACGTATCGTTGAACGCTCCTATTTATACTGGCTACCACCACGTCATGACTTACACTCATTGCCAGATCTCATTCAGCGGGAGAAATAACATCTCGTTCAGTAAGAAGATAATTTACATAGTAAAATAAAATAACCAGCGATAGTAAAAATCGAAAGGAAAGTGAATCTAGTGTATACGTTACAAGTTAACAATGATGTAATACTATTATGGATCTTGTATACAAAGCTGTGAGAAAGGAAAGGCGTTTTCTTGCCCATGACACTAATTACAATTTCAATTCTATATTTATCTCAATTAAATAACGCCTGCATCTAACGTAAATGTTAATCGCTTTTGTCCCCTAAGTGACTTTAAATAAAAGGATGAACAAGTACCCTCTCTTGTGGAGCACAGTTTTTGATCAGAAGAGAATGATTCGCTAGTTAGAGAACTAAATTGATGCTTTATTAATCAGCAAAGGCTTCTTAAAATTTTGCGTTCCTTCCTCAGTATTTGAATGAGGTTAATAATTAGTTTTGCATTTAAATTCTGAAAGCAAATACATTTGAGGACACACCAGTACATTCCATCTTTCTAGCAGAGATTTTGATAAACTTCCTACAGAAAGAAATGGACGCTTTCCGTTAGGCACGGGTTTATTCAGAAAACTTGTTGTTCAGGAAATGGTTTTTCATCGCTAACTTTCAGCACGTCCGACCTGTGTGCAAGTAAACTTTGTTCCTCTTCTACCTGAAATGGAATTTTATAGGATATATGTAACTGCGTATCTAATGCTTGCATTTACCTTGGACAGAAGATATCAAGTGAAGGCCACATCAAAGGAGACATTAATGGACGTATAAAATTTTTCTGTGGTTCATCTGGAAGAAACAATGCAATTTTCAAGAGTAATTTCTCATTACTTCTTAAATGGAAGGTGTTTAATTATTACATCCTCACATTTTTATAAATGGATCAAGGGCAAGGACTTTAACTAAACAAGGACGTACAGATGCTACGAGCATATCAAAGAAACATGCTTGTAATATCCAAGAAAGATAGGAAAATGAAATCATGGATCATGTAACGTACTTATTACAGAATTGTCGCCCATGTCAAGACAGCAAATTTGCAACGACAGACTCCGTCGGTATAGCTTAATTGAGAAAACTTTCGGCTCCGGAGCAGAAGTATGCTGCTTCGATTTTCACAACTGGCAAAGAATTTTTAGGCTAAATTGGCGCCAGAACGCAAAATAAATCTCATGGTCGTTGGATTCTTCAAAAAATGTGTCTTGTTCGTGCCACTCATCGTCTGGAATTCATGAGAATTCCCTCTTCTGCTGACTGATCCAGGAACGTACGATTCCGTTCCAGCCCTTTCTGAAGGGGGATATATATACTCACGGACAATTAAATTTGCGCACCAAGAAGGAAGCATCGGATTGAACTGAAATTTTATGGAGGTAATGATACAGATGAATGATACAGGATGGCAAAAACAAAGCTGCAGGGCAATTACAGAGGTATATGTGGCACGCAATTCGGTCATCTTCAATAGCGCGTCGCGATACATACTGTAATACGGTCCGGCATGGAGGCGAAAAGACGCCTGCTGTTGTCCTGAGGCAGACTGGCCCACACATGTTGGACGGTGTGCTCCAAATCCCGGATAGTGCGGCCACGGCGGCAGCTGGCGTTTCAACTGGTTCCACACATGCTAGATACGGGACACGTCCGGAGAGCGCGCAGGCCGTGGAAATGTCTGGACAAAACGTAGACAGTCCTGAGCAACTCGAGCCTTGTGCGGGAGGGAATTATCCTGATGGTATAGCGCACCTGGAATCCTGGCCAGGAATGGCAGCACATGGGGCAATAGGATCTCATCCACATACCGCTGGCCCGTCAATGATCCACGTGCGACTACTAGAGCTGATCGGCTATCGTAGGCAATGGTTCCCCAGACCATAATGTATGCAGTGGGGAGGTACGGCGCTCGATAGCAAGGTTGGGATTGGGCCGTAGACCCGGGGACATCCACACCCGGAAACGATGATCATCTGTCCCAAAAACGAAGCGGAACTCATACCTAAACACCAAACATCTCCAGTCTTTGGCGTTCCAGATCGCTCTGGCCTGGCACCACTGCAAATGGAGTTGGCGATGTTCTGGTGTAAAGGACAGCACACGGAAAATGCACTGGGATCGCAGATTCACTTCCGTGAGGCGTCGGGAAATGGTTCGTAGGCTCACAGGAGCTGCTACACCTGCATGTATAATGGACTGAGTCCCCGTGGTATCCGTTCGTGGCTGGCGCACAATCCGTCGATCCTCCCTACCGTTGGTCCTCCTGGTCCGTCCGGAGGCACTCCGCAGTGTCGCAGTGCCGTTGCGCGTCCACTGCTCCCAACACAGTCGGACGGTTTGGTCAGAACGATCCACTTGTGGGGCCATACGGCTCGCCGACAACCCTGCAGTTTTCAGCCCAATGATCCGGCCTCTCTCAAAGTCCGTAAGCTGCGTAAATCGACGTCTTTGGCGTCTACCCGGCATTCTTGCCACTCTGTACCAGTCTTTGCGTTGGCCTATGCTCTTCGCTTTCATGGAGCACCGACTACATGCCGGGTAATAAGGCTGTCGGTTCGTGCTTGCAGCGCCACCATAGCGTGTGCAGTCATGCGCAATCGCACCAAACGTAGATCATGTGCATACCATCACGCACTTTAGCTATTTGTAGAGTTTCGCGGTTGTAGCATGTGTTCTTCTAGATGCGCAAATTTAATTTTCCGTGAGTGTACGTAAATGTGACATACCTACCTCAGCGGTAAAGAATATGTCCCCGGCAAATGGTTTTTACGCTATAGTCAAGAAACCCACAAGAGTTAACAACATCATAGTCAAAGTAAAGACTCGTATTGTAATGGGATGGTCATATTATAAAAAAGAACTGACAACTGTTGGACAACTGAAATACTAGAACGGATTCCAAGCGACAGGAAAAGACACAGAAGGCGTCATGAGAAATTGGAAGATGAAATTGGAAAGCATGCTAAATTGACTTGAAAGATAATTGCTTAAGGCAGGGAATTGCTATAAGCAATTATCTTTGCTTAGGGAATTGCTGGAAGACCTTCTTCCAGCAGTGGACTGAGCATGGTTGATGAGGATGATGACATATAACAAGTTCCAATATGTATTTGGAACACACTTAGTGAAGTGCTTGTTACGTATTTTTTGTCCTTAGTCGGTTTTCATTAAATAATTTATGTATCGCTTATCACGGCACAACGCTATTGCTTGAAGTGATAACTTTTCTATGGTGCTGGAAACACGTATCTGAAAATTTGTAAAATACTTAATGAACCAACGAATATCTTTCTAAAAAATGAAGACCTTTTATCAAAAATGGTGTCCATAAAAATAGTGCGACAAAATTGATGGCTTGATGGCCCAGTTGGTTACCTGCTTATCCAAGACCTTTACATACAGAGTTTCGGAAGCGCATGTGCGAAGTTATTTTCACATTAGGAAAATGCTTAGCCTTACAATTTCCTTCCAGCTAATTATTAAAGGTTCAGTTTGAGTACTAAATATCCTTTGTTATCCTATATTGATGATTTTGGCTTCAAATATGCATTTTGAAGAAGCTATGTTGGAATCTTACTTAATTATTCTTCTACTATTGCTGGAACAAAAGGCTTTAGTAAGAGCATCGTACCAGAAATTTGGCAGAACTGATATCTGTGACGAAGCAGGTTACTGCAACACGAAAACATTTTACCAAACATTTCTTCTGGTCAGCGCTGCCTCACACAGGGACAGAGCTAACCAGAAGAAATAGAAAAGCTAAGAAGAATAAAAAAACTTGCCTTGTGAGGAAGAAGACAGAGTCACAAGCCAGCAAATAGCACATTTTTATCATTCAGTTTTAACCTTCTTTAAATACTGAGTTCGCACATTTGTGAAATGAATTGTTTTTATAACTAATATATTACAAGCACTTTGATAGTTCTTTAGAAAAGCATTTGTCATAGGACTTCATTCTTACGGCTTACAGAGGTTCAAAAAGGCTCATACTTCTGTTTATATTCTATCTGTTTCCACCAAGCACAATCAGTGGACATAAGTTTCTCTTAAGTAATAAATAGAGCAATTAATTATGATGCATCACATTTGATATGAACCTTCGAATTTTGCTTTAAGAGTAATCTCTGCGTTGAAAACAGATGCGGTGTAGCGCATACAATATATCTATATTGTAACCTTCCTTTTTAATTTTCTATTTTATTACAAATTATGTAACTTCTGAACGGCAAGTCACTACTCAGAATTTCATTATACCTTTTGGCAACAACTGACAGTAAGTCTAAGGCAAATTAAATGCAACGCTGAATATGAAGGAGAAGGGCTACGAAAAAAAGATTTACTGATCAAAATTAAACCAGGTAGGTTATCTTAATGATCTGTTCGCTGAATCAGCTTTATCAACGAGAATGGTATTGTGATTAAGTCAACAAAGATCTGAAAGTTGCACAAAGAGGATTTGGGATTACCAAGCCGCAAATTAATAATCAAGAAGAAAGCAAATTTTCGTTGTAAGTTACATTTCTTGCCACTACTTTTTTCATCGATGCCTGATATCTTTCGTTGTCGTTTGTAATTGACTTAGGAAACAAATAACTTTAAAACATTTAAAACAGAAAAGGGGGTCGTTTATAAGTTCTATCTGTATTAAAGTGTAAATCTTTCGTCAGAAATAAAAGTACAACTCGATGTTGGAGTTTATGAAACACGTTCTGCACTGTTCGATTATAATTTTTCAATCATGTTTTTAAAAATTAATCCTGTGATGTTTAACGATGTCATCCTTTATTCTAAAATTCCAACATTTAATTTAACACATCAAGAAAATATTGCAATTTTAGATTGTCTCATCAAAACAATAAACAGCTGTAATCTTTCTTTCAAAGAGCTAGCAAATTTCTTGAACCCTTTATGATTATTCACTCTGATTAACATTACACCAGTGACGTAAAGACATCACGGTTCATTCACTGAATTGAAATGTAATAATTACTGAAGCTTTACTTCTACCATTCGTTCTTCTCTGCAACGGCTTGTCATCAAATATTTAAAAGTACGTGAAGAAAACTAGGAGAAGAAACGCGAGTTCTTTACGAGTAACTGCACTTGCATTTTGAAGATAATCCGCGCATGCTAAGGTAAATTACACTCACGGGCATCCTGGATGAAATCACGCACCATTGTAGAGAAGAGTACCTACAATGTATGAGTGAAGATTTCTTCCTCATTTTACGAAAAATAATAATCACATACACCTGTGCACGCCATGATGCCTTCTTTCGTTTTAGAAAAAAAAAACAAGCAATCTCTTCTGCAACTTCCCCGCGTCGTAATGAGCCAGCATTCGAAATCGTAAACCAAACTAACTCCGCCTCAAGCACGGGATTCTTTGTTTTGGTTACGGTTAGGAGGAATTCCATCAACTTCCTTCCGTGGGAAGAACGGTTCTGTTACGTGACATTAGGTAGTTCTCTGTTTTACACCAACCGAAATTTTGAAGTTTTTGATAATTTTGCGCCTATCCATTTTGTTATACACTATATTGACAAAATTCACCGGACACCCTGTAACGTACCAGGAGATGTGACGTACCTGCCCGAAGGACGCACACGACATAAAGGCAGATAGGAATCTGAATAAAACGTCCGCGTAGCTCAATTGGTAGAGCAACTTATTCCGGAATGAGGGGATCCGGGTTCGAATCCTGGCGTGGACAGAAATGACGGAGAAATTTACTTCGTTATAATGGCGCCCGAACTATCCGGATGACCCGACCGTTCAAAATCTCGCATTGGTGTGATGTTATTTCCACACCGCGAGATAGGAAAAATAAGAGAATCCTTTCTCCAGCACTTCGAAAAAAAAAATAAAATAAGGGGGAGATGATGTAACGTACCAGGAGATGTGACGTACCTGCCCGAAGGACGCACACGACATAAAGGCAGATAGGAATCAGAATAACACGTTCGCGTAGCTCAATTGGTAGAGCAACTTATTCCGGAATGAGGGGATCCGGATTCGAATCCTGGCGTGGACAGAAATGACGGAAAAATTTACTTCGTTATAACCCCTTCAACAGCAAATGAATGGATCCTCTGCGTTGTTAAGATGCGCGATACAGCTTCAAACGATGTAAAAACAAGTCTGCAGCTGACCGCGATCATATCACACTGTGAGGTTTGAGTGAAAATGTCGCGGCGGAAATGAACTGACTTTGAGAAAGAAAAAATTGTTGGGTGTTGTATTAGTGGGTTGTCCAGAAGAGAAACCGAGAGGCGTTTAAACATACCCAAGTCAACTGTTTTGGATGTACTGAATAAGTGGAAGACACATGGCGTGCCTGTAGCAGGAAAAAGTACCGGCAGACCAACGAAAATTAGTGATGGAAGACGTCAAATCCTCCGGAGAGTCGTTACAGCTAATCGACGGAGTACTGCACATGACCTTAGTGTACAGGTGAGTAAAAATGTTGGAACCGCGGTTTGTATACGTACTATTCGCAAAGAACTTCATTCCGTGGGTTACCTTGGTCGTTCGGCTGATCATAGGTCTCGCATATCCACTCGGAGTGCTCCTCGTCGTATAGCATGGTGTAAAGAACATTTCTCGTGGACCGTAGATCAATGGAAACAGGTCCTATGTACTGATGAATCCAGATGCACGATCCATCAGTCTGATGGCCGTGTGCGGGTATGGTGACATCCAGGGGAACGCTGCTATTTACCACAGTGTACTGTTCCTACGGTCAAGTTTGGAGCTGGCAGTGTACTCGTGTTGGGGCGTGTATCGTGGTATGGTCCCTGCCCATTGTTTATCGTTGACAAACCTGTTAACCAGCACGTCTACCTCGATATTCTGGACAATTATGTCTTACCTACTCTGTGGCAATACGTAATTAAGCTGAATTGTAATTCGTCAGAAACCTAGCCTTGTTGGTACTAGCAGGATAATGCACCGAGCCATAAATCAAGGGATGTTACGGCGTGGTTTGACGATAATTCCGTATCGCGTGTGGACTGGCCTGCACAGAACCCTGATCTTAATCCCATATAACGCCTACGGGAGAAATTAGAGCGTCGCATAAGAAGTTTGGAGCCAAGGCCTACTGGTAAGCAACAGTTAGCGGCAGCGTTATATACTGAATGGAAGCGCATACCTATCGCTGTGTTCCCAAACCTTGTCGAAAACATGTCTCAAAGACACAGTGCATTCATTAAGGCCAAAGGTGGACCATGGCATTCAGTAAAAGAGTTTTCTCATATCGTCCTGGGGAATAGCAGGCTAGGATGCTTCTATGAGAGACCAAAGTTTATTTGTGGTGACTGGCAGAGGAGCCTGACAGGCCATTTGCTTAGCTACCATGTACCAGACATGTTGAATCCGGAACACATTCGGTGAACGCGTAGGCCAGGGAAGAAGCTGTATCTGCCGTGCATGGAAGAGGTCTTAAACGTTCTGGGCCACGTGTGGCGGAGCATTGTCCTACTGGAATATTACGTCAGGGCAACCCTAAAACATGCCTGATGTATCACTGGCTGTTGTGGGTTCTCTCAATTTGTATCAGGCGAGAACACGGATTCAACCCGATGGCGTCCCAAACCACTTCGCTTGGTATTGGTCTGGTACGACTTGTAAGGTACCGTTCAGCTCGATGCCTCCTAACATGTATGCAGCTATCATGGTACATTAAGCTGAATTGTAACTCGTCAGAAAACAGGACCTTTTGCCAATCACAGCGCCAATTTCTATGTCTTAGATTCCATTGCGGCCTGAAGCGTCTGTGGTTGCGGATTAGAGAAACGTGCAGAAATGGTCCACTAGCGACCAGTCCTCTGATATGCAGACGACGTCGTACTGTGCTGCATGACAAAGCCTGACTTATGACAGTGCTTCACTGCTTCGCTAACACCGTGGATGTCGCTGTGTGATTGCTCACTGCCATGCTGTAGAGGCGTCTGTCATCCCGTGCAGTCACGCGATTTTCGGGATCAATTTCTCAGATTTCTGTGCATCCCAGCCTCATCTGTCCACTGGTGCAATGTTTGCATCACTGCACTGGCGTTTCCTCCCGTACGAGTGGCAATTTCGCGATAGGATAATCACACTTCTGTCATCCCAACAATCCATCTTCGCTCAAAGTCTGCCAGGTGTTCGTAATGCAACCATCTTCGTCGACAAGTCATAGCGAAATACAAGAAACATTCTTTCGACTCAAATTAGATCTGCACTGATTGAAACATCTCATTTGAGCCAGCTCTTTTTACCCAATACCAAATAGTTCAGAGACCGCTGCTCCGAAATCGCATGCGCATTTTTACTGACATTTTAATCATATGCGTGGCGCAACCTACTGTAAATATCCTATAAGTTCCAAAATAATACCAAAAGTCCTTCATAGTGTTGCAATTTTCACAAACAGCAGTGTATGAAGTGAAATGACAAGTCAGTATGCACACCCACCTAATAAGTTACGTTTCGGCTTCCTCGCTACAGTACGTTGTGTCATGGCCTCTACGAGGTGCTGAAAACATTCAAGGGTTACTGCGGCTCGTGATTCCAAGACAGCCATCAGTAAAGCTCACCTGCTGGGGTTTTGGCTCAAATGCATCCCTACACAGCGTTCGACAAATGATCAGTTGTATTCATATGAGGGAACTGAGATCGCCATTCGAAAATTGCGAAATCTCTGAAATGATCCTTCCAGCAGTCCTTCATTAAAGGGAAGCCATCAGTTTGGGCGTTGTCTTTTATTAATGAAAATATCTTGTGGAAATCGGCAGCCAGGAAGGAGTGTAGGCATTCGGTGAGTATTTCAGCATGGCGTTTTGTAAGAACGCCGCAGAACATTACATCGCCTCATGCAGTCTGTAACACGCTGATTTGGCAGTTTTAGTCTATAAACTCGCGTGTACTACGCTCCATAGCCATGATCGTAGAGCTATACCACCGTGCTTTAGGGGGAACCTCGATTAATTTGACCAAACTACCAGTTACCAGGCTTCCACGGTTCAGTGGCCACATTCCCTCCCACACTGTAGCCTCATAATCCGGTGACGTGTTGTTAACAAGAATACTGGAAATTTGCTTTGAGAAAATGTCTTTGCGCAAAATTTTGTAGGTGACTCGTCGTTGAGTTCTGACGTTATCCCCTCGACACCCGTTTCAATTTCTCGGTATGGGAGGAGCTATGTTCACCTCAAACATCCATGGTCCATTTACAGTCATGCGTAGTGCGATCGAAAAGTTCCGAGACTAGGTACGTAGCGCGCCAACAAATGAAGCACGCGGACACGCGTGCAGCGGGCGAGGGCAGTGACTTTCATGAGTCATTGTGCCGAGTGGCGTCGTTCTGTGAATATCAAAAGTTATGCTACACGATATTTGGTGACCACGTGCAGAACACAGCTGTGATTTCGGTATGGACTGCAAACTAGAGCAGCGACCGAACATAAAATTCCGCGTCAAACTCGGCAAATCGAGAACGGAGATGCATGAAATGTTGCGGCAGGCTTATAGCAATGAAGCAATGAGTCGTGCGAGGTGTTTTGAGTGGCACTCTCGCTTCAAGAGCGGCAAAAAGGCACTGGAGGACGACGATAGGTCAGGGTGACCGTGCAACTAGCAAAACCCCCCAAAATGTGGACAAAAGTCGGAAACTGGTGCATGAAGATCGTCGAAGAACCATTCAAGATATTGCTACCATCGTCAATGTGTCATACAGAACACTGCAAGAAATGCTGACGTCGGTTTTGAACATCATTGCTACAAAGTTTGTGCCAAAGATTCTGAACCCCGAACAGAAGGCGTTCCGTGTCGAACTCTGTCAAGATCTTCGTCAGCAGGTGGTGAATGAACCAACGTACGTGTCGCGGGTCATAACTGGGGACGAGACTACGATTACGTCTACGATTACGACCCGCAAACCAAATGAGTCTTTGCAGTGGAAGAACCCGACATCTCCACGGCCAAAGAAGGCTCGGCATGTCTGGAGCGCTGACGTCCCCCAGGTGGAGACCGTCAGCGTCCTTTTTTACTGTAATGTTCTGCGGCGTCTTAGGGAGGACATTCACTGCAAACGACCTGAAATGTGTCTCAGGGGCGATTTCCTGCTCCATCACGACAATACAGCAGTTCACCTAGCGTTAGCAACACGCCAGTTTTGCAGCCGCAACAGCATGACTTCTCTTCTTCACCCACCTCACTCGCCGAATTTCGCCCCCTGCGACTTCTTTCTCTTTCTGAAGATGAAGCTGAAGCTGATGGGTTGCCGTTTTGAAACCGTGGACGAGATTCAACGCGAATCGCAGACGGTGCTTGACACCATTCGCGAACCGGACTTCCAGTGAGCTTTCCAACAGTGGCAAAAACTGTGCATCGCTTCCCAAGGAGACTCCTTTGAGGGAGATCATAGCTAGACTTAAGTAACGTAAGTGCTGTGTTGTATATTGGCCTAGTCTCGGAACTTTTTGATCGGACTTCGTGTTTCCCACGGAGGATGCTGGTTTTAATGTAGTCCTGGTACACACAATGGCCAGAAGCTGTCGTCCTAGACGTCTGATGGCGTATTGATCGAGCGCCGGATCTTTCTCTCACCGCAAAACTATCTATTCACGATCGGACTCGCTCAGGCCGCCGTCTTTACAGATCATCAGATTGGCAGGAACGCTAAACAACAGGCAGGTATCTGAACTATTGATAACGCGTTGCAAAATGAGGCTGGGCGCATTATAGGTGGGGTATAGTGCAGATTTCTAAGGTTCGGGAGGACACAATAAATTGTGGTTTCAGTGTATAATTTAGAGTTGATCTTATGACAACATCTCCAAGAACACAAAATTAAGGATCATTCATACATTGTGAAAATACAAGTATGTCAGCGACGGGCAAACGAAATGTGTCCCCTCACTCTACAGCAAATTGCTCTCCAAACTGAGCTACGCGGAAGGAATGTCTCGCTGCAGATTTGTCGTCTTAACTCATTTTTCACCTGTGTATTACGTCACAATATGAGTTTTAACACCTAAATTAGCGATGTCCAAGATCTATGGAGCCGTTTAAAAGAATTAAATGTCGGGCCACAATTTTATTTTAAATATATTTAAGATGATATAATTATAAAGAAGTTCCATTACCTTTTTACGTTCATTTGCAAAAGTTTTAAGACCATCTGTAAATTTATTGATAATTAAAACTTTCAAAGAAACAACTAATTACTTGTCAGAGATATTTTTAAAAATGACACCATAGATGAATACTTACATACTTTAGAACACAAAAAACAAAATCTGTACTTTGTATGGCCACCTATGTTTTCATAACGGACAAAATGCGATGTGACATACTCTCAATGAGGGATTTGCAGTAGTCACTTGAAATGTCTTTGCACCACACGTACTTTATCGCGTCAATCAAAGCTTGGGAATTTGATGGCTGTTTTTCTGCTACCTTGTCTTTTAAAATGGTCCACAATTTTTCGATAGGGTTAAGGTCGGGACTATTACAAGGAAAGTCAAGCACAGTCATGTTTTTCTTTTGCAGGTAGTCCTTTACTGTCTTTTATAGCACCATCAAGCATAAAGATTGCGCATCTGTACATTTGAGGTAACAGCTTCTCACCTAACATAGCCACATAAAAAAGACCAGCTATGGTAGTGCCTGTCGGCAAAAAGGATAATGAAGCAGTTCTGGATGCTCATATAACACCCCATATCATCTGACTAGGCGGATGTCTCACGGTGCTAATGGTGTAGTTTTCATCAATTCTTTTGTCTTTTGGTCGTCCAGCAGGTGCTTTACGTGATTTAAAATGACGCACAGTTGATTCGTCGGAAAAAAATAACTTGACTCCAATTTTCAGCTGTCCACAATTGATGACGCTTCGCAAAATGGAGTCTCTTCTTTTTCATGACCGAGGCTAGTCTAGGTTTATGTGCAGGGTTTTAAGACTTTAATCGAAAATCTTTGCAAAGACTTCGGGAAACATTACTGATACTAATATCAGACCCTTTTTATTGTAGAAAGACCTTGATTTTCATGCACGAATTCCTCGGAAAACGCATACGTATTGGCCTTGTGGTATTGTCATCTCGTGGGGTTGTTTTCTTTTGACGTCCACTTCTCTTTCGGTCGCTAAATACACCTGTATCTCGATATTTCATGATCGTATTATGAATAGCAGTCTTGCTCACATTCACCTTTCTGCTTATGTCACGTTCGGAGTATCCTTCATGATATAGAGTCACTATTGTGCCTTATGAGTAACAAACACTTAATGACGAATTTTTGTCCATTTTTCGCTATACAGAAAATACGTAAAAACCTCTCAGCATGAAAACCAGTAGCAAAGTGATGCTCGCATGCTCCTCCCAACTCTATCAACAGCTGCTGCTGTAGAATGATGCAACACCAACAGGCAGTTGAGTAATACAGACAGTAGCTGATGCAATCGGCAGGAATCTCCTAATACCAACAAGTGGTATTTAACTTTTATAGATATTTGTAAAACATTTATCTTCTTTTAATTACGATTAGAAGAGTTGAAGTTAATGATTTGGAAAAAGACATTAATGAGAGCATTGTGGGTGATGAAACTTCATTAAAATTTGTTGCATGTCCACTTCGATGTTTGTCGTTGAAAGTCAAAGGATTTGTTCAAGAGTAGTCATTCGTATTGTTCCTACGTCTTGATTTTATGTATTCCATGTCAAAAAATGTGCTTTCCCATTTTTAAATACCTCAAAGCTTTGAGATAACTTTTCATCCCAAATCTTTTATGTAGCGTAAAAGCATAGATTTTACCGGTGATGATATTCTAACCAATATATTACTTCGCCGAAGTTGCATATTACACTGCTTGAACTACAACGACAAATTCTTATCGCTGAAACTGGTCGGTTTGATATGTGCGTAACAGTGCGTCCCACTATATTTGGGTATTTCTCATTGAAGAAATGTTTAAACAATTCTACTCCAGTTTGTGATCAATCTAGTATTATGAATTCATCTGATTGAAGTTCACTTAATTTCATTTGATAAATGGGATTTGGGCTTTCATTGCCAAAATTCAGTAGATTGCTGAATAGGTATATGCTGAGTTTCAGTTCATCAAATTGTTTACACCGGTCTTAATAAGAGTGCTTATCGGAGGAACTTACAAATGCTTTACAATCTATAATTTCACCAAGCATTGTCATTTCATCAGAAAGCTCCTCGCAGGTTTCGAAGTTTTTCATTTCAGAGTTAATATTTAGAGCATTGATATGCTGCGTGATATCAGTTAGGAAAACTAATGAGCACAAAAAAGCGACATCACAGTTTTTTTTTTGTTAGATCAGTATCCCATTTTATATCTTCCAATAAAAAGGGATAAAGATCCTCTCAGAATTGGAAAAACCTCATTAAATACATATTTTCGAGCACTCAAGATTCGCTTGTGCAGAAGCAATTCACCATATTCGGCGCAACAAGCTCATTTTAAAATGTTCTGAATTTTCTATTTGTAAGAGTACGGTTTCTGCCACTACTTAAATTTGTTATTTTTACTATCCGTCCAATGCATTTCACAGTTTAAGCGAAGACCGACATAATTCTTGAACGTGTACAATGCAATGTAAAAAACGCCAGCTTTCAGAAAAAAAATTACTGAATAGAATATGGTTTTCTCTATGCTGCCCATTTTAACAACATATCTATAACTTGCCATCGACATTTATATCACTAAAAAGTATGCGAATTTCACGGAACTCTTTTCTTCGAAATTCGAATGGTGTAATTTGTGTATGATGTAAATATGTTACAAACTGTTTGCTGTGAAAACTATCCTTGTCACTCGAAGTCTTACTGAAGACCTTCACTGAGCAGACAGATCATTAGTTAATGGATTTTTGGAAAATAAGAATTTTCACATAAGAACACAAATCTATAAAAATTCTGTATGTAAATAAATATTATCAATCTGTAATAAATACAAAAATTTGCATGCTTACTGCATTTTTCTTTGTGGTGTAAATAAACCCGAAGTAAAACTCATGAATGGGGGTGGGGGTGGGGGCAAAGAACAGTATTGAAAGGAGTGAGTAGAATTGACGCCATACTTTCTTTCTACAAAAGCTCATTTCATCAGCGCCAGCGCTTTGGTGTATGACGTCTTTTCTTCTTGCTAGGTGAAGCAAAACAAGGAGCTCCCTCGTACCCACGAAAGCTTAGGTAAAACACGGATAGGCCACCAAATCCAATGTAGAGTGTATATACACTGAGTGGCCACTTTATTATGACCACCCACTCAGCACTTCGTTGGGCCACCTTTTACCTTTAATACTGCGTCGATTCTTCGTGGATAGGTGGTTTGTGGAATCTGAGACCATACTTAAAGAATAGCACTTTCCAGGAGTGTGAGATTGCAGGGTTGTGGATCCAGCTGTCCAATGGCTCGTTCAATTTCATCCCACAAATTATCAATGGGGTTGAGATCTGGAGATTGTGGGTGCCACCTAAACAAAGTAAACTCACCGGCATGTTCCTGAAACCAATCCTGTACAATGCGAGCACTATGGCAGGACGCATTATGTTGTTGAAAGTAGCCATGACATCCACATGACAGGATGCACTTGGTCCTCAACGATGTTTAGATATGATGTTCCACACAGACGTCGATCAACACGAATTAAAGGGCCCAAAGCATGCCAGGAAAACATTCCCCAAACCATAACGTTGCCTCCACCAGCCTGAAGGGTTGTAGCAATGAATTTGGGGTCCATGCTTTCGTGCTGTTTCCGCCAAATTCTCACTCGGCCATCGGCATGGTGCAACTAAAAACGTAATTCATCGGACCACATAATTTGATTCCAATTATCGAATGTCCAATCCTTGTGCTCCTGTGCGAACTGGACACGTTTTCTCTTGTTAACTGCAGACAGCAAAGGTGAGGGGATTCTTGATTAGGTTGGTCTGTAATTTGCTGCACTGTTGCCCTTCTGTTGTCTGTTACCAGTCTGGACACTCTCCGTTCCGCCCGAGCAGTCACTAGTCGATGACGATCACACGTAGAGACCAGGTTTTTTGGCTGACAGTCCAGTCTTTAAACACTTTAACAACATCTCCTCTGGAACATTTCACGAATGCGGCGGTTTCGGTGATACTCGCTCCATGGCTCCGAGCTCCTACAATCATCCTACATTGAACGTCCGTCAAATTGCATTTTTTACCAATGTCTTCACCCAAAAATCCCTTCTACTACTGTCGCAAGCACTAAGCTTTCTCTTTTTATAGTAGCCTCGCCTTCTGGCGGCAACAGCGTGCAGCCGTAGCTCATTTGCTTAAAACTGTCAGGTGGTCATAATAAAGTGGCCACTCAGTGTATACGACGCTCGCGTTATTGTCGTTATTGTTGCGGTCCAGTCGAATCGTTGCGTGGTAGCATGTTCTTCTTTCCGCTCCTATATTACGTCCTGAAGTGCGGTTGTAAAGTTCACTGACTTAATTATTTCTGGCAGCTGTGTAACTGAGCGGAATAAATTTCTAAGTTAAGTTTCAAATATTGTTCCGCCTTTTCACAGGGAGCCAATGAGTGTTAAAGGATCCTTCAAATCCGAAACATACAGAAGAAACAAAACAGCAACAGCATCCTAGAGAAATAACTAGGGTTGATATGACATCGTGTGGCATTATCTTCCACAAGCAAAATTAATCAAGACTAAACGGAAAACGAACGTCCACTAGAAATCCAAAGGACCTTTTGCTTCAAATGTATATCTATTATTAGTAAGTTCAGAACTAAAATAATCTTCTTATCACAGAAAATAATAAATTATATTATCGTTGAAGAAAATATATTTGTATTTTTAGTAAATATTTTCCATAAGATAGTACATCTATACTAGTTTTCCGAATTTATTGGAGTAGATAAAATCAAGGTTTCCAAGTTTCGCACATCAACCAGATGGCTTTTTCAAGGAAGGTAGGCAGCAAACTGCAAATTGGATAATAGAACGTTTCAACAATTCGAACGCGGTGACCTGACTTGACAGTAGACGAAGAGATGTGAACGTAGTTATTCAATAAAAACACGAGGCATCACGTTTGTTTTGCGCGCAGAATTCTTCGAGGAAAACAAAAGCCGTTCATTATTTGAAGCATTGGTTCCAAAATTTATCTCCGCCAATAAATTCGGATAGCTAGTATAGTTTTACTATCTTATGTATAGTTGGTGTATTATTTTAAATAATACACCAACTATACATCTAATAGTAAAACTATACTATTTAAAATAACATATTATTTTGTATAATAATAATATATTATTTTAAATATTTTTCGTTTTTAGCAAATATGTTTGTTGTTATTAGCATATAAAACTAAAATATTTTTCTATTTTTAGCACTTAAAAATCCGATCCCTACTGGTAACAAGGTGGAAGGCAAAGACACAGAAATATTAAGTTTCAGGCAGAAAACAGAAATATTAAGTTTCAGGCAGAAAACAGAAATAGGTTGATAGTGACTACACAGCTGCACTCCGACAAATAGAGAAATCTATGCTTTATAAACGTTTTTAATATGCAAAATCTAGCAAAAGGGGTATCATGTGCTGAAGCAGGTAAACGAAACGAACGATTCATGCACAAACGAGCCATAGCTTCTCTACAGAGGGTGAACATATTGTAGCTAGAGAGAACCAAATACACTATTTGCCAAAAAAAAAAAAATAAGCATCCTAACAAAATCTTTCGATAACAATGAAACTCCTCATGCAAAGACTTCACAGCCGAATATGCAAATGATTAAAAAATAACGACAAATGACGAAACTGTGGCCCGCCACATCGCATGGGAACGGAACACAGACGAGGGAATATCTAGAACAAAGCTTGACTGCAGGAACAATTGTGACAGCCGATTGCGGTTGCATTAACCTCCATGGACTGTGAGGATGCCTCGACGTTGGATCCGTACACACTACGAGCAGTTGAATAAGTCTGTGAGAGCACGTATAATTGGGCTGATAGATGCCGGCTGATCGAGTCGCCGTATCGTCAGACACTTGGGTCGGAGAGACATGTTAATCGAACGATTTTCCCGCCAATCAGTGGCGGAGGGCATAACCCAGAGGCACACGGGCAGTGGAGGGCGGAGTGCAACTTCAGAATACAAGGATCGAGCGATTGTGACAGAAGCACGAACAGAACCGAGTTCAATGCAAATTTGGAAGATATAAATTCTTTTATTTCGTGTAAATATAACAAGGATGTTTAGTCAGATAATTTCCGAAAACTTGAAAATGTGCAGACCTAATCGAAATTGCGTCTCCTGGATAGCCCCTGAGTATGTTAATATTCGCTATATACACTGAAGTACCAGAAAAACTGGTACAGACAAGCTTATGCAAAACACAAAGCAACGTCTCCTCTGCGCGTACTCCGTTTCGTCCGCCAGTGCGTATATAAAACTATAGACATCCTTGCCAGCTGTCAGAGCTGTTTTTGGCATGCGCATGACAAGTAATAGCGATTTAAGAGATTTTCAACGCGGTATCACAGTTGGCGCTCTTGAGATGGGCCATAGTATTTCGAAGGTAGAAACGAAGTTCCGATTTTCACGGACGACCATTGCAAGGGTGTACCGTGACTACAATAATTCTGGCAAAACGTCCAACCTACGATGCCAGTGTGGCGTAAAAAGTCATTGGGTGAACGTGACCATCGTCGGCTGTCAAGAATCGTTTCGCGCAACTATCTCGCAGGTATAATTCGAACTCAATGCTGGAGCCTCAACAAGAGTCCCCGTACGGGCTGTGGGCTTTGGGAGCCGACGCGATATGGGCTTTGGAAGCCGACGCCCAACTCTAGTCCCCTTGATGGGTGCACGACACAGAGCTATACGCCACGCTTGGGTTCGGCAACACCGCCACTGAACACTTTATGACTGGAAACAAGTACCCTGGTCTGACGAGTCGCGTTTCCAACTGTAACGGAAAGATGGAAGGATTCGTTTGTGGCGCAAACACCCTGAAGCCATGGATCTCGCGTGTCAACAGGGAATTGTACCTGCTGGTGGGGAGGAGGGAGGGGTCCGTAATGACATGTGGTGTGTTTAGCTGGACATCACTGGGACCCCTGGTACGTCTACAAACGTCTGAGACCGGCGAAGGCTATGCGCCCATTCTTTCTGACGAGGTACACCCGTTCATGTTCTGCATTCATGCTGATGGGTTAGGCCTGTTCCAACAGGACAACACACCTCCACACAAGTGTCGGGACGCCACATTATGGTTAGAGGAGCATTCATCTGAGTTTGGGGTGTTGCCATTACCACCCAAGTCCCAAGATCTGAACGTGATAGAACACATTTGGGATGCCATGCAACGCGCTATCGAAGACAGGAATCCGAGACCTCGGAATACACCCAAATTGTGGAACGATCTGCAGGAGGTATGGTGTGCATTACCTACAACATATTTCCAAAAGCTAGTGGAGTCAATGCCTTGTCGTATTTCTGCAGTCCTGCGCCCCCGTGGGTGACCTGCAAAGTAATAGACTGGTGTACCAGTTTTTCTAGCACTTCGGTGTATATGAACGCCGGTTGCTTCGACTAGTGAGTCCTGTGATGGTTATATTCACATTAATCGGAAACTTGGTCGTTTTGGATGGTGTAGTGCTTAGCATAATCGGGCGCTATCCGGGAGACGTGGATTCGATGCTCGCTCCAGGACGACGAAAATTTAAAGTTTTATGATATTATCAGACTTAACATTCATGTCATATTTACACCAATAAACGAATTCATATCTTCCAAATTTGTATTGTACAATGATGTAATCCAGTATTTCATTCATTGGGAACCGAATTCATCGCTCTCAACCATCAGTGGTTACGCCGCGTCGTGTAGAGGTACGGAAGTGGTCATCCGGACCATTTCAGACGAAACTCAGCAGGGCAACTACATTCGAGGCCACTCGGCTGCCTACCTCTGACCAGCGAGCATCACCGACACAGGTTGGAGTGGTATTGGGCCCGATCATGTGGGATAGTGTCCAGTGGCGTCGTGTTCTCTTCGGTGATGAGTCACGGTCAACACTTGGCGCCGATGACCAGCGCATATCTCTCAGGAGATGAGTCGGCCAACGCATATCTATCAGGAGATGAGCCGGCCAGCGCATATCTATCAGGAGATGAGCCGGCCAGCGCATATCTATCAGGAGATGAGCCGGCCAGCGCATATCTATTAGGAGATGAGCCGGCCAGCGTATATCTATCAGGAGATGAGCCGGCCAGTGCATATCTATAAGGAGATGAGCCGGCCAGCACACAAAGCCACTTTATCGTGGTGCGGCACACGGCTTAACGGCACGTCGATTACATTATACACAGTGTGGCAAAGAATTTTTAAGACTGGGTCTGTAAAATTAAATAGAAACAAGAAATTATAATTTGTTTTGGTTTGTTATTCAAAATATGTCCCTCCGGCTTCAATAAACTTGTTACAGCGATTTAATAATGATTCGAATGCCTGTTCCAGTTCACTTTGCGGAATTACCTCCAAAGCACGCGTCGAAGCTGTTTGCATGGTCAAAATATCATCAAAATAACACCCTTTTAACGTCATTTTAAGTTTTGGGAATAAGGAAAAGTCGCAGGGTGCTAGATCAGGCGAAAACGGTAGATGATTCAACACACAGACGTTATTTTTCGCCAAAAATCTACGAACAAGAAGTGAGGTGTGACTGGGTGCATTATCGTGCAACAAACACCAACTGGTTTCATTCCGATATTCTGGACGAATGCGACGAAATCTTCCCATCAAACGCCTCAAAACATTTAAATAAAACTCAAAAGTAATTGTTTGTTCACTTGGTACAAATTCTTTGTGGATAATACCCTTACTATCGAAGAATGTAATGAGCATTGTTTTGATTTTCGATGGAACTTTTATTGTTTTTTCTTGCTTGTGGTGAGTTTTTTGACTTCCATTCCGCACTTTGTCGCTTTATTTTGGGATCATATTGAAAACACCATGTTTCATCACCTGTAACAATCCATTTTAAGAAGTCTGGATCATTTTCAGCGACAGAAATGATGTCTCTGCAATGTGCACTTCTACTTGATTTTGTTCATTGGTTAACGTGTGTGGAACAAATTTAGCACAGAATTTTGTTTTGCCCAAATCTTCATGCAGGATGGTTTGAATCGTTTGTTTGTTGATGTTTAAAGACTCTTCCATCATTCTTAGTGACGCACATCGATTGTTCGCCACGAAATCACGCACTTTTTTAATAATCTCAGGTGTCCTAAATGAACTTGGTCTTCCGGTATGCTTATCATCTCCTAGCGTATGTCTTCCATCCAAAAAACGTTTGTGCCACAGGAAAACATTTGATCTACTTAAACAAAACTCACCGTAAACTTGTTTCATCATTTGGTACGTTTCCGAGGCACTTTTACCAAGTTTTGCGTTAAATTTAATAACAGCCCTTTGTTGCATCTTAATAATTCAACATGAAAAAAATTTTACTTTTCTAATGAACGGCCGTTTCGTTTGAGTTACCTAACAACTGCGAAGTACTTTTGGCAGAAAGCAGGCAGATGGTCACGGTTTATAACGCATTCGCGATCACACTGGTGGCGCCACCGTAGGCTGAAATCTAGCGCCAGTCTTAAAAATTCTTTGACGCACTGTGTATGACTTGTTTTGTTGCCATTCCTGTCGCAGCATCGCCGAGCAATTTTTCAACCCACCCAGCACAAAACGTTTCAGATATGTATCAATAATGTTACAACCGCTTATTTTCGTTACACTTTCAGAGATATCTTACAATTACGTTTCAACAACATCTATTTTGGAACATAACTCTTTGTTCATTACGGTTACGTTAAAAATAGCATTCACCGATACTACTGTTTTATAGTTTTCATTGCACACAATTGCCACCTTGATGTTACATTCCGGCGATATTTAAGATTTTTGGTTTGGCAACGGCGTGGATGCGCATGCGCATTTATGCCATTTCTCCGAAACACCCTCGTAGTCGTTCCATGTGCTACTGGGATATTATTTTGTGATACTGTCGTACTCGGGTTAGCTAGTTAGTGTAAACTAGTGTCCGTCCTTAAGTTTTGCACACCAGTGTATAATATTTTAGTACGTTTGTTGGTTTTGAATCAGAAAAAAAAGTCTCAATAAAAGTAGTTGTTAATTTGTAAAGGTAGAAAAAACTATTGTTGATATATTAAGAAGCTTAACGACTACTCAAGTTTTGAAAAAAACGTAGAGTAAGATATGCATTAAAAGGTACATTTCGTTAATTAATAATGAAGACATTTAAGTCATCCTACAAAAAATAAAAGGATCTATGGAAAAAAATAACCCATTTCTGTTAAATAACGTATTCGCAAAGCATTGGCTTTCTCGTTAGTTCCTACAGAACGCTGTAAGAGCGAGGAGTCCCGTGGTCGAGTGGGTTAATACACTGAAGAGCAATTGAATTAGAGACAGCTGGCGTTACGGAAATGTGGCGCTGTGGGCGGCCCTGTAAACGGAAACGATGCAGCGATCCAACAATATAAGGAGTGATGCGACGGGAATCAGTAAGAGCCGGACGCAGTATGGATAAGACGAAGGATCTAAGCGTATTTGATCGTGGGCAAATTGTCGGGTCCCGACGAATGGGTCACTCCATCTCGGAAGTCGTGCAGACATTGCGATTTTCACGAGCCACTGTGTCACGGGTGCACCGTGAGTACATCGAATCCGGTAAAACCATCCCTGCAAGGGCCAACTGCCGTGGACAACAGCTGGTGGATGAGCGGGGTCATCGTCGGTTAGCTCGCATTGTAACAGCGGATAGACGGGCCACAGTCCACTAAATCACTCGGCAATTTAACGCTGGTGCATAAAAACGTGTAAGCAGCCACACCATCCAGAACCATCTCCTCGCAATGGAGTGCAGTAGCCATCGTCCCACGAGGATACCGCTGCTGACCGCACATCTCAAGGTGCAAAGATTAGCATGGGCGCGACAACATCGCCACTGGACTCTAGACATGTGGAATGATGTTGCTTGGACTGATGAGTCGAGATTCACGTTGGTACATGAGGATGGCAGGATACGAGTACGGCGCAAACCACATGAAGCGATGGATCCTTCTTGCCAGCAGGGTACTCTTCAAGCTGGTGGGGGTGGCATTCTCGTCTGGGGACTGTTTACGTGGACTGAAACGGAACCCGTGGTACGTGTGACATCGTCCTTCACAGGTCAACGTTACTAGAATATCCTGGAGGACCATTTGTTTCCGTTTATGCGTCTTCAACATCCCACTGGGGACCTCATCCTGCAACAAGACAATGCAGCTACCGAATTGTATCCGAATGGTTGGATGAACACTCCACCGACGTGACCTCGCTTCCTTGGTCAGCTAGGTCACCTGACCTCAATCCCATCGAGCACATCTGGGATGCCATCGAGAGAGATATTCTAGGCTCTGACCACCTTTCATCAAATCTTCGTGAACTGTGGGAGCTTGTTCAGGGGTCATGGATCCGTATGGCTTCCCAACGCTTCCGGTGTCTTGTCGAATCCATGCCGAGACGAATCGCAGCCGTTATCAGGGCGAAAGGTGGTGCTACTCGTAACTGGACAGGTATCTCTAATTCAATTGCTCTTCAGTGTACATCTGTCTAGAAACCCGGATGGACAGGAGTTCGAGCCTACCGTGATCTTCGAGGATTTGTATTTCCTTGGAAAGAAAATTTTCCTAGCGTCGTGACCTCACACTGTAAAATTTCCTGATGGGGGAAAAACAAAATGTCGTACAAAAGATATCGGTTAGACCATGTGGGGAAGTAAAAAAAGACAAATTGGCGAACAAAAGATGTTCGGTAAGACTAAGTGGTACACAAAATGTTATGGTTGAATTCAAAGATAAAATGGCGGGCAAAAGATGGTCGGGAAGATCACGTGGAAAAAATGTCTGCGACTGGCGTCATGATTGACCAGGAATCGACCGCATCTGTTCTTGTGGCAGCACGTGGACGGCTTCTTTTGAAACAGAAACCCCCTATTTTCACGTAACAGTAATATGCTGATTTTTCACATGCGTAACAGTAACATGAGGTTGGTATGTTGAAGTTACACAGACCTTTAACTTTAATGTATCGGTTATGTTTCAAAGTTATGTAACGTTTGAGAACATTTTGACGTAACCGTAAGGTTCCTGAAACATCGCTGTTACATTGCGCAACGTATCTGAAAAGTTTCAATGTTTCAGTGCTACGTACTTGTAACATATACCAAATATTCTGTGCTGGGTGGGCAACAGAATAAAGCCCGGCCACACACGGATCGGCTGTCCCTGGCCTGCCTTGTTCATGTCGACAGAGTACCAAGGCCAGCCCGATCGCCCGACCTCTCACCGGTCGAACATGTTTGGGACATGATGGGACACCACGTACACCAATCCCGGAATGTGGGCGAACTGGCCTGCAATTTGGACACCATCTGGTATGCTATATCCCAGGAGAGTATCACTGAACTTTATGTGCCCATGGCACGCCGGATAACCACTTGTGGCTGAACCAAAGGGGAGGCCACAGAGTACTATCTTTTTTCCACGCGTGCAGCTGTTTTAGCTGAATAAATGGCCCCAACTACTCTCGATTTGCAATCATTTTCATTCCTATATACACTGACGGAAAAAATCCCAACACCAGGAAGGGTTTGTGTTAGATAAACGACAGTTGGTAATCGGTGAGAGTACATCTGTAAGATGACGTCTATGCAAATTTCGCGCTCGACACATACGTGTGGAGCTAGTAGCGCCCCTCGGAACATGCAAAGCAGGTTTGCTGTAAATACGCGCTGTAACGTTCGTGAGCGTTAGTTATCTTTGAGATTCGACGTAGTGTGTTGATGTTAGTCAAGAATACCTTTAAGAAGACGAAGAAGCCATTATCAACAGCTCACGGAGTTTGAACGAGGTCGTGTAATAGGGCGACGAGAAGGTGGATTTTCTTTCCGCAATTATGCAGAACGACTTATTAGGAATGTAGCCACAGTGCACGATTGTTGGCAGCGGTGGTCAAGGGAAGGTACTGCCACAAGAAGACCGGGTTCCGGCCGGCCACGTAGCACTTCTGAGAGGGAAGACCGCCGTGTACGGCGTATGGCCATGGCGCATCGTACCGCGTCTGCGGCAGCAATTCGAGCTGCAGTTGCCACCACAGTGACACAACGAACTATTACAAATCGGTTACTCGAAGGACAGCTCCGAGCCAGACGCCTTGTAGCGTGCATTCCACTCATTCCAAACCACTGCCGTTTGCGACGTCAGTGGTGTCAAGCTAAAGCTCATTGGAGGACGGAGTGGAGATCTGTTGTGTTTTCTGATGAAAGCCGGTTCTGCCTGGGTGCCAGTGATGGCCGTGTGTTGGTTAGAAGGAGGCCCAGGTGAGCGGCTGCAACCAACCTGTCTGCGGCCGAGACACACTGGACCTACACCTGGAGTTATGGTCATGGGAGCAATTTCCTATGACAGCAGGAGCACTCTCGTGGTTATCCCACGCACCCTGACGGCACAGTTGTACGTCGGTCTGGTGATTCAACCTGTTGTGCTGCCATTCATGAACAGCATTCCAGGGGTGTTTTCCAACAGGATAACGCTCGCCCGCACACCGCTGTTGTAACCCAACATGCTCTACAGAGTGTCGACATGTTGCCGTGACCTGCTAGATCACCAGATCTTTCACCAATCGATCACGTATAGAAGCATTGGACGACAACTCCAGCGTCACCCCTAACCAGCATTTACCGTCCCGGTATTGACCGACCAAGTGCAACAGGCATGGAACTCCATCCCACAAACTGACATCCAGCACCTGTACAACACAATGCATGAACGTTCGCGTGCTTGCATTCAACATTCTGGCGGTTACACCGCTTATTAATGTACCAGCATTTCACATTTAGAATGGCTCTTCCCTCGCTTACAATGAGCCGTGATCTTGAAACCTTAATCGATTAAATATGTTACCTATACAAATGTATTGCCGCCATTTCATTCCTCTACAACTATTTTTTCGTGGTGTTGGGATTTTTTTCCGTCAGTGTATGTGCATTGCACATATCAATTTTCGTCTTGATTGGATCATTCCTTCTGGGTGTTTGCCTTTTTTTTTTTTTTTTCGCAAAGAAGAGTGTGTGTGCATAGACATACAAAGAGACCGAGAACTAGAAAAATCGTTATTATATTTACCTCTTACCATCACAGCCTTTAGAGGTGAAACTGTTTCCATACACAGATTGATGAACCGAAAAATAATGCTAGCACTGCCTTTTCAATTTTCGAAGGAAATGCTCAAAGCCTCTACATATATAAAATATTTAAATACACATATGAAATATTTAAATACACATATGAAATGTTTCCTAGCACACCGAAACGCTGTGTCCACCAGCTAAAAATTTGGTAAGGCAGTACAAATTTTTAGCGGTTGTACCTCGTAGTTGAAGGGAAAAGATGTTTCTATTTCACTACATACATGCGAATGTTCAAAAAGCTAGTAAAATCATGCAATGCATTGATTTTTTTCTTTTTTTTGGTTGGAGGTTTAACGATCACCGTGAGCAACTCAATGGGCTATAAGCAGTCGCCCGTCCCTAATTTAGGGTTACTGGTTCCAGGGAAGGGGAGAGCCAGTGCCGTAAGACAAACACAACATCCATGCCTAACCGGGATTCGAACCCGGACCCCTTTCGGACGAATGATCAGCGGCCATCGGTTAGACCACTGCGCCACCGGGGCGCGCATTGATCATCAAACGCTTTCCGACATACCAGAAATCATTACTCAAGTTATGAGGATAATGGCTGTTGAATAAATATCGCTCCTGTGCTCTGACCTTTGACTGCATTTTAATTGTATTAAACAGAACCGGTTCAGCATACCTCCGGAACAACATGATAACGTTTTGTCGCAATCGAATCATTTTTACGTAGGTTATGACGTATAAGGGCAATGGAATGGATACCGCTCCTATGTTCTGACCTTTGACCCCATTTCGTCAAATTGAAATAGGGTTCGTTCCTAGGTAGTCCCCTACCACATACTAAAGTTTCACTGAAAAGAACCACTTTAACGCAAGTTATCGTGCCGACGACGGGCTGACGGACATACGGAAAAGCTGGAGCATATACACTTCTACAAAGTACGGTTGGAAAGCGTAAAAACGAGGTTTTGTGCTCGCAATAGTATATTTCTAAGAATATTTCGCAGAATAAATGAACGATCAATATCTTCTTCCTTTTTTAGCACGTCTTTTGTAAAAAAAGATCGTGCTTATGTTATCGGTTTGTCCGTCCGTCCGTCTGTACCCACGGTATCTCTGCAACTATTAATCCGATTTGAACAATTCTTTTTGGATTGGGAAGCTTGAAATATGCAAATGATGATCCTTCATTTCGTTTTTTTTTACGATGTACAATTTCGCCGCTAGAGGGCGTAAATGCAGATGATGTCGAATTCAAAAATACATTTTATTCCACATATTTGCTTCTAAACATCCGATTGTAAAAAAAAAAAATATCTTTCGATTCCATTTACATCGAAGAATATTTTGGATATAGTTACTTTTTCGAATTACGCACAGATTGTCCGCTAAGGGGCCTAAAAGTAAATTGCATTTTTTCCGATAACTCTTCTTCTAAAAGTCCGATTCGAAATTTTTTTTTCAGCGGATACATCTCCTGATGTATAATCTTTTGCATATAATTTCGAATTTTTGGTAAAGAAAACTTTGGCCACCAGGGGCATAAGTGTTTATTTTCGCTTCTGATGTATTTTCCATAAAATCTGAGCTTCTAAAATATCGATTGTAAAAATTCTTTCGTGGACTGATGCCCCTCACATCGATAAACCTTTTCGGAATATTTTCTTCCTAAAATATTCAACAGTTTTTCCGCCAGGGGGCGTAGATGTATATCCCATTTTTGTCAATATCTCGACTTCTAGGAATCCGATTTGAAAAATTCCTTCTTTGTTGGATAGTGGTTTTCGTGTGACATGTTTTTCATATAATTTCAAAATTTCAAGTAATTCATAGACTTTCCGCTAGGGGGCGTAATGGTGAATTGCGTTTTCCCCTATATCTCTGCTTCTAAATCTCCGATTTGAAAAGTTCTTTCTACACAGGATGCAGCTCCTGATGGAAAATTGTTTGCACATAATTTCTAATTTTTGTAAAAAATTGGTTTGGCCACGAGGGGGCGTAATCCTTAATTTCCGCTTCTGATGTATTTGCAGCAAAATCTGAGCTTCTAACTTCTCGATTGAAAATAACATCGTTTGTAGACCGATACTACTCATGTCAACTAACTTTTTAGAAACATTTTCTTCTTAAAATAGTGTACGGTTTCGAAGCCAGGGGGCGTAGATGTATATCTTATTTTTGTCAATATCTCGACTTCTAAGAGTCCGATTTAAAAAAATCCTTCTTTGTTAGATAGTGTTTCTAGTGTGACATGTTTTTCCTATAAATTCAAAATTTTCAAGCAATTCATAGACTTTCCGCTAGGGGGCGTAAGGGTAAATTGCGTTTTCCCCTATATCTCTGCTTCTAAATCTCCGATCTGAAAAAAAATTTCTGAACCGGATACAGCTCCTGACGGGAAATCGTTTGCACGTAATTTCAAATTTTTGTAAAAAATTGTTTGGCCACCAGGTGGCGTAAGTCTTAATATTCGCTTCTGATGTATTTGCAGCAAAATATGAGCTTCTAAAATATCGATTGAAAAAAAGTCTTTTGTGGACCGATACTACTCATGTCGACAAACATTTTAGGAACATTTTGTTCTTGAAATATTGCATGGTTTCTACGCCAGGAGCGTAGATGTATATCTTATTTTTGTCAATATCTCTACTTCTAAAAGTTCGATTTGGAAAATTCCTTCTTTGTTGGATAGTGTTTCCGATGCGAAATGTTTTTACTATAAATTCAAAATTTTCAAGTAAGTCATAGACTTTCGGCTAGGGCGAACAATGGTAAATTGCGTTTTCTGCTCCTAAAACTCCGATTTGAAAAATTCTTCCTGTATCGCATACAAGACCTGACGGAAAATATTTTTCACGTAATTTCTAATATTTGGTCAAGAATGGTTTGGCCACCAGAGGTCATAAGTGTTAATTTCTACTTCTGATGTATTTGTAGGAAAATCTGGGCTCCTGAAAACTCGACTAAAATCTATTTTCTTGGACCGATACCGCTCATATGGATAAACCTTTTGAGAATACTTTCTTCCTAAAATAATTAATGGTTTTCACACCAAGGGACGTAAAGTCACATCTTATTCTTGTCGATAACTCTGTTTCTAAGAGTTCGTAATATCCCGATTCCGTTTACAGCAATATCTGAGGGAGTAAAGACCCGATTGAAAAACTTCTTTCTTCCGTCAGATACTATTGTTTTCCCATACCGTTTCCATTGACTTTGAATAGCTTTGATAAATTTAATTTGCTTCAGAACGGATTCAAAAGACGTGCTTATTACACCCGAAAATTCGGTGTCATCTTTCTTGTTTAAATATATTTCTGAAAAGGTGCCAAAGTTTCAGTACAGGTTACGGCATTTCGGAATTTGCATCCGATTTTTATGTCTACATTAGTGGAGCGGTCAAATACCGTGAAATTGTTGTTGCCAGGTTTTCAAGGATATTGGCATTTATGGATTTATCTCCTCAGGAAGAAATTGCCATCATTCGTGAACAATAACATTCCTTTTCCTCATACTTCGTTTTAACTAATACAAAATAAGTGTTTTTAATCGGATTGCCTAATGGCGAACTTTCTAGTATGAGGAATGGGCAGTCTAAATGTTTCCAACATAAGCATATATTTTTTCCTAGTAAATCATATTTTAGTAGGCTGTGATTCGAAGACAACAGATTTTGAATCCACTTAAATGGAATTTGTTTGTAATTACTGTTCTATCAGGTTTCACGTTCGCAATCTGTACAGGCAGATGCAGTTCCTTCTCACAAAAAACCATATGCGATTTTCAAAAGCCACTTTTAATGATGTTCCTCGTTTCTGCAGAAATGGTCGTCAATGAGCGCTGAATGTAACAACGGTTCCTTTCCTAACTAAATGAGGTAAATTCTTTTGAAACACGCTCATTAACGAATGAAGCAGATAATATGTCTTTCATGTACATTTGTTGCGAAACACCAATAACAGAAATCGGAAATTTAATATTTACTTTACAGCAGTAGTAGTGAGAGATAAAGATCTCTTCAAAGATTAAAATCATTACGAGGATTCGTTTTAAATCATTCTGCTCTATTTAAGAATGCAACTGTAGGAAATTTTAAAATCCACGAAAATTGGTTTTTATGTGGATAACAGGATATGTCTTAACGTTATGTTTCATGTAGTATAAAAACAGAATTTCACATAACAACGTCATCTCATAATTCTGCCTGACAGAACCCTCCGTAAATGGAATTTAAAATGCAACACCAGCCCCAGAAACTTATAGCACACCGTAAACATTAAAGATATATTGATGCATATGTTTGGGGGTGCTTAAACCAATTAGCCAAGAGATGGAGACGAAAACCGTAAATATAGTTAAATCTAAATAAAATAAAGTTCATGCCGGCATTAATTGGGTAACGTAAGTGTTTGTATATAGGGGAAGATTAATTGCGAGGTTAATGGTGGACATGAGGAATCATGAAAAACTAAAGTAGCTCAGAAGAGAAAAAGGAGATTGAGATAAACTGGAGCCCCCTCTAGGCCAGACCTCGCGAAGGAAAACATTTCGAACGAATACCGACTCTCTGTTTAGAAGTTCGCCCATTAGTAGAAAGCCAAAGGAATCGAGAAACGCTCACGTATGATGTAAACACAAGCTTTCCCAGGACATTGAACGGGGCAATAAAAATACTTGAGTAGCCAAGATGATGGGTTCATGGTAAGATTCGTAGACATTTCTTTTAGAAAGGGTCAAGCGGCCAATATACTAAAATCGGCAAAGGCACGCTAAAGGGTTACACATCAGTAAATAGCTTTTTGCCATAAATTTTGCACGTGAGCAAATATCTGGCGCACTTAAAACAGATGGAGAGAAAAAACAAGCAGTCTCGATCTGAAAGCAAGGAGAAAAGGGTCCCACCTGCGGAGAAGCTTAGAGTCTTGGGGTTCGGTGTCAGCTGAATTCGAATAGCTGAGCGGTCTTTACGCTGGCGAGGTATTGGAGAGACCAGGAATATCGGTGCGAAACCGGAAAGGTTCTACAGTTAGCGCCCCAATGAAACGAGGCCTCACTTAACTAAAGAAAAGAGGGGACTAGCGTACCTCTCTGCGAAAAATGAAAGAAAGTATTGCCTCTCTGCAGCAAAGCACAGATTGAGAACTAATCTTCTGCATACCAACGTAGGTTCGATTGCTGTATCCCCCAAACTGAATGTGCCAAGGATGGTGTTGAAACGAAAGTGAAACCGTGGACGGAGTGGACAGACGAACGAATAGTGCGCTACAGCCGCACCGGGATCAGCAGCCTCGGCAATCTGTCTGTCAAAGAAGAGTGAGACCCCTTTTCTCTCTTCCCCCATCAGCAAAGAGGAGACGACCGTCTTGCTTGGAGTGAAGTTCGGAAATCCGCAGAATATACAGTAAAATACGTACTATGTCGGTAGTGTGTGTGCGTTTCTTCAAGTCACCGTCGTTGTGTCTTCTGCTTCAGTGTTTTGTGCGAGTGAGTTTTCACAGCGAGAGTGACCGCAAAATGATATATCAGCATTCAGTGTTGTGTCACCGTGGTAACCTTTCAAACTGGATTATACAATGTAAGAATCAGTAAGTACGTAAATCTAATTCCAGTATGCAATCAGTCAGTAGCTTGCACGTATAATCTGCGATAAGTAGTAACCGATGGGTTATTGTGGAAATCGATGCTGATCGATAGATGACTCATTTTTTTGCATTTACAAGTGGTGACGCCATTACATCATCTTATCGTTTAATTTTTTTTTCTAATGGTTTAAATTAAGTGTGTCTGTCTTGTGCCAACCCTCAGTTGTGTGTGTTATTTTGAGTATCGCGATAATTTGATTTTTTTTTGGTCAAAATTTTGTTAAACTCTCGCCAAACACACACGGTTTCGGCGATGAACGAACCTTTTAATTAGTAATTCTGTTTGATAAATTTTAATGCGGAGTCTCACCCAATCTATAAAGTTTTAAAGTAATAATTTGTGTCTCTTTTATTTGTGTGTGTGGGTGTACAGCCGCCCCCGGAGTGTAACAATATTCTGGTCATGTTGCCAGAAAAATATAAATTTTCAATACTAGCTGCTGGGCTGGAGTTGAGTTAGTATGAAATGTGTCACACTTTAAATTCGTACTGATGACGTTAATAAACATTAAATACACTCCTCGGCAAAAAAAAGTCCGATGCACCTGAGAAAATTACTCTATGCTGACGAAGTTCCGTATGCGAGTACCTGAAGGCCGAATATACAAATGATTAAAAAATAACGACCAATGACGAAATGGTGGCCCTCCACAGCGTATTGGAACCGCGGCTCTGGGAGGTTATATCAAGAGCAAAGTTCGCACGCAGGGACAATTGTGACAGCGGATTATGGTTGCGTTAACTTCCAGGGAGTTTGAGAATGCCTCGACGTCGGATCCGTGCACAATACCAGCAGTTGAGGGGGTTTGAGAGAGGACTCATAATTGAGCTGAGAGAGGCCGGTTGGTAAATTCGACGTATCGCCAGCCATTTCGGCCCGTGCGACATGGCAATCGAACGATGTTAGCGACAATGAGCCGAAGAGGGCATAACCCGGGCGCAAGCGGTCAATTGAGGGCTGATGGCAACGACAGTACCCAAGGATCGAACGATTGTGAGAGCAGCACGAACAGAACGGAATTCCTTGTTGTCAACTATCCATGGCAGTGTTGCGTCGTCTACAGGTACAGAAGTAGTAATCCGGACCATTTCAGACGACTTGCTGCACTGCGACTACATTTGAGGAGGCCATTCTGCCGCAACCACTGACCAGGGACCTTCGCTGGCACCGGTTGGAGTGGTGTCCGGCCCAATCAACGTAGAATATTGTACAGGAGTGTCGTGTTGTCTTCAGTGATGAGTCACGGTCAGCACTTGGCACCGATGACCAGCGCATACGTATTGGGAGAAGAGCCGGGCAGAGCACGCATTCTGCCTTACCATGGAACAGCATACGGCTCGCACATTGGAAGAGACTGTCCTGATCGCCATTCTGTACGATAGCAGGGCATCCTTTGTAGTCTTCCGTACCAGCATCACGGTTCAAAGGTGCGTCGACAATATTATATGGCCTGCTGTGTTGCCATTTCCATCGCAACATCACTGAGCATTTTTTGACAGGATAATTCCCATCAACACACAGCATGGCTGTCCCTGGCATGCCTCCGTAATGTCGACATCCTTCCATGGCCAGCCCGATCGCCTGTCCTCTTGCCGATCGAACTTGTTTGGGATATGATGAGACGCCACCTACGCCCATGCCGGAATGTCGGCGAACTAGCTCGCAGTTTGGACACCATGTGGCATGATATACTAGGACATACCATAGTATCCAGGAACAGTATCCGTGAACTGTGTGCGTCTATGCCTTGCCGGGTAACCGCTTGTATCTGAGCCAGAGATGGCGCTCCAACGTACTGACTTTTTCCTCTCATGTCGCAGTTTTATCCGAATAAATGGCCCATGTGCTCTGAAATTGCAGTCATTTTCTTTCCTACCCAGTACACATGTATATTGCACATGCCAATTTTCATCTCGATTGGATGATTATTTCTGGATGCTTAGTTGTTGTATTTTTGTTGTTGTTTTTTAGTTTTTTTTGCAAAGGGTGTATGTTTCTGATTTTGCATCTAATAATGCCATAACATCATTGACTGCCGACTTGTTCCACTCGTGTAGCTGTTTACTATCACAACTTGAATATTTCCACACCCTGAATAATAGGGTATGGGATGATTCAAGTTGTGGTGCAGATATTAAATGATCTGCTTCAAGCAACAGTGTCCATCTATCTGTTTTGTTGGTAACATGGTTTCATTCCTGATTAGCCATATTTTGTCAACTGCTGCGATAGTAAACATTGTCTACATCCGACGTAAAATTCCAACAATTATTCGAAATGGTAAATACAGTGAAATCTGCCTAAGTCGGAATCCAAGGGTCTAATGTAAGCATTTGAAATTTTGTCCGGCTGATAACAAATTCTACATAACTAATGATTTCTGAAGGGAACGTATGGTTCTGACGGACTTTAATCAACTAAAAATCACGAACTTGTATTTGTTTAAATAATCCGAAGTTAGTTTCTGTACATTAACACTTATAATATGACGTTCAATGAGAGCACATGCGCTGGCTATTAAGTGCCACTACGTTGAAAAGGTCGTTTTGAGCCAAATTCACATTTTCTAAAAATGCGTTCATTTTAAAGCCCTATTCTTTAGGATTCCAAATCTGCCTTTGTTTCTTGTCTACGATGAATAGATACAGAGTTATAGCCATGGGAATATGTAAACCCAGGTGTTAAGCGAACGGGAACTGACACTTGAAAGGCTGGAAGTTGGGAAATAATTAGGTTAGTCTTACTATTTGTGCATAAAATTGTACTAGAAAATATTTTGTACAAGTTTTGCGGATCTGGCAATACTTTGGATACAATTATGTGACGCAATTTACGTTTGCGTGGGTGGCAAACAGAAACACACTTTTCATCCCATCAAAACTGTCTTTTAAACTTTATTCGCGTTTTTTGCAGGATGAGATTTTCGCCCCGAACTCTTTACGGAAAACCTGATAACTGCAAAAGGTATTTAAATAAATTAATGAAACTAGGTACAGTATGCATCTTTCTTACAATGTTGTGCATGCAATGAACTAAATGTTTAGCTGTTTGTCAGTTCAAAGTTTGGTTATAGCTATTTACATTCAACATAGTGAAGACATTCGTCGAAAATTCGCACTATTGCATGTAGGAATGAGTGTATCTGAATAGTGTTTGGGAACATCATTTACCTTTTAGTTCACTGCATACATAATAATCGTGCGCATATACTGATGAAAACAATTCCGTCATTTATCTGTAACGTTTTTATTTAGAGCGTTTAACCGTAAACGACATATTCCCTTAAATTATTTCACAAATTTCCCAATTTCTTAAAAATTTATATTGATATCATTTTTTTCAACGTTTATGTGTTTTTGTGTGTTAGCCTTCCTAAATAATAAATTACCCATTTTTGCATTTTTAAAAAAAAAGTGTCCCCAACGTAGTGGGATACTGAAATAAATCAAAGTCACCTTGAAGAAGAGCGAAATCTCGAATAACCTGAATATTTTGCAATTCTTGTTACTCATAAGTTTCGTATAAAATTCGATACTTTTCTCTGTGACATGGCCACTTCACCACGCACTTTCTTAAACGAAATGTTGTGTTTTACTTTTTATTTTTTTTAAAACTCTGTAACCATTCTTTTGAAGCACGGAACCTTTTTCCATTTTTTTTTTTTTGGCTACTTCTCTTGCTCATGTTTGCAGCATAGGGCCAGAAATCGGCGATTCTCTCTTGAACTAAGAAACCATTCCTAGGCAATCTTATTCGGTTGACTTTCCTGCCTTCTTCATTTCCGGCTTTCCACTTTTATTTTCTTCGTTGAACGAATTACCTTTATGCCACTGCTCTGTCATCTCGCTTTTTCTCTTTCAAATGTCACAAATTTGTATTTCCTTGAAGTGTTCTGCCAAATGTTTGATACTCAAATTTTCATTTTCCTGCATTTCAAGAACTTTAACTCTTATATCCAAAAACGAGAAAGTTATTCTTTGTCGCCATGGTAACAAGCAAACGAAAGAACGCAATTCACAGCAATCAAAGATTGTAAATGATAATCTCAATGAATATACAAGGTCTGTCCGGAACGTAATGAGACTCATTCAATAACGGACGTTTAACTAAAGTTATACTTACATAACATTGAAATTCCTCGAAATAACATCCTTGAACATCAATACACCGCTGCCAGCAGTTCTGCCCACGCCGCTTAGCTTGCCTGGAAGTCGGGAACAAGGATCGCTTTCAAAGCACTCGTCGCACCAGTTTGCACGTTTGTAACAGTCCCAAAATGGTGTCCTTTCAGGCTAGATTTGAGCTGCGGAAACAAAAGGAAGTCAGCCGAGGCCAAGTCCGGGCTCTAGGGAGGTTGGGGCGGCGTTGCCACGTTGTGTTTCGCCAGAAACTCTCTTTCTCTCAGCGACGCCTGGCTCGGCGCATTATCGTGGTGAAGAAGTGAAGAACCCAAGTGTTGGTGATCTCCGGGCGGACGCGCGCGACTGTGTTCTTCAGCCGTTGAAGCACTTCCACGTAAAATGCAGCGTTGACCGTTTGTCCGGGTGGAACGAACTCCTTATGGACAACATCTTTATAGTCAAAGTAGACAATTTGCATCGATTTCATCTTCGATTTGCACATTCGAGCCTTCTTTGGTCGAGGAGACTCGGGAGTGTGCCACTCTCAGCTCTGTATTTTCGTTTCCGGATCGTACTCAAAGACCCACGTTTCATCACCTGTTATTACTTTCTCCAAAAAAAAAAAAAAAAAAAAAAAACAGGTTTACTCCTCACACGGTCCACAAGCTCATGAATAATCGACACATGGTTGTTCCTCTGTTCATTGGTCAAAACCTCAGGAACCAATTTGGCGCAAACTTTCCGCATCTGCAATTCTTTCGTGATGATTTCATGCATAATGGATTTCACGAGTCCCACGTGCTCTGCTACCAATCTAACACTCAGACGTCGGTCAGAGTCCAAAACCGCTTTCACCTTTTCCACATTGTCCGAAGTGTGAGACGTTTAAAGGCGCCATGGGGGTGGCTCATCCTCGACGCTCTCTCTTCCCTCTGTGAACGTTTTGCGTCACCGAAACACTTCTGCTTTCGATAAAGCATCCTTCCCAGTAGGCTTTTTGTATCATAGCAAGCGTCTCCGTCGCGGATTTTTTAAGTTTAAAACAAAATTTTACCGCATATCTCTGTTCGACACTCTTCTGCATTTTGACCGTTACGCGACGCTCACACAGCTGTCTACTTCGCAAGCTATCCTCACTCTGTAAAAGCTCAGAGCCAACTGACGAGACATCGATCGTTTACCTAACATACCCGCCACTCGTCACGCCTGGAGACTCCGCTATCCGGCTCTTCTGATTGGCCCAGGAAAAGAGGTATCATTACTTTCCAGACAAACCTTGTATGTAAAAAGAATAAAATGGAGCGTCAGCCAGCTGTGAAGGCTATGGACTTTGCATCCAGCAAAGAGAGTGGTCACATGAAATAAACCTGAGGCTACACATGCTTAAGAAGATGACAAAACATGGACGCTCCGCAATTTGTGTGAACAACTCAAAAGCAATTTCTCTCTGTCAAATTAAGTTATATACAACTTCAGGGATATTTGTTCCGTGTGAATTCATCATTACACTTTATCGTGGAATGTTTTGCATATAATTAAAAACACTTGACTGGTTGATTTTTACGGCGGAAGGGCCATGTTTGGCCGAAGGGCGACACTTGACTGCAAGGAAACATCTAGGAACTTTCCGTGGTTACCAGGTTGATTTACTTTCTTGACATTTTGTTTCCGCACTAGACAGGTTCCGTTTTAGACAGGTTAAACAGTAGTTAATTTTCTGTCTTTCACTTGGGGCCCCGAAATGTTGCATTTTGTGCAGGTTTCTGTTTTACAGTTTCCGGCTTGAAGAGGTTTCTCTATTCTAATTTGAAGCAGTCACAAATGTAGACCGATTTCAAAAATTCGTTTTGTCTCAGACAGTTTCAAATATGACAGAAATTTTCCAAATTTTCCTAGTGTCCTGTTCTGATCTGAAATAGCTACCTACGGACTCTTTAATTAGTAAATTACTCATTTAAAGTTGGTTTTTCGTTTTACAAATCATACTTCACTAGAATGTGATTAGGAAGCAGCGTATTTAAAAATCGCTAACGTAAAATTTGTTTTTCATTGCTGATCTATTGGGATTCATACTCACGCAATTTTTTTTCCGTTTTGTTTGGTAAATGGGTTTAAATAAAATAAGAATCAAAAGAAAAAGATGCCTTTTTCTAGAGAATTTTTCTTCCGAAAGACGAAAGGGAATATACAGATTTTGTGTATGGGTACGATGCGTTTTTTGTTTAAAATAAAAGGAGTTCTCGTGTTCATTTCAATGACAAAATATTGTGCTTTCTGTTCTGGTCTCTTTCATTGATGTAATGAAAACGGAAGTACTCTTCCTCGGTAACATAAAAGTACTCTTTAATTAAAAGAAGTAATTAGTTAATTAGCAGTGAGTGTTTTATTATCGACCGAAGATATCCGCTAAGTGAGAACCAAAGAGCTTACCCTAGCAACGTGTCTGAGGGCAGAACTTTTAGGCACCGTCACTGAGTTGCGCTCGATAGATATAGAAATAAACTCAAAAATATCTGTGGGTAGGTGAGTGTGGATGCAGAACAGGAAAGACTACAGGCTCAAGCGCCACATATGTATTACAGATAAATTATATTAGAAATAGACCCTGCTTAAAGCGGATCAGCAGAAACGGGAATTACAAGAGGTTTTCTTTAGATCGGAAAAAGTAAAATTCCAAATAATCCACTGTAATTTAATAAAATCTACCACAGTCATTTAGGAACATTTTGGATAATGGTGACATATAAGTAGACAGGCTGCCGTGAGCATTTTTGGCTGTGATAAGGCACTGCACTTCGAAGAAATTTTCTTGGAGAAATAAAATAAAACTTAAAACATAGAAAACTCTATGCGACAAAAAGTGGAGGTCTTTCAGAAGAGGTATTCCACAGGAAATGCAAATTTATATATTTGGCTCCGCTCGGAAACGATGCGCTTCAGAAAGATTGGAAAATACATGTACGAGAGAAATCTTGATGAGGCTTACTTCACGGATCGAAAAGGTATTTTTTCAAAGCATCTGCTTAAAGCCGAATGTCATGCCAAGTGTGAATAAGCATTTATGATTTCTAGAAGAACAATTTTAGATCGAGAAAATCTAAAGGCAGAATTTATTTTTCATTACTACCTGCGGAATAGGGTATTTCCAGTTTGATCGCAACAAGCGGATGTATTTAGCCAAAATATTTATATATGATATAACTGTAGAAAGTTAATCTATGGAATGATACTATCTAGTTATTACTGTGTCAATTTAATGGCCAGAATGCACCTGTAGAAGAATTGTGTGCGTACCTGCGCACTAGTGGATACTGTCCCATTCTACAGCTATGCATTTAGTTAGACGCTCTTGATATTGCTCAAAACATACCTGAAAGTCTTTTTGCGGAATAATCTTGAGCTTCTTTGTGACCTTCGAAGTAATTCCCTTCCGCAGCTATGTATTTAGTTAGACGCTGTTGCCATTGCTGGAAACATACCTGGAAGTCTGTTTCTGGAATACTCTTGAATGCCTTTGCTACCTTCGAAGCAATCTCGTTCCGCTGCTATGTATTTAGTTAACGATGTTGGCATTGCTAAAAACATATGTGGAACTCTGTTTCTGAAATATTCATGAGTTCCTTTGTCACCTTGGAAGTAATTCCCTGCCACAGCTATGCATTTAGGTAGACACTGTTGCCAGTGCTGGAAAGATACCCGGAAATATGTTACCTGGATGCCTGTTTCTAGAATACTCTTGAGTTTCCTTGTCCCCTTCGAAGTAATTCACTTCCAAAGTTATGCATTTAAGTAGACGCTGTTGCCAGTGTTGGAAAGATACCTGGAACTATGTTACCTGGAAGTCTGTTTCTGGAATACTCTTGAGTTCTTTTTTCCCCTTCGAAGTAATTCCCTTTCACAGTTGCGCATTTAGGTAGACGCTGTTACCAATACTGGAAAGATACCTGCAACTCTGTTTCTAGACGCTGCTGTCAGTGCAGGAAAGATACCTGGAACTTTGTTACCTGGAAGTCTGTTTCTGGAATACTGTTGAGTTCCTTTGTCCCCTTCGAAGTAATTCCCCTCCACGGTTATGCATTTAGGTAGACGTTGTTGCCAGTTCTGAAAAGATATCTGGAACTCTGTTTCTGGGATACACTTGGCTTCCTTTGTCACCTTCGAAGTAATTCCCCTCCACGGTTATGCATTTAGGTAGACGCTGTTGCCAGTTCTGAAAAGATATCTGGAACTCTGTTTCTGGGATACACTTGGCTTCCTTTGTCACCTTCGAAGTAATTCCCTTCCACAACTATGTATTTAGGGAGACACTGTTGTTATTGCCGGTAACATACCTGGAACTCTGTTTCTGGAATACCACTGAGTTCGTTTGTCAGCTTCGAAGTAATTTCCTTTCGTAGCTGCATTAAGTTAGACACTGTAGCAATTTCTGGAAATATACCTGGAAGTATTTTCTGGAACGCTCTTGAGTTCCTTTGTTACGTTAATCTCGATGTCAGAAATTTCTGAAAATTTTCGTCCTTTTATGGAAGATTTGATTTTTGGGAGGAACCTAAAGTTGCAAGGTGCTAAGTCAGGCTAATAGGGTGGATGATCCAATTTTGTAATTGATTTCTTATCGAGGAAGTCGCGAACGCGTCATGGCTTTGGGCTTTGTCATGCCACAGTTTCAGCAATTTTCCTTTCGAACAGAATCTCGTAACCTTTTCAAGACCTCTAAATATATTGTTGATTGACTGTTTGTCCATGTTCAATGAATTCGTTATGAGCAATCCCCTTGTGATCCGAAATACACACTACCAGGGTCTTGAACTTCAAGAATGACTTTCATGCTTTTTTCGGCTTTATGCCATTCAAAGACAGTTGACTTTTGTATAGCATCTTCACTATAACCTGCTTTTAATAGCTCTGATGTTTCTGTAGCACTTTAACCTATCTTCACTCAGAATGTGTTATTAATGCGCTGCTCTAAATTTCTGTCACTCATTTTTACCTCAAAACTCACCCACAGACTTGCATTGCTTTCAAAACTGCCATTCACGAATACCGGTCAGTGGTTAACGCATGCACAACATGCCCAGATACGTACAGGCACGTGATCCTTCTGGCATCGCCACCAGGGTTACATCACGTGACCGTTCCTGGAATCAAATTGTCACGCTTCGTAGACGCAAGAGCGAAATGAGTTCTTTCCTTTCACACTTCTGGAATTAGAGATATCGCGAACACAGACGAGAGAGTAAAACATAAAGGCAAAAATAACAATAACATATTAAACAATAACATAAAAACAAAAAGGAAAAACTCTTAACTGCCATTTACATATTGGAATGTACGCTAAAAAAGCAAGGAGGTGTACAGTGTGTTGTGTGTGAAAGTTGAAGAAATTGGAGCCGATTAAAAGTTTTTAAACTTCTTGAAAAGGCTGAATACTAATCGTCGTTTACTTAAAACTTCCCTATTTGCCATTCGAAATTTAGGCATGGATGTATAAGCTCTTGTCTGAAGCAAATGTTCCACAGAAAGGATTATTTCAAGGGAAAGAATTGTGAAAGTCAAGCACCAACTTAAATTTTCCAATAGAATTTCCTGTGGTCGCTCATAGTGTCGCCGCATAATCCGTTAACATCATTTACTTCGACTTCCTGAGAGGATTCAATTTGATGCGAATAAAATTTATGTTACAAATGTCTCAAAGTAAGGATTTGATGGTAATCTTAATTAGAATAAGAGCATTGCCGAATGGTTGCAAAATAACTGCAAAGCTCCCCTGTCAAATCCGTTCACCACTACGGCAAACAGTCGGTCCTACTAATCCTGATTTGTTGGCAAGAGTAGAGTCGGGACACAAGTTGCATTAAGGTTTCCATCAGGGAACACGTCTCTCTCTAATTCGCTTTGCTTGAGTAAATTTTAGACTGAATTCCTCTTCGCAAGGCCGTCATCTACTCCAAACGAAACCCACTACGAAACGTAAATGATAAGATGCTTTTCTGTTAAACTCAGTTGTTCCATTAAAAGGCCTTATACAGCAAAATGCCAATGTCTGTCTCTTTTCATTTACGTGCAAAGCAATTTCATACACAGCCTACGTTCATCTGTTCCTTTTCAAATCGATGTTAACAGAATAAGATATTCAGCGCACAGTATGGTCTTTAAGAGGGGATAAGCATTAAAAGTTTCTACCTAAAAATAAGTGCACCAAAAAACGGGTTTGTTTTTCATAGACAAGTAATTTAGCTCTAACAGCGCTCTATTCCTTTATTATTTTGTATAGATGAAGATTTCTGTTCTTGCAGTATGATGCCTATATCTGTATTTATGTTCCTTTTTGTTCAATTTCTTATGTAAATCATATTACCTCTTAGTTGCATTTTCACTCTAAACGGCACACTGGAACCTCAGGCCTTTCCTGTGCACTTTTTGGTAACAACCGGCAGCTAGTCAAACGGTAAATTAAAGGTGATAGTCACGATGGAGAGAGTAACAGAAATATGGTCAAATAAAACTATTGGGGTATACACTGAGTGGCCACTTTATTATGACCACCTGACAATTTTAAGCAAATGAGCTATGACTGCACGCTGTTGCCGCCAGAGGGCGAGGCTAGTATAAAAAGGGAAAGCTTAGTGCTTGCAACAGTAGTAGAAGTGATTTTTGGGTGACGAGATGGGTAAAAAATGCGATTTGACGGACTTTCAACGTGGGATGGTAGTTGGAGCTCGGAGCCGCTGAGCGAGTATCACCGAAACCGCCGCATTCGTGAAATGTTCCAGAGCAGCTATTGCTACAGTGTTTAAAGACTGGACTGTCAGCCAAAAAACTGGGTCTCTACGTGCAACGTGTGGTCGTCATCGACTAGTGACTGCTCGGGAGGAACGGAGAGTGCCGAAACGACTGGTAACAGACGACAGAAGGGCAACAGTGCAGCAATTACAGACCATCTTAATCAAGGATACCCTCAAATGATCTCTGCACGGACTGTTTACCGTACACTGCATCGGATGGAATATGGCATCCGAAGCCCTGTTCGAACACCTTTGCTGTCTGTAGTTAACAAGAGAAAACGTCTCCAGTTCGCACAGGAGCACAAGAATTGGACAGTCGATAATTGGAAACATATTATGTGGTCCGATGAATCAGGTTTTTAGTTGCACCATGCCGATAGCCGAGTGAGAATTTGGCGGAAACAGAACGGAAGCATTGACCCCAAATGCATTGCTACAACCCTACAAGCTGGTGGAAGCAACGTTATGGTTTGGGAAATGTTTTCCTGTCATGATTTGGGCCTTCTAATTGGTGTTGATCAACGTCTGACTGGCGTATCATATCTAAACGTCGTTGCGGATCAAGTGCATCCTGTCATGTGGATGGTTTATCCCAATGGCGATGGCTACTTTCAACAAGATAATGCGTCCTGCCATAGTGCTCGTATTGTACAGGATTGGTTTCAGGAACATGCCGGTGAGTTTACTTTGCTTGCGTGTCCCCCACAATCTCCAGATCTCAACCCCATTGAGAATTTGTGGGATGAAGTTAAACAAGCCATCAGACAGCTGGACCCACAACCCTGCAATCTCACACTCCTGGAAAGTGCTATTCATCAAGCGTGGTCTCAGATGCCACAAACCACCTATGAACATCTCGTGGAGTCCATGCCACGAAGAATCGACGCAGTATTAAAGGCAAAAGGTGACCCAACGAAGTACTGAGGGGGTTTGTCATAATAAAGTGGCCACTCAGTGTATTATACGACGAGCTGCTGTATCCTACTGTTATCAGATTCTCCCTCTGTCTCAGCCGGCCATGGCGGGTTGTGTTCCATAAAGACCACTATGCGGCCTTGAGGATTACTGGAAAATTAATGCAACCGGTTTGCCATTCCTCTCATGCATGCCGGTAAGCGACAAAATGCGTCCAGGGCAGACCTCACAGTGAACCATCGACGCATTCGCGTCCCCAACCACAGGGAGTCTGCGGTTGGGGAGGCGAATATATTAAAAATCAATCACTTTTGTTTGAATAATGTTCAGACCTGTTAATAGGTGGAGCGACCTGTACATTGATGACGTCAGTAGACAAACAAATGTTGCATTGCTTAGTTATGGTTATGTTTTAGCAAGTATTCCATGCTATAACCTAAAGTTAGTTTTATCGATGTGCAAATTTGCATCCTTGGGAATACATAAATTGCGAAGAATATATGTAAAGAAGTTTTACCATTTTTTAGGAGGAACCACCTTAATCTCTGCTATAAATTCAGTTTTGTCTCTGCATATGAAAATATTTGTTGGTTGATGCCGTGCAGTTTCTGGGAACATGATCGGTAGTGTTGACCGTTTTTTTTTTATCAATTTAGTGTTTCCCTTTTTGCCCAGTGGTCTAAGCTCCGACCTCTGAACGTTCACCCAAGTGGGCCAAGGTTCAATACCCTGATGTGGCATGGTTGGTGCGCTTGTCATTCAGCACTGGCTCTCTACTCCCCCGGAACCACGGGCCACAAATTAGGGACGGGCGACTCCTTGTTATAGCCCATAGTGATTGTTAAACCCCTAAACAACAAGAAAGATAAGATCAAATTTTCGATTTTAATGAATACGTATTTTGAATTACTTCATACAAGGATACACACGTTTAACACTTGGCTGAAACGAATTTACTCGGAGTTAGTAAAATGTGCTGAAATCATCTGGAACGAATACATTCGTTGTCTAAGAATTGGGTCGATCATGGCTGGACTGTCCATCAGAAAGCGTTGGTATTGTTATTATTCAAAATGGTCATTCAGGAAGATGATTGATGCTAATCTTTTCTATCATCATCATCATTGTAAACAATTATCAATCCACTGCTGGACGAAGGTCTCCACAAGCCTCTTCCACAACGGTCTGTCTTGTGCCAGTCTCCTCCAGGTTACCCCGCATACTTTCGAATTTCATCCACCCATCTCCCATGTGGTCTTCTTCTGGGTCTTCTCATGTCTATTGGACATTGGAATACAATCTAAAATGTCGACTGTCAATCGATGGTCTGTTGTTCTGGCAGTATGTCCAGCCCATTGCCGTTTCAGATATTTTACTTTGATCATGATGTCTTCCACTCTTGTCATGACCTTTGATCCCATTTCGCCCATTTTCAATAGGATTCCTCTCCAGGTTGTCTCCTACCGCATACTAAAATTCCATCGACATCGAACCAACTTTACGCGAGTTATCGTGCGGACGGGCTGACAGACAAACAGAGAAAGCGCTTCTTCAACATAAATGCTGGAAAGCGCAAAAAAGGCAATGCAGCAGTCGTTTACGGGGATTGATGTTATTGATGATAGACGTGCTGTTTTACTGTGTTTGGATGTAAAATCAATGATGCTGTATTGAGTACGCCAATAAACCGGGTGTGAGTGTGGATTACAAACCATGCAAGCAAAATAAACGTATTTTTAAGTACTACAATTGACTTCTTCCTTGTAATGCGCATGGATACCTTCTAATATTACATTGCCTTTAGCACACATGACGTAATGACTAAGTTACAGCGGAAATACAAATTACGTTATAGTCTTCCTAGCAGTGTGCGGACGGGCGTTCATGGCGTTCGTTCGTGATGAGAGAGGGGCCCCGCCGCCTTACCGCTCCTCGTCACGAACCTTTGTTCTTCTGTTTTTAAACATTATTCACCACTTTCTGACCCTGGATTCATTCATAACAGCGTCCCCATACTCTTGAACGAGGGACTCCGCTGAATGTTCATAGGTTTGGTGTTTCCAGCAGTCAGAAAACGGATAGCAAATCGAACTTCACATTCGGGGGTTTTCAGTGAGCGTGTTCATTTCGAAAGATCATAACTAACCACAAGTGGATAACACACGCCCGACAATAATTCCAGGAGATATCCAACAGAGCGCTGAGCCTGGATGACCTTGATTGAGCGCCATACAGAAATTTATGCGCAAACGTTCTTTGCGATCTGAATCACCTACGTATATTTACACCCCCTAATGGCAAAGCAGTTCTTTACAAAAAAATTATAACTTAATGCAAAACTTTTGGCACCTGTGCAAAAATTAATTTTTCAAATCTGACGTTTAGAAGCAGAAATATCAGAGAAATCGTAATTTACCTTTACGCCTCCTAGTGGAAAAATATACATTACTTGTAAGAAAAACTGTACCCAAAATAGCCTTCGTTATAAATGGTATGGAAAGGCTTACAATTTTTTTCGATCGAACATTTAGAAGGAATGGTATGGAATAAAATGTGTTTTCGATAGCATCTGCATTTACGCACTTTAGATGTGAAGTTATGCATAAGAAAAATCAGAAAGCAAGTTGCTTTCTGAGACTTTAAAAACTTGCATCATTTCAATCTTGAAAACTTCTTTTTTTCTTACCAATGAAAAAAAAATGTTTTTTAAGTCGAACAAACACTTGCAGAAATATGGTGAACACCCTTATCGAATTAGGTTCGATACAGATAGTTTATATCTGCTTCGGAGCTGAACAATACAGAGTTACTAAATACACGGTCGAGTCTGTGACCGATATTCAAAAATAACTTTCATTTTTAGTTCCTTTTCCTATGTAAATTTGAGTTCGTTCTCCTTTACACTTTCCAAACTTAACGCGATATCTTCTCTCTCACAAGAATGAGGTTGGCAACATAATTGAGGTCAGAGTGAGAGACGTATGAATGTGATAAGAACGACAGATAAAAAGGACGCTACAGCAGTTGCTTAGTGTATGTGCGTGTTTGGAGATGTTCGTTCGCCGTTAAGAGATACGTGAATTGTAATGTAAGCGGTTCTATATTGTGGATGTCATCATTCGTGCTGGACGAATAGAAGGGTATCGTAAGTCTGACTCCTACATATGTTTCGTCTGGCTGTAAAAGCTTAATTAGGAACCACTGCATCGTATTCTCATTTAGTTTGACATTTTCTTAGTCATGGTTTCAGACACAGCGTAACACCAATCACGCACACACAAAAAAAGGTTAGGTTAAAAGGTGACCACCAGCTAATATCCAGCGTAATCGCCGTGTGCAGCGCGGACAACAGCTAGACGGGCTGGGAGTGACCCAATTAGGTACTGGAAGGTGTTAAAGGTATGTGGAGCCATGCTGACTGCAGTGCATCTGGCAGCTGCTGAAGGGTGCGTGTTGGAAAATCCATTGAGGAAACAACACGATCGAGGTGGTCCCACAGATGCTCAATTGGGATTAAGTCTGGGGAATTAGGGGGCCAGGAAAGTACTTTGAGGTCTTCACCATTCACTCACGGTCACTTCTAGCTGTGTGACAGGTCGTATTGCCGTGCTGAAAAATCCCACCCGTCCCAAGGAAAACAATCAACATGTATGGGTGTGCGTGGTCTGCAAGGATGTATTCATAACGAATTCGGTCCAACGTGCCTTCCACAGGTATGACTGGACCCAGGGAATGACACGAAAACATTCTCCAGACCATTACGCTGCACCCAACAGCTTGTGGTCTTCCAGCAGTAGTTGAAGAGTGTTTGTTCTGCAACGTTTCTCGCCTAATACGCCAATGTCCACCACTCGATGAAGCAGAAAACGTGACTAATCGGAGTAAGCAATCCATTGCTAATCAGTGGAGGTCCAATTCCCATATTGCCGTGCAAATGTAAGCCTTTTCTGCAGATGCACCTTCGTTAGCATAGGTGCAGTGACAATTCGTCTGCATCATAGCCCCATACGCAGCCGGTTTAGCTGAACAGTCGTTTTAGATACACTTCCGGTAGCCCCCTGGTTCATTCGGATAGTGAATTGCTCCATCGTAGCGTATCGATCGTCCCTCACGCACCTTCGAAGCCGACGTGCACCTCTCACATAAATGGCACGTGCTGATCCGCAGGTTCGACGTCGCTTATCCGCAATGGCGCCGTTTCTCCAATCATGATACACTTTAACCACACCAGCACGCGAAAAGTTTTCAAACTGCGCTGTTTCAGAAATACTGCCACTGTTGGCCCAAAAGCCAATAATCATTCCTTTTTGCAAATCTGATAAGTCGCTACTTTTATCCATGACAGCAACGAGTAATATGTTTTCAGATTGCCTACAGCAAACCTTATATACCCTCCAAGCCAGCTCACGACACGTGCGTTCTTTCATTGGGTACGCGCTGTTGACGACAAAAGTAGGAGGTGGTCACAATAATGTGACTCGGATGTGTAAATCATAGTAAAAGAGGGAATTCAGTATTTCTGAAAGTTCCATTTATTTTTGAGTTACGTTCCAAATCTTCCAAGTACTGATGCCATATTCTAAAAACCTAGATTTCTTTTTTTTTATTATTCTAGATTTTTTTTTTTTTATGGCTACTACTGGAAATTGGCGGACAAGATTCGGCAAGTCCCCAGTTACGTCATGTGGTTGCCGGCTGCCACTACCGGCACACTAGCGGACCACATTAGGATAACCATCATTTCTGGCACGTGCTTGCAGGGTCGCTGAAGGGCCACTTGTGGCAGCTACTGCCTGTGATGGACAACTGATGGCCCTGCTCTGGCATGCTGCCAACTGTTGGCCTGAACTAATGGCTCTTCTGTTGGCCGCCCGGACATTTGATTGACGGTTCGGCAGCGACAACATAGTGATGGGCCATTGCTGGCAGTGCTGACTGCCAGCAATGGCCCAATGCTGGACCAGCAAGACTGTTTTTGCTGGGCTGCTCGAGTGGCCAAATATACAGAATGATCAATAAGGAGTGTGTCCCCCATTTTGGGCGTTACAGCGTTGAATCCGACGTGACATCGAGGTACTGAGAGTCTGAATAGAGTACTGGGGTATCGTGGACCATGTGATGTTGATCCGAGTCCACAGCACGCCTTCATTTTGCGGGGGTGGAAGGGTACTCAACCGAAGTCCAATCGTGTCCCGCAGATGCTCGATAGGCGAGAGGTCGGGGGATCGTGCTGGCCACAAAAGCATCGGCACACCGTTCAAGGCATTCAGGCTGATCCGAGCGGTATGCGGCCGGGAGTTATTCTGCTTAAAGACGGCGTTTGATATGCCCTGCAGATACGGTAGTGTCACGGGCAGTGGCAACTCGTCAACATAGCGGCGTGTCGTCATTGTGCCTGTAAGACGCACCAGTGGTGAGCGGCTGTTGGCGCTGATAACATTTGACACCATGATTCCACGTTGTCGGGCCGTGTATCGTTCCACAACGGCGGAGGAATCTGTCCGTTCGCCATGTCGCCTTCATACTCTCACACCGGGATCATCCGTGGTGAGACAGAACCTCGATTCTTCGCTGAACACCACACTGTTCCATTAGGCACCTCACGCAGTTCTGGAGTGAAACCACGCAAAGCCCTGATTACCATGGCTCGCTGTTAAGGGTTGCCTTCGCAACGGACGGCTGGAGAGCAAATCAGACGCAGCCAATCTCTGCGACACTGTCCGCGTCGATATCGGAGCATCCAATCCTCCCCGTACACTCCGCAAAAAGTCGCCCGTTGTGGCCTGTGGTTTCCCTACGGCATGACATCGGATGCGACGATCGGTGCGCTAGGACGTCCGTCTCCGTGCTCCGGTTCCCCTGCGACGTTGCATAGATCGTTCCTGCGACCACTCTCTCCAAATGCGACCGACGGTTGTGGCATAACGTTGCGTTTCTTCCGCAATACGACGCAAGGACCATCCGGCGGTACGAAGGCCTACGACGACACCTCTCGGGAACTCATCCGTTTGACGAAATCGCGTACGCCGGCGTCTTAACGGCATTGACACCCATTGCTCGTTTTCCAGACATGGTTACAGCGCAACCACACCCCTCTCGCGGCCGTGACGATGTCCGGACTGATGGCCTCACGGGCTGGTTTTCGGCTTACACCCTGCGGGCCGTTCGTGCGATAGGCCTGCAAATGCAATCATTTGAATAACTTGTACGTGTGCACGCACCCTACAATTTGCATGGCCCTGCGTTTATGTCTTCGTTGGTGTGGCATTTTCTTTGTCAGGCACTGTATGTTTGCAACTCTCTGTTTACTATGATCAGGTCGTCTTCATCTTTAGATGAAAAAGGAACGACAGGACCCTTTTCAGGCTAGAAATGCTCCTTTCGGGCAATAAAAGAAGACATTAGTCAACAACTTGACCACCTGGCCCATCTTTGGTGCTTTTCTTGTGAGGGGAACTCAGTTGTGGCTGGAGTTCTTAGTACAAAATTGTTAGGTATTTTATTTTATTAATTTGCATTTTGATATGATCTGTACTTTAACTAGTAAGCTCGCCGCAAATTTCCGGATCTGTGGTGCTAGCCTCTTTTTTAGCCCTCTGTTTCAAACTTTATTTTTATTTAAGTTTTTATGTGGAATTTTGCGTGAATGAAACGAGGCAAAAGGTTTTCCTTATTAAATTTTAAAGTCCATTACATTATGTCTCTCCTTCTTAACACGGTCGTCTTCCTAATCTACTTGCCTGTCTGTCCTCAATGTTTATCGTATTTTTTTTCTGGTCAAAATTGATAAGCTTAAGATTTTTGGTTTGCATTTTGCTAGACTTTCTAATTTTGATTTGTTTTGAAATTTCTGGACTCACCATCTTCTTTTAATTCCTGGTGCAGAGCGCCCCCGTTTAGTTTCAACTTTGTTTATTTCAAATTTTTAATGAGTATAGAAGAATTTCTCATATTTAATTTTTGAGAAATCGTCCCCTACACTACGTCACACCTTTCTCTCTCTCTCTGTCTCTCTGTACTTCCGCTTCCAGGAAACGGTTTAGCTCAGGTTGACCTTGGAACTTACTACGCATGCGCCGTGAGTCACGTTCCGCCGGCTAGTCTGCGTTTCTTTTTTAAGCTTTCCAACCGTAGGTTAAAGAAGCGTACATGCTCCAGCTTTGTCCGTCCGTCTGTCGGCACGATAACACGTAAAAATGGTTCGATGTCGATGAAGTTTTAGCATATTGTAGGGGACCACCTGGGGATTAACCCTATTAAAAATGAGAGAAGTGAGGTCAAAGGTCACGACATAGGATCGGAATCCATTCCATTGCCCTTATGCGTCATGACTTGCGTAAATATGGTTCGATGTCGATGAAAATTTAGTATATTGCAGTGGACCACATGGGAATCAATCTTATTGAAAATGGGTGAAGTGGGGTCAAAGGTCTTGACATAGGAGCGGAATGCATTCGCATTGCCTTTATGCGTCATAACGTGCGTAAAAATGTTTCGATTTTGATGAAATTTCATTATGTGGTAAGGGACCACCTGGGGACGATCTTATGACGTCATAATCTTGCGCTTGAAATGTTGGCGCGCGATCACGCCATCTGTCTCATTATGTCACGCATTGTGTGTGGATCCTATTAAAGTTTTATGACGTCACACTCTTGCGAGCAGATAGTCGCGATTCCCATCTGCCTCATTACGTCACGCGTTGTGTGCGTATGTCCGTCCGCACGATAACTCGCGTAAAAATCGTTCGATTTCGATAAACTTTTAGTATGTGGAAGGGGACCACCTGGGAACGAACCCTATGAAAAACGGGACAAATGGAGTCAAAGGTCACGACGTAGTAGCGGACCCCATTCCACAGCTCTTATGCGTCAGAACTAACGTAATAAAAGTTTCGATTTCGATTCAATTTTAGTATTTGGTAGGGGACTACCTGGGAACAAACCCTTTTGAAAATGGGCGAAATAGGGTCAAAGGTCAGGACATAGGAGCGGAATCACTTCCATCGCCATTATGCGTCATAAGTTACGTAAAAAGTATTCGATTTAGATGAAATGTTAGTATGTTACAGGGGCCTGACTGGGGACGAATCTTATTGAAAATGATAGGCGACATGGGGTCAAAGGTTAGAACACAGGAGCGGAATCTATTCCATAGCCCTTATGCCTCATAACTTATGTAAAATGCTTCCATTGCGACAAAACGTTATCATGTTATTTCGGAGGTACACTGAACCGGTTGTGTTAAATATAATCGAAATGGGATCAAAGGTTAGGGCACAGGACCGAGATTTATTCCACAGCCATTATCCTCATAACTTGAGTGATAACTTGGAGTGATAACTTGAGTACTGATTTCTGGTATGTTGGAAAGCGTGTTATAATCAATGCATTGCATGATTTTACTAACTTGTTTTTAGCAGTTCGTCGTATTGGTCATGTCGGAAAAAATTGATGAACGAATTTGCATCAGATTTTGTTAAAAACTTGGCAAAACTAGCAAAAACACATTCTTAAAGTTACAAAAGGTCTATGTGGAGGACTATATGAGTGGTGCATAAGTTTATGACTCATACAAACGTCTTAAAGAGGATTGTGAAAGTATTGAAAGTGATGAAAGGTCTGAGAGACCTGCAACCAGCTAAAGTGAAAACAATGCCGACCTCGTGATCGAAGCTGTGCGAGAAAATTGCCGAATCACTATTCGTCAGTTATCTGAAGACTTCAACATTAATTTTGGTCAGCGGCTTATCTTGGGTGCGAGACCTGGGCTATCTCCCTCCCCCTCCCCCATCTACAGTACTGTTTTTTAAAAATTGCGATGTTTAATTTTTAATTGTTAAGTAATAGAAGTAACTTATTTTAGGTACATGATATTGCAAACATGATACCAAATAATTATGACGATTAGGATTTTAATACTTTCCTTGTACATGATCTCCATTCTTCTTTTCTTTTGTGTGTTACGTTTTCATAAAAAGGTTCTTCCGAGTACTTTTTCTTATTTAAAAAGAATGTTTTTCTCTATTGAGAATTCAGCCAAGTTGCTCGAATGTACATGTTCTTGTGTGGCTCTAAGATGTATCTTGATTCTTTTTAATGCAGAAAAACTTCTTTCTTCAGATGCAGTTGTTGATGGAAACTATAATATTAGGTCTTCTAATGTGTACACCTTACTAAACACTATGTCTAATTTATTCAACTATATGTAACAAGTAATGTCTCTTACTCATTTGTTTTGGTATTAATCAAAGGAATAAAACATCTTCAGTTCATCTTTAGTCGAGCTGTATCAAAATTTTAAGCACAGAGGTCTTTAAGTTCTGACAGTAGATGTTCAGGGAAGCTTTCACAAAATTTATCAAAACAGTTCGAATCTAACAAAGCCACCAATTTAAGATATAATATCACTGATTTTAATTCATTGACACTTCATACAAACTGAAATGCCTCTCGCGAAACACGTTCTGTTACTAGCAGAAGCATGCCAATTACTGAGGTAGTCAAAGTCTTCTCTTTTCTGAGCTAACCAATGCGCAAAGCAATCGTCCATTCCCCTCTATACGCTCATTCATGTTGTCTTGGAAACGTCAGCAGGCGATCATGCGACAGGTCTTCGAATCAGAACAGCGAAGAGTCCGGAAGAGCTGCTGGCGTTACGCCGTTGGTTTTCGCTCGCCAGACTGAATCAAAGAAGCAAATCCGCACGTGTTTTTTTCGCAGCGAAAGCATCGACATACACTGGTGTGCAAAAATTAAGGAAGAAGAGGAGAAATTAGCATAACAGAGGATCGAGCAGGCAGAACGGACGGAAAGACCACTCAGGAGATAGACTAGCGTCCGGTACAGTAGGGCATGCGCATATATGCAGCATGACTTAGGGAGGGGAGTGTCGGAATGGTATAAAGCACACGGGCGGTGTACGCTCAGCAATTCGGTGAAAGCTATTGCACGGTGTACATCGGTTTGAACGACGTGGAGTTGCTACCACCGTGTGATATGGCCAACAGGCAATCCAGTAGACGACATCTGGATGACTACTCGAGGTCGCGTCATTGGGAAGTTGGAAGAAGGTCGAAGTGTGACTAGTGTGTCCGAGGAGTTCGGGATCGCTCACAGCATCCTTTTACGAGTTTGGAGAACATTTCAAACGAAAGGAACAGCTGTCCGAGAGTTTAGCAGTGGTCGTCCACGAGCAACCACGGCGGCGGACGACCGGTATATTGTCCTACAGGCGAGAAGAGACAGATGGCAGACAGCGGGAAAAATCGCTAGGCACATGCAACAGACAACTGGACGTCCGTTATCGTGTTTTACCGTGGCCAGGAGGCTGTACAAAGGTGGTCTATTTTCACAACGACTAGTACGGTGTGTGCCATTAACGCCTGCGTATCGGAGACGGCGGTTTCTGTGGTGCCAGGAACAAAAGAACTGGATACATCAGCAATGGGGTCGAGTTCTCTTTACGGATGAGAGCCGATTTAGTTTGACGAGCAATTCTGGACGTATACACATCTGGAGAGAGCAGGGAACAAGCAATAACACCTCCAACATCATCGAAAGGGACCGGTTTGGAGGTGGCGGAGTTCTCGTTTGGGGCGGTATCATGCTTGGTAGCCGTACTGACCTCCACATCTTCCAAGGAGGTTCAGTCACAGGTGTCCACTCTTGCCTCGAGGTTCTCCTGCCTTACGTGCGTATGTTTAGAGGTGCTGTGGGTCCTGAGTTCCTCTTCATGGACGAAAACGCTACACCTCATAGTACAGTGACTGTCGCAGAGTGAAGATATTCAACGCATGGATTGGTCCCCAAGGTCCTCAGACCTAAATCCAATCGAAAATGTGTGGGACCTTCTCGGGAGACGCTTGGCAGCACGTCACCAGCCGCCAGCAACGATTTCGCAGCTGCGATTGGCGCTACAAGAGGAATGGGCCGCGATGCCCCAACAGCTCCTTGACAACCTCGTCCTCAACATGGACAGACATTGTAAATCCTGCAACGCAGTCAGGGGGGATCATATCCCCTACTAAAGACTGGATTTTTCTTGGCAGCCGCCTGTCACATGGACGTTTCTGTCTCTGTCTAGTTGTGCTCGAAGCTACCTTTTAAATAAAGTGCCTTTGCATCCTTTGGATTCCTTGTTTGGACGGTTTTGCTCACTTGTCCCATATTCTTACATCTTGGTGATCTTATGGTATGATTTGAGTAGATATGGAGCACTTCTGCACGACGTTACATTCGAAAACCCGTCTCGTCCTTAACTTTTGCACGCCAGTGTATCTTAATACCGTTGATAATTGACTTTTATTTGGGTATATTTAATTGAATTTTATTTGTTAATTCTCTGGGCTTCGCAGCTAGCCTGGATAACCTCGAATATACGCCACTGATTTTGGTTCAGTTCAGATGATTCTTACGGACGATTTACGACTCGGGGTATGAGATGCGTCAGAGCCAGATTTGTGTCAAAACTGCTCTCAGCTGAGCAAAATTAGGCCCGTATTTCAGCTGGCAGTGACCTGCTTGAGTACGTTGGAAAACGACGAAAGCGTTTTAAAAATTAGCATAACTGGTGATGAATCGTAGGTTTATGGGTATAACCCCGAAATTAAGGCCCAGTATTCACAGTGGAAGACCCTAAAGTATTCCAGATTAAGAAAAGCCCCACAGAGCCGTAGCAATGTCGTGACGATGCTGACTGCTCTTTTTTCAATTATTAGAGAATTGTGCAACATGAATATACTCCATCAGGCCGGACAATGAACAAAGAGTTCTACTGTCAAGGTTTGAAGGATGCAGATCGTCTCAAAAAGCCGGCACAGCATGGGAGTGGTGAGGGGCAACTACACCATCACAGGGCGACTGTAACTTATGTAGCAGTTTCTTGCTAAGCACACGCTGCACAGGTCTTATAGTCACCCTATTCGCCAGACCTCACTCTCTGCGACTTCTGTTCTCTTCCCAAAAATCAGATACCACTTGAAAGGAAAAATATTTCAAGATATTGAGGAGATACAGCAGAATGCGACGAAACAGTTGTTCGCTATTTCAGAGGATGACTTCAAGAAATGCTTCGAGCATTGGAAACAGCGCTGGGCTAAGTGTGTAGCTTCGGAAGAGGACTACTTCAAAAGCGATTAAGCTCCAAATCTGTAAGTCTTGTATTTTTTCAATATATCCTGTCTGAATACGTTTTGATCACATTTTGTACTGTTTTCAATGGTGGAGATTTCAAATATAATCTTCTGTCGATAACGCAAGATCTTAGAGTGTGTGTGCAAAATGATTTCGGTTCTACGTCAATTCGTCGCGTGCGTCAATTCGTCGACTGCGTCAATTCGTCGACTGCGACGATTCGTCGCGCGTCAATTCGTCGCGCGTCAATTCGTCGCGCGTCAATTCGTCGACTGCGTCATATCGTCGCGCGTCAATTCGTCGACCACGACGATTCGTCGCGGCCAAATTCGTCGACCACGTCAATTCGTCGCGTTTACAGATTTTGGTTACATACAAAACGAATGCAGGAAAACGTACGATTTCGAACGTCTTGCTCCCTGATCAAATTTATAAAGTTTGGACACGCAGACAGGATAGGAATATTACGTTTTTCTTTGGCACTAAAAATATTAGACGGTAAACGGTTTTTGGAACGGGGCAGGGCCCGGTTGGTCAGAGCCCCCCATACACAAAATTTTCGTAAAATCTACAGTTTTCAATTCAGAACCACCAAATCTGGTATAGTATCTCGTAGTATTCTAACTTAGACTGTAGACGGTTTTGGGAAGCGGTTGGATAGGGTGGGGGTTAGGGCCCCCCTACAGAATTGCCGTAAAATATAGTTTTCAATTTAGAACTACCAAATTTGGTATATTATCTCATGGTACTCTAACTTAGACGGTAGAAGGTTTTTGGTACGGGTCAGGGGCCCGGTTGGTCAGAGCCCCCTTACACAAAATATTCGTAAGATCTACAGTTTTCAATTCAGAACCACCAAATGATGTATCCTATCTCATAGTACTCTAACTTAGACGGTTGTCGGTTTTTGGAACGGGTCAAGGCCCGGGGAGTCTGAGCCCCCGCCCCCCCCCCTACATACAAAATTTTCGTAAAATCTAGTTTTCATTTCAGAACCATCAAATTTGGTATCATGAAACTCTAACTTAGACGCTAGACGGTTTTTGGAAGGGGTTGGAGCCCGCGGGGTCGGAGCTTCCCCCCCTCATTGAAAATTTCGTAAAATCTACAGTTTTCATCTTAGAACCACCAAATTTGGTATACTATCTTATGGTACTCTAACGTAGACGGCAGACCGTTTTTGGAACGTGTCAAGGCCCGGGGGGTCAGAGCCCCCACATACAAAATTTTCTTAAAAACTACAGTTTTCAATTCAGAACCACCTAATCTGGTATACTATCTCATGGTACTCTAACTTAGACGCTAGACGGTTTTGGGAAGGCGTTGGAGCCCGGGGGTCAGACTTCCCGAATAAACACTTTTTCGTAAAATCTACAGTTTTCAATTTAGAACCACCAAATTTGGTATACTATCTCATGGTACTCTAACTTAGATGCTAGACGGTTTTGGAAGTGGTTGGAGCTCGTGGGGTCGCAGTACCCCCCCCCCTCATAAAAAATTTCGTAAAATCTACAGTTTTCATATTAGAACCACCGAATTTGGTATACTATCTTATGGTACTCTAACTAAGACGGCAGACCGTTTTTGGAACGGGTCAAGGCCCGGTTGGTCAGAGCCCCCCACATACAAAATTTTCTTAAAAACTACAGTTTTCAATTCAGAACCACCAAATCTGGTATACTATCGCATGGTACTCTAACGTAGACGCTAGACGATTTTCTGAAGGGGTTGCAGCCCGGGGGGTAAGGGCTTCCCTCATATAAAAATTCGCAAAATCTACAGTTTTCAGTTTAGAACCACCAAATTTGGTATACTATCTCATGGTACTCTAACTTAGATGACAGACCGTTTTTGGAACGGGTAAAGGCCCGTGGGGTCAGAGCCCCCCACATAGAAAATTCTCTTAAAAACTACAGTTTTCAATTCAGAACCATCAAATATGATATCATGAAACTCTAACTTAGACGCTAGACGGTTTTTGGAAGGGGTTGGAGCCCCCGCCCCCCATACAAATTTCGTAAAATCTACAGTTTTTAATTTAGAACTACCAGATTTTGTATACTATCTCATGGTATTCTAACTTCGACGGTAGACAGCTTTTGGAACGGGTCAAGGCCCGGCGGGTCAGAGCCTTCTACATACAAAATTTTCTGAAAAACTACATTTCAAAATTGCCTTTATTCTTCAGTAAAATAACATTTCTATGTACATGACAATGGAATTCTGCCAATAAATACAGCGGTATATACATCAGCTGGAAAGTTCCAGTGAAACGTAAAACAAAATATTGTTAAAATCATAAAAAAAAAAAATTATTTCGCCACGTAGGGCGAAGGAGAGGCAGACAATAAAGCACGAGCGATACAAACGAAAATGTTTACCTACAGTATTGTAGACAGGGCAAGACATGATTCTATACTATGCACAAATTCCAATTAAGCATTACTACCATACTAAAGATTAAACATTAGGTACTAATTCACAGAAATGCAACAGTGATGCTACATTCAAAATTTACAACATATGTACAGAAGTATTCAGTGACAAGGGGAAATAACGCTAAATGTACTCAGAAGGGCATCTTGTTACATTATATTATACACACAGTGACTAATATTTTAAAAAAATATTCAACATAATGAAGGGGACATTGCGTGGGCAGTAAACTGTGCAGAAGGAAGAATTATATACAACAACATAAAACCCAACATTATCGAAGAGAACATGGGAAACATGGTGAGCTATCTTCAATGGCACATTAAAACAGAAAAATCACAAATAGCGAAGCACCAAAATTAATACGTAAAAACATGATTTGTTACAGTGAACGTGGGCGACAACAAAAATCCCACTTATAGGTTGAGATGTAACTGCAAATTGTGGATATGGAACTACCCAGCCGATTGGGCCCAAGTGGATTGAAAAACGCTATCGGTGTTTGTTGAGGCAGCACGAGAGTGCTCCATTTGGAGGCGAGTGGTTAACCGTGCTAGGAAGCGTCTCCGAATGATAGCACTTGCCTCCTGAGGAGGTGGAATAAAAGCGGGGAAGCGTTGTTGAAGATGGAAAGCATAGACAGTGAACTTCACAAGAAGAAAAATATAACGGCACACAGGAGGCAAGTGAGTAGGTGGATGCTTTGTTTGGAGTAGCCAAGCATATGCAAGAAATGGTAACGATCGAGCACAAATTCGATCAGCAAGACGAAATGCTGTGTTTAGGGCTGGCAGGAGAACGGGGCAGAATAGGTATTGATGTTGGACGTCGCTAACTTCAGGGCAAAAGGAGCACTGCGGAGAGGTGAGAAGGGTCATGCAAAACAGTACTGATGGGGCGGGGAGACGAAGGTGAAGAAATTGCCAATGGACATTGAGTTCAAGAGGGGAGGAAAGGGGGAGGTAGATGCTGTCCAGATGGCGGGGAGAAGAGAAGGAGGAGCAGAATGAACAGAAAGTGGAAGTGCGGGAGGGGAAAGAAGAAGCCAATAAAGAGAAGAGGAGGAGAGAGAAGTAACTAGAACCGGGGAGCTACGAATGAGGAGAAAGAACGGTAGGGAAAGAGGAGCAGAGGGGACCGAGAAGAGACCATCAGGTGAAGCGAGGAGTGGAAAGAGGCTCCAAAGCGCTGTGCGAAGAAGAAGATATTCGTTAGCAAGAGTAATGGTTGGAGATAGAAACAGGGAAGAAAGAGGTCTCCAGGTTAGATCAGAAGTTACGAGAGAACGGACAGTTATCACACCAGAGCGGATCCAATGAGGAAAGTAAAAGTAAGGGAGGTTAGGAGGGTGAATAAGAGAAGAGAAGAAGAGAGGTTCATCTAGGAGATCAAGAGTTGAAGAAGGAAATGAACGGAGAAGAGGAAGCGAACGAAAGAGAGAAAGGCCCTCTCGCAGGACAGGAGGGAGGTGGGACGGGAGAAGAGAGTATGCATCCATCTTCAGAAACAGTAGGAAGGTGAAAGATGGGTCACGGAAAGAAGCTAGAACATTCAAGGTAGTGGTAAGGGACGGAACAGTTGAAGTGGCAAGGCGAATGAAATGAATAATGCGATGAGTTTTATAAAGGAAAGCTGAATCAGGAAGCTGGATGCCACCCAAAGAGGCTGGCAGATGAAGCGTGGCAGGTTTAACCCAGTGATGTGAAGACCAGATGACGGAAGTTGAGAGGCGAGTGATGGTCATCATTTGTGACACGGGCACAACCGTCGACATCCAAGAGTATTCGCATAGAGAGATAAGTTGTCGACGAACAACGGCTGCTCGTTGACGGAACGATGTGAAAGGGCGGGCCTTACTCCAGTAGGCAGCAGTCCGTTGTATCCGGGGAAGAAGAGCAGTCCAGGTGGCAGATGCAGAAGCCAAGGGCAATCCGACATACGCACCGAGGATCTTCTGTGTAGTGGCTGTCCACTGCGCACCCCAAGGAGCATCAGTGCGGGCAGCCCATGCCCCGCACCATAAGCCAGTACTTTTAGTGGCATTCAGCGCTGCTCCAGATAATGCAACATACTGTTGATATACAGAATACAGGCGATCAAATTGAGATTCATTCCGGACGCAAAAGGTTACATCATCAGCATAGGCGGTGAAAATTATTCGATGATGACGAGTACTAGCCACTGTCGGCGGTAGGACATCCAGGAGTGATCTTCGGGCTGCTAACAGGAAAGGCTCAAAAGCGAGAGCGAATAGCTGGCCGGAGAGCGGACATCCTTGCCGGATGCCTCGCTTAAACGGAATTGGAGCGGTTAGAAATGTGGCCGCTCGAACATGGAAACTAGCTCCCTGATAAAGGGCCAAGAGTGCGGAAGAAAACGTAGGAGGAAAGCCAAACTACAGTTTTGAATTCAGAACCACCAGATCTGGTATACTATCTCATGGTACTCTAACTTAGACGTTAGACGATTTTGGAAGGGTTGCAGATTTTTTTGTGAAGGGGTTAAGGACCCCTTTCACAAAAAAATCTCAAAATCTAGTTTACAATTTAGAACCACCAAATTTGGTATACTATCTCATGGTACTTTAACTTAGACGGTCGACGGTTTTTGGGACGGGTCAAGGCCCTGGGGGTCGGAGCCCCCCCCCCCCCCACACACAGACATACAACATTTTCTTAAAAACTACACTTTTCAATTCAGAACCACCAAATTTGGTGTCATGAAACTCTAACTTAGACGCTAGACGGTTTTTGGAAGGGGTTGGAACCCCGGGGTGAGAGCCCCTCCCCTCCTTATAAAAATTTCGTAAAATCTACAGTTTTCAATTTAGGACAACCAGATTTGGTATGCTACTTATGGTTATCTAACTTAGACGGTAGACGGTTTTTGGAAGGGGTCGGGGCCCAGGTCAAGGTAGCCCCATGCAAAATTTTCGTAAGAAGTTCCGTTTTTTACTCTTAAGAATACCCTATCTACGTTCTAAGGCGCTCTTTGGCCCTTTGAGGGCCTTGCACCATAAACCGTCAACCAGCCAACTAACCAACCTACGGTCTAAGTTAGGGAGTGTAGATAACAATAAAGTGCAAAAATATGCGTTTAATGGTGTATTAAAAACACAAATCTATATAGTTTAGCTTTCACTACCAACGAACGGCTTATCAGAAAGAAATATAATGTAATGTAAACAGAGAGTTCCAGATATTCAAAATTCAAAACGGTAAGAAAAAGATGATCAATGCCAATGTAAAGTCGTATGCATGCGACATCACATAGGTTCATTGCATTTCTGTGTCGCGGGATTCACAGAAGCACACGCCAGATGTACGGCAGTTCTATAGATGTCTCCTAGAAGGTAAGTATTCCCATTCCTTTTTCTTTCTTTTTTTGTTTCGCAAAATTAAATTAACTAAATCAAAAAATTTAAAATAAGTTTACTGGAAAATTGCAGGAATATCTTTTTCATTCATTAACTTTCACCCGCTGAACTTGGTGATTCCACAAATAGTAATATGTACCTGGCAAATAACTGGTATCCCTGCTAGCACAAATTATATTAATGATTTATTTGCGTCCAGTTCAATCTAGTATGTCCATAAGAGCGTTTGGGGCCGTATGAAAAATACATTTCAACGTGTGCCGCTACGGCGGCGGAGTGATCTAGGCGCTGGCTTCGGACCACTTGTCGAGAAGGATCCTGGTTCAAATCCCGGTGAATCATGGACGTTGTGCTTGACTTCTGGCACTGGCTGTCCCCCTTCCCAGGAACCAGTGGCCCAAAATTGGGAACGTCCGACTGCTTATAGCCCACTGAATTTATCACGGTGGTCGTTACCCCCCCCCCAAAAAAAAGAAGATTGCGACGTGTCCATTGCTATTTGTTGTGGACCGTACAAATAGTATGTTTTTTATATCAACGTGTCCACTTCCATGTAGGCTGGCCATAAAATGTTAGGGGACCGTACAAAATTGCACTTTTGTTTTCACCTTTTCAGCGCTTCGGTATATGGTTGAAGTATACGCATATATAGTTGGGCCATTTCAGCACGTAGTTTGGTTTATATAGAAAATCAAGATAATGTTACATTTTTACTCAGCTACAACACATTAATCCCAAAGGCTATTTGTTGAAATTTTTAATCCGCCGTGCTCATATTCACAACGTTAACATAATATGTCAAGTTATTAATGCTGCAGTTTTACCCTGTCACAAAACTTTAGTTACAAGACATTAGGCGTAAACTTTTTTTAGGAATTTTTAGTCCGACGTATTCATAAGGTTTCGATAACATGCCAAGGTTATGGTACTGCGTTTTGACTGAGGCACAAAAATTAATAAACAGGCCTTAAGCCTTTTTATCAGTTTTCAATCAACCGTGCTCATATACATAAAATTTTCAGAGAAAGTCAAGTTTACTGTGTTGCGCATTTACTCGAGTACAAAACTATAAACAGTCATTAACTTTCACCCGCTGAACTTGGTGAGTCCTCATTTCATCCATTAACAAGTATTTTAAGTGATTGTATGCTTTGGTCATATTGATAATGTTTGATGACAAGTCAGGTTAATGATGTTGCACTTATTAAAGACTTAAAGAGGTGTAGAGGCTAGTAATTATTATTTGAAGTCTAAGTAAAAGCTCATTTTTAACTTGACTCGTCATGAAATTCTTATGAATATGGCATTTATTTTATTTTGTACATTTTACAAATCGTATGCATTTTTTTTGGCATTTGTTTTATTTTGTGTTGTACTTGTTACATAGCGTTTCGAATTTTTGTAATGCTTGTGACTTGTGATTGCATTTTGAATTTTTATTTGTTTCACATTTTGGATTGCATTTTGAATTTTTATTTGTTTCACATTTTGGATTACGTTTTGACATTTTATGTTTTTGACATGCTATTTTGAAAATTTTGTCTCTTTTAATTTTGCGTTGTGTTTTACATTCTTGCACCTTCGGCGGAATTACATTCTTGAAAAATTCAAATACAAGTTAGTAAAAGGTATAATTCAATTAGTGAGAAATACCAGCACATTTTAGTAAAGGGTAGAATTATATGAAGTTCCTCTTTAAAAGTCCAGCATGTTAACATTGTCTCTGTGCACCAAAGAAGTTCGAATTCCTATTTATCTTGCCAGCGTTTCTCTTCTGGGTGGATTTGTTGGAATCTGTGCTATCACTCTTTCGATTTTAGCCATAGTTGTTCTCTGCTCTTTCGCAATTTCACTGATTATTTCGTACAGTCACAGTTTTCTCTCCCAGAATTGTATTCCAGCGTCTGTCTAATCTTTCAAGTTCGTTTTGTGTTCTGGGAAAGCCAAATAAATTGTTTTCACTAACTGACCAAATTGTTGGCGGGAACAGCGGAGGGCTTCTGCTCGGATTGTTTCTTCTGCTTCCACGAAATTTTCCAAGAACAGAATTTTCCTAAAACCACTGAACTACAGAATCTGCATATTCTAGTAAAATTGATTTCACTTCTTCAAAAGCAGCTGGAATTTCATCAGATGAAAAAAATGCCAGTGCTTGCAAATGTCTGACTTTGAGAGAAAACTCACAGTTTTCCCTGTATTCCAAGGCTATGCCAGAGGTTGGATATTCCTCAGCACATTTTTTTCCGAGATGAAACTAACAACATTTGTGTGTGCTGCTTCCAAATTCCTTTTTTGCAGCATTATAACGGTAGCTATTTCAAAATCTATTATTATGCGTATATTGTGGTGCAAGCTGAATATCATAGTCTGATGCATAGTCTTGTAAATCCTACAAAAATACTGTATAATAGTATTATATTCTTTATACTTGATGGAAAGTAACCCATAAACTAGTGGGACAAGTCTGTGCATCTCTGGATTCGTTTCAACCATAGCATGATTGGAACATAATTGCCTAAAAAGTGTTGGACAAGTTTCAAATGTCCCATCCATAATCCAGAGGGGTGCTTCTTTAAGCTTTCGTAAATTATTCTCTGTTAAAAATAAAATAATTCTTTGATGTCCAAATGCGCTATCTCTGCCAAGAAATTTTGCACCATCTTCTCCTGTAAATTTATTGGGGCATCGATCCGTTCTGAAGTCGTAGGCTCCGCAGGCATGTCTTGGCATGTCTTCTCTTTTTTACAACTTGCCTTAGTGCATCCATATTAGGCATGTAAGCTGCATTTACTGTAGCCATTGACGTTGTCACGGTTTGAATAATTTGTGCAGGGGCTTCGTCCGTATTTCTCGCTCGTTCTTTTATTTGCGCTCTTGCAACAGCAACATCACTTTTCTCCGGTCTTGGAGCATGATTATGTGGTTTCTCATTGGGCATCCTGTGTTCATCTCCAAGAAGAATAGTACTAGCAAAGCCAGTACAATTTCCATAATTTCTTTCAATACAGTAACAATACCGTAAATCACCTCGCACTCTGTTATGGCAAAATAAATACCCTTTCCATTTCAGCAAATCATTTTCTTTTTGTGAGTTAACTATTTATGTTGCATTCTTCATCTGCATAGTGCCTTCGGAAAACAATGCACTTTCTCTTTCCAAAATATTTAGAATGATATATTTCCACTATTATCACTTGACAACGCACAACAAAGGTTTCAACAAGCACGTTCTCTGTTCTCCAGTCAACTACGAACTAATGAGCAACCATTCAATAAAACACTCAGAATACAGACAATCACGTGAAGCTTGTTCCTCCAGTTAGGGTTTAAGCGAAGTTCAAGATTTTCGTACCTGCGGTCACAAGAAGTGGTTAATTTTAAGGATCGGCATCTTATCTTTTGTTGTTCCAAAACGCAGAGGTACATATATTTTACAGCTGGGACGCTCCAGGTGGGAGATCAACAGATGCGAAGAACCCGGGAGCCAGGTTCCGGAGGTGGCAGCAGGCGCGGACTGGGCAGCTGTACTGTGGGCCGGTAGGCGTCATGCTAATTCTCAAAAATAAATTCAAATTTTTTCTGTGCTGCACCATGCGTATGAAAGAAAATTGTTGTACTGAAAAGACAATTTGTTTACCCCGTAACATATTAAGCGAAACCTACGTCCCTACGTGCCAAATGATCTGTAAGCCAAACACAGTTTTTCATGCAACACCTTCCCCCGGCTTTCTAAGTTCAGATCTGTCTCGTTCGATTTATTTCCTGTACCGCCCCTCTCTTTCGCTGATTGCAGTTAATTGCCGTGAAATTGGTGTTTTACGTTGGGGTGTATTGCCGTCTGTCCTGAAGACTATAGTGAAAGAGGTGAACCCCAGGGGAAAAGTATTCCATCAAAAGCAACAGAAATCCAATGCGAGAGCAAAACTTTGTTCGTTGGCTATACATCCAAGCAATTTAGGCGAAGTAGGAAGTGTGTTTTTTTACTACGACACCAGAAGATTGTCGCGAATGCTCAGGCAATTACGATACAGATGTGTCCTTAAGACTTCTCTTTCAAGACGTCCAAAGGCCGGCACTAGGGGATGGGGAGGGATACAGTGCGGATGCTCTTTTTTGTTGCAGTTAGAAATTCTTAAGCTCATTCCTCCTTAAAACTTTGCCTAGTTACCAGTAAGTACTGTCTCATGCCTCAACCATTGCACAGATTTGTTGTTTTTGTTTTCATTCTTTGAGTTAACAGCGGGAAAATATCTGAACTGCGTTGTTTCAATTGGATATATTTTTTTACTTCAGCAACAGGGCTTCACGTATAATTGCAAAATACTTCGATAGAATAAACATACCTTACGTAAAGAGTTTGCATGAGAAAATAGATTAATAATAAGGAAAATATTCTAAAACCAAAAAAGAAATTACGGAGCCGAAAAAGCTAGGTAGAGGAAACAAAAGGCTCTAAAAAAAGTTCATATTTAAAGAAACCTGTAGTCGCTTAATGAGTAAGTGGTATAACTCAATAAAAAATCATGTGCTGTATTTGAAAAAAAAATTATAAGCAAGTAGGCATCGTGACTGTCCACAGTTTCCACTTTTCATCCTGTCGACATTACAGCCAATACAGAAAAGAAAATAACAAAAACATAACAAAAACACCCATACAAAGTAAAATGCCCAAAACATAAAAAGAAGTAACCACACAAAAAAAATACCCAAAACATGGTAAGAAATTTTGTTGCAAGCACAATGAAGGTATACGATAGGAGAAATATATGTTTTTAAAACTTAATACAAGTGTCAAAACTGAAATAAAAAGAAAGAAAAAAGAAATATTCTAAATTTCATTGTTACTTTAGATATTTTGACCTGTTGACATTTCGAAAATTGTACTTGCACTCGGTCAAAAAATATTACTTACAAGGACTCTTTAGTAACTTTTAATCGCTGTGGTCGTATTTGTAAGGTTTGCATAACAAATCAAGTTAATAATGTTGCGCTTTCACTTAGGCACCAAATGCTAATTATTGGCCGCTAGGCCTAGGCCTTTTAAATAATTTTTGATAAGCGTAACACTCTTAAATTGATTTGTCATGCAAACCTCATATAATCACAGCATTATAAAAATTACTATAAATGCATATGCCTAGGTGTCTGGCGTATCTATTAATGCTTTGTGCTCGAGTAACATTTAAATAGAATTCATTTTATTTTCTATGAAAACTACATAAATATCAGCTCGGAGGACTGAAAACTATCAAAAATCTCTAGGCCTAGGGTCTGCTTAATAGTTCCAACCTCAGAAAAGCGCAATGCTAAAATCTTGGACTTCTATGAAAACATTATGAAAATTAGCACGGCACACTGAAATTGCTAAACAGGCCCAGTCCTAGGGCTTTCTAATTATTGCTTTGTACCTGACTAAAAGTGTAACATTATCTTTAGTTCTTACTAGCAGGGGTACCCGGTATTTCCTAGGTAAATATTACTATTTCTAAACTCACCAAGATCAGCGGGTGAAAGTTAATGAATGAAAAAGCTATTTCCGTAAATTTCCAGGAAACCTATTTTAAATCTTTTGATTTAGTTAATTTAATTATACGAAGCAAAAAAGAATTTACATTATTTATATTACATTGTATTTCTGCCTGATAAGGCAACCGTTGGTTGTGAAAGCTAACGTTTATTAATTTGTGTTTTTAATACACCATGAACCAGACATTTTTTCACTTTATTGTTATCTACGGCCTCTAACCTAGACCGTAGGTGGGGTAATGGAGTGCTGTATTGGGATGCAGTTCTTAAGAGTAAAAATTGTAATTTTTACGAAATTTTTGAATGGGCCCCCTTCACACCGGGCCCCGACCCTTTCCGTCTGCGGTCTAAGTTACAATACAATGAGGTAGTGTACTAAATTTGGTCGTTCTAAATTCAAAACTGTAGGTTTTACAAAAATTGGCATGGGGGGGGGGAGCTCTGAACCCCTGGCTCCAACGGTTTCCAAAAACCGACTGCATTCTCAGTTAGAGTACCATGACATAGTATAACAAATTTGGTGGTTTTAAATTGAAAGCTGTAGATTTTAAGAAAATTTTTTATGCGGAGGGCTCTGACCCCGTGCCTGACCCGTTCCCAAAACCGTCTACTATCTAAGTTAGAGTACCATGAGATAGTATACCAAATATGGTTGTTCCAAATTGAAAAGTGTAGATTTTACGAAAATTTTGTATGGAGGGAAGGATCAAACCCCGGGCCCCGACCCGTTCCGAAAATCGTCTACGGTCTAAGTTAGAGTACCATGATATGGTATACCAAATTTGGTGGTTCTAAATTGAAAACTGTAGATTTCAAGAAATTCTTTATGGGGGGGGGGGGCTCTGAACCCCGGGCTCCGACCCTTTCCAAAAAACCATCTACCGTCTAAGTTAGAGTACCATGAGATAGTATACCAAATTTGGTGGTTCTAAATTGAAAATTCCAGTTTTTACGAAACATATTTATGGGAGGGGGGGGGCTCTTACCCCGTGCCCGACCCGTTCCAAAAACCGTCTGCCGTCTAATTTAGAGTACCATAAAATAGTATACCAAATTTGGTGGTTCTAAGTTGAAAACGGTATATTTTACGAAAATTCTTTGGGGGAGTGAGGGTGCTCTTTTCGGCCGGGCCCCGACCGTTCCAAAAACCTTCTCCCGTCTAAGTTACAGTTTCATGATACCAAATTTGGTGGTTCTAATGTGAAAACTATAGATTATACGAAAATTTTGTATGTTGGGGCTCTTACCCCCCGCGCCTTGACTTATTCCAAAAACCGTCTACCGTCTAAGTTAGAGTACCATGAGATAGTATACCAAATTTGGTGGTTCTAAATTGAAAACTGTAGATTTCACGAAAATTTTGGCGGGGAGGGCATTCTAACCCCCCGTGCCCCGACGTGTTCTGAAAACCGTCTACCGTCTAAGTTAGAGTACCATGTTATAATATAGCAAATTTGGTGGTTCTAAATTAAAAACTGTAGATTTCACGAATTTTTTATGAGGGGGGGGGGGGGGGGGGGCTCTGAACCCCGGTTCCAACCCTTTACAAAAAACCGTCTACAGTCTAAGTTAGAACACCATGAGATAGTATACCAAATTTGGTGGCTCTAAATTGAAAACGGTGTATTTTACGAAAATTTTGTACGGGGGTGGGCTCTAACCCCCAGGGCCCCGACCCGTTCCAAAAACTGTCTACCGTCTAAGTTAGAGTGCCATGATATAGTATACCGAATTTGGTGGTTCTAAATAGAAAACTATAGATTTTACGAAAGTTTGTGTGTAGGGGGGGGGGGTAACCACCCTTGCCCCGACCCGTTCTAAAAACCGTCAATCGTTTAATTTAGAACACCATTATATAGTATACCAAATTTGGTAGCTCTAAATTGAAAACTTTAGTTTTTACGAAAAAAAAATTATGGGGGGGCTTACCCCCGGGCTCCAACCCCTTCCAAAAACGGTCTACTGTCTAAGTTAGAGTACCATGAGATAGCATACCAAATTTGGTGGTTCTAAATTGAAAACTGTAGATTTTACGAAAAAGTTTTTATTCGGGGGCAGGTCTGACCCCCCGGGCTCCAACCCCTTCCAAAACCCGTCTAGCGTCTAAGTTAGAGTACCATGAGATAGAATACCAGATTTGGTGGTTCTGAATTGAAAACCGTGGTTTTAAAGATAATTTTGTATGTGGGGGGCTCTGACCCCCGGGCATTTACCCGTTCCAAAAACGGTCTGTCGTCTAAGTTAGAGTACCATGAGATAGTATACCAAATTTGGTGGTTCTAAACTGAAAACTGAGGGGGGCTCTTACCCCCCGGGCTGCAACCCCTTCAAAAAATCGTCTAGCGTCTAAGTTAGAGTACCATGCGATAGTATACAAGATTTGGTGGTTCTGAATTGAAAACTATAGTTTTTAAGAAAATTTTGTATGTGGGGGCTCTGACCCCCGGACCTTGATCCGTCCAAAAAACGGTCTACTGTCTAAGTTAGAGTACCATGAGAGAGTATACCAAATTTGGTTCTTCTGAGTACTTTTAGCGATTCTCCCCCTTGTCACTGAATACTTCTGTACATATGATGTAAATTTTGAGTGTAGCACCACTGTTACAGTTCTGTTTTATGAGAAGCTGCCCTTCTGGGTAGGCTTAGCGGCTGTCTTTTTTGTCACTGTATTGTTCTGTACATATGATATGACACTTATGAATTGAATTACTGTTCGATTTCTGTTTTTTTTTTTTGTAAAGTTGCCCTCCTGGGTCCGTTTAGCGTATTTCTCTCTTGTCACTGCATAATTCTGTGCATATAATAAGTATTTGTGCTTAATTGTTTCTACCATTTCTGTCATATTTCTAAATACTGTTGCACCTGTTAGTTCCTTCTCACCCATGGTCTTTTATGTGAATTAGTACCTTGTGCATATTTAATCTTGAGTATGGTAGTAATACTTAATTGGAATTTGTGAATAGTATAGCATCATGTCTTTTCTTGTCTACAATACTGTAGTATACATTTTCATTTGCATCGCTCGTGCTTTATTGTCTGCCTCTCCATCGCCCTTCGGGGCGAAATAATTTTATGATTTTAACAATATTTTGTTTTACGTTTCACTGGAACTTTCCAGTTGTTGTATATACCACTGTATTTATTGGCAGAATTCTACTGTCATGTACATAGAAATGCTATTTTTATTTGAAGAATAAAGACAATTTTGAAATGTAGATTTTACAAAAAAAAATTTATTCGGAGGGGGGTCTGACTCCCCGGCTCCAAACCCTTCCAGAAACCGTCTAGCGTCTAAGTTAGAGTACCATGAGATAGTATACCAGATTAGGTGGTTCTGAATTGGAAACTGTAGTTTTTAAGAAAATTTTGTATGTGGGGGGCTCTGACCCCCGGGCCTTGACCCGTTCCAAAAACGGTCTGCCGACTAAGTTAGAGTATCATAAGATAGTATACCAAATTTGGTGGTTCTAAGATGAAAACTGTAGATTTTACGAACTTTTTTATGAGGAGGGGGGCGGGTCCGACCCCGCGGGCTCCAACCCCTACCAAAAACCGTCTAGCGTCTAAGTTAGAGTTTCATGATACCAAATTTGATGGTTCTGAAATGAAAACTAGATTTTACGAACATTTTGTATGTATGGGGGGGGGGGGGGGTCTCTGACTCCTTGGGCCTTCACCCGTTCCAAAAACCGACAACCGTCTAAGTTAGAGTACTATGAGATAGAATACCTGATTCGGTGGTTCTGAATTGAAAACTGTAGATTACTGTGCACACAATGTCCCCTTCATTATGTTGAATATATTTTTAAAATATTAGTCACTGTGTGTATAATATAATGTAACAAGATGCCCTTCTGAGTACATTTAGCGTGATTTCCCCTTGTCACTGAATACTTCTGTACATATGTTGTAAATTTTGAATGTAGCATCACTGTTGCATTTCTGTGAATTAGTACCTTGTGCATGTTTAATCTTTAGTATGGTAGTAATGCTTAATTGGAATTTGTGTAAAGTATAGAATCATGTCTTGCCCTGTCTACAATACTGTAGGTAAACATTTTCGTTTGTATCGCTCGTGCTTTATTGTCTGCCTCTCTTTCGCTCTACGTGGCGAAATAATTTTTTTATGATTTTAACAATATTTTGTTTTACGTTTCACTGGAACTTTCCAGCTGATGTATATACCACTGTATTTATTGGCAGAATTCCATTGTCATGTACATAGAAATGTTATTTTACTGAAGAATAAAGGCAATTTTGAAATGTAGATCTTACGAATATTTTGTGTATGGGGGGCTCTGACCAACCGGGCCCCTGACCCGTTCCAAAAACCGTCTACCGTCTAAGTTAGAGTACCATGAGATAATATACCAAATTTGGTAGTTCTAAATTGAAAACTATATTTTACGGCAATTCTGTAGGGGGGGCCCTAACCCCCTCCTCTCTAACCGCTTCCCAAAACCGTCTACAGTCTAAGTTAGAATACCACGAGATACTATACCAGATTTGGTGGTTCTGAATTGAAAACTGTAGATTTTACAAAAATTTTGTATATGGTGGGCTCTGACCAACCGGGCCCTGCCCCGTTCCAAAAACCGTTTACCGTCTAATATTTTTAGTGCCAAAGAAAAACGTAATATTCCTATCCTGTCTGCGTGTCCAAACTTTATAAATTTGATCAGAGAGCAAGACGTTCGAAATCGTACCTTTTCCTGCATTCGTTTTGTATGCAACCAGAATCTGTAAACGCGACGAATTGACGTAGTCGATGAATTTATCCGCGACGAATTGACGCGCGACGAATCGTCGTGGTCGACGAATTGACGCGCGACGAATTGACGCATGCGACGAACTGACGCGCGACGAATTGACGCGCGACGAATTGACGTAGTCGACGAATTGACGCACACGACGAATTGACGTGACACCACTGTTTTCTTGCTATCTGTGCTTCTAAAAGTCACGTTTTTGTGTTTTTCATTCATTTATGTATGTTTTGCATAACCCACAGATGTGCCACTGGGGGTTATCAATACGTTTAACTATTTGCAGGAGTATCTTCGCTTCTAGATATCCAATTTAGAAATACTTTCTTGTTCTTATATCACATATATAAGAACAATATTTTAAGCTCATTTTATTCTTCCAATAAAAATCAGGCAAAAAAAAAAAAAACAGTTTGGCTCTTATTTCCTTTCATATTATTACACATTTTGTTTTCGACTCAATGGACCTGCTCATTTGTTTGGCGCGAATTTGATATCATTCTCCTTGTGGTTTTGGATATATAAGGTGAATCCACCTAAAATCTTTGAATTGTATTTCCAGTGGGCAAACTTCTGTAGCCATTTTCTTCACAATTAATACGTTCTTAAAGATGAAAATATGAACTTCGATAAAAATAACTTCTTATTATAACCTAGTATACCTAATATTTTCGAAAACGTAACTCATTATATTAAAAATCAATAACTTTTCCTTTGGTGGTGTTGAGACCAGAAAATAGATGGCGCCACACCTAATGTTACTTATTAAATGCTATCACGTCGCATTTTTTTCAATAACTTCATTGATTATTGGACGGCAATCCATCCGTGTGATAATCCGGAATGTTTAGAGTGATTCGAGCTATTTAGATTAAATACTCTAACATTACTTTAGCTGAAAATGTTGCAGAGTGAGCTTGCTGGTTTATTTCGGAATTAAAAATCGGCAGCATCTGCAATTGTGTTATCATTTTCAGCTAAATTATTACGAAAACATTTAATCTAAGTGGCTCAAACCATTCTAAACATTCCAGTCTGTCGCAAGGATACACTGAAATTTTGATTCCATTCAAAAATTAATAAAATTACTGAATACAAAAAAGCGACGTGACAGCATTTAGTAAGTCACGTGTAGATTTGGTGTCATCTAGTTTCTGGTCTCAGCCCCAGAAAAGTTATTGATTTTTAATATAATTATGGTTAAAGTTTAGAAAATATTAAGTGTTTATTTTTAGAAAGTATTAAGTGTTTATTTTTAGAAAATATTAAGTATAAGTTATTTTTATATATTAACTATAGTTTATTTTTTGAAATATTAAGTTAAGTGTTTATTTTTAGAAAATATTAAGTATACTAGGGTATTTATTACCCCACAGCTACCTGGCTTGTGTTTACAAAGTTCTGAATGCACTACCATTGTATCAGCCCTCACTCTTAATAAAAACCGAACTTATTTTAAGTTTAAAAACATCATTTACCGCCAAGACTATGTTACAGCAATGGGATCACCCCTTTCTTCCGTATTGGCAGAGATTGTTTTGCAATGTGTTGAAAATACTGTACTCATTAATGTACCCTTCCAATTCATACTTACTTTACACCCGATACGTTGATGATGTCTTGGTGTTTTGGCAGTATCCCCTTTCTGATTTAAGCGACTTTGCAGAATCCCTTTCCTCCGTTCTCCCTTCGATTACTTTTGCCTCAGAGATTGAATCTTCAGAGTCCTTACCTTACTTGGATATATTGTTGAAACGCAGCCCATGTGGGCGCCTTCATACCTCAGTTTATCGTAAGCCAACGTCTGTTCCAGTCATAATCCCATATAACTCGTTCACCCCCAACAGTTGCAAATCTGGTTCACTTCATTCTTTGATTCGCAGAGCCTACACACAATCTTCATCAAACTCTGACCTTTCGCTGGAACTTCAGAGCATTTCCACTATGGCCGAGATGTTCGGATACCCCTGTCGATATTTCACTAAAATTCTTCACAAGAGTCAGCGCTATAATTTCACTACACTTCAACCCCAACGTGACCTGTCTGTTTCCCGGTTTGTTAGCTTCATCCTTTACCATCCCACCATTTTATCATTATAACGTTACCATAGTATCAACTATAACGTTGGTATTCCCTCCGAACTCCTTTTCAACCTGGTCAAGTCTGATCGTGACCACGTTACGATTATGGAAAAATATGGTGTATATTCCGTGCCACTACAACCTACTGATGACACTCTCCCCAGGACAGCCTACATCGGATCAACCTGTCTGTCACTCGAGGTGAGAATCTCCGAAAATAAATACAATGTTAGCAACCGTTCATCCGCAACGGCTTTAGCACGAACAGTTAACAAGGGCGATTATTTACTACTATGGAATGACGTTAAATTGTTGGGCTAGGCGAGAATGAAATCTGCAGTACTCTTCTTGGAGAGCTTATACATTTCGGACTTTGCCGAGCAGTCCTGCAACGAAGAAACCCCGCAACACATACCTGCTGCTTGGAGGTTCGTGTTGGAGAATCCCTCTTCCACTGCAAGGATGTTTTGACTCTACTTACTGTACTTTGATTAATCGTTTTTGTTTTTTTATGCATTTGTACATATTTTCCTTTTTATTGTTACTTTGTGTAAAGCATACTTAACCCTTAGTGTCGCGCATGCTTTGTATCTCGTCGATGCATATGTGTTTGTATATAATCCAGCGTACTCCGTGGAAGCTCTCATTGTGGCTGAAGATGGGTCCGTCGTGACTGAGCCGAAAGATCTCGCACGTTGGTTTTAATTCATTTTTATCATTTTTAACCTTTTAAACAAGTTTTATTTTCGTAAGTAAATATGATTCACAGCTTGCGATAAATTTGGCTTGGTTACTTTGTGTCGAAAGTCGTTACGTCTTGATTTTCGTGCTTAAGACAGCAAACATGTTCGTACAGTAGCAAATACTAGGCTAAAATATGAAGTTATTTTTATTGATGTTATAGTTTTCATCCTTGGTAACGTATTAATGGTGAAGAAAATGGCTACAGAAGTTTGCCTATTCGAAATACAAGGCAAAGACTTTAGGTGGATCCACCTTAACAACAGTTAAAAGAAAAGTGGATAATTACGGTTCAGGTAGAAGTAATCAAAACATGTTTTTTCTGATTTACGTTTTCTAAGAATAACTTTGAGGAATGATTGAAACCAACAACAACATCTTTATATCGCTATAGAAAAGGAGATACAATGAAATACAAAGCGTAGAGTGTTAATGAAACTTAAAGCGAAATTTTTCGTTTCTGAAGAAACAATGCATGTCTCTAACGATAAGGAAGAGGGCTTTATTTTATCGAAGCTTTTTTGTTACATAAAAATTTTGTGCTGCTGTATAATGCTGTTTAAGAACCCCAATTATTAAGCATTAAACTTCATTTCGTCCAAGATGTATAACTTAAAGCAAGAGCTGAAGACAGAAACAGCAAAATCTCCTTTGAAAAAGTTGGAAGCTCAGTTTATTCCAAAATAATCAACACTGTTCCTTTGAAAACATAAAATGTGTATCTGCATGTAATCGAACGCCTCAAAAGTTTTTAGAACTTTGCTAGCGATATTTTTAGAAGATCTAAATTTCAATAATTGCTTTCCTAAGAGTTGAATGTTTTAACATGTTCGACATTTTAGCATTGCCAGACATGGATAAGTTTGTCTTGCGAGATATATGTATTAACCTAAAATCTCGAAGTTCATAGTAATTGCATGACAATCCTTTCTCTCTTTAAAATAGTCAAGAAGTTCGAAGAACTGTTAAAAAAGCATGGTGCTTCATCAAAATTTAAAATGATCGCATTAGCGAAATCGTGGAGTAGAACCACGTCTCAGAAGTCAACTGCTTATAAAGTCTTTGAATTTGCTTACAAAACAGTTGGGTTTTTTAACAGATATTTTCTACCACTAGGCTTGCCCCTTTTCTCAGTATATCAGATTCTTTTTAACGCTCGGAAAAAAAGGAATGAAGTTAAGGAATGCAAATCAATGCATTTAACCTTTAAAGAATCAACGGTACCTTAAATATTCATCGAATTTATTAGATGCGTCGTATTGATTATACGGTGACTCAAGCTCACGTCTTGAAACCCTAAATGAAAATAAAGCTAGTTTAAATACTTCTTGGGAAGTAAGAGCATTTTTCACTGAGTTTTTTTCTAAAACATCTTCTCTTAGATTGCATTTAAAACAATTAAATAGCAAAAGAAGAATGTTATCTACTAGGAAAGGTAATCAAATTCAAATTAAATAGCATCAGCAAAACGGATGTACATTTTCAGCATATGAAAGCACTATATTTCGACTTCGATATAAAACGTAATTCTCCTTTTCTTTCGTGGTTCAAGAACAATGATCTGACAGGTTGATAGCCCGTCATTTCATGAGATGAAGCCGTTATGCCATGCATAATCTTCTTTCGCGCATTCTACCACCCTAGATTGGTGTCAAACACACAACACGCGCGCTAGAAAATGTAGTCACTGCGCGATATATATACTCCATATTTCGCCCACACTGTAGCTACTGTAGGGTTCTGAGGATACAAAAAAATAGCTCAAAGTCAGTTTATCCAGAACACCAATTTACGTGAAGCTTGTTTTTAGCATGTCTTTTGTAAAAAAGATCGTGCTTATGTTATTGGTTTGCCCGTCCGTTCGTACTTCTATCTCTGGACCTATGCCAATAATAGTCATATTTAAGAAATTCTTTTTGCATTGGAACGCTTGAAATGTGCGAATGATGATCTTTGTCTTCGTGTTTTTCTCTTTTGTTTTTTTTTGTGCAAAACTTTGACGCAAGAGGGCACAAACGCAGATGATATCGAATTCAAAATATATTTCATTGTATATATTTGCTTCTGAATATCCGACTGAAAAAATTATTTCTTTCATTCGGTGCCATTTATGACGAAGAATATTTTGGGCACAGTTTCTTTTTCAAGTAATGCATAGAGGGAGAAAAGTTAAATTACCTTTTCCCCGATATCTCTGTTTCTAAATGTCCGATTTGAAAAATTTCTGCATCGGATACAGCTGGCATGGGAGATGTTTTTCATATAACGTCTAATTTTGTGTAAGGAATAGTATGACCACCGGAAGCGTAAATATTTATTTCTGCTTCTGAGGTATTTGCAGCAAAATCTGAGTTTCTAAAAGCTCGATTTAAAACAATTATTTCGCGCACCAATACCTCTCATGTCGGTAAAACGTTTTGGAATATTTTCTTTTCAAGATAATGCGTGGTTTCTTTTCCAGGGGGCGTAAATATATATCTTATTTCGGTCAATATCTCTGCTTCTAAGAGTCTGATTCGTAAAATTCCGTCTTTGTTGCACAGAGTTTAGGATGCGAAATGTTTCGCACACAATTCAAATTTTTTTTAAGTAATGAATAGATTTTCGCTTAAGGGGCGTAAACATAAATTGCTTCTTTTCGGACATCTCTGCTTCTAAAACTACGATTTGAAAAATTATTCCTGCAGCCGATACTGCTCCTGATGGGAAATGTCTTGATTACAATTTCTGATTTTTGAAAAAAAAAATGGTTTGGCCACGAGGGGGCGTAAATGTTTATTTATGCTTCTGAAATATTTGCAGCAAAATCCGAGATTCTGAAAACTCGATTAAAAAAAAATATTCCATGGGCCGATAGGTTGCACCGACTGATACGTCGGTGTGGTGTTTCACGTCATTCACGACATCGTTAAAAACCAATCGGAAGGCTCTGTTTCCACGTGGCGTCACTAAATGAGGAGACTCATCTCTATAATGTCATGGTCTGGTGTTTTTTAGAAGGCCTCGGTTGGCCGATTCCTTTTTTTTTTTTTTTTTTTTTTTTTGCTCTTCCTGAAAAAAATAGAAGTAGTTTTTAGTATTCTGCGATGATGGTCGACAGTTTTGCTACTATCACCAAACAGTGCGTCATGTGATTGTAACTTGGGCGGAGCATGCGGGGTGCTGCCCTGGCGCATTTCAAGGGAGGGTGTAAAAATAACTGCTTTCAATCTGATTAAAACTGGAATTGACACTTTTGCACAGCTTCTGGTAATGTTTTTTAGCACCCTACTTTCACATTTTTCCATTTTCTAAATTTGTTTATAATATGTTTCGCCAGTTTCGATAGCCTTGGCAGCCGAAATAATTTCTTCTTCAAAAAATTCAGTCGATGTTAGTAGCTTACATTTAGAAATGACATTTGGAGATTCAACTACAGGTGGACCACGTCACTTTTCGAAAACAATAGAGCCTGATGGTTTTCTTCAGTTGGGTACGTTGTAAGACAAGGATGTCGTTCACGTTGTTGAAGATTATCTGGGTGCAATTCGATAATGACCGCTGCTGCGAGCCTCAAGTGCCAGTTGCATTCTATTCGTTTCATCTGGTACCCAAGGTCGGAATTACTAAGCAGTTAGAAAAAGTTGTATAAACAGCCACCGTTTGATATGACGTCAATTTTGATGTGAGAGAGAGAGAAAGAGAACTGTTAAATTAATAATATATTTATATGAGAGGGAAATAGACATGAAGGCGAAATACACTGCTGGCCACCCAAAATACAACACCAAGAAGGACACGAGATAGCAAAGCCAGATTTACTGGACGCATAACAACAGATACAAAGATGAAACGATTGATCTTACAGGCCCGTGCGACTTGCGGAACACGCATGACATCAATAGTTCGTGTGGTCCCCGTGGGGGGCAATAACGGCCACTACACGCTGCGGCATCGAACAAAAGAGGCTTTGGATGTGGGCTTGGGCTATGTCGGTCCAGGCCGCTTCCACACGTTGCCACAGTTCATCAGGCGTAGTCGCAGGTAGTGCTTGCCGGGCCGCTCGGTTGCCGATCAGCGACATGACGTGTTCGATGGGCCACATATCGGGAGAACAGGAGGGCCACGGCAGCAGTGACACCTGGTGGGCCGTGAAGAATTGTTGCACGATGCGTGCCACGTGCGGGTGCGCGTTGTCCTGTTAAAACGTGGCCGCTGACAGGTCCTGTATGTAAGTGAGGACTACAGGCTCCAAAACGTCGGAGATGTAGCGGTGGCTGTTGAGTGTGCCGGCGATGCCTACCACATGGGTGCGGGTGTCATATCCAATTGCACCCCAAACCATAATGCCAGGCGACGGACCGTTATGGCGATGCATAATACAGGCGTCATACAGTCTCTCGCCGCGGTACCGCCACACGCGGATTCGACCATCGTGCTGTTGCAGGCAGAAGCGGAATTCGTCGGAGAAGACAATGTCGCGCCGTTCCGTAGTCCAGGTGCGGCGTTTAACGGCCCACTGCCGCCGAACCCGCCGGTGGTGTAACGTCAGTGGTAATCGGAGCAATGTGAGCCATGCGAGAAGTCCCCGCTCCTGCAGACGACGTCGAGCGGTACGTGCTGACACTGGTTTGTTGCGCAACACACCCTAATTACTGCGCTAACGTTCGTGATGTGGCGGTGCGAGCCGTCAACGCCCACTGCACAACATGCCGGTCCTCTCGTTCGGTGGTGTGCCGCTGCTGCGGCAATCGCTCTCGTCAGTCCGCCCGTTCCTCCTGCACCCACCGAATCCATACTAGCCTCACTGTTGCTGGATGTCGTCCCACACGGGCGCCGATGTCTTGGTACGATAAACTGCTGTCGCGATAAGCCACTATTCGTCCTCTGTCGAACTCCGAAACGTGCTGGAATGACTGCTGTATTCTGCGACGAGGCATCAGGAAGCATCCCACGCACAGGTCCGGCAGCACAATACACTTCCACTACTTACACTTCGCGTTATGTGCGCCCTTCTTATAGTGTTTCTCGGTGGCATGCCGGGCGCACATGATTTGCATATGCCCTGCAATGCTAATCGTTTGCATGTCCTCTCGCGGCCGACGCATGCTGCGAATTTCAGGTAAATCGGATGCTTCCTTCATGGTGTTGCATTTTGGGTGGCCAGCAGTGTATTTTATGCTTGTTCCAGGAGCAGAAATGCCTAGTTATGCCTCTGAACGGAACGTTTTCAATTTCAGAAGCGGAATAGTTCAATTTCAGCACCACATATTTTATGGTATTTCATTTGAATTATTTTGATTCACAACTATACATTGCAGATACCATACCTTGCGGATACCCGTCACTAATAAAAAACGAAAGATAGATCTGAAAAAGATCATTTCCAACCTGAACCTTTTATGGTAATGTTTACCTCCTATAGTATTAATTTCATTAACGTTAGCTTGTTAGGAAAATTTTCTGTCACTTAAGCTCCTCAGATATGTGAACATTTAGCAAATATCTCATCAATCTTCGTTTACTTGACAAAAAGAACAGCACTTGCAAAATTATTTAATTTTAATAAAATATTTTAATTTAATAAATATTAGATTATCAATATTGATAGAGTAATGATCAATATAAAAACTGTAATATGTGGTTTTAAAGCCTATTTCCGATAATACAGCTTACGTTTTGCATAGATGTACGAATGCAACAAATAACATTTGTATACGTTTTTACACTACTGTTTGTGAAAATTGCAAAAGCATGAAGAACTGTTTACAGGTTATTCATTACAGGTCGGGGCATGCAAATGTTTAAAAATGTCAGAGAAGCGCCCACTGAACTGTTCGGTCTTGGGTATAAAGAGTTGGCTCAAACGAAATTTTGGAATCAAGGAAGAGCTGATATTGAGTAAAAGCGGCGTTCCATGGGTCTGACTATGCCCCGTCGCCGAAGAAGGTCACATTACGAACATCTGACGGACTTTGAGCGAAGAATGGGTTGTTAGGATGAGAGAACGTGGATATTCCTACTGTGAAATTGCCACTCGTGAGAGACAGAACGCCTGTAGAGTGACGCGCACGTCATGTCAGTGGACCAATGAGGATCGGCAAACAAAGTTTATGATATAGAAATCCGGGAAATGAACATCAATATCGGCCGATTTCTCTGATTTGATAGACACCTCTACAGCATGGTAATGACAGATCGTACAGCAACATCTACGATGTTTCACAACAGTAGAGCACTCTCACATGTCAGACTTTGCCCTCCAGCACAGTTCGACGTCGTCTGCTTAACCGAGGACTAGTCGCTAACAACCCATTGCTGCGCTTTCTTTTGACACTCAACTGCAGACGCCTCAGAATGCAATGCGGTCTAGAACACGTACATTGGCGCTCCAATTGGCAGCAGGTCCTCTTTTCTAACGAGTCACGATTCAGCTTGAAACATCATGATAGTTGCATACGTGTTCGAAGGCATTCTGGTGAATGGCAGCTTGCAGCCTGCATTTTTCTGCGTCATACCAGCCCAACGCCAAGCGTCATGGATTGGGTTTAATTCGTGACCTCGCCTGATACGGATTGAGAAAACCCTCAACATCCAGCGATACATCACGGATGTTTTAGAGACAGAGGTAATGCATTTCTTTCAGAGTTGTCTTGGCGCTATATTCCAGTAGGACAATGCTTCGCCGCATTTATTTCAAAATGTCCAAGGCCTCTTCCATACATTGCAGATACCCCTTCTTCCGCGGCCTGATCGTTTACCGGTTATGTCCCCAATCAAACATGTCTAGGTCATTGTAGACAAGCAATTGACCAGTCAAGCGCCTCAACCAGTCACCACAAAAGAATTATGGTCTCACATTGAGACAGGACAATATCAGAAATATCTTACATTCAATGCCCCGCCGTGTAGAGGTTGTTATTGTTTCTCGATGAGGCTTCACACGACACTGAGTTTTGAAGCGAAAAAATATTGTATAGCTCTGCAAACGTAATCAGTTATCTTCCGTAACATGAGGAATCTGTGTTATAAGTTTCATTTGAATCGCGCGTTACAATTTTCACAGACAGTAGTGTATTTTCAAAAAAATTGTACACATAGAGCAGTAACACTGTTTGTGTATTGTCTGCAAATTAAGATAGCACGGAAGATAAGGTTTTTGAATAGATGTTGGGATCTAACCCTTTTTCTGAATGCATGTAAAACTTTGCTCGTAGAAATTCTACTTTAACATGTTCACAATACAAATTGATGAGAAACGGAGTTTTTTTTGTTTTCGTAACTTGGGAAATCCTTGAATTCTATAACACTTGCGAGAAATATGTTACATAGATAGGCTCACAAAACATTATGAAAATGTGACGGCCCATCTTAAGTTTCTGAAATTGGCAATAAATCGACTTTATTAAACTGCGTTAAAAATATTGCTGCCAGCCTAGGTAGCTTCTTCGATTACCAATTTAGTTTACTTTGTGTGTATGTGTGTGTGTGTGTGTGTGTGTGTGTGTGTGTGTATTACACTAAATCATTTTCGTCGTCTAAACTTCATCAAATGTGCATCGTCAAAAGAACTTCAAATTAGCGTAGATGTTGGAACTAAAAGTACATTTATCTTCTCATTACTAGTAATACACTGCCGGACAATTGCTAAGGACGGATGACAATAGCAACGATAGCAACCATAAAATGGAAGGCAGGAAAATGTGGAAATTAGCATAAGTGCGGGATACAGTAAGACGTGTTGTGCGTATGCAAATTTTGGATTGCCGAACTTGTTCGTGACGTCATAGCGCTGATAAGAAATATAAAGGATTTGACGCGTATTGACCGTTGTTGTTCAAACGCAAAGTTGAAGGGGAAGAATCAATTGACGAACTTGCAATTTTCAGTATGTCTTTCAGACATCACCTAGATGATTTTACGCGTGGCCGTATTATTGGCAAGATTGAAGAAGGGCGAAAAATAACAGATGTTGCCAGGGAGTTTCACGTCAGCCACAGTGTTGTTTCAAGGCTTTGAAAATCATTTCAAACAAATGCAGCGTGTAGCAAACGTCACGGGGGAGGTCGTGTTCGCAGTACGACACCTGCAGAAAATCGGTACATAGTGCTATAAAAAAAAAGACACCGGCGCAGCACAGCTAGTGAGGTAGCAAATCAGTTTATGGCTGCTACTGGCAAGCGGATCTCCCGAAAAACTGTCGCCAGACGTTTGCATGAAGGAGGACTATACGCCCGCCGTCCTGTTGTGTGCATCCCATTGTCCAGACGTCACCGTACCGCCCGTTTCCAATGATGCCATCAACATCGCAACTGGACTGATAACGACTTGTCTGCTGTCCTCTTCTCAGATGAGAGTAGATACAGTCTGTCGTCTGATTATCGACGACAACTGATCTGGCGTGATAGTGGTACTGCATATTGTCCAGCAAACATACAGGAAAGGGACCGATATCCGACATGTAGTGTCATGGTATGGGCTGGCATCATGATCAATGGCCGTACGTCCCTCTATGTGCTTCCAACTGGGACTCTGACTCGCCAACGATACATTAATGATGTTCTGCTACCTCTTGTTCGCATGTTCCGTGGTTCTGTCGGTGATAGATTCATTTTCATGGACGACAACGCCACATGTCATCGAACAGTCGCTGTCCAGGAGTGTCTTGAGAGCGAGGATATTCAACGCCTCGTATGGCCAGCACGTTCTCCAGATCTGAATCCCATTGAAAATGTGTGGGATGCTTTGGGGAGGAGTGTTGTTGGTCGCTAATGCCCTCCAATAAACAAGGACACCATCATCCTAGCACTGACAGAGGAATGGGATAAATTACTCCAACAGCTACTTGATAATGTTGTGAAAAGCATGACACGACGTGTGGAATCTTGCATCGCCCTCCATGGTGGCCATATCCCGTATTGACGTCTTACGCCGGAACGCCTGCGGACGGTAATTGCATTTTTTTCACGTTTACGTATTCTGCACAAAATGGCCTGTTTGTCCCTTGAACACGTTCCAAAGCCTTCTGGATTTCAGAGCACAATAAATTGTCTTTCTTGTAATGTCCTGGGATTCTGACATTATTTTATTTCACTTGGCATCCAACCACACTAACTTTTTTATGCGCTATATAGCCGTTTATGATCCGTCCTTAGCAATTGTCCAGCAGTGTACAAAACCCTGTGCTTGAATTAAACATTATAAACATACCAACAAGTGAATTACAATGTCCTTCAATACCAGGTTGGACTCCCTTTAGCCCGAAATGCAAACGTATGAGATTTGGCACAGATTTCACAAAATGTTTGGGTGCATCCACGTTCACTGCATACCATGTGTTTTCCAGACAGTCATTTAACTGGATCATATTTTCTGGAAGGGGACTTGATCCCTAATCTGTTTTTTTCTAAAATATCTTATATATTTTCAATGGGGTTTAGATCCGAGCTCTATGGTGGCCAGGGAAGGTGGTAGAATTCACTGTCGTGCTTGCTCATCCACTTCTGAACACATCCTGGATGACTGACAGAAGTATTAACGTTCATCATACAGCCGTCACCTGCTGTATGAAAAGTCAGCATTGCAGGATGGGCTGGATCGGATGTTCGAGTAGTACTTGAAAGACCCCTCGACATCCGCACCAACAGAACGTGTCCCACATCATGACACCACCCCTGGAACTTTGAGTTGTGTTTACAAGTGAGACTGGGTCCATTGCTTCAGGGTTCACCCCGCAAAACTCTATACCTTCAGTCGGTATAGAATACGGTGTACCACGACTCGTCAAATGACAGATATTTTTAAGTCTTCCAGTGTGCAGTCAAGGTATTTCTGACACCATGAAGTCAGTGGTTTCCGTATAGGCATACGACTGCCGATGCCGACCCATTTCAATTTCCTTAGCATAGTTCGCTGAGATATGCGTCGGGAACAGACTTAGTTAAATCCTTAGGTAAATTGCTTCACACAGGATGTCCTGGTACAAGCCTTCTCGAACGAAGGCAATCTCGACCCTGACAGATTGTCGTCGCGCCGCAGTACCATCTCTTCCACAAGTACCATGGGTCATTTTTCCACTGATTAAAGACCCAGGACATCTACCTTTTGAGAAACCAGTCAGTTCTACTCTTTTCAAAATCATCCCTCCAGACAGCCATAATAAGCCCTTTATCGAACTCCGAAAGATCCTTTGCTTTTCCCCATTGCGATCAACATTATTGACGATTACTGACGAACAGAAATCTTAAATGATTCCCTAGATCACGTGGTGACGCACGAGACCAAGTATTTCGCATATACTGCATATACTTAAGTGACGTTTACGTGCATCTGAATAAAGGTTTCTAATTCAGTGGCCGGTGTGTGTATAACGCTATATTCAAATTAGCCAATCAATCTCAATAAGGAGTTTTTACAGTGAAATGCTCTAAGTAAACAAATAAAATAAGGAAAGGCATTAATAAACCGACTCACGTGTATTTTGATACTACGTGAAATTTATACCTCATGTCTGCTGAAACATCACCATAAGGTCAACCTCATGCATGCGTACGAATTCATATCACACAGGAATTTTCGTGCTCTATAGTGATACAAAAGTACCTTAATTTTTGCGCAAATTTGTACCATCACAGAGGTATACATTTTCGTTTCTTTTCGCCTTCTTTCTTAGACATCAGAGGAGTTAGGAAATGTACTCCTACAACGGATAAAGTTGACTTTTTGTTTGGTCCTGCACTTTGTTCTTCCCAACTGTAAGACGTTAAGTATTTTTCATCACTGCACCCATACTATAACGTTTTTTTAGTCAGATTTTGATAACTCTTTGAAAATTTCAACTGTTTAATCATTTGTCATCCTCTTACAGACTATAATGTTTAATTATTAACCCTAAAAATCCTAAAAAAGCGATTTAGTTGTTGAACACACATCTCATTCTTCCTGCGTTTTAACAAAATAGTAGCGCCTTTATTTATCTCGAAGCTTAACGACCACCGTGAGTAACTCCATTGGTTATATGCAGCGGGCCGTCCCTAATTTCGAACGACTGGTTGCAGGAAGGGACAGTCACTGCCTTACGACTCACCCACCATCCATGCCTGCTGCACGATTCGAACCTGGGCTCATCTCCGACGACTATACAGAAACCAGCGCTTAGACCGATGCGATACTGCGACGGCCTGAAATTGTTGAAATAGGTAAAATACAGCTATCCCGGCTGACTTCTGAAGGACAACAACATTCATAGGATAAAGAAATCCAGGAACATTTGCTAAAAGGTAGTTGGATGGCTTCTTTATCGCACTTTGTTTAGCAATAATTACCTTACAATCCCAGATGATCTGTGCATAGGAGACATACGTCATTATAATTTCCCTAATATCAGTAGTGTGAGGAAATCAACATTACCCTCAGGCATGCAGCAGTGGTTTTTGCGTAAATGTTGGTGGTGCTAACAAATCGAAAAAGTACATCTCTCTCTTTGTCTCTCTCACCATTGCCCTGTTCCGAAACTACCATCATTGCCACCACATCATCTCATCTACCTACCAACAGTGTTTCGAATGCAGTTTCTTCGGGATCCTGTGCACAAATAAATATCATTGAGATCAGCAACAAATCTTTGTAATCTCTGTCAGATTCAGATAACGCTCTCATCTTCAGTCATGCAGATCAAAATAAATAAAAGAGTATATTAGCAGATTATACAAGGTTGAAGTCGATTAGCTCTGTTATGTGTCTGCGATTACATCTTATTATCGTATATCGAATCTGCAGCCGTGGTTTTGGTTCAGAAAGCGTAAGCTCACTGCCGATATACCAGTCAGTTTTTCATAGTCAGGGGTTATCCTAATTCAGAGAGACATTTTTATGTTTATACTGCTGCTGAAAAATTTAGACTGCCAGATTACGGGAAGTATTCAACATTTTGTGTGTGTGTGTGTGTGTGTGTGTGTGTATCGGAGTTTAATTACTACCCTGGACAACTCGAAAAGCCATAAGCAGTGGCCCGTTCTAATTTAGGGTCATTGGTTCCAGAAAGTGGAAGAGCCAGAGCCTTAAAGAAAAACACCATCCATGGCAGATATGGTACAAGAACCCAGGCCCAAATAAGAAGATTAGTCAGAAACCTACGCCTCTGACAGCTCGACCAACGGAAGTGCCAAACATACGCCAGTCAAATGGTTTTAACATTCTGCGGTACTCCTAGTAATTGAGAAACGTGATTATGCAATATTAGATTTTATTCATTCCATTTTTAACAGAGGTTTCTGGCTAGAAGTTCGAACAGTGCTGGATTCAAATCGCGGATGAGATATGTCTGGTGCTTTAGTCTTACGGCTTTGCACTTTTCCTTCCCTGGAACCAGAGTTCCTAAATTAGGGATACATAACTTGTTTAGCCTTTAGAGTTGCTCAACATATTCGTTAAACATTAATCATATATTTTAAAGATACTGCAACTATAGTAAGACAAGAATATTCAGGAAAAAAAGACATTGACAGTTTTGTTTAAAAGCGCATTTCAACTTTACCGAACGCGTTCTTGAGATATGTAATTTTCGGTTTAAGACTCAATAAGTTCATGCATATGATATATCCTGTATAAAAATGATTTCTTAATGTCAGAACCTTTTCTTCCTAGTTTTGCGATGTGTGTTACACACATGTCATACTCTGCGACCTAGTTACAAAACCGTAAATCTATCGCCCGCAATTTTTCATGGAGAAACTGCATTTAGAATAATACATCTCTGACGAAATTGGCTCTCTGAAGAAATGCCAATTTTGCTATGAATATCACTCTTTTATTTCTCGAGCGATACTAATCTCCGTTAACTACAGTAAGTGTGATCAAAGAATTCTAGGCATTCATGAGAGGATTTCAATAATAATCAGCTATTACAGTCTGTGTTACACAATATTTGCTTTGAAAGAATTGATATTGTTTCGAATAAATAACATTTTTTATTTATTTCGTCGAAACCGTATTGTTACTATATTATCTAAGCTTCTTATTTATTGTTCACTAAAATTAACTGAAAAATGATGTTCAGAAGAAAACAACAAAGTGCTTATAGATACCATCATTAAAATTCACGGCATATTTTACAGGAAGCATCACTTTATTTACACTAAAAAACTTGAAGCAGTAGCAATTTTGAAGTTTACGCAATTTGTTTTGATTTCAATGAAGAGAGGAAAAATTATTAACTAATTTGATACTTGTTTGCTTGTAAAATTCCGCGTTGTACAAAACAGATGCACAAAATTAGAAAAGTTTCATCATGAACGGTGTTACTTCACCAAAATGATGGCTTTTGATAATAGAAATTGTGTTTTCTTTAATTTGCTACTGGTGCTATTCAATGGATCTTAAGCATATCATCATTATGTATAGAAGATCAGTTTCAAACATAATCCACATTGCATTTTCTTGGCGAATCCCACCCATCACTTCATTAAATCCATTGTTACCGCTTGCGTATAACAAATATAATGGTGATGCAGACTTCCTTCACGAATTGCATTTGATGACAGCAAAATTGCTTTCAAAGTAAATACATGAAAGACAAGAATGCATTGACGAAAAATGCAAAAGGAGAAAGTTCATTTTCAAGTCAGTTTCGTGCCATTGTTCTGTGTGAGTGTTTATCGTTGCATTAAATTTTTCAAAGGCTACAGAGTTAGTAAATAAACAGTTTTGGGAAACAAAAGGCATTATGAACGAGAAAGCCAAATTAGAAACACCTTTTCAAATTAGTAATGCGTTCGTTCAAATCTATATTTTTAACGTAAGTTTAAGAGCTATCTATGTAGGATAAGTTTGAGTATGTCTACCATGAGATTAAAAAGAAACTCGATTCTGCAGAATTGTTGTATTTTTTGTTATCTGCGAAGGTTTTGCTTCTTCAGGCCATTCGCCCTGCAGGGGCTGGCCCAAAAACATAGCGAAACCTTGAACAAGAGATAAAATAAAATAATTGTGCAAAAACGTTGTTTCTTCTTAATTCTATTGTCGCAACAATGTGTAGTAATAAGTATTTTTTTTGTTCGTTTGGAGGTTTAAATTTTATTAAATTAATTATTGGTCTTGGTGGACATATATATTGTCAGATACCGTACAGACATTTTCAAACATTGCACACATTATGTCAAATGACCAATTTACACAGAGAAAGTCAGTGTTGATCAAGTAACACATTGAGAGTCAGTGCCAAAAGACAAACATAAACATCCATACCATGCTCGGATTCGGAACCAGACCCCTCCCTAGGAGAAGGATCGGAAGCCATTGCTTAGACGACTGCGTCACCGAGGCGGAAACCGGTAGTGAAATCATTCTACTATGCTTAGCGTGATAGAATAAATTATCAACGTTTATTCACAATTAAGTGTTTTATTAGCATCGACTATAGTTTTGATTCGTCCTGATGATGTCTAGCCTAATGCTGTGCGAAACCATTTTAATAAAACATTTAATTGTGAATAAAAATTGATAACCTATTCTCTCTCAACATCACAAGTGTGTAGTCTTAAATTATATTTGAGCTTAGCATGGTTTATTACTGTCTACGTTTTTTTATGAAAATCAAAAACGTTGTTGAAATATCCCCGGGCCCAAGCCAAATCAGAGCGAATCACTTTCTCTGTGTGGTCTAATATTGTTTTTTTATCTTAACGTTGAGAAGAAAACTTGAAGTGGCGCTGACTCTACTGAAAAGAATGTCTTGTATCGTTTTTTATTAATTCTGAGTGTGTGTGGGCTTTACATTTGCAATATTATGCGACTAGATTTTTCAACGCAGCGTCATGTTACCTTGTGGCGCACCAACCTCAGAGGCGACGCACATGCCAAAACGCCACAGTTGCAGAGACAAACTTAGTCGGTGTAGCTTAATTGGGAAAGCATTCGCCTCCAGAGCAAAAAAGTGTGGGTTGGATCAGCGCCACCTGCAAATTTGTGTTTTTCTATATATATTTTTTTAATTGGAGATTTAAGGACTACCGTGAGCAACTCAATGGGCTATAAGCAGTCGTCCGTCTTTAATTTAGGGTCACTGGTTCCAGGGAAGGGAGAGAGCCAGTGCCGTAAGACAAACACAACATCCATGCCTCACCGGGATTCGAACCCGGACCCCTTTCGGACGAATGGCCATCGCTTAGACCATTGCGCCACCGGGGCGGCTTCGCTATAATGGCGCCCGAACGTAAAAGGTACCTCCTGGCCATTGGGTTCTTCGAAAACATGTGTGATGTTCGTTCCACACATCATCTGGTATTGACAATTCCTTCCACTGCAGTGACGGCCTTCAAGCGTGGTTTGCCGGCTAACCCGGAAACGTACGCTTCCGTTTCAACCCCTTCTCAAGGAGGGGGAGGAAGATATAAACCGTATTTGCCTCAGAGGCGATGCACATATCAAGGCGGTAAATTTGTAGCTCCAAATCGGTGCCCTCGGACTTCCGTATTCGTGCTCCGATCACAGATCCTACCTGAGATCACTGCCTCCGAATGCGATCGACGGTTGTGGCATCACGTTGCGTTTCTTCCGCAGCACGACGCAAAGACCCGGTGATAAGAAGGCCTACGATGACACCTCACAGGAGCTCATCCGTTTGACGAAATAGCGTATAACGGCGTCTTAACGGCATTGGCACCCCTTGTTCGTCCTCCAAACACGGTTACAGCAGAACCACTGACTTTTCGCGGCCGTGACGACATCTCGACTTATGACCTCACGGGCTCGTTGTTCGCTTATATCTAGCGCGCATTTCGTGCGATTGGCCTGCAAATGCAATCATTTGCATAATTTGTACGTGTGCACACACCCTACAATTTGCATGGCACTTCGTTCACGTCGTCGTGGTGCGGCATTTTCTCTGTCAGTCAGTGTAATTTATACGTACATGCCCAACAGGACATGCGGTGAATTTAGAACATCAGAGTTACTTTTTTACATATAACAAACAATCCATTTCAAACATGAACGATGACTAAAAGTTAAGTGAAAGATCGGAAAATATTCGTTCACTTGTTTGTTCCGGTTCAATCGTGTTTTGAAATCCCAACTACAAAACTTAAGTTTGGAATTTTTCAAGTTAAAAATATTCCGGCGCGGAAACATTCCAACTCAGTCATTTTCAAGATATGATTTTCATCTCATTTTGTGGTGCTGTATGTAACAACCGAAATCGCTAAAGAGATTCTCGAAATTTCTTATTCAAAGGCCCTGGAAATAATCTCGCCCCGGTGGCGCAGTGGTCTAAGGCGTTGGCCTCTGACTATTCGTCCGTAAGGGGTCCGGGTTCGTATCCCGGTCAGGCATGGATGTTGTGTTTGTTTTACGGCACTGGCTGCATAATTTGTACGTGTGCACACACCCTACAATCCCTGGAACTTCCCTGGAACCAGTGACCCTAAATTAGGGACGGGCGGCTGCTTATAGCCCATTGAGTTGCTCACGGTGGTCGTTAAACCTCCAATCAAAAAAAAAAAAAAAAAAAAAAAAAAAAAAATAATCCCGGTGTCTCACGTGCCGAGCTAAAATTTAGTGTCGAAGGAGATGAACCGTTTACTTGCAATATTTGCTCTAGTCATGTCTAATTACATTTCAGAAAAGTTGCAGAGAATCCAAAAATGACATAAATCTTCCAAATCACGTGAAATAGCCACTTCTACTAATTTCTTGCCTAAAATGTTGTCATAAATATCAAAATGCAGAAACCGCAACTTGAAAAAGCAGAAAATTCTGAAACCAGTTATTTAATAAATTATTTCTTCTTAAACAAGGGGAGCACACTTTTTAAAAACTCAGAAAATTTGAATAAAGAACTGAGGAGATCGTTCGGGCTTGTGTAAGAACTAAGATCATTATGATTTTATTTTGAATCGGAGAAAGACAACGGATTCCAAACTTTACACGGATTTCTAAAGTGAAAATTTTAACAAATTAACTATGATTCGCGATCGTGTAAATCGGGACATTGGAAGCAATTCGTCTGAGTGATATTCTATGTTTGCAATTATTTTCCCGAGGTCAACATTTGCCCACTCGCCCGAATTAGAAATATTTTCAAAATTGAAACGTCAGATGGCACGTTTGCTACCACTGAAGTGGATTCATTTCAAAAGTTAATCGATCCAGTCTAGCTCTCGCCTAAAAATCCGCTTATGTGATTCCGCGAAGTATTTTGATTTCATTTCCAACTACGAGTCAGCGATGCGGAACTGACTGCATTCGGAGCTGCTGCTTAAATTAAATAGTGGATGGTTTGCAAATAAACTTCGAGTATAAGAGGAAGGAAGGGAGAGAGATAGTAAGTTGCGTCTGTTTCAAAAATAGCGAAATAAAAGAAACGAGGAACGATCTGTTCAAGGAAAAACATAGTAATCTTCGATATAAATAAAGCTATTGATATTGAATTATATTAATCTAAATTTTAATGGAATCGTGCATGTGTTATTTGTGTTGCATATTTCGTTTAGAACATTTTATATTTACCGATTTGAATTTATCTCCAAGTCTACTCAAATGGCATTTTTCAATTGGTTATTTGGTGATAAACCATTGAAATGGCTACAAAGTTAATGCTGAGAAGACAAAAACAAAAAAATATATATACACTGGCGGAAAGTGAAAAAAGAACACCAAGAAGGAATTGGGGGACGATCATGAAATTTACATATGTTAATGGGGTCAAGTTTACGTAGGTGTGATGGTTAATTTCGGGACCAACCGGTGAGCGCTTACGCCACAGCACGGCAGAATATGCAAATTATCGTCGGTGGTATTTAAGGAGTACGGCGAAGTGAATGTAATCAGTCGTCAGCGTACGGACACGTGCGAAGACACTGAAGAAGATGCAATGCCTAGACATGGAAGACGTGTACGATTTCAGCAGTTCTCACTTTGAGCTAGGTCGTCTAGTCTGATTCCGCGAGGCCACGTGGTCATATCGTCGTGTTGCGGAGCGAATTGGACGGGAAGTATTGGTGGTGGTGCGATGGTGTCGTAGATGGTCCGAGGAACATTTCCACACGAGAAGACGTGGAACCGGGAGTCACAGACGGACTGATGAGTGGACCGATCGACGCATAAGAAGAGCGGCGTTGTCAATCAGAACATCCACTGCGACGCAAATCCGAGCTGTCGTTGCACCTGAGGTGAGGGTGCGAACAGTCCGCAGCCGTCTACTGGATGCAGGACTTTTTTTTTTTTTTGAATGGAGGTTTAACGACCACCGTGAGCAACTCAATCGGCTATAAGCAGTCGCCCGTCCCTAATTTAGGGTCACTGGTTCCAGGAAAGGGAGAGAGACAGTGCCGTAAGACAAACACAACATCCATGCCTCACCGGGATTCGAACCCGGACCCCGTTCGGACGAATAATCAGAAGCCATCGCTTAGACCACTGCGCCACCGGGGCTGCAGGATGCAGGAATACGTGCACGTGTGCCTCTGGCATGTGTACCTTTGACTCCAGCCCAAAGTCAGGAACGGCTGCAGTGGTGTCGCCAACGTCTGCACTGGAGAACGCAATGGCGATCTGTCGTGTTCAGCGATGAACGCAGATTCTGCTTGGTAGCCTCCGATGGCCGTATGCGTGTTCGCAGATGCACAGGGGAGCGTCTCCACCCTTCTTGCATCCGCCAGCGACACACAGGGCCTACACTTGGTCTCCTGGTGTGGGGAGCGATCAGCTATCACTCCCATTACACAACTAGTGTTTGTACCGGGTACGTTAAACAGCACGTCCTACATCAGCAACATCATTCAGCCCGTTGTTGTGCCATTTGTAAGGTCGGTCCATCGTGGATTTTTTCCAGCAAGATAACGCACGCCGACACACGGCACGTGCAACGCAACATGCACTTCAGGATGTGAGACAACTTCCATAGCCGGCACGTTCACCGGATTTATCCCCCATTGAGCACGTGTGGGATTTTATGGGACAACGACTTATCCGGTCTCCAAGGCCAGCCACGAGCATCCCCGTTCTACGCGTCCAGGTCGAGGATGCTTGGAACTCAATACCCCAAACTTACATCCAACATCTGTACGATAGACTCCATGCCAGAATTGCACAGTGTGACGCAGTTTATGGCGGTTCAACCTCGTGCTAACCATGTTACATGGAAATGTTATTTTTCAGTTTACCAGCAAATACAACTGTATTTTGCCATAATGTTTTGATCACGTTATCCGCTGAACTCCGTTATTATGCTGTATAAATTTCGTTGGTATCAGACGCCTCCTTCTTGGTGTTATTTTTTCACTTTCCGCCAGTGTATATGAAAGGACACAGGTATCAAAACGATACAGGAGAAATCATAAAACCACATTCAGAATAGCCCATAATCGTACTTTTAAATATGCAGGAGCGAAAGTCTAAACGTTTCTTTTCCCACCATTGTGTTATTCCTGATGTATTTTATAGTTTTTTTTTGTGTTTTTTTATTTGAAGTTTAACGACCACAGTGAGCAACTCAATGGGCTATAAGTAGTCGCCCGTCCCAAATTTAGGATCACTGGTTCCAGGGAAGGGAGAGAGCCAGTGCCGTAAGACAAACACAACATCCATGCCTCACCGGGATTCGAACCTGGACCCCTTTCGGACGAATGATCAGAGGCCATCGCCTTAGACCACTGCGCCAATGGGTCGGCTTTATAGTTATGAAGTTGTTTCTGAGGTCAGGTAGTCAGATGCACGGGCTTCTACAAATTATCCGAGTAGGGACTGGACTAGAGTCCCCGATGAGTCATGAGTGTCTCCATTCTCTGGAACCAGCGGCTCCAAATTAGGAACAGTCGACTTCTTTTATTCCTTGGAGTTTCTCATGATGCCTGTTAAAATCGAAACCAAAAATATTTTACTCTCATTTCTAAACACGGCAATAAAAGGCAAACCTTCACCATGATTTTATTTCTCTTCCAAGAAACGTCAGGGATCATATTTCGTTACGACATTTTAAACATGGGGGCTCTCTTGTGGATGTCCACACTTGAGAAATATTAAACTGTTAAGTCCTGGAGTGCAAGTTTGTGTGAAAACCTGAAATCACTTGTTTTATTATTTTTTATTAAGGGTGTAACGGCCAATGGGAACAACTCAATGGGTTATAGTCGCCCCGTCCTTCATTTAGGGTCACTGACTCCAGGAAGAGGAGAGAGCCAGTGCCTTAAGACAAACACAACATTCATACCTCACCGGGATTCGAACTCTTCTCTGGCAAATGGCCACAAGCCAACGCTTAGACCACTGCGCCACCGGTGCGGCGAAATTACTTTTCCATGTTGACTTTATAAGAGCCATGAGACTTTACAATCTTTCTAGGTCCTGAATATCTCTTGTGACAGAACACTTCTTCCTCGTTCTAAGGTGTGCACCTGAAAGATTCTTGTATGTTTGGAATATCATAGGAGAAAGTTCTGTGTTTCACGGTGGTAAAACACATTAAAAATATCTTCAGTATTCATCTTCCGTTTTCTTTCTACCTTTTGTATCAGAGCTTAACGACCATTTACCTTGAACATCTCTAAAGGAAGAAGTCACCCTTCCCTAATTTAGGGTGCCTGGTTCCAGGAAGCGAAAGGATCCAGCGACGTAGGAAAAATGCCCTAGAGGTCCGCATTGGCAGTTTTTAGAAAGCCCAGTTAAGCCTAGTACCGAACGTTAGGGTTCCGGCTCGTGCCTGGCCGACTCCAACTGTCCACTTTACTGCCCGACCTGGGCCGAACCGTTTCATACTTTGCTTTCGCTTCTTCGTCACTTATCATTAATAAGGAAAGAATTCATCGGGTGAAACAAGGCTATTCTACTGAACTTTACCTCAGTTGTAAACGGAACATAACGCTGAGAGACGTGATATTTCTCACAGGAGTTCCTCCCACAAATGAAGTTTAGAGCTGACTACCTACTTCTGTTACAAATGTGAACTATTTTTTTCCACACTTGAATATAAATAAGGTAGCTCTGATCTCCAAATATGTGAACAAGTACTTCGAACTTCTATATCTTCGTTGCCTCAACGAATCGCACCAGAAGCTCGGTCATCTGGTTTCGAAAAGCTGAAGCATGTGTTCAGGTAAACATTCCTCAGAAAGGGAAAAACCCCACTTGTTTTAGTAGCTAATTCTGCATACACACTGGTCACATCCTTCATTGCACGCAATGAAGGATGTATATATCTGACTCAACTAACACGCGTTAAAAATAACATTAGGGAGGCGACGGAACACAACCGATAAAGAGTGCATTTACAAAAGCAATTTATTTCGCAATTTCTGCACACAACAAAGAAGCACTGCGGTATAGACAAAATGGTAAATTCAAGAAAGTCCATACCTCTGGATTTCAGTATCGGGAATACCACCTTTGTGTCGAAGAACATCTCGAAACCTACGAGGCATACTTGCAATAACATTATTGAGGAGCGTCTGGGGCAGCTCGTCCCATATTACAGTAACACGTTACGGGGCTCGGCCAAGTGTACTGGGGTATAGAACGTGGTTATCCAGACGTCACTGTACAGCGTCCCCAATGTTCTCAATAGGATTAAGATCAGGAGACCTTGGAGGCCACTGAAATTCAATCACAGGATTTTGTAGCTCCTGAAACACGCTCCAGGTACGGCGACTGGTTGCTTTTTCATCAAGAAACATGGGACGCATGTCCAATAGCAGCGTGAAACAGTTTTACAATGAGCATAATGATCTCGTTTCTGTACACGGAGGCATTCATGTTTCCTTGACAAAATTACAAGGACGTACGACGTTTAAACACTGCTGTTCAGACCAGAACAAACTGTCACTGGTAAAGGTGGATGGGCTGCACATAGTCTGGTTGCATTTATATTGCGGAATCGCGTCCACATGTATCCTCGTCCAGTATCAGGATAAAGAATGAAACGGGATTCGTCTGTGCAAAGCACATGGTGCCACACTGTGTTCCACGACATTTACTGTTGGATTCAGGTGCATCTTTGACGACCATGACCTGATGTCAATGCTGTACATCTCAGCGACCTCCTTCCTCTTAACTCATACTTGTGTAGACTATTTGGTACAGTTTGGGTACATACTGTGACACCAGAAGTAGCTCCAATTGATTCCCGGAGTTGGCTTGGTGATTGTAGGCTTCTCCCGAGCACTTACTTCTATGTACAGATTCTGCCTGTACAGATTCTCCATGTAGTAGAAATCTTGTGTGTAGCCAACTTACTACGTTTCGCGAAACTCCTAAAGCAGCAGCCACATCGATCTGCCGTACACTTGCCTGCTACGTGTTAACAGCCTTATCTCTATTGTAAATGCTTAAACGTTGTCTGGACAGGTTAATCACAAACTGAAGGCATTATATTCAGTAAACATCTAGACCAAGCGGTAAAACGAACTTTTTTCCATTTCTCACATTATACTTTATCGGAGCTCTCACGCCAAGCGCTATGTTGTCATGATGCTAATTTACAAAGGATGTAGCTACCCACGTTGATAACATACTTCCAGTAATGCTATTATTGGCATATTTTCACTGTATTCTATGTAACCAGTTCCTTCAGAAAACATGAAACTTTTCATCGTCCTGGAATGTCCTGCCCCATTGTAACGTCTCACGACCTTTTCTCACATCCAGGGTCCGATGAAGGTCACAACTTCCAGTGATGAAAGTACGTCATACACAAAATTGTATTTGTGAAGTTATTTCTTCTGGGAAATTCATTTCCCAATTGTATATGACGTACTTTCATCACTGGAATTTGTGACCTTCATCGGACCCTGGATGTGAGAAAAGGTCGTGAGACGTTACAATGGGGCAGGAATAGCTTCGACTAGCGCAAATATGGAGGTTCTCAGATATCTACGTTCAGCTGTTTGGAATTTCCTTGTCCTGGGTAGTGAAATGACTAGCATGCCCGACGGGAAATCAAGAGGTGCGGATCCGATTCCCATTCCAGGACGATGAAAGTTTTCAAGTTTTCTGAAGGAAGTGGTTACATGGAATACAGTGAAAATATGCCAATAATAGCATTACAATGCCTACCATGTATCTATGAAGAATTATTTCTTCGGGGAAATTCGTTTCCCAATTGTATATGGCTATTACCAGTAGTCGCTAAATTTACATATCACCACGTTTTTCTTTCGGAACCGCAATGTCCCTAACAAACGACAGTCAGGTGTATCACATCAATATATAATAATTGTGTATCACATTGGTATATAATAATTGTGTATCACATCAATATATAATAATTGTGTATCACATCAGTATATAATAATTGTGTATCACATGAGTATATAATAATTGCGTATCACATCAATATATAATAAGTTAGATGTAATATCGCTTACAAACCACAGTCAGATGCAATATCTCTCACAAACGACAGTCTGGTTATGGTCTTTGGATGGGATACACCCATGTCAAATCTACGGTAATTATCGCATTTCACATGAAACTTTTATAGCAGGAAAACTGACTGCTGCCGTAGTTCTAGGTATTAAATTGCATAACTGAGTTTCCTTTCCAGATATGAATTCATGAAAAAAATTCCACAAAATGATGAAGTAATTGCATCGTGAGTAAAAGTTGCGCCAATGGTAATTACTCAAATTGTGACCACTGCTGCGGTCATAGTTTTAATCGAAAATAAGGCCAACGAAGTGAAAAAGGAATTTCATTTCAACTATAAGTGAAATAAACGGGGTCATTTCAGATTCTCATCATAGAGAACGGATTGTGGATTTCAGCTGAAATTTATCAAAAGTCAGGGGCGCATCTAAGATTTTCATGAAGAGGTGGGGCGCAAGTGTCAAGAATGAACTGGGGACCTTTCTGATAGTTTTCCTCAAAATGAAAAATTGTTCGTAGAATGTCTTTAAATTCTTCCAGTTAATTAAGGAATATAATATACTTTTAAGTAATACTTTTCCCACGAAAAATGATTCAATTTGTTATTAGAACCGAACAAATCGAAGCCTTTCCTTGGTGCTGAGGAGGGCGCCCCCTCTAGATCGTCCCCTGCATCCAGTACCGGATGCATTTCCAATATCTTTCACTTGACACAGTGATCTTTGCCATCTGATTATTTATTTAACAAGCCAGCCTTCGTTTTATGAGTCGAAGTTTTATATTAATTCTGGAAAAAAAATGTTAAACCTTCCACTATAGGACGTGTCCGACCCGAGGGCCAAGTTTGGTCAGGGCTATGCAGGCCGCACCTGACCCGCGCATTCCCATTGTAACGTACAAGTTTGTACGCGCTGTGTATCGAATCCGGTTCCCTCACATCCGGAGTAAGTCGCCCTCCCAATTGAGCTACGCTGACAAACTTATACGTTATATTGGCGCCCGAACTTCCAAGATGACCTGGCTGTTAAGTTTCTCGTAATGATGTGATGTTCTTTCCACACGACGAGACAGGAAAAATGAGAATCCCTTTTTCAGTGCTTCGAAAAAATAAATCAGTGTTATGTACCTTCTTCATGGGATGATTGCCTACAGTGACACATGGTCCCGGATGACCCGTGAGCAATGCCTCCGGTCATCGTTCGGGGGAGGGGGGATGTGGCGTTCCTACACCGCAGGACTGCACTTGAGATAAAGGCAGATAGCAGCAAGAGCATATCTGCCTTTATCTCATGTGCAGTCCTGCACATGAGGTGATGTTCCTCGGACCATCTACGCCACCATCAGTTGGGAGAGCGACTTACTCCGGAGTGAGGGGACCCGGATTCGATACCCGGCGTGGACAAATTTGTACGTTATATTATGAAATACACCACTCATAGCTTAACCAGCACTCTAATTCCGGCACAACTTGGAAGACTATCCAAAATCCTACACATCTGACATTAGGAGAAATAAACATCATCAAATACAAAAATATAAAATCAACTATCCAAATACTCTCAATAATACAAGGAAATATTTATAAAATTGTTCTATGGTACGAAGGTAGCGTTGCAGTTTGCATTCGTACACTGGACGACAGATCAAATTATATTACTGGTATATGTACGGTCTCTGCACTGTAAGAAAGAAACTGTTTCGCCAGATATTTCGAAATGAATCACGTAAGTACGAATGCGCTTCCATTCCGGATATTTTCTGATTGCTTGCCATGTGGACACAACTTTTTTTTTCAAATTCAGTGATTTCAAATGTAAATGCAATTTTTATTGTTGCCTGTTCCCAATTTAGCAAGTTCAAAAGTTCCACTTCATGAGAAGTGGAGCCTATGATCCCGCTGGATCTGAAAACCCATTCCCATACACCGATTTATGTTTAGCATGGAATCTGATGACAACATACTGTTCATTTGCGTCTTTTCTTTGGAGAAATGACGCATTTTATCGCTCACATTTCGAATACTTTGGTTTCTCGCAGAGAAGCAGGCACAATACTTAGGCAATTTAAGATTTCGAAGGAGAAAGAAAATATCTTTCAAAACGAGTTTAGCACTGAACGTCATGTAACATTTTTTCTTACCAACCAACTTGTTACTTCATCTCCTGATCATTCTCACATTGCCTTTATTCATCCGCTCAACTGTCTTCGACACCTGGTCGTTCAGCTGCTTTCAATTTTTAAAGCTACGTATGATACAAAGAACGGCATTTTGTCTTCCTCTGAATTCACACAGAATCAACTTTCAGACGCGCAATAAGAGATACGCTAGTTTATCTTTTTCATTACGAATGTTTCGCCAAATTTATATTTGATTTCTGTTTACCGTGCAAAACATTTTTACCAGTAAGAAGGCAATCTTCTGTATACTCTTGTGATTCGCCAAAAATTGCCACGTGTTTTGATTTTGTCTCAGGAATGCTTTCCTCATTTACTGTCTGCACAAAATTGAATTTCATTTAAGTGTCTTATATTTTGCGTAGTTTGTTTTCATTTCAATGCTTAACGTCTGCTTGAACGCTTAAGGATGTAGGAGGTCATTTGTCTTTTGGGCCACTGGTGCTAGGGAAGGAGCAAATGCGACATCTTCGCCTTGCCTGTAACTCTGTTAGGGTACCAACTCTCGTGAATGGACAGAAGCACGCTTCTCCCATCATTCAGTCACTCGACGCGCTAGTTGGAGTGATTAAAAAGTTCAGTGCTACTTTTCTGTGCTAAATAAATTAATGCATGTATACGGACTTTATTCTAAGACAATACTTCGCTTTCGTCCACCTTTAGTCAAAAGATACCCAAGAGCTTTCTGATTTTAAACCTCACTGAGCTTTTAATAGCCTAGCATAGAGGGATATTCAAAGGCAAATCATTTATGATGAGACTAGATGAAAGCCCGTCACTAATGACGGGGAAAATAAAATTTATGATACAGAAATTATTGACATTTACTTATTGAGTTTTTGAGCTACACGTCAATAGATGGCGACGTTGGCTCACAGATTTCTGAAAATTTCCCGAGCAGTCGGTTATGGAATTTGATACGACGGGCTGTCTGTCATGTGCTTCGTAAGACCATTAGTCCCTATTTCGTCAACACTTCCTTGTACACAGACTGTGAACCATGTATCAATTTCCCCAGTTCTTTTCCGTGAACTCTTTTTATCTTGACTTCGTCAGAGCGTCGTACTCTTGATGTTTTTGTTTTTTTTGACTGGAGGTTTTATCGACCATCGGGAGCAACTCAGTGGACTATAAGCAGTCGCCCGTCCCTAATTTAGGGCCACTGATTCCAGGGAAGAGAGAGCCAGCCAGCGCCGTGAGACAAGCACAACATCCATGCCTCACCATGATTCGAACCCGGACCCATCTCGGACGAATGATCAGAAGCCATCGCTTAGACCGCTGCACTACCGGGACAGCGTACTCTTGATGTTGCCACATGCAGATGGCTAAACACCGGTTCAGGCAGTGAACCAAAATTGCTGAAGTTTAGTTTTGCGTTGCCGCCGCGGTGGCGCAGTGGTCTAAGAGATGGCCTCTGATCATTCGTCCGAAAGGGGTCCGGGTTCGAATCCCGGTGAGGCATGGATGTTGTGTTTGTGTTACGGCACTGGCTCTCTCCCTTCCCTGGAACCAGTGACCGTTACCCTAAATTAGGGACGGGCGACTTCTCATAGGCCACTGAGTTGCTCACGGTGGTCGTCAAACCTCCGACCAAAAAAAAAAAAAAAGAAAGTTTTCGTTTCTCTAGAGTTGATCGTGTGACGTAACGCATCTCTGACGTTATTGAGAATGATTTTGATTAGATGACGTAACACCAGTAACTGTGTTCTTCGTTGCTATGACAACAAAACAAAGCGGTATACGCGTGGTCTGTGCGCGTGTAGCTGTGACGTCACCTACACGAAAAGTTAAGCGCGACCTCACAAACATTTGTTTCTCGGTTGTTGCTATGACGACTTAAAAAGTGGCACGGAGAAGGAAGAGGAGGACTCTAGCAAATTATATATTAGGATATTTGCTTTCAGAAGATACCCTAACAATATGTTCAATTATTAAAAGTACTGAACTGAATTTAACCAGCAGATATTTAATAAATAAGCAAATATAAGTTTGATTTATTGAATAGTTCTTTTAAACTTATTAAACAGAAATATGTAAATTTTTGTGTATGATCAGAAAATCCGTTTTTTTTTCTGATCCCACATTTTCCCTTTAAATAGCAGAATTATGAAAAATTCTTCCAGAAAAGTGTTCGTGGTATTTTATTTCTGTAGAAATCAATTGTTGTTTACCGTAGAGAATTTCCTTGAGGATTCCAAATTGAAAACATTATCCTAGTCTGTCCATTTACTTCTGAAGAATCGCACGTTTCCTTTTTCAAAATGCCTGTGCTACCGCGTTCGTTACAAATATGGGTAAAAAATTCTTTATCTCAAAGACTACAGTCTTGTGACGATTATATATAGATTAAGATAATACAATGTAGTTGTCACAAATGTTTATTTTCTCAAGCCGAGCATGGTTTCGCTGGGTATTGACCTAGCTTCATCAGGACGAATAGCACGTAAATATGCAAATTGTATCATCATCATCATCATTGTCAACCATTATCAATCCACTGCTGGACGAAGGTCTCCCCAAGTTTCCTCCACAACGGTCTGTCTTGTGCCAGTCTCCTCCATGTCACTCCCGCATATTTACGAATTTCATCCACCCATCTGCCATGTGGTCTTTTTTCTGGGTCTTTTCCTGTCCCTTGGAATCCAATCTAAAATTTCGGCTGTCCATCTATGGTCTGTCCTTCTGGCAGTATGTCCAGCCCATTGCCATTTCAGGGATTTAACTCTGATCATGATGTCTTCCACTCTTGTCATTTTTCGGATCCACGAGTTCCTCTTCTTATCTCTCCTGGTTATACCAAGCATGCACCTCTCCATGCTTCTTTGAGTTGTCTGCAGCCTTTGTATGTCTCTTTTAGTTAAGGTCCACGTCTCTGCACCATACGTAAGCACTGGAAGGATGCATTGATCAAACACTTTTCTTTTAAGACATAATGGCATATTGCTCTTGAAAATTATGCTGTTTCTTCCAAAAGCTCTCCAGGCAAGTTTTGTACGCCGATTAATTTCTTCATCAATGTGACCCTCACTTGATATCTGCTGTCCAAGATAAACATACGTATCTGTTATCTCCAGTTTTTCTCCATCAATCGATAAATTTTCATTTCTTGTAAAAGCATTGAACATCACTTTTGTCTTCTGAAAGTTCATTTTTAATCCCACTTCTTTACTCTTGTCAGCAAGTTCCTGGATCATACTCTGCAGCTCTGATGGGGTAGTTGCAAAAATGACTACGTCATCAGCAAAACGAAGGTGGGTTAGATAATCTCCATTAATCTTTATCCCTTTGTTTTCCCAGTTCAGTGCTTGAAAGACATTTTCCAATGTGGCATTAAAGAGCTTCGGAGATATGGTGTCACCTTGTCTCACTCCCTTTCCAATTTTTATGTGTGTTGTATTTTCAAACAGCCGAATCTTTGCACTTGCATTTTCATAGATGTTATTAATAATATTAATGTATGCATCTTCAATACCGCAGGATTTCAGAGCCGTGGTAACTGCTGATGGTTTCACCGAATCAAAGGCTTTTTCATAATCGATAAAAGCCATGCACAATGGAAGTTCATATTCCCTCGCTCTTTCAATTAGTTCTCTCAGTACGTGGATATGATCTATTGTGCTGTAGCCACTCCTGAATCCAGCTTGTTCTCTCGGTTGAGCCATGTCCAGTGTTACCTTCAAGCGGTGTGAAAGAACTTTAGTGAAGATTTTATAAACCACTGATAGGAGGCTGATAGGTCTGTAGTTCCTGAGATCCTCAATGTCACCTTTTTTATGTAGCAGGATCATTGTAGCATTGTTCCAATCCTCAGGAATCTTCCCTTCATTAAGGCATCGAGTGAAAATTTGGGCGAGTACTGTTTCAATTTCTCCACTTGCTTCTTGTATGATGTCTATAGTAATTCCATCTTCTCCTGGAGCTTCCCCCGCTTCATGTTCTTGATTGCATGAGCAACTTCTGCTGGGAGGACTGGAAGAACTCTGGTACCTTTCATGATGTCTGGAGTACATGTATCATCCCTTTCATATAGTTTGGAGTAGAAATCTTTCACTCTTGTCAAAATTTCGCCTCTATTTCTTGTTATAGAACCATCTTCTTTTCTCAGAGCCATAATCTGTTTTCTTCCCTTACTGAGATGTCCCTTTGCTATCTTTAGGCTTTGGTTGTTTTCAATTGCTTTCCTCACTAGCTCACAGTTGAATTTCCTTACGTCTTCAGTGATACTTTTTCGTGCTGTCTTGCATAGCTCTATATATTCCACTTTGGAAGTCACATCTTCTTTAGTTGTCCTCATCTCTCTTCTTTTTTGCATCAACATTTTGGTTTTTCCTGATAATTTGTTTACATGCAACTTGTTCTTAGACCCAGCTAATTTTGTTGCTGTTTCCATAAGAGCTTTGGTTACTTTTCTGTTAACTTCAGAAATATCCACTTCTTCCGATGTTAGGCCTTCTAAAGCAGAGAATCTGTTCTTCAGTTCCAACTTGAAAGTATTATGGTGTTTTTTAAGGTTGGTTATGTCAATACACTTTGTTTGTCTTATGAGCTTGCCACGTTCCAGTTTAGTGTTGAGGTGTATCTTACATCTCACCAATCTATGGTCACTACCTGTGTTGAACTTGTTTAGCACACTGCAGTCTTCTATGACGAATTTTTTGTTACACATAATAAAATCAATTTCACTTGTCGTCCCAATTGGATGTCTCCATGTCCATTTCCTGTGTGGCTTTTTCTTGAAAAAGGAATTCAAGATGAAAAATCCTTCTGCCTCTGCAAACTCAACGAGAGTATTTCCACGCTGGTTTCTGTTGCCGTGACCGAATTTACCAACTGAAGTTTCATTCTGTTGCCGGTGCCCTATTTTTGCATTGAAATCTCCCATAATTATCTTCAAGTGCTGCTTACCTTTATTATTTAGATGACGAATTTCCTCATAAAATTCTTCAATTTCTTCTTCAGGATGACTTGTGGTGGGTGCATAAGTTTGAATAATCTGAGCCTGGTATCTTCTCGATAGTTGGATAACGAGTCGTGCAGCTCTGTCAGAGGAACTTTCAACTTCTACAACTTTATCCTTCAGTTTCTTGTTTATTATAAATCCAACACCACTAGTTCTGCCAGTATCTGTCCCACGATAATAGAAGAGATGTCCACTTTTCAGTTCAATGAGATCTTCTCCTTTTCTCCTTACCTCACTCAGCCCGACGATGTCCCACTTGATCCTTTGTAGTTCCTCTTCCAATTCAAGAAGCCTTGAATCAGAAGATAGGGAGCGTCCGTTGTAGGTAGCCAAGGTCAGCATCAAATGGCAGCCTAGTCCGGTCCTCCGGGGATTCTTAGCACCCTCTGCCTTCATGTCGCACTGGCCGCTGCCTTGGCCAGGTACATTCCAGCTGCCGGAGACTGAGGGCCAAGATTTAAGTTGTAGAGTCATTTTGGAGGTGTTTGGCCATAACTCACCACGCTGGCCAAGCGGGTTGGTGAGTGTGGGATAGCATTTCCTCTGATCCCGATGGTATAGTTATACCGCTATTTGCGGTCGTCAGAGCCCCTTTAGTGGGAACAGGATGCACCACGAGAAGGCGGGGTTGACATTTGTCAAGGGGAGGCTGTGATGGTGTTAACAGTCACGTGTTTTGGTCAGATACTTCCACACGTTTGATAGAAATGGCGTGGATGCCATGTCATTAACAAGTTGCAAAGACTTCTGATATATATGGAAAGCTTCCAAAATATTAAGTTTGGTGGTTGAATCTGGCTTGTCAATAAGTTTTGCCTCTTCAAAGAGAAATTTCTGGTCCTTTTCCTAACAGTGTTTAGCCATCGATGACTTCTTTAGGTCACAATTCCGAATGTAGGTATTGTGCTCCTTCAATCGAAAATGCAAGGCTCTATGGGTCTGTCCTATGTATGAAGCGCCACATTCACATGAAATTTGATAAATTCCCCACGAGTTTTTGTCTTCAATATAGTCCTTTGATCCTAAAAATCTCATTTTGTTTATGGGTTTAAAAATCACCTTAAAATTAAAGGTTTTGAGAATTTTTGTAATTTTGAAGGCAAAGCGATACATATATGTTAAGATAAGGACAGTTTAGAAAAAGAACTTTATTTCCTTAAAAGTCTTGCAGTACAGCAAGGATACAACCCTTCCATTATAGATAAGGCTCAAACAAAATTCCGGAAACCGAAGCCCATCTCCACATTAACTCCTGTGATGCGCGCATTGCGAGAGAATTTTGCCATTACTCCATTTTCCCGGGACATTGCCTTCAAAATTACAAACATTCTCAAAACCTTTGATTTTAAGGTGATTTTTAAACCCATAAACAAAATGAGATTTTTAGGATCAAAGGACTATATTGAAGACAAAAACTCGTGGGGAATTTATCAAATTCCATGTGAATGTGGCGCTTCGTACATAGGACAGACCCGTAGATCCTTACGTTTTCGATTGAAGGAGCACAAGACCTACATTCGGAATTGTGACCTAAAGAAGTCATCGATGGCTGAAACACTGTTAGGAAAAGGACCACAAATTTCTCTTTGAAGAGGAAAAACTTGTTGACAAGCCAGATTCAACCACCAAACTTAATATTTTGGAAGCTTTCCATATATATCAGAAGTCTTCGCAACTTGTTAATGACATGGCATCCACGCCATTTCTATCAAACGCATGGAAGCATCTAACCAAAACACGTGACTGTAAACACCATTTATGATGTCATATACAATTTGAATATTTACGTGCCATTCGTCCTGATGAAGCTAGGTCAATACCCAGCGAAACCATGCTCGGCTTGAGAAAATAAACATTTGTGACAACTACGTTGTATTATCTTAATCTATATGGTTAAAAACTGTTGGTCTTAGTTTTGTTTCTTGTGGAATTTAGGATATGATGTTCATTTGATTTGCTGCTCTATAGAGACATTACAAGTAGTCAAGAAATTAAAACATCCAGTAGTTATGCTAATTTCTAAATTTCTTGCATTTCTTGCAAGGCATTTACAAGACAATGAAACCAAATAGTAGAATCTTTTACCGTATTGAATGCGCCCCTTTCTTGTTTCTTGAATCATCATCTCTCTTTTTTATATTTTCGCATTTTCCTTTTACGAATGCATCGCTGATCATTTCGTCGATGATATTACCGTGTGACCTGCCTGAGCCACAGGACGCATGCGAGATAAAGGCAGATGGCAATGAGCCCGCATGTCCGCGTAGCTCAGTTGGGAGAGCGACTTACTCCGGAGTGAGGGGACACGACTTCGATGCCCTGCGTGGACAAATCTGGGCTTTCACGTTGGCGCCCGAACTTCAAGGATGACCTGGCCGTTAAGTTTCTCGCAAAGGTGTGATGTCCTTTCCACATCGCGAGACAGGAAAAATAATATCCCTTCTTCGGTGCTTCGAAAAACTAAAAATGTGTCATGTTGCGTTCCACACACCAAATTGTCTGGAATTTCGCAAACCCACGTTCTTCATCGGATGACTGACTACAGAGGCACATGGCCCCAGCTGACCCGTGGGCCATGTCTCCGGCCATCTTTCGGAAGGGGGTGTAACTTGCCTGCGCCACAGGACGCACACGAGATAAAGGCGGATAGCAGTGAGAGCATATGTACGCGTAGCTCAGTTGGGAGAGCTACTTACTCCGGAGTGAGGAGACCCGAATTCAATGCCCGGCGTGGACAAACCTGTGTTTTCACAACCGTTTCTTTACCGAAGCTCATATCAATACTTTTTCAGCCGCCGTCCTGCTCCATTTTCTCTTTTCTGCAGATATATTTTTCTCACGCGCTTGCTTTGCACTCTGTTTTCTGATGGAGTAGCAAATGCTTGACTGAAGGGAGATGTTCTGTGTATTCAATTCAGTTCATTATCGTATTCTTGTAGCTGATCTAAATTGAAACTTTCCTCTGGAATGATCTCTATAGACACTGAAGTAGGAAATTATTAGGAACAGCCAATGGCAATTAGAAACGTGATATTCTTGCTTACGTACGCAGCTATGACTTTGAGATGACTTTACACGCAGCTTATTTCAAAAAAATCATTCTGGTGCGAAACGCAGATAAAAGCAGTATTAGCGACTGTGGAAGAGACATGACTGTGGGCGTTACATCAGCAGGTGTAAGCACCTGAGAAACGTGAAATCTTCTCGGCTATGTGAGCAAACTTATGCAGGGTGCACATAGGGTGGTGCAAAAGCAACAAGCAGATCAGCTGGCTTCTCTTGTACAAAAATGATTAGCAGATGATAGAGGGCAACGGCGGCAGAAGAGGAATGTACAAGGTAATAGCGTTATCGAGAAGCGTATTTCAGCACACACAATCCACTGCATACCGGCGAAGACGTCCCGTGTGCCACAAGTCTCTGCTAAAAACCAAGAAATTAGGCTGCAGTGGTAGCGAGATCAACAACGCTAGTCCTTTGAGGAATGGAAGAATATCGCCTGATCCGATGAATGTCGTATTAAGTTAACATACGTCTATGGACAGACCAGAATATGGGTCAACACTCAACAACACGAATCGATGGATCCCAGATTCCGAGCTTTATCTGACAAGATTGTGGTGTAATGGCCTGTGGTGTGTTTTCACGTTGGACCTTTGACTCCTTAACATCTCTGAAACAGCCTTCGGATGCCATAAGGGGTCTTAATATCACTGACCAGGCATACCAGTAGACGTGTATTGTGTTTCTTGATGAACAACTCTACTTCCAGCAGGATAGTGCGCCATGTTACAAGGTTCGGATTATCCCCCAGAGATTAAAGTGATAAAATTGGCTTTAATCCCTTATACATTTTAATGTGTCCATATTTCCCGATGCTTAATGATTTTAATGTGATGAAATGGCCCATAGTTCCCAATATGTAAACTAATTGAACAACCTTGGGATAAGTTTCAGAGAGCCATTCGTAACAGAGATCACCTTCCTGCGAACATTCGGCAACTGACGACGCCATCACATCTGCTTGCTTGAATATATCTGTAGGGCTATAAAAGTACCTCAATGAATCCGTGCCACATCGAATGGAAGCTGTTTTAAAGTGAAAGGGCTTCCATATTCGTAATGATGTGGTGCTTCGTTGCATATCATGGAGGCCTTTATTTAAGTTTCCTGCCATGTTTGTGGAATCACTTATGCTGCCATCTGTTGTTTTTACTTTTTCCGAAATTCTATTTGTTTTGTGTACTTCTGTAACGTCCTTAGGTGCTTTGTTATTTTACAGTTACGTATTTCTATTCATGCGTTAGAGCTCAAGAGTATTTATAGTTGTTTCTGCTTATTCAAAGCTTTTTTTCAATGGGAGTATTATTTGCTGCACGCATTTTTTGTGTCTTTACGTTTCGTACAGATCAATACCGCGTTCATTTTTTTTTTCAGTTTAATGCAACATTGCCGGTGCCAGTGCGCTGTATTTGTGCGTTTAACTTTTCCGGTTTCAAAGGGGTTTTTTTCATGATCTTCCTAAGGATTTTAATACCTTTTTTGTGATGTTTATTTAGTATGAGTTGTTTTCAATATTATTCACCCTGTGGCGGCGCGTGCTGTAGGTTCAGTTGTTCAGTGAACCTCCTAAGTGAATTTCATTTTAGCAAAATTACTACTTTTAATATCACTTCAAGCATACTTTTCTATTTGTCCTAATCTCCGGTCTCAACTGACTCATTGCTATGCCCAGTCTTAATTAATTTTCTGCCTCTGCAGGTCCTTTTTACTTCGGAATCTCAGCCGGGTTCAAACGCAAAAATGAACCCAACTGGCCTTCCAAATGCGATGGTCTGCAAGCTGTGGCTTTAGGAGCGAGGAATAGCTTTAACATTGGGAGATGTCGCTGCATGACCTTGCAGCAATAAGAGTGACGCACCCGCTGATGAGGGCCCTCGGTTTGGCGATGCGAAGCCATGGCTCATGGAGGAAGTCAGGTGATCTGATGACGTCGCCTTTCGAAAGGGGTCAAGGGTGTGCAGTGATTCTTCTGTTAGAATTCATGCGACAGTGTCTAACAGAACAGCTGTAGATTTTAGTGTGTGATTTATACTTTACGGAAGTGGAAGATTAACAATTACTCAGGAATTGTAAAAATGTAAGTTTAGAAGTGGTGTTATTTAACTGTTTAATTAGGTTTCAGTGGGTGTAAATCAGCTACGTGTTACGTGTAAATCAGTTAATTGTTTGTTCGTTGTTCCGTGAGTATTGTGTGTGAGGTGAGTCTAACTGTGCTTGTGTGTTCTGCTCTAAAATGAACAGTGTGAAATTTCTTTTGGAAACAGACTTCTCTACGCTACCACTCGAAGAGAAATGCAGGATTAAAGAATTAGGTAGGCCAGTCCCCGCCTTAAATATTATACAGAGGCAAATTGCGAAAGGGGAAAATATTGCCGTTCGTTTAATACTGTGATGTACGATAGAATCAACTGGATTTGTGATTGTGATCAGAACAATCGATTTACTGCTTTCCACGTTTGCTGTTTGGTAAAGGGAGAGACACCACCTGGACAAAAACAGGTGTGTCGGTTTTGGAATATTTATCCCGAAAAATAAAGAGACATAAGGTATCCTGTGCTCACATGAACGGTTGCCTTGATCTCTCAGTACTGGGCAAAATAGAAATTAGAGAGCAACTTAGTGAGGCTTTCAGGAGAAATATAGAACGTCATAATGATCAAGTAAGGAAAAGCCGCTATGTTCTCTCAAAGGTTATTGACTACATTACATTTTTCGGAGAGTTCGAATTAGCTCTTAGAGGCTATGATGAGACAACTGAATCGAGCAATGCAGGTATGTTCAGAGCTTTATTTGACTTTGAATCAGTTCTTGACAATGTCCTGAGAGAACATTTCAGTATGACCACATTTTTAAGGGTACATCCAAAGTTATATAGAATGATTTGTTGGATTTCATGTTGTGTGTATATAAGAGGAAGATTTCGGAGAAAATGTATGCTGCCGATTTCGTTTCTGTTGTTGCTGATGAGCCCACTGTTGTTTCCTCTAAGTTTCAATCAGTAGTTGTCCTAAGATATGTGCTACCCAACTGAAAACCGGTTCAGAGATTTTAGACTTTCTTAAATCCTCGCAATCATGATGCCCCGCTGTGGCTACTTGCATTAAGGATGTTTTCCAGGAAGTAGTTAGGGAGCAAAGAGAAAAAGTAATTTCACAAAGCTACGACGGAGCCAGAGTTATGGAGTGATCGACATTCGGGAGTACAAACTATCCTAAGGGACGTTTATCCGCATGCATACTTTGTTCACTGTTATGCTCACCAACTTACCTTAATATTGGCTCAAGCAGTAAGTCAGAATAAGGAAGTTAGAGCCTTCCTTGCTAACGTTTCTGAGATCCCTAACTTTTTCGCCTATTCACCTCAGAGAACCCAAGTTCTTGATGAAATAGTTGGAAGAAGACTACCGTCAGGTTTTAATACAAGATGGAATTTCCGTTCAAGAACAATCGTAACAATTTGCGAAAATAAAGATGCTTTAATTGAGTGTTTTCAGAAAATTTTAGAAACTAGTATAAAAAAAACAACAACGATAAATCAAGCTCAAGTACTCCACCTGAAAATACTGCAACCTGCATTCAACTTCTGGATTCAATTTTTCAATACCTCATGTTGATATCTTGTACAATACTTTACAGAAACAAGCTGTAAGCTACCTATCAGTGAAAATTGCAATATCGGCCTTTGTTAATGAAATTGTTAAGATCAGAGAGGTAATTTACAACATTACTGTGGAAGAAGTTAGTGTGAAGAGAAGATCTGAAGAAACAAACATTTTACGAAATGCTGCAGGAAAAGAAGTCTGCGGCTTAATTATAAATCAAGCTGAAGAAGGATTCGAGTTTTCTTGACATTTGTCAGCTTCAAATTTATTTGGTCATCATAGTTTCACCAGTTTCAGGAAAGCATTCCCGGAACAAACTGTGGAATGCGTAGTGCAGTTGAATCCATTTCTTAACAAGAACAAGTTGAAAACAGAACTGCAGACCATCTGCGGAAGAGATGATTTTCAGAATGGAAAGAAAGCACCTGACCTGTTAGGAGTTTTTCTAGAGAATAACTTAAAAGAGGGCTTTGGGGAGGTAGTAAAACTCCTGAAAATAATAATTACAATTCCGATGACAACGTCAGAAGCAGAAAGATGTTCTCTTTTGCGAATTTCATTCAACGCCAAGAGCAAGTGATTATAGTAATTGTAGGTATACCAGCACAATATCAGGTATCTGAACGTAATTTTGCTGCTTATAAGTGTACATTGACTGTAACTGAAGCTTGCAGAATCAACTTCTGTCCAAACTTAACGTGGCAAATAAAATTCGAGAATAATTCCAAAATGAGATGACCTAAGTTTTTTTAAAGCATGTGCTAGGGTAACGCTAAGTCGACGTACGCAAGCAAACTTGTGCTAATTTCTACGGAAATATGCTTATAACGGCCCTACGTCATCGAGATGGCAGGCACTCGATCTTGATAAACCTTGTTCTGAGCGGGGTGCAGCAATTTAATCTTGAGTTGGACTGTTAGTAGAAAAATGTCTCCGGCACCATCGCTTAGAAGACTCTTTACGGTGGAGAGCGACCAGTAATTTGGATACAGGGCAATCTGAAGCTGAGACAGCAAGATGGTTGAATGTGTCGAGACGAGTGGTCTTCAACCTCCGAAGACAGTTCCAGAAAACCGAAACAATAGCCAAAAGGCCGAGAAAGGACTCCCACGAGTCACAATAAGTCAAGACGACTCATATTTTTCTCCAAAGGTTGGCCGCCATAGGGAGTCGAAAGCCAGGTAACTCTCGCAGGAGCTCTCTTCTGTTCTGTGAGCGGAAACCGCGATATTGAGGTAGGCTGTTTGAAGAAGACTCCAAGAGAGAGAGAGATTCCCTTATGTAAGAAGGCCAATGGTCTGTATCCCACTCACAGCATATCACAGAAGCGTTCGTCTGAATTGAGCCGGACTACTTCACTCCTGGACCCCTGACCAATGAACCTGTGTTCTCTTCAGTGACTGAATCCGGTAAACTCTAAACACAGATTCTCGACGTGTGTGATCGTACATTTCGAAAGAGTAAGGAAACGGTAATCTTACTTCCAGCATTACGGAAACTGACCACTACAGTAGCGGAGGACTCCTGGTTCGGGGTGGCATCAGATTGGATGAATGCACTTGTTTCGAGGAGGCACCCTATTTGCTGCACGCTACAGGTATGACATCCTAAAGGTCCTATGTACTGCTTTTCAGGGAAGCTATTGGTCCCCAGTTTCTTTCTTATTTATGATAACGCTGGTCCCAATAGGGCTCTGCTGGTCGACGAATACCTCGAAGGTGAGAATATTCACACATTGGTGTGGCCCGGAGGTCTTCGGACATGAACCTGATAGAGCCTGTCTGGGGTACCCTGTGAAGCGCAATTGCCATCCCGCAGCTCCTTAACTGATCACTTCCGATACTCCGTGGTGCCGGGGTGGAAGAATGGCTCTTATTTTTCCAAACTTTCTTTCATAGCTACACGAGGGCTCCTTATGGGAGATGTATCGTGTTCGGATTAATCACACTCCCTATTAGCCCCTCGAAATCTGAATCATTTTCTGCATCACTTTTGGACTGCCGTTCTGTAATGCGCATTCTTCCTCCTCATGCGGGGATGGCATTCCTTTTCTGCTGTGTATTGCGGCCTTATTAATACACGTATGTACGTATCAAGTGCATTATTAAACTCCGTCGTGAGGATTTTGCTTTATTCATGATTCTACGTTTGTCACGATAATTTTCAATACCAGTGTATAGGTAGAGAAAAATTCACAAGGTTTACAAGAGGAAATGAAGTGAAATAATAGTGGGAGTCAAGGTTTGAAAAGGAGCATCGATATACAACCGTCCAGCTTGAATGTCATCCATCAGAGAATTTCTTTCAATGTATAAAGTATTTAATTGAAGAAATAATAAGCGGGAAAAAAAGAAAAGATGGAGATTCAAGAATATAAAAAGTCCCTTCTCAAAGGAGGTAAGATGTTGGTTTTATTATCATGGAAATAATTTTCATGGGGAACGCTCGAAGATCTTGCTAGCAACTCGAAGAAACACAAAGTAAGTACCATAAACTTTTAAACCTACAAGCACTTATGGTACCCACGAAAACTGACAAGCATCAGCGGTGTCCACGGAAACGGAACCGCATTAGTGAAAACTAGAAAATTGAAAGCACTACTGACATTCCTCGAAACCAAGCAGTGATAATGGTCATTGCTGAAATTTCTAGATGGAAGTGTTTCATGTGATGAAGCATCTTGTACTTTAGCCAAAAATACTCCCTCATACAGCTGTTATTTCGTTCTCACATGTAAGAGTAATGAAACGAATCATCTGACAAATTCAATATTGGATGAATATTCTCATTCTGACATTTTCTAAAAATTTTAATTAATCTATGGTCCTTTTTTCTGGAGTTTGCATTTTTGCGATGTTGATTAATGTTTCTGATATTTCTCTGCATTACAAGACGAACATGGGTGAATGAAACTTAAAACAAAAGTTCAGGTTATCATAAAATACAATCTCCCGAGCGTTTATATGTACGAGATATTAGGTGCTAAGTACATATGAAATTCAAATAAAGCAGTTCAATTCCGCATATCTCTTTCTAAGCAGCTATTAACAAGCGTGATTAAGCTGCAAACATTAGTGTAGACATACATTGGATTAAACCTCGCCAATAAACATGCTTTAATTGTCATAATGAAGTATGTCTTCAGGGTGTTTAATTCTGGCGCAGTCACAAGGGTTTAACTCATCCAGCTTGTCTATTAATGTCGAATGGCAATCTCGTCAAAGCACAAAGACGGAATTCTGGCAATTTGAGAGATTTAGGGTACATGAGGGTCACTGAAATTTAAAATTATATTAAGTATTTTGGAAAAAAAAACAAGGTGAGATCTTCGAAACTTACACTTGAGATCTTCGAAAGAACAGATCTCATTCGCGGGATACAGAGTTACGGGAAATATTACTTGGAGGTAGCAAATGTAACACCATGTACCATTTCGGGTCACCAGATACTCATTTTGTCCCCATTTTGCTTTTTTTACCACTCGTGGGTAATAATTTGTTCCTTTTTTCTGACCAAGAAATGTATTTAACAGATAGTTTTGATCCAAGGCGGATGAATTTAGCTTTGTCTCACATTTTTCTTATAAGTTATTCTTTTCCAGTATTGATCATGGCAGAATATAATATATAGGTGATAGGCGATGCTGTGGTAGAATAAAACACAACAACGTTTATTTGCAATTATATATTTTATTTTAAGTCTACTATAGTTTCGCCGAGCGTTTGGCTCGCCTTCATAAAGACAAACGGAGGACCAAGTTAAGGGGAAAGCAATCCTTTTGGATGTGCAGGTTCACTCGTTCCCGCAATGTTCAGTCAACATCTCAGACAGCGAATATATTCATTCGAGCTGATTTCTGCTCACTTCGTTAAACCCGAGTTAATTATTTCCTGCCAGTTAAAGGGTAATTTTACTACGTGATATTCTCAATCCTGCATATTGACCAAGAAGATCTTACAACGGAATTAATTCAGTTGTTGTATCCATCAGTAAATACCGGGCACCGTACATATTTCGTCAAAGAGCGTCGTAACACTGATTACAGAATGTCCGCTAACAAATATAGTGCCATTTCTTTCATTTATTGTAAATGCAAAAAGTTCAAATGCTTTTGAAATACCGACAACTGGGATAAAAACGGCCGTGCTTACAAAACAGGTAAACACAACATTAATTATAAAATATATCCGATATGACAGGTAAACACAACATTAATTATAAAATATATCCGATATGACGTAGGTCATAAAATAAAAGTCAGATACATTTCATTTTTCCAAATGACGTTTTATCACATACAACTCAACTTTCATTTTACTGAGATAATTTACTGGCTGTGAAATGTCATGATTTTGGCAACCCAAGTCGTATATTTTGGACAAATACGCTAAATTATAAAGTATTTTGCATAAATGTTGGCATTTATTCACAGCAAATGAACCAGCCATTTCCTAAAGAAATAGAAAAACCTTGCAAAATACTGAAAGTGACAAACATGTCATTAATATTTATTTCTTGCACGTTTGCCACCATCTGAACGTTGTCTCAAACATATCGTTCTACTTATGCTTCTCTGTCTTCTGTAATTTTGCTTCATTAATATTTTCTCAAGTGTTTACTAATACATGAATATCGGAAGCTTTAAGAACGAACAAAGATCCCAGGATTTTGTTGAAAAGGCATCTTATTTAGACTTTTGTTGGAAAGTCATCTTACTTAGGGCCGCGGGTGGCCTAGTGGGCAACGTTCTTGACTGCCACGGAAAGGACCTCAGGTTCGATCCCAGCAGGTACGAACGCTCGATCCACTAAATATCCGCCGTGCGTCGGATGGGGATGTTAAGCCGTCGGACGCCGGGTACTGGCCATCCGGTAACAAATAAGGGCGTCTTCCTCCCCTTTCTACTTCGCTTCCGTGTCACTTTTCTATCGGCGCTCTAGCCCAAATCTGCTAGCTTCCTATTTCTAAGGGTTGTTTAAGACCTGGTGTCAGATACTCCCTTCATAAAATCCTCTACATATGATTATTTTGATCATCTTACTTAGACTTTTGTTGGAAAGTCATCTTAGGTACCTCGTACGTACTCTTGCATATTAGACTAATACACTTTTTAAAGGTAAATTTTACTCATTGCTACCCAATGGGAATTTTCTGAAATACACTCATCGTCAAAAAAAGAGTTGTACCCAGAAGGAAGTAACCGACAGGAATGAAACTTGGAGGGTAGGTTTGACATTGTAAGACATGCAAATGATTCCAGTATCATGCTCGGCAGGGCATGCGACGCCAGCAAGGAGGGTTCGTAGCGCTGTGCCTGACCGGCTATATAAGGTCATCCCGTTGAGCGTGCTTGCCATTCTGACTCGTGCTGTTGTGTTGGCCGCATCCTTTGGAAGTGACGTATGCCTCGGAGTAAAGTTCGGAAGCAATTCGATCAGTTGGAGGAGTTCGAGAGGGGACGCATCGTCGGGATCAGGGAAGCGGGATGGTCTTATCGCCGTATTGCACGCCATACCAGTCGTTCGGATGTCAGTGGATAAAGCAAGGCACGCAGCAGCGACAGGAAGGGTCTGAAAGACCTCGACGAACCTCGAAGAGAGGGGATCCACGGGTTGTCTGACATGTGCAGAGTGAACCAACAGCCACGAATACGTATATTCAGCGAGCAGTGGTGCTCTACATGCACCGTTCGATTAATGACAGCACCATTGGTAGATGACTATACGACGTAGGACTACACTCACGCAGACCGCTACGACGACTGCCCTTAACACCATAGCACCGTCGCCAAAGACAGCAATGGTGTCGTGCCAGACTATCAATGAGCCACGCAAAATGACAGCGGGTGAATTTCAGTGACGAGTCCCGCTTTTTGTCTTGGAGGCGACGACCACCGAATCCATGAGTAGAGGCACCGTGGTCAACACCAAGTTGAACGGTTTGTTTTCGAGTGTCACAAGTCTACAAGGCATGGTTTCATAGTGTAGGGTGCAATTGCCTACGACGCTAGATCATCTTTGGTGTTCATTACAGGCACTTTGACAGTCCAACGTTGCAACCAGTAGCTCTACCCTTTCTGAACGCTCACTCATGTGCGATTTTTCATCGGACAACGCTCGTCCGCATACTGCTGCTGTCCGCATAACTTGCCTTCAAGGTACTGTCTCTCTGCCATGGCCAGACCTATCGCAGATCTAAAATATGTGGGATGCTATTAGACGCGCTATCCACACTCTACCCCTGCCGCACAATCTGCAGAAAATGCGTGAGAAGATTCAAGCTGCGTTAGGGATGGCTTATCGCAGGACACCATTAGGAACCTGTACAACTCCATGCCGTGTGAGAAAACATGGCGGCCCGACGCCATATTGAGAGACACTACTTATTGGCGTGTTGCTCAATAAATATTGTTCATATCATCTCAATGTTTCATTATTTATTGTTCCTTGTAATCTTTACCTTCCTCCCGAATAGCATTACAACCCGACACGTCCCTCTGGGTCCAACTATTTTTTTGACAATAAGTGTAAGTGGAATTTCTAGATCATGCCGAGATGAAAGAGCAATTACGTTTTCCGTACTAATCAGTTTAACTATATTTCATTACGACATTTGCAAAGCAACCTATAATACACTTCGCAGGCGGATAAGCAGTCTAAGCTCTGGTTTCTGACCAATGATTAAAGATGCGTCCGGGTTCAAATCCCGGCGATGCATGGATATGGTGTTGATCTTACAGCAGTGGCCCTCTCCCTTTCTTGAAACCAGTGACCTTAAATTAGGGACGGGCGACTGTTTATAGCCCATCGAGTTGCTCGGGGTGGTCGTTAACTCCCCCCCCCCCCACTCGTTCCAAATAACCTTCAATATATTTGATATAGCAGTTTGAAAATGGAGTTCACAAAATCAGCCGAATTATAAAACTACTGTAGCGTCTGATATCAGTGATTTTTTTTTTCTGCGCAAAGTGCAGGGTTCTCCAATTACATACACAATGTGGTCAAAATTATCCGGACACCTCTTTGCAGTAGTGGAGTTGGCGATGCACGTAACAGCCGTGCCCTATACAGGTATAAAAAGACCGAAGTTGTCTGTAAAATATCATAGACAAGAATGAAGGGTAGAATGGGTTGAACGGAAAGGCTCAGTTACTTTGAATGCGGTACCGTCATATAATGTCGTAGCAACAAGCCAGATCGGGAAATTTTTGCTCTCCTTTAGCTGCCCCACTCATTTGTAAGTGAAGTCGTTGTGAAGAGACCACAACGGACCCCGTTGTGGTCTCTTCACGAGTACGAGATCCTCTTCTGGTACGAGATCCTGTTGATTAACCTAATTTCCGTAAGTATCGCAATTGGCTTAACTCTAAATTGAGGCAAACAAAAATAAATTTTTACTATAATCAATTTGCCTCAATAACGGACAGCAAGAGGATATGTCGCTTAATTAATGAATTGTTAACAGAATCAAGAAGTACTTTTTTACCAAATTTAAGGAATATAAAGGTATTTCTACGTCGGATCTTACGGAAGTTGTTGATATTTTTAATAATTACTTCCTCGAGCTACCGGGTACCTTGATATCAGAAATTCTTTCGTGTTCAAAAAATTACAGAGACTGCTTATCATCGACTCTTTCCTTATCAGTTTTTCTCAAACTTGTTGACGATGATCTTTTGTCGATTATGAATGAACTTGATCTCTATAAATGTGCCGGACCAGATGATGTTCAACCCAGGGTTGTACAATTTGCATCTCAAGAATTAGTTATTCCACTCACTCATGGTTTTAATGGTATTTTACTTACGCGGCGTGTACCTACACCGATTACACTTAGTCGGATCAGTGTGATCCACAAGAAGGACAGATGTTGCGAATTATCGTTCCGTATCTGCTATTTCTGTATTTGCAAAAATATTAGAAAGGCTAATACTCAAACGGTTGTTATGTTTTATTGATACTAACCAAATACTTAATAAAAAGCAAAATGGTTTTCGTATGGATGGTTCAACAGAGACTGTAGTTATTGATGCTTTAAATTAATGCAGTATAATGTTGATAAGGGTCTCAGTATAGTTGGAACTTTTTTGTGATTTGTCTCGCGCATTTGATACAGTTAGACATGATATTTTATTATCGAAGCTTGAACACATTAGTAGCAAAGGGAGTTGCTAAAACTTTTTTGAGAGTTATTTAACTGAGAGGAGGCAATATGTTCAGTTACAGGGTGTTCGTTCCAGTGTAAAAGTTGTTCATTATGGGGTTCCACGGGGATCAGTTCTTGGACCCTACTTTTTTAATTTATGCCAATGATATCTTCAATGTTTTTTCCAGTGCAAATGCTCTTTTATTTGCTGACGACACAAGTTTATTTTTTCTGGTCATGCGGTATCTGAGTTGATACCACGTGTTAACCATTACTTGCGAGGGTATTTCACTTAGTTCTGTCGCAATTCTTTAACCCTCAATGTTTCTAAAACAAATTGTGTTCTTTTCTTTGGCCGAAGGGTTGTGACAGTAACTAACCCACGAATCTATTTGAATAATATTCATTTGACTTTTTAGGCAAATTTTAAATTTTTGGGAGTTCATTTGCATGAAAATTTACGCTGGGATGCCCATGCCGATTCTTCGGCAGTTAAGTTGAGATCTCGTATTGGAGTTTTGTCCAGGATTTCGAGTTCTTTGCCAATTAAAATAAAGTTAGTACTTTATTATTCTTTTATTTACCCACTTATGACTTACTGTCTTTCAACTTGGGGAATGACAACTAAAGAAAACTTTTGATGGAAGTTTTACTTTGCAAAAAAATATTTGTTAGATGTTAAAATTAATCGGAGAATGTGGATAGTTTGTTCCACACTTATAAGTTACTGATTTTTGAGAAACTGTATATTTTCAGACTTATGTTGTTAATCCATGACCGTGTCTGTGCTAATAAGCATTTAAATCTAATTACTGTGTGCCGTCCTGCGTATGCGTACCACACTCGTGGATATACCGATTTGGTTATCCCCAGAGTTCGGACAAACATGTTATATTATAATATCAATGCCACTTGCCCTCGACCTTGGAATCGGTTGCCGATTTATATTAGATCAAATTTTAACCATTCTTTAACTAAAAGAGAGTTAATGGAATACTTGATGTACAGTTAAAATGCTTTTAGTTTGATTATCTACATTTGTGATCATGTAAATTGCAGTTCTATAGGAGGATAATTTATTGACTTGGCACTTCTGTTTTTTATTAGAGAACCAGGGGCTCTTTAGGCCTACACTAGCCTTTTCCCTGGCTCCTTGCTATGTTGCACTACAGTTCATTGTTGTTTGGTAATATACGTAGTACTATTCGTATTGTCATACGTGTTTTTGTATTACTATTACTTCATCTGTACTTTGCATTATATGTATATTGTCATTGTATAATATTTGCACTATTTGCATGTTTGGTGGTTCATGTGTTTGTATTAGTTGTACGTTTATTCATATTTTTGCATTTATGTGTTGTATTAATGCATTTCTTACATATACATATACACACTGAGTGGCCACTCTATTATGACCAACCCTTCAGTACTTCTTTGGGCCACCTTTTGCCTTTTATACTGCGCCGATTCTTTGTGGCATGGACTCCACGAGATGTTGATAGGTGGTTTGTGGAATCTGAGACCATGCTTGATGAATAACCCCTTCCAGGAGTGTGAGATTGCAGGGTTGTCGATCCAGCACTCTGATGGCTCGTTCAAATTCATCCCTCAGAATCTCAATGGGGTTGAGATATGGAGATTGTGGGGGCCACCTAAGCAAACTAAACCCAGCGGCATGTTCCTGAAAGCAATCCTGTACAATACGTGCACTCTGGCAGGACACATTATCTTGTTGAAAGTATCCATCGCCATTGGGATAAATCATTCACATGACAGGATGCACTTAGTCCGCAACAATATTTAGATATGATGTGCCAGTCAGACGTTGATCAGCACGAATTAAAGGGCCCAAAGCATGCCAGGAAAACATTCCCCAAACCATAACGTTGCATCCACCAGCTTGAAGGGTTGTACCAATGCATTTGGGGTCCATGCTTTCGTGCTGTTTCCGCAAAATTCTCACTCGGCCATCGGCATGGTGCAACTGAAAACGTGATTCATCGGACCACGTAATTTGTTTCCAATTATCGACTGTCCAATCCTTGTGCTTCTGTGCTAACTGGAGACGTTTTCTCTTGTTAACTGCAGACAGCAAAGGTGTTCGAACAGGCATTCGGCTGCCATATCCCATCCGATGCGGTGTACGGCGAACAGTGCGTGCAGAGATCATTTGATGGGATCCTTGAATAAGATGGTCTGTAATTTGTTGCACTGTTGCCCTTCTGTTGTCTGTTACCAGTCTGGAAACTCTCCGTTCAGCCCGAGCAGTCATTAGTCGATGACGACCACACGTTGCACGTAGAAACCCAGTTTTGGACTGACAGTTCAGTCTTTAAACATTTTAACAACAGCTGCTCTGGAAAATTTCACGAACGCGGTGGTTTCGGTGATACTCGCTCCATGGCTCCGAGCTTCTACAATCATTCCACGTTGAAAGTCCGTCAAATAGCATTTTTTATCCATCTCGTCACCCAAAAATTACTTCTACTACTGCCGCAAGCACTAAGCTTTCCCTTTTTATACTAGCCTCGCCCTATGGCGGAAACAGCGTGCAGCCATAGCTCATTTGCTTAAAACTGTCAGGTGGCCATAATAAAGTTGCCACTCAGTGTATATTGTATTTCTTTTGTGTTTGCGTATGGTGCGATTTGTATTTTGTTAATTTTTTTGGTACAGAAAACGTATGTGCGATTTGATTGTATGCTAGATAGTGTAACATGGCAAAGTTAAATTCAATTCAATTCAATTGGAAGTGGCAAGAAGCAAAAACTGTGAAATCGGGGCCTAGTCGGACACGTAAAATGGCAGAGCCGGACTGCCGACTGCTGAAGAATATGGTGCGACAAAATTGCATGTTTTCGGCTGTAACACTCACCACCGAGTACCAAAATGCCTTCGGAACCAACGCTAGCATTATAAATGGTTCGTCGGGAACTGAAGAGAATGAATTTTCATGGCCACGCAGATTCACCATAAGTGAGATAGCCTACCATTAGCGAGATCAACGCCAAGCGTCAGGTGGAGTGGTGTAAATCTCGGCACCAGTGGACACTGCAGCAGTGGAAACGCGTTCTCTGGGTGATGAATCAGGCTTTGTCACATGGTGGTTCCAAGGGCGTGTTTGGGCGTAGAAAATGGCAGGTGAACACTACCGGCCCGAGTGTGTTGTACCAGTTGTGAAGTTAGATGAAGGATGCATGCTCTGGTGCTGTTTTTGTAGTTTGTGCAGGGCCGCTTAGTTACAATACCCAGTATTCATAATGCTGCGGTATATAACGACATGTGGACAATTGTGAGCTGGCAACATTACGAGAACAGTTCTGTAAAGACCTTTTCTTTAGCAACAGCACAATGACCCACTACACAAAGCGAGGTCTGTGCAGGAATGTTTTCATGAGATGGGTGCTGAAGAACGTGACTGGACTGCACAGAGCACGATCTGTAACCCACGGATTGGAATGCAAATGGAGTGCCAGACCAAACTGCACGACATTGGGAATCGACCTTACTAATACTCTTGTGGCATAACGAAAAGCTGTTTACGCAACAACGAACCAAAATTTAGTGGAAAGCTTTCTCAGCAGAGTGGAGGTTGTGATTGCAGTTAAGGGGGAACCAAATCCGTAGTAGTTTTTATTCTTATTACGGTAAATTTGTGAACGTGCAAATAGTACCAGATAACATATTTTAATTAAATACCTTGGTTTCTCGTAATGTTTTAAAAGTGAAAAAACCCCTGCACAATTGCAAAAATGTAAGAATAGAACCTGGTTTACATTTTTATCATAAAGAGTTTCTGAAAATCTGATAGCGTTTTTCCATTCATCTGTCCTCGATCGAGCCGCACCAGTGGCGCAGTGGTCTGAGCGATGGCCTCTGATCATTCGTCCGAACGTGGTCCGGGTTCGAATCCCGGTGAGGCATGGATGTTGTGTTTGCCTTACGGCACTGGCTCTCTCCCTTCCCTGGAACCAGTGATCCTAAATTAGGGACGGGCGACTGCTTATAGCCCATTGAGTTGCTCACGGTGGTCGTTAAACCTCCAATAAAAAAAGTCCCCGATCGAACTCACTCAGTTTGCCGCGTTTAGACATTCTTGCAGTCCTGACTGGGCTTTAAAGAAGGTAGGTGTGTCACGTGTTTTGCGCAGTGCCAAAGATGGCCTAGTGATAAGAGCAACCACCTTTGGACCAGATGGTCAAAGTATCGGGCCCCGGAGGTTGTGTTTTTCTCGAGACCACTGAATATTCTCCGTGCGTTGCTTTGCCACTTTGCTTTGCCCCCTGGTTCATTTGGTCAGTTAGCACCTTACTGATCAAATGAACCAGGGGCTACCGAAAGTGTGTCTAAAACGGCAGTTCAGCGAACCCTGCTGCATATGTGGCTCTGATGCAGACCGATGGTCACTGTACCTATGCTAACGAAAGTGCATCGGCAGAAAAAACTTAGATTTGCACAGCAGTATTGGAATTGGACCTTCGCTCATTGGTAAAGGATTGCCTTCTCCGATGAGTCACGTTTTCTGCTTCATCGAACGGATGGACGTTGGCGTATAAGGTGAAAAACTTCGAAGAACCAACACTCTTCAACCATTGCTGGAAGAACACAAACTGGCTGAGGCAGCGTTATGGTCTAGGAAATGTTTTAGTGGCATTCCTTGGGTCCAATCATATCTGTGGAAGGTAACTACGTGCCGAATTCGTTTTGAATCTATCCTTGCAGACCACGTACACCCATGCATACCGATCGTCTTTCCTGGGGCAGATGAGATCTTCCAGCACGGCAATGCGACGTGTCACATAGCTTGAAATGTCCAAGAGTGGTTGGAAGAGAACGATTAAGACTTCAAAGTACTTCTCTGGCCCCTCATTCCCCAGACGTAATCCCACTTGAGCATCTGTGGGGTAGTATCCTCGGTCATGTTGTTCGCTGTATGGATCCTCCACCACGCACCCTCCAGTAGCTGGCAGACGCACTGCAGTCAGCATGACTCCACATACCTGTGAACACCTTCCAACACCTTATTGAGTCACTCCCAGGCAATCTAGCTGCTGTCCGCGCTGCACACGGCGGTTACTCTGGATATTAGCTGTTGATCACAATAATGTGACTCGACAGTATAATAAAACACGCTATGAATGTATTTCTTTAACATTTAATTTAACAAGTCCTCCCTTTCATGTGATCTATATTTTGCGATGTTTCCACTCTTTTAAATTACCGTTTCAGCCCCGACGTAATTTGAGGCTGAGACCACTGTTCTGTACCACTTGTGAATAAATAAAGGTGCCACGTATTGGACACTTTGTTTCGTTTTGTAGTTGAAGAGTTATTTCAGTTTGTTTGCGTTATAGTGAAATACTGGAATTGCCTTTCCTGTTATTTTAAGCTGCAAGATTACTTAAAAACTGGAAACTGGTCAACGGTTTCCTGCGAATAATCTAAAAATAGTTTCCAGCTCTTTTCTGTAAAGCATTTAACTGTGCTACAGTTTAAGAATGCTCCGAAAAACTTGAAGATCGCATTTAAGATAATTGCAACTGTTTATGATATTTTACCAGGATATTATTCTTAAAAATAAGTTTGCGAATTTTCGGAGAAAAATGTTCTTCAAGAAGTTATTTGTTGGCTCTCTTTCTTTCTCTGTTACTATCGCAGTTACGGTTAACATTGGCGGTTGCAGTTATTTTGCACAGTATCTTGCAAGATGATGTTAGTACTGACAATCCCTTGCATTCTTTGATGGCGGAATCAATTTTCCTTCTGAATTTCGAGCTCTTCATTTAATTTCCGTCATACGAAATTGTTTCCAAATAAAGGAGTTTTAGGGAATCCCCAGTCCATGCTGTTAGTAGTTTCTCTAACATGACTATCTAAACTTGTTTTATTGGAGCAATGTTTTTTTGCCTTATGTTCTGCTATTCAAGTTTCCAGTGTGCGACCTGTCTCTCCTATGTAAGATAGACCACGACAACATTGTAATTCATATATTAACTCCTTGCATTTTCAAAACATCTTCTATTTTAATTATCTTTAGGATTTTTTAACTTTGTTTTCTTGATTGAAGCTAGTCTTATACCATACTTTCTGATAATTCTCTTTAATGGCCAAAATAAGTCTTTGTGATAAGTAACTTTTCTAGTGAGTTTTATTTCTTGCTTTTGATAGTTAGTTTTGTTCACTGAACTAATTAGAATATTTTTATACCATTTTTTGTAGTTATTTTGTGTACAGTTCTTTGTTCTCCTTTGCTGACTTTCTTCGTCTATACTGTGGAGACTACCTGATTTATGTTCGCTAAAAATTAAATGGAACATTTGCCTTTATAAAATATGGATATTAGGAATTAAAATCAAACAATTTATAAGTACAGTGAAACCTCCATTAACAGACACCTCCGAAAAACGGTAACCTCCGAGCAACGACAAGTTTTGATTGGTACATAGTAGCTACCGTAGGATTTATATTAGCGATAACTTTCAAACAGCAAAACTTCTTAACAGCCGCCAACGGACACTCCATTCAGTGCCTAAAGAGATCTAAGGGACACCTTGTCCTTTAGGGTTTAACGCACTTCCTTCAGTATTTCAGCGAAAGGGATAAGATAGGGATAAAGAACGCTACTAAGAATTAAGAATGCTGCTGTGCCTTGAGCTCGATGGATTGGATTACGGAGAGTACAATGATGTGCTTAAACGAAAAGAAAGGAGTTGAAATTTAGTTCTACGTGAGGCGAACTTCAGCTCCTGTGTATGCTTCAGTCATTGCTTGGGAAGGAAGGTTGCTGTTGATGCCGAAATATTTTCCGTTGGCAGTAGTGTGGTTTTTTTATTGGAGGTTTAACGATCACCGTGAGCAACACAATAAGCTATAAGCAGTCGCCCGTCCCTAATGTAGGGTCACTAGTTCCAGGGAAGGGAGAAAGCCAGTGCCGTAAGTCAAGCACAACATCCATGCCTCACCGGTATTCGAGCCGGGACCCCTTTTGGACGAATGATCAGATGCCATCGCTTAGACCACTGCGTCACCGTGGTGGCGGTGTGTCTTTGATTGGTCCGTGTGGTTTTTATCCCTGTTGTTATGCGCAGATTGCTAACTGTGCAGTTCAACTTTACTGCATAGCATTTTTTTCTTTCCCTTCACGTACCCTACATTTAACTTCCTCCTAGCTTAGTATTTCTAAAGGGAAGTTTGAGACAAGGGGTCAGACACTACTTTCCTAAAATCCTCTACATCATGATTTTCTTTTAAATTGCTATATTGAATTTTATTCAATATAATAACGGTTTCTATTTTTAGAGAAAACCCTGAAACCGTTTTCTTTGTGCGTAAGCTCTGTGCAATTATTCTCTTTCTGTAGCAAAGCAATGGGCCAACAATGTTAACATAGACCTAACCTCAGAAAAACAGCACATCTGAACAACGGTAATTTTTTCGGATCCCAGCAGTGACCGTTATTTGGATGTTTCACTGTATTTAAAGGTTCTTTAAATAACAAGTAATAAGCAATGCAGAATCGTGCCATATATGACTGAATAAATAAGTTGCTGTAAAACACGATCACATGACGTGTGCGATGACAGTCGCCAAAAAATATATACAGTTAAAAACTATATTAGCATTTTTGAACTCGCAACGAGTTCGTCATCAGATGCAAAACCGACAAAATGTAATGTGAAGCACCTTAAGGTGCTTCACATTATAATAAATCCTATATATAATTATATATAGGATTTATTATTTCCAATTATAGGATATAAAAGTTGTTTACCCTAAAAGATTAACCACAGTCCATGTGGCGTATCGAGACGTACACTAAATGCCCTAAAATGTTCAAATATTAAACGGAATTACGCCATTTCTTGTTTACTCCAGTCCAGATGTGGTAAGTAATGATTTCCAGGCCTGTGAAATGTATCCTGGAACTTCATTGCAGCATTGGTTCGAGTGATGAAAAATAAACAAGCCCTTCATAAATAAAGTGACACCCCGGGAAGTGGGACCGCTGAAATAGTTGTTTGTTCCCAAAGGGTATAATGAGTGCGGGACGCAGTCAGTCGAGATAAGACAGTAGATATGGAGCCGTTTTTAACAGAGTATTTTTGCTACTGAATCATCGTCTGTAATTTTTAACGGAGTATTTATGCTCTGAATCATTATGAATCCTCATATGGATGGCCTAGTGGTCAACGATCGCGACTGCCACGGAGAAACCTCAGGTTCGATCCCAGAAGGCATGAACGCTTGAACCACTAAACATCCGCCGTGCGTCGGATGGGCACGTTAAGCCTTGGACACCGGGTGTTGCCCCCGTTCCCCGTGAGAAGTAAGGAAGTATTTCTCCCTTTCTACCTCGCTTCCGTATACTTTCCGATCGGGCACTCTAGCACAAATCTCCTAGCTTCCTATTCTGAGGGTTGTTTAAGACCTGGGGTCAGACACTTCCTTCCTGAGATCCTCTACATATGATCTGATCTAAATCCTCATTATTTATGCTCCTGAATCCTCGTTTGCCATTTTAACAGAGTATTTATGATCTGAATCCTCGTCATGTTCATTGAACAATTTTGCGAGAATTTTTCCTCCGTCTATATAGATAGTCATTTATGAGATATTAATTTATCCTTTTTTTTAAGCCGCCCCGGTGGCACAGTGGTCTAAGCGATGGCCTCTGATCATTCGTCCAAACGGGGTCTGGGTCCGAATCCCGGTGAGGCAGGGATGTTGTGTTTGTTTTACGGCACTGGCTCACTCCCTTCGCTGGAACCAGTGACCCTAAATTAGGGACGGGCGATTACTTATAGCCTATTGAGTTGCTCACGGTGGTTGTTAAACCTTCAATCAAAAAAAGTTTTGTAATATTTGCATAAAAGTATATCCTGCGGCGGGTATGTCACGTGTTTAAACTAGCTCAATCGAACACTGCATTCAGTCGAAAGGGATATAAAGTGGTAGTCGCTGCTGTGAACAGCATTGCATGTCATCGTTCTGTCTGTGGCTGGAACTCCTAAAAGATGAACAGACACAATCGGCTAGTTAGGGAACTTTTGTTTTACGAGTTGGAACTCGGCCATAACACTGCTAAAGCAGCACGAAGCATTTTGCATACGAAAGGTGAAAGTTCCGTAGACCACAGCACCAGAACCAGTTGGTTGAAGAAATTTCGCTCAGGTGACAGAAATCTCGACGGTAAGCAAAGGTCAGGTACGCTGCGAACCGTAGATTCAGAAGCAGTGCAACAGGCCATAGAGGCAAATCCGACAACCAACACCCGGAGATTATCAGGCGAGCTGGGCACATCACAGACCCCCGTGGTTCGTCACCTTCAGCACCTCGGCAAGGTCTTCAGGAACGGCCCAAATGGCCTTCGGGAACTGGAGCAAACCGCCAAGTGAAAGTGTTCACGAATCTCCTAGAATACCAGCGCGATGTACGTTTCATCAAGAGAATTGTTACGTGCGAGTAATAGTGGGTCTATTTTCATAATCCAAACGCCATAACGATAATGGTTGAGCCCGGGCCAGTTTCCTGAACCTGTTGTTAAACATGTGCGCTTCGAGCACAAGGTGATTCTCTGCATCTGGTTGAATTTCAAGGGGATAATCAATTACGAATTTGGTCCAGACGGTCGAACCATCAACGACTCTGAGCAGCTGGATTTCATGTATGCCGTTTTCGATGAGAAGTACCCGGCACTGGGGAACAGAAAGCGCACTCTCCTACAGCAGGGCAACGCTCGTCCTCATACTGCCCGTACGACCCGGGCAAAACTCCAGGAACTTCAGGGCATCGAACTGCTACACCGAGCGTATAGTCCGGGCCTTGCCCAGTCGGATTATAAGTTGTTCTGGTCCATGGCCCACTTCGTTCTCGGGCTGCACTTCAACAACCAGGAGGAGGTGGCACATAGGGTGAAGGATTTCTTCCCTCGAAGGACAAAAACTGGTACCGCCGCGGAATCGATGAACTAGCAGATAGATGGTTAACAACGGCGTAATAGGATGGCTTATACTTTGAATGTTAGTCAGCTTTCGTCATGAAGGTACGTATGAAAAACTAAAGTGAACCAAGTATTGCAAAACTTTCGACTTACCCTTTGTATAATACACTGGTGTGCAAAAATTAAGGACGAAGAGGAGAAATTAGCATAACAGCGGAACGAGCAGGCAGAACGGACCAAAAGACAACTCAGGAGATAGACTAGGGTCCGATACGGTAGAGCATGCGCATATATGTAGCACGACGTAGGGGGGGGAGTGTCGTAAGAGTATAAATCACACAGGCGGTGTACACTCAGCAATTCGGTGAAAGCTATTGCACGGTGTACATCGGTTTGAACGACGTCGAGTTGCTGTCACCGTGTGATAAGACCAACAGTCAATCCAGTGGACGACATCTGGATGACTTTACCCGAGGTCGCGTCATTGGGAAGTTGGAAGAAGTTCGAAGTGTGACTAGTGCGGCCGAGGAGTCCGGGATCACCCACAGCATTGTTTCACGAGCTTAGAGAGCATTTCAAACAACATGAACAGCTGTCCGAGAGTTTAGAATTGGTCGTCCACTAGCAACCTCGGCGGCGGACATGACCGGTATATTGTCCTACAGGCGAGACGACACAGACGGCAGACAGTGGGAGATATCGCAAGGTACATGTAACAGACAACTGGAAGTCCGTTATCGCGTTTTGCCGTGGCCAGGAGGCTACACAAAGGTGGTCTATTTTCACGACGACCAGTACGGTGTGTGCCATTAACGCCTGCTCATCGGAGACTGCGGTTTCTGTGGTGACAGGAACACAAGAACTGGACACATCAGCAATGAGGTCGAGTTCTCTTTACGGATGAGAGCCGATTTAGTCTAACGAGTGATGTATACACATCTGGAGAGAGCAGGGAACACACAATCAAACCCTTCAACATCATCGAAAGTGACCCGTTTGGAGGTGGCGGAGTTCTAGTTTAGGGCGGTATCATGCTTGGTAGCAGTACTGACCTCCACATCTTCCAAAGAGGTTCAATCACTGGTGTCCGCTATTGTACCGAGGTTCTCCTACCTCACGTAGGTCTGTTTAGAGGTGCTGTGGGTCCTGAGTTCCTCTTCATGGACGACAAGGCTACACCTCATCGTACAGTGGCTGTCGCAGAGCTGTTGGAGAGTGAAGATATTTAACGCATAGATTGGCCCGCAAAGTCATCGGACCAAAATCTAATCGAACACGTGTGGGACCGGGAGACGCTTGGTAGCACGTCCCCAGCCGCCAGCAACGATTCCGCAGCTGCAATTACCGCTACAAGAGGAATGGGCCGCGATGCCTCAACAGCTCCTTGACAACCTCGTCCTCAGCATGGACAGACGTTGTAAATCTTGCAACGCAGTCAGAGGGATCATTTCCCCTACTGAAGACTGGATTTTTCATGACAGCCGCCTGTCACATGGACGTTTCTGCCTTCTGTCCAGTTGTGCTCCAAACTACCTTTTCAACTTTTCAATAAAGTGCCTTTGTATCCTTTGGATTTCTTGTTTGGACGGTTTTGCTCACTTGTTCCATATTCTTACATCTTGGGTATCTTATGGTATGATTTGAGTCGATGTGGAGCACTTCTGCACGACGTTACATTAGAAAAACCGTCTCGTCCCTAATTTTTGCACGCCGGTGTACATTGAGGTATGTGGAAAAAATCTACGATTTTCATACAAGAGCTTCTCTTATCCAAAATTTCACAGCGCTTTTTTGTGGACTGTCTACCACAGCTTCTTGCAGGGCGTCCCAAGAACAGCAGAGGACCAACGCGAACATTCCTTTGTTTACAAGCTCAAGTCACCAGTCGCAAATTTCTTAAATCATGTTGCGTGGTCTTTGTAACCTCCAGGTCTTCATCTCTGTAAGAATGTGGGACTGCTTCATTAGAGCTTCATCAGATTTATACCCCTATTTACAGTGATGTCGCAATAGAACTAATATTTCAAACTTTGTAGGGATTGCAATTGCAGGTACAGCAGTTAGACGGACTGGGAGTGACTCAATAAGGTGCTGGAAGGTATGTGAAGCCATGCTGATTGCAGTGTATCAGACAGCTGCTGGAGGGTGCGTGGCGAAGGATCCATACAGCGAACAAGGGTTTACGTCCGTGGAATTAGGGGGCAGGGAAATAATTGGATGTCTTCGTCGTACTCTTTAAACCACTCTCGGACATTTCTAGCTGTGAGACACGTCGAATTGTCGTGCTGAAAGATCCCGTCCACCCTAGGGAAGACAATCAGCATATATGGATGTAGGTGGTCTGCAAGGATGAATCCATAAAGAAGAAGTCCGTAGTGTCTTCCACAGGTATCAGTGGACCCAGAGAACGCCACAAAAACATTCCTCAGACCATAACGCTGCTCCTACCAGCTTGTATTCTTCCAGCAATGGTTGAAGAGTGGTTGTTTTCCGATGTTTCTCGCCTTATACGCCAACGTCCATCTATTCAATGAAGCAGAAAACATGACTCATCGGAGAAGGCAATTATTTGACAATCAGCGTTGGTCCAATTCCGACACTGCCGTGCAAACGTAAGCCTTTTCTGCTGATACACCTTCTTTAGCATAAATGCAGTGACCATCCGTCGGCATCGGAACCCCACACGCAGCAGAATTCGCTGAACTGTCGTTTTACACAAACTTGCCTTAGCCCCTTGTTTCATACGGCCAGTGAGTTGCTCTACTGTAGCTTGTTGATACGCCCTCACGCACCTTCGCAGCCGTTGTTCACCACTCACATCAGTGGAACGTGGTGCTCCGCAGTTTCCACATCGCTTACTCGAAATGGAGCCATTTCTCCAATCACGATGCACTTTAACCACAGTAGCACGCGAACAGTTCACAAACTGCGCTGTTTCAGAATACTGCCACCCTTGGCCTTAAAACCGATAATCATCCCTTTTTCCGAATTTCAAAAACGCTCTTCCCATCCATGACAGCAACGAGTGATATGTTTTCAGAATGCCGACAGCACACAATATATACCCTCGAAGCCAGCATACGGCACGTGCTTTCTTTCATTAGCTAAGCGCTGTTGACGTCAAAAGTTTTAGGTGGTCACAATAATGTGACTCGACCGTGCATAAGTAAATGCTTTTGTTCCATTGGTACGCGGAAGGGATTTTGCTTTGCATTAGCGGACGGTTTTCCATCTCTTTTCTTCGCGCTTTTTCCTTTTGTGTCATAAATGAAGAAAAGAAAGCACTACTTATTTATTTTTGTATGCATAGCCATTCTAAGATCACTTGATCAATGCCAAAGATTCGAAAAATGTAGTTCCTTTATTACCTGTTATTCGGCATTTTTCTGTAAGAAATTCCACCTTTATTTTAATAATGTTAAAGTTTCAACATTCTAGGAAATGGTACATTTCACACTGCTTTAGATAATGCTGTTATTCTATCAAGACACAAAAGTGCTTCGAGATCAAATCAGGGAGCATCCTGCATTATTTTAAGATTTTCTTTTACCGTTTTTTGAAAATCTTGGCAAAATTTCTAACTCCAAGAAGTAATACGGAACTCCTCATATGTAAAAAACTAGCTGAAATACAAATTGGATCAACAGGTTTATTCTTGGAAATATCTTGTATGGAAGCAAATAAGAAATTTGAGCATTTAGGGAAGACGTCTGCGAGACAAAATAGAATGACACGGAACATCACAGAAATTTCCAGTTCATCTGAGACTCCCTCTTTTTTTAATATGCTCACCTAACGATCTTTTCTTTTTCCTGGCGCCCACAAACAGAATTTTGTCTGGTGTTAGCTGAGTGACTAATTTTCTTTTCTAAGAATGGCATTTTTCTTTCTGTTTTCGGTGAATTATTCTTCACAGAAATCAAATCTCGTGTTCCTAAAAATAGCAACGTACAGATTCAGAAGCGAAAAGATGTACGTAGATTTCTTTCCCTTTCAGTAAACCAATATTCATTTTTATTAAGTTAACAGAACGTTGCACCGCATTTTATTTCTATTTATGATTTTCTAGGTAGTAAGGTTAAGGCTAAAAGTCTGTCAGTTTGAAGGAATACGCATTACAAAATAAGAACCTTTAAAAGCTCATTGCACAAAAGCAACACTAAACTTGAAGAAAAACGTTAATGTCGTTTATTCAGAAAGATTCGCAAAAGATTCTGCAGATACAAAACAAAAAAAAAATAAAGTTTGAATCCCACTCTGCTCTACTCCGAAACATCAAAGTGGCTGAGTGCTCAGTGGCTTAGATTTCTACCTAGTCGTCCGAGATGAGTTAGGGTTCGAATCGAATAAGTTTCTATTTTCTACTGGAATTAAAGATTTTGAAAAAAGTTTTAATGCGTCAGATGTGTGTGTGTGTGTCATAAAGCGCTGTCACTGTCTCTTCGCTGGAGCCAGTGACCGTAAATTAGGGACGAGTGGCTGCTTATAGACCGTAGATTAGTCCCTAGTAGTCATTATCTCACCGAAAATGTTACGTCTTTACTAGCTTTCCTGATTCTCTCCTGCCAATTTTGACCCAACTGATCCACTAGATGATTTCCTCCACACGATCGCTGAATACATGAAGTTTTCTGCATGTCGCACAGATCACGGAAAACTGTTGCTGTAGTTCTGAAACGAAAATTCCAAAAAGAAGTACTTTTTAGAGGTGATCAAACTGACACGACTGGCTCCAACTATAATGCGACGTTCGAAGTCGCTCATATTCTTCGTTTTGCTTATTCATACTCTCACTCGAACGCTAACTAACGGTTGACGAGATGTCTACCTGGCGCATGCTTCACTCCTCTCTCATGTGCTGTCTTATGTGTTGAAGTGAGCCTTTTGATATCGAGGGTTCAACTACTTAATAAGCTGATGCCTCAGTGTATTCAAAGTCGCTTAGATCATTCGTTTTATTCATTCCGACTCTCATTCGAACGATAACTCATGGTCGACGAGCTAGTTCTGCCGGATGCATGCTTTATTCCTTGCTGATATGCCATCTTATCTGCTAGCGTGAGCCATCTGTCTGACGAGGACAGAAGTATTGTAATTAATAAACTCGCTTCTCAGTGAATACACCTGATATATATACATGATTCCTTCTCTGCACCCTTGATGTAAAAGAGGATTTTTTTTAAATGATTAGGTAATTCCACACATCGTAAGAAACCACCTTCATAAGATTTTATTATACTTTGATCTAGGTATCTACTTATTAATAGCCGGTAAATCAACACTTGCTTTCCACTTACTTTCATTGGAAAGAAATATTTCGTGGAACAAGCAGTTCGCTCTATTTTATAGTATGAAAGCAGTAATCCTTTTAGTATCATAAATGCATTTCTAAATCCAGCTACTTTGTAAACAGAAAGTATTTAATTAAACAAATACTGTCTCATTTGTAAATCGACTCTCAAAGGATGACTTAGGGCCACAGATTGAACTGGGGATTTCAGTTTTGCGTTTCTTATTATTTAACTGCTTCCCTCAAATACGATGTATCCCGCGCGCGAGCGTTTTTTTTTTTTTTTTTTTTTTTTTTGTCGTTCAGCGTTAACCTAAAAGGATAAATTGTTTTGTTTTCGAATTATTTACATTGCCTCTTAGATGCATTAACATGGTTTGTTCTACATTAACGAACGTTCTACGTCATTAATGAATTTCTTTTTTTCTTTTAAATCCAACCTGTTTCAATTCAATTTATTTAGCTGTCACATGAAGACGAAATACCATGTAATACAACAACAGTGTAAGTAACTGTAACAGAAAGGGAGATCAGGGAAAAGGTCACAAAAGACCTGACAAAGCCCCGATCTCCCGATACAAATGTAAGCAAGTCAGGGTTATACGTGAAGGCGTGGCACATAACATTCAAAGGAATTAGCTAAAATTAGTATTAGTAAAATTTCGCCCATCCACCTTCTACCCTCCCCCCAACCTTCCCCACCTCACTACTACTTTGCCTCCCTGTTCCCATTTTCCTAATGTACCCCTGACCCCTTAGTCGGTTCTTCCCCCCCCTCCCACCTCCTCATTTCTTTTTTTTTTTACAATTACCATTTCAATTTTCCCTATTCCTTTAATTCCCTTTATTACATTCTTGGCAGTCCAGAACATAAAGTTTTAATTTTTTAAATAGATTGAAATTATTTATTATTGTAAGATCATGAGGTAGAGAATTCCAAAATTGAAGCCCAGCATATTTTAGTGACTGCTTAATATACTGAATACTGGGAAAAATTGGTCCCAGTTGAGATCTACCTCTAGTATTATAGTCATGGGTAGGTAAAGAAATGTCAATTAATGTGTGATCTATATCATTATTTATTCTCCCGTACATGGCTTTTCCCAAATTGCAATTACATAATTATTTTACTATTAATAAGTTATATTTATTTGGATCAACGCGTGTGTATATAGGTGACTCCATTAATGAAAAGTGATTCATACCAGAATTATGTTTTAATTCTAAGAGCCTAATATATTTATTTCGTAATGTCTGACGTTTCTCAAAATTGGCGTTAGTTTCATTTTCATGCTGTCATATCTGTCTGTCGGTTCTTGCTTTATTTTTTTTAATTCAACAACAGTTTAATGAGCCTTTAAATTCTGAATCTTTCTTTGAAAAGAATTTTGAAGAAAGATTCAGAATTTGAAGACTAATTAAACTGTTGTTGAAAGAATTTTTACCAGAATTTTGATGGTAAAAAAAAAAAAAAAGACATGATGTTTCTTGAAAGTGGTTAGTCTTTTCTCGGGAACAAATAATTTTCGTTTTGTTCTGAAATTCAAACCTGCACTTAGCAGATGATGATCCAATGTCTTTATTTTAGTTTTCATGTTGGGAACTTCTGTGCTACGTGGAATAATCTATATTTTATTCAAAAGTCGCGTACCACAGCCTACTATGAAGTTACAGCTCGGAGTAGTGTGTACACTGTTTCGAAAGAAGCATTTACATACACTGAAGCAACATAAAATTTCATAGTAAGTCTTATGAAAAGAAGTGGACTTAAACGGCGAAAGCTACTTCGTATCCATTCATTCTATATCCATAGTGTATGCCCATGTACATTAATTGGCATCTACGCATATTTCTAAATTACCGAAATTAAACGCTTCAGTATTTAATCTTGGTGCTTTGATTTACTTTCTGAGTCTGAATTTAGCCGTTGGATTTTCAGTGTAAATGTGAGGGTGTCACTTAAGTGAAATGCATGATTTAAAAGGCTGTTGTAAGTTAAACTACGGCACCAAATACTGTGGTAAATGAATTGTTGTCACTTAGCGAAAGGTAAGTATGGCAGAAAGCCTTAGTGTTTTATGTACATAGCTAAAGTAGAAAATCATTAGGAACACTCAGTAACAATCAGAGACGTGACATCCTCACTTTCGTAAGCAACTACGACGTTGGGATGGCTCTACAAACAACCCACAGTAAAGGACTCAGAATTGTACGAAACGTAGTAGCAGCAAAAGGGAAAAGACGCGTAATTTCAGCGATTTTACAAAAGATATAACAGTGGGAACTAGGCGGCCGTACAGATGCTCGCGTCTTCGAAACGGAAAACCTCGGCTATGCATGCAAGAGCAATTGTACAGAGGGTATACAGTGATTTGTGCACAAACAACAAAACAAGAAGTCAGCTGCATTCCTGTGAGCGAACTGACTTGTCGACGTCCCAAGACAAGCTGAGATTGAGAGCAGTATACAAGGTAACAGACGACTTTACATGTTCTTCATTCTACAATGCAAAAACATTAATATAACGTATGCAGATGATGTGTGATGAATATTTATTCTGTGAGCATATTACACGTGAGATAAAGAAACAAAAAGGTTCTTTGGAGTTTGCGGACATTATCACGATGAGGGTACAATTTTAGCCGTTTTCGGTACTGTGACGTATAATCTAACTTAACTTTCCTTTTGGCAACACCTTGAGGTCCGAACGCGTGATGTGTGAATGTGTGAGATGAGAACAGAACGATATATAATGTTTAAGAAGCAACAGTATGTATAGATGGTGGAAGTTATACTACTTGTGGAGGAGACGTTGTTAAATTGAAGTTTGAGTTATTTTAAAGTTGCGGGTTCTACTTTAGTTTTGGTGTTGTTTTCTTAACCAAGTGTTATTATTACACTGCTGGACAATTGCTAAGTACGGATGACAATAGCAACCATAAAATGGAAGGCAGGAAAATGTGGAAATTAGCATAAGTGCGGGATACAGTAAGACGTGTTGTGCGTATGCAAATTTTGGATTGCCGAACTTGTTCGTGACGTCATAGCGCTGATAAGAGATATAAAGGATTTGACGCGTATTGACCGTTGTTGTTCAAACGCAAAGTTAAAAGGGAAAGAATCAATTGACGCACTTGCAGTTTTCAGTATGTCTTCCCGACATCACCTAGATGATTTTACGCGTGGCCGTATTATTGGCAAGATTGAAGAAGGGCGAAAAATAACAGATGTTGCCAGGGAGTTCGACGTCAGCCACAGTGTTGTTTCAGGGCTTTGGAAATCATTTCAAACAAATGGAGAGTGTGTAGCAAACGTCACGGGGGAGGTCGTGATCGCAGTACGACACCTACAGAAGATCGGTACATAGTGCTATCAACAAAACGACACCGGCGCAGCACAGCTAGTGAGGTAGAAAATCAGTTTATGGCTGCTACTGGCAAGCGGATCTCCCGAAAAACTGTCGCCAGACGTTTGCATGAAGGAGGACTATACGCCCGCCATCCTGTTGTGTGCATCCCATTTTCCAGACGTCACCGTACCGCCCGTTTGCAATGGTGCCATCAACATCGGAATTGGACTGATAACGACTGGTCTGCTGTCCTATTCTCAGATGAGAGTAGATACAGTCTATCGTCTGATTGTCGACGACAACTGATCTGGCGTGATAGTGGTACTGCATATTGTCCAGCAAACATACAGGAAAGGAACCGATATCCGACATGTAGTGTCATGGTATGGGCTGGCATCATGATCAATGGCCGTACGTCACTCTATGTGCTTCCAACTGGGACTATGACTGGCCAACGATACATTAATGATGTTCTGCTACCTTATGTTCCCATGTTCCGTGGTGCTGTCGGTGATAGATTCATTTTCATGGAATACAACGCAACATGTCATCGAACAGTCGCTGTCCAGGAGTGTCTTGAGAGCGAGGATATTCAACGCCTCGTATGGCCAGCACGTTCTCCAGATCTGAATCCCATTGAAAATGTGTGGGATGCTTTGGGGAGGAGTCTTGCTGGTCTCCAATGCCCTCCTATAAACAAGGACACCCTCATCCGTGCACTGACAGAGGAATGGGATAAATTACCCCAACAGCTGCTTGATAATGTTGTGCAAAGCATGACACGACGTGTGGAATCTTGCATCGCCCTCCATGGTGGCCATATCCCGTATTGGCATCTTACGCCGGAACGCCTGCGGACAGTAATTGCATTTTTTTCACGTTTACGTATTCTGCACAAAATGGCCTGTTTGTCCCTTGAACACGTTCCAAAGCCTTCTGGATTTCAGAGCACAATAAATTGTCTTTCTTTTAATGTCCTGGCATTCTGACATTATTTTATTTCACTTGGCATCCAACCCCACTTACCTTTTTATGCGCTATATAGCCGTTTATGATCCGTCCTTAGCAATTGTCCAGCAGTGTATTATTAAGTCAAGTTCGTTTTATTACACCTTGTTGAAATACCAATGATTAGTGGCAGAATAAAGACTAATAGTAAGTAACCTTATCTGAAGTTCCTTGAATGACTCCTATTTAACTATAGGTGAAGTTTTTTCAGACTGATGTACGCAGTGTTAGGACAACTAAACTTAAACTAACATTACAGTACTTGTGTATTTCATGATCAGAGGAAACATGACTTTGATACGTATAAGAATTCATTGGAGCGCCTTCGGAGGAAACGGTAGAAATTTCAAAAGCAATTTGTCAATATGTCTTAAAAGAAAATTGTTTAATCCATGCGTTCTTCTGGTTTTTACTTATGAATCAGGGACGTGGATCGTAACTAAAAACGACATTCAGAGACGTTTGTAAACTTCAAGAAGAACGTGTAGGTGCATGCTTGATATTATAAGAAAAACCCTCTAATGGTATTTGGCTGGACGAAGGGCTGTAATGACTACGCTCTTGGACAACTGAAATACTAGATTTCTTATCTAGTGAAAATGAAACGCCTAGGAAATGATGGTCATAAATAAACCGAAAATCAAATGCGTACATCCTTATATTATTACAGATTTCTGCTAAGTTTGAATTAATTCAATAGTGGCCATTAAATCATGGTAAGGAATGCAGGTGGATGTGAAATTCTGTAGGTATAAGCAGATATGTAATTTCAGTTTGGTTACATATCTGCTTATATCTTAGGATCTCTACGAAAATTTCAACATAAAAAATAAATCTTTTGGATTGGGGGAGCTTATTTTTGACCAACCGCAAAGAAATGCCTTGCCGTGGGTGGAGAGATAAAAAGGTAAAGGCGTTATAAATTTTTCAAGAAGTCATTTCGTGTATTTGCCTTAATGGTGCGCAAAGATAATTAGTTGTCATCACTTTTTAGTATAACACATTTTGCCACATATCTGGATATGTGTGTTGGTCAATAATTACTGAGGTTATAATTGCGATAATTGGAGGCGAAATACAGTAAAACAAACCGTGGCAGTGAAATGATAAAACAAAAAACAGCTGCAGATGGTTTAAGGGTAGCCACGAATTAAAGAAATATTTCATTATCAAATATATGTATATGAATGGACATTCTCGGACAATGAGAATGGGCATTTCATGGACGTTTTGCATTTGCTGTTGTGCAGAAGCCCAGAGAATATTCCTTCCTTAATCATGTAAATGGACAAGAGCAAGAAACTCGAGGCTTCTTGGCATTCTGTAAAACCACTGACTAGCTGGTATTAATGGTGGAAAAATCGCTTCCAGTCATCATCATATTAAGGATGTACTACCCGAAGTGTTATTGATGTAGAATGAAATTTCTGCTTCTGGCTCTTTTCCGAGAACTGTTATTAGGACTCGATCTCTCCGGTAGGCCACGTGGGGTGCATACTACGTGGTGTGGTTCAGTTCGCACAGTTGCTGAGGATAACCTGCAGGGCAGAAAGCGGAGTAGTGGCCTGCAAGAAAGCCAAGTAGTAACCCAGAGAGATGGAGTAGGCACCTGCTTTTTGACTAGCAAAGATGAAGGCTACGCGGTGGATGTCATGTTCCCAAGGTATGGCTTGCGGACGTACATATCGGTACAAGGTGAAGGCCACGCGGTGGATGTCATGTTCCCAAGGTAAGGCTTGCAGACGTACATATAGGTACAAGGCACTCGAGAAGGGCATCCAAAACGTGATTCAACCAGGGAATGGCGAGAACGAACACGAGAGGGAGCGATAGCTCTTAGGGACAGAATCCTAACGACGACCGAAACAGCCAATTCCTGAAAGCAAGTGAATTGTTACGTTTGCACACGGTAAGTTGCTTTTACGTTCACATATGATATCACCTCTTAATTATCTCTACTTTATTTCTGAGTAAAACGTCATTTAGCTGCCTTGGTTGCCAGATGTTCATAGTAAAGGCGAGGGGACGGCTTGCTTTTTACAGCTCAATATAAGGGTTTATCAATAAGTAGTGAGACTTTTTTCCTGAAAGAATCAAAGAATATCATACCTAAAACGGACCACCGCCAACATTTAGGCAGCGGTCCCTTTGTTGCACTAGTCCTTGTATTCTTGCGGCATAAAAGGAGGTAGGCTGCTCATTAAGCAGTTATGTACAGTATAACGAAGTAAATTTCTCCGTCATTTTTAGTCGATGTCGGGGCTCGAACCCGGGTATCCTCATTCGGGAATTAGTCGCTCTACCAATTGAGCTACGTGGACGTTCGTTATCGCTGCTATCTGCCTTTATGTCGTGTGCGTCCTGCTGGGCAGGCACATCACATCCCCCGCTCCTCCCCTCCCCGAAAGAGTGCCGGTGGCATGGCCCACGGGTCAGCCGTGACCATGAATCGTTGCAGGCAGCCATCCACTGTAGAACGTGCCCTTGAGAACTCCCAGTCAATCTAGTGTGTGGAATGCAATGTCACACAGATTTATTTTTCGAAGCGCTGAAGAAGGGATTCTCTTATTTTTCGTATCTCGCGGTGTGTAAAGAACATCACACCATTGCAAGATCTTGAACGGCCGGATCATCCGGAAAGTTCGGGCGCCATTAAAATGAAGTAGACTTCTCCGTCATTTTTGTCCACGCCGGGGATCGAACCCGAGTCCTCTTATTCCGGAACAAGTCGCTCTACCTACTGAGCTACGCGAACGTTCGTTCTCGCTGCTATCTGCCTTTATGTAGTGTACGTCCTGAAGAGCAGGCACGTTGCAACAGCTTCACCCACCTGATCATCCGAAGTGAAACATTTGCCTTTGAGAAATTTCTTAATAGGTCCAGAGATGTAAAAATCGCAGGGCGATTGTTTAGGACTATACGCTGGATGTTGAAGGACTTCCCAGCGAAAGCGCCGCAATGTCCTTTGAGTGGGAACTACCGTATGCGGCAGGGGATTATCATGCGGAAACAAAATACCCTAAGTAAAGTTGCCAGGTTTCTTTTGATAGCTTGCCGAAGCTTTATGAAAGTATGACAATATCGTTCGGCATTGATGGTTGATCCATTTGGTAGCCACTGAAGAAGCAATGGTCCACAGGCTTATCGTCACCTTGCCTGCGGAAATGGTGGACCATGATTTTCTCGGCGGTCGCGATGATGTATGTTTCCATTACATGCTCTGGCGTTTCGACTCTGGCTAGAAATGATGACACAAGCTTTCGTCCACAGCAATAATGCGTAGCAGGAAATCTTTACCTTCTTCATGGTCGCGGAACAGATGCTGTAACGATAATCCCATTTGTTGATTCATCTGTTTATCGGATAGATGTTTCGGTACCCCCGTGGCGCAGACCTTACGATATTCAAGGTGCGAATACATAATCCTACTGACAGTTCTGATGCTCACTGTTCGTCATTTGTCGGATCGTGATTGCTCTCTTGACCTTTACTACAGCATCCACACGTACAGTTGTCGTCACTAAAGCAGAACGACGTGGTGCTTTTGGTCTTGGATGACCTGAAGGGCTATGCAGTACTGCGTTACAGTACTGTATTACAGTACTGCGTGGAAGACAAGCAGGCCCATTCACCACTTCATTCGTCTGTTAACTTTGGTTGGTGCGTTTTCTCTGCCTTCAAAAACTGAATTGCAGCACGTTGAGCAAATTTGGACGTTTCTATCTCCTACGAGAAAACAATAATATCTGCTTCTCCGGGCAAACACGGGATTCTTAACCTCCAGATTCGCTAAACATGAATACCGGTTGCTTGGACTAGCAAATCCTGTGATGGTTATATTCCAATTGATCGGAAACTTGAAACTTGGTTGTTCTGGGTGGTGTAGTGGTTAGCATACCCGGGCGTTTCCTGGGAGACGCGGGTTCGAGTCCCGCTCCAGGACGATGAAAATTTTCAAGTTTTCGGATATTATCTGACTCACCATCCTTGTCACATTTACGCCAAAAATCGGATTGTCATCTTCAAAATTTGTATTATATGGCGTAATCCCGTATTTCTTTCATGAATATAATTAATCTAGCACGCTATACGACTTCCGTAACAAAAAAGCTGCAATGAAGTAGGATAGCCTTTAAATCGCCTGTACACTAGCGACACCAACAGACAAAATTAGAAAGTACAAACCCACTCCAGCCAAAGAGTTTTACTACTTATTGAACAACCCTTATAACGTGTTTAAATTAGTAAAGACACTTTGCAAACGCAAACTGCTGTACGTTGTCGGTAGGGAACCCAGATATAAAAGTCCCGGCGTTACAGATGACAAAATAAAATTGCAGCAGATGAACTACTACACTTTGAGGTCTTACCGAATGATCAAAAGCAAAGAAGTTCATAAAAATATAATTTTTACTTAAAATGCATCTAAACTGATAACTTTGTATTTCTCTTGCTACCATTTCTACGCAAAAGGCAGAAATCTTCGAAAGTTATTTTCTGACGAGATATAAAACTACATTCATATCGACTTCCGAAAGACATGGAGACATGATTTACAAAATTCACGCAAGAATAAAAATCGCAGAACCTCTCTAAGCATTGCTGAAACATAAGGAAAGAGAAATGGTAAAACGAGCAAACAGATCCCCTGCACCTGAAGAAATGGGAACAGCACTGTCGCCCAATGACTGTTTGATTTGGTGATTGAATTCCATCTTGAAATTTGCTTTTTACCTTTTGTTTTCCCCATTGCGCAATATTTTTTCGCTTTCTCCCTTTCCGGTTCCTTTTCCTTTCTCTGCACATTTTTTCTCGCTTTCTATATTTCTTTTGAGTTTACTGAGATTGCGTTTTCTATCTCTTTCACGGCGCTTTCTCTTTTGCAATCAAGAATAATTCCGCTTTCGTAATTACAGAGCCAATTGTCAGTCAACACATAGACGCGACGCGACATTCTTAGATTTATTGTGGCATTCCAATTTCCATTTCTTGGCAAATACGTTTTTCGATTTCGCCGTACTGCGATGCATACTCTCATTCTGTAGATGTTTTAACATTGGCTCACAACTTCTCGAAGTAAGAAATAGTTAAATATTTTCACTTAAACCAGCTGCTAAGCAATTATACAAGTGTCATGAGAGAAGTTTAAGAAAATGTTCGATATTGACAGCATTATGTTGTAGAGCAACATACACTGCCGGAAATGGAAAAAAGAACACCAAGAAGGAGACGTCTGATGCCAACGAAATTTATACAGCATAATAACGGAATACAGAGGATAATGTGATCAAACCCTTATGGCAAAATACAGTTGTATTTGCTGGTAAACTGAAAAATAGAATTTCCATGTAGCATGGTTAGTACGAGATTGAACTGCCATGAACTGCGTCACACTGTGCAATTCTGGCATGGAGTCTGTCGTACGGATGTTGAATGTAAGTTTGGGGTATTGAGTTCCAAGCATCCTCAACCTGGACGCGTAAATCGGGGATGGTCGTGGCTGGCCGTGGAGACCGGATAAGTCGTTGTCCCATAAAATCCCACACGTGCTCAATGGAGGACAAATCCGGTGAACGTGCAGGCCATGGAAGTTGTCTCACACCCTGAAGTGCATGTTGCGTTGCACGTGCCGTGTGTGGGCGTGCGTTATCTAACTGGAAAACACGATGGACCGACCTTACAAATGGCACAACAACTAGCTGAATGATGTTGATGTAGGAGTTGCTGTTTAGCGTACCCGGTACAAACACTAGTTGTGTACGGGAGTGATAGCTGATCACTCCTCGCACCAGGAGACCAGGTGTAGGCCCTGTGTGTCGCTGGCGGATGCAAGAAGGGTGGAGACGCTCCCCTGTGTGTCTGCGAACACGCATACGGCCATCGGAGGCTTTCAAGCAGAATCTGCTTTCATCGCTGAACACGACAGATCGCCATTGCGTTCTCCATTGCAGACGTTGGCGACACCACTGCAGCCGTTCCTGACGGTGGGCTGGAGTCAGAGGTACACATGCCAGAGGCACACGTGCACGTAGTCCTGCATCCAGTAGACGGTTGCGGATTGTTCGTACAGTCACCTCAGGTGCAACGGCAGCTCGGATTTGCGTCGCAGTGGATGTTCTGCTTGACAACGCCGCTCTTTTTATGCGTTGTTCGGTCTGCTCATCAGTCAGTCTGTGACTCCCGGTTCCACGTGTTCTCGTGTGGGAATGTTCCTCGTATCATCTACGCCACCACCGATACTTCCCGTCCAATTCGCTCCGGAATACGACGATACGACCACCCAACCTTGCGGAGTTCGACTAGACGACCTCGCTCAAAGTCCGATAACTGCTGAAATCGTACACGTCTTCGATGTCCAGGCATTGCAGCTTCTTCAGGGTCTTCGCACGTGTCCGTACGCCGACGACTGATTACATTCACTTTTCCGTGCTTCTTAAATACCACCGAAGATAATTTTCATATTATGCCGTGCTGTGGCGTAAGCGCTCACCGGTTGGTCCCGAAATCAACATCACACTTACGTTAATTCGACGCCATTTACATATGTAAATTTCATGATCTTCCACCAATTCCTTCTTGGTGTTCTTTTTTCACTTTCCACCAGCGTATTTTAAAGTTGATGTGGTCTGATGATATGTATTTAATGAAGAATGATGTTGTAAGAGCACATTTTTAACAAAATGTTGGAACTGTGACAGTTCAATTGGTTTATTAGGAGACCCTAGTTAATAGTTATTTAAAGAGTCATGGGAACGCAAAACGAAATTAAACATACAACACCTATAAATTTTGAACGTGACAATCCGTTTTTAAATAACGTGTACAAAGATATTTATACATTTTAAACCAAAGATATTAAGATATTCAAAATATTCAAAGATATTAAATGATGTTAAGATATTCAAAGATATTTTATACCTCCAGATTCGCTAAACATAAATGACGGTAGCTTCGACTAACGAATCCTGTGAAGGTTTTATTCAAATTAACCGGAAACTTGAGACTTGGTCGTTCTGGGTGGTGTAGGGGTTAGCATACCCGGAGACGCGGATTTGATTTCCGCTACAGGACAAAGACATATTCAAGTTTTCGGATATTATCTGATTTACCATCCTTGTCATATTTACACCAAAAAACGGATTGTCACCTTCAAAATCTGTATTGTATGGTGCAATCCTGTATTGATAATATCCGAAAACTTGAAAATTTTGTCTTGCTGGAGCGGCAATCGAATCCGCGTCTTCCGGATAGCGCCCCAGTATGACAACCACTACAACCCAGAACGATTTATTAACACTTATGTTTACCCATCATAAAATTCATCTCGTGCGCTTTCGAGGCATCCTCTTATTAAAAATATCAGCAAATAGAATCAGCACATATACAAAATAAATGATGAATGAAAACTAGATGTGTGAAGCATGTTGCGCTAATTTTTCAGCAGAGATCCAATGAACATGCTGAGCCGCTCTGTATATTTCATACTACATCAAAGATTCCAATGATACACTAAAGAGCAAAACCATTATGACCACCTGTCTAATGCGCGTATTCTGTTGGTATTGCACCTGCCTCCAACATTTTAACTTTTATAAGTTACGTCGTTGAGATGCCGCAAATTGGAATTGCTGTTCCAACACAAACCACAGATGCGCGATTGGATTAATGTCTGGGGAATTTGGAGCTAAGGGCAATACCTGGAAGTCTACCTTATGTTCACTGAACCATTTTAGAACAATCTGCGTTGTGTGGCATGGCGCATTATTCTTTTGAAAGAAGACAATACTAGAGGAGAATACCTTTGCTGTGAAAGAACTCTACACTGCAATACTATGTTCACAGGAAACCATCCGTGAACTCTACCATCTTCCCATTTCAATCTGCCCACCCTATGAACTACAAACTTTCAGTCATCAGGTTTATGCTAAAACGAGTCCTCACTCATTCCTCCAACTTGTGCCTTCGTAGATTGGAGATAGATAAAATCCGCGACATTCCGAGATTTCACGGGTTTGCAGACCACATCGTGGACTGTCTTTGGAAAAAAAACTCAAAAATGCCAACTCTACCACCCTTTATCGGGAGCCTACTCGGCTGAAATTAGTAGGTTCCATGAATTACCATCCTCCAACAGCTTCTGCCGTGAAAAACATTTGTAAAACGTACAGCCATAATTTTGGCACCAAAACGTCAAATATATTATCCATAGTGAAAAACGACCGTGATCCAGTCAAATCAGAAGGTAAATACGGTGTTTATAGCGAGCCAATTAGATCCGTGGACATTAACGTACCACCAAAACTTTACATAGGCTCTACAAGACGCAGTTTAAAAACCGGCTTGGAGGAACACGCTTTTAACATTCGCATGGGGATCATGACCACAGCTTTGGCCCGCACAACTCACAATGGAACACAAAACCCAATCTGGGAGCAAGCTCCAATTTTTTATACCTCAACAAATTTGCCTTCTCTTCTACTTACGGAGAGTGTGTGTATTTATTCTAAAGGACAATTGTGCTGTAATGACTCTTTGCCAGCCGAAATTCCCCAACCCTGGAAAAACTTACATAATGTGGGCCGGTGTCGCACGATTGGTCGAATAACGATTGTTCGACATAACGATCAGTCGACCGTAACGACTAGTCGACAGTAACGATTGGTCGACAGCACGGTTGGTCGACATAACTATCAGTCGACCGTAACGACTAGTCGACAGTAAGATTGGTCGAGATAACCATTGGTTCAGAGGATTATGGTTTACATTCGCAGCGGTACCTCTCAGAACATACTGACCTTTCAAAACGTAACGTTCTTTTTCGGAAATAATATATTTTACAATGTAGTCCTCAGAACGTACATCATTATAACATAATACATATTTCTAAATAGGCCCCCGTGCCATCTTTTGTACTCTAAGTGAAATCTATGTAGAGGGCCTTCTGAACTATGCTATTTCCCAAAAGGGCACTTCAGGTATTGGCACCTTGGGGAAACTGCCACACATAAATCGGAAACTCGGAAAATTGACACACCGGAAAATTGACACACATTCAAAGTGTTTCCTGGACGAACGGCGATTTGTGCTCGTCCCCTTAATGAAGATCATGTGGCAATTTTCCGGTGGGGCATTTTTTCTGTGTGTGCCAATTTTCCGGGTTGCTGAAAGATGTGTGACAATCTTCCGGTGGGGCAATTTACCGCCAAACTGTTTGCACTTATTCAATCTTTTTCCAAGTTCCGTTGACCATTTTACGTCGACCAATGTCAACTAATCGTTATATCGACCAGTCGTTACTGTCGACAAATCGTTATGTCGATCAAACGTGCTGTCCACCAATCGTTACTGTCGACTAATCATTACTGTCGACCAATCGTTACTGTCGGCCTATCGTGTGTCGGCCAATCATTATGTCGACCAATCGTTACGTGCCAATGTGGACAACCGTGAAAATTGTGGAACCAATAGCTAATTGTCCAATATAGCATTTGTTTTCGGCCATGCTTCAGTTCAATGTTTTTACGCATGGTCACTGACTAGGTAGATTGTCATATTAGCCTTGCTGGCGAATTGTAACTAACGTGTGTACACAGGGTGATCAGAATTGACCCCACAATAAACCTACGGGACGATTCCTTGTGGAGGAAGAAGCCGACAACCGCTGTCCGATCGCACGTGGCATTCCGGAGATATACGCGCCGAAAGTTCGTGACGTCGCATCCGGTAAGAATACAGACATTAGAAATAACTTTCCCAATCACTTTGACACAAAACATGTAATTTATTGATGTGTACCACTACAATTTAAATGATAAAACATGTGGATTCGTGTCAGATTACAACATGTGTTCAAAATGACCACCTTGTAGTGCGGAACAGGAGGCAGCCCGCCAAGGAATAGACATCTGCACGCGTCGCAGCATAGCAGGTGTTACATTTGTGAGGGCCGCGTGTAAGGTGGCCATTAGGTCGTGCAGGCTGTTAACAGGTTGTCGATATACCAGTTCCTTTAGATGACCACAGAGGAAGTCCAATGGGTTACGATCCGGCGATCTAGCGGGCCATGCGACAGAATCACAACGGCCAAGCCATCATCCCAGATATTCCATATCCAGCCACTGTAACATTTGTAGCGTAATGCGCGGGTGCTCCATCATGCTGGAACCACAGATTTCTGAGAACAGCCAATGGTAGGTTTCCCAGTAAATCAGGCAGAACATCACGTAGGAACACCATGTAGTTGGCAGCTGTGAAACTTTCGGGAAGAAGATATGGTCACACTAGGATATCGCCCACAATACCACACCAGATATTAACGCCTCACCGGACCTGGTGAGCGTGTTCACGTGTTGCGTGTGGATTGTCCAATGCCCAAGCATGACTACAATGGGTGTTGTAGATACCCTGATATGTAAACCTTGCTTCATCAGTCCACAAGATCCGGCACATGAAACTACACTGGTGTGCAAAAGTTAAGGACGAAGAGGAGATGTTAGCATAACAGCGGAACGAGCTGGCAGAACGGACCGAAAACCACTCAGGAGATAGATAAGGGTCAGGTACAGTAGGGCATGCACATATGTGCAGCATGACATAGAGAGGGGGAGAGTGTCGAAATGGTATAAAGCACACGGGCGGTGTACGCTCAGCAATTCGGTGAAAGCTATTGCACGGTGTACATCGGTTTGAACGACGTCGAGTTGCTGCCACCGTATGACATTGCCAACAGGCAATCCAATAGACGACATCTGGATTACTTTACCCGAGGTCGCGGTATTGGGAAGTTGGAAGACGGTCGAAGTGTGACAAGTGAGGCCGAGGAGTTCAGGATCGCTCACAGCATCGCTTCACGAGCTTAGCGAGCATTTCACACAACAGGAACAGCTGTCCGAGAGTTTAGCAGTGGTCGTCCACGAGCAACCAGGACGGCGAATGGCCGGTATATTATCCTACAGGCGATAAGAGACAGACGGCAGACAGCGGGAGAAAACGCAAGGTACATGCAACAGACAACTGGACGTCCGTCATCGCGTTTTACCGTGGCCAGTAGACTGCACAAAGGTGGTTTATTTGCACGACGACCAATACGGTGTGTGCCAGTAACGTCTGCCCATTGGCGACGGCGGTCCCTGTGGTGCCAGGAACACAAGAACTGGACACATCAGGACTGGGGTCGAGTTCTCTTTACGGATGAGAGCCGATTTAGTCTGACGAGTGATTCTGGACGTATATCACTATCCATATTACTGTCAGACGTACCAACGCAGTATGAGCTTGCCTGCTACCGTCGCCAACCCCTTTTATCCCTACCTGCCGTATCGTGCAGGCGTTCAACTGATGGTTTCATGCCACCACGTCCTTCGAATTAGCATATCCACCCCGTGCCACATTTTTAAATGTTGATTGCCTTTTTTTTTAATTGTAGGTTTAACGACCACCGTGAGCAAGTCAGTGGGCTATAAGTAGCTGTCCGTCCTGAATTTAGGACCACTGGTTCCAGGGAAGGGAGAGTGTCAATGCCGTAGGTCAAACACAACATCCATGCTTAACCGGGATTCAAACCCGGACTACTTTCGGACAAATGATCAGAAGCCATCGACTTAGACAACTGCGACACCGGGGCTGCTTTAATGCCTTGTGATACGTGCGCTTTTATAACTATCCACGTCGCTCTTCAACGAGCATGTGCGTTACCGGATGTGACGTCACGAAACTTTCGGCATGTGTATCTCCGGAATGCGACGTCCAATCGGACAACGGTTTTCGGCTTCTTTCTGCACGAGGAATCGTCCGGTAAGTTTATTATGCATTCGATTCAGATCACCCTGTATATATTGAGCACAGGGACTATTGTTGATGTCAGTCTGAAGATGGACTCATAGTGAGTTAGAAAGATCTTACTGCTTTAATCTATCTTATTTTAAACTTTTAAGGAACATTTTTATTCATAAAGAGTGTTTTCGTACTTTGAAGGTGAACCTATGTTGTTTTAGTATTGTTGAAAGACTTACACTTCCTCCATAGGCTTGGTTTGGTCCTACGATGCATTCTGGTGCCAACACTTCGCCAGGTAAACAAAGCACACGTTTCATGTGACACTCGGCCTTCTTCCAATGATTCAAGTCCAGTTTTTCGATGATGAATTGAGGTTACCGTGGACATTTGGAGCTGCGCGCAGCTATGCAGTCGCATTTTTTTTTAGCAAGGTTCGATGTACAGAGGGTTGTGACACATTACCATCGTCACCAGCATTAAAATGACCGGCTAGTTGCTTCCCACTATCTCTTCTGTTGGCTCGTACCACACGATGTAACATTCGCTCACCTCTAGCATCAATGAGCCGTGGTCGGCCATCACCTATATCATCTATAGCATCGATAAGTTGCATCGATAAGCCGTGGTCGGCTCTCACTTGTATCATCTACAGCATCGATAAGCCATGATCGGCCGTCAGCCTGCCGAAGGTTCGTGGTTTTTCGCTATTCGGACAATTTTTGAAAATAATAACCGCAGCTGACTAACAGCCGGAATCGAAATGACCCTGACTGAGAGGCGGGGCTAGAAATGGCCTAGGCAAATTTTGTAGTTACAGGGCAGCACACACAGTATTCTGTCCTCCATTTCATGCAGCATACTGAAATCGCAAAATAGCCTGCACATCCAAAGATCGAAGTGCTTCGCTGGACATGTTTTGCTTGATTTGATGTCCAGCAATGTGACTAGGAAGCATCCTCACAAATTTGTTTTATATAAGAAATAAAATAAATTTTAAATCCACTTTATTTCGGTTTATCACATACTTCAGTTAGCTTTGACCGTCAGCTACGGAATGCGGGGCTGTGGCCATCGCTATCGTCATCTATGCACTAGTTATCAACTTTAAAACGGTGTGCGACGAAAAAGATAAGCATTTAAAGTGTGTCACGTTTTCGTTACAACCGTGCTCCGGATGTCACCGCCTGCCCAGCATGGAGAAAGACGTAGTTCTATGTCAAAACCGTAGAATCGAGGCACCGACCCTGTTAAACGGTTGGAACTCCTGGTTCGCCAAAAGAAATGCATGTCGTTGGCCATTAAGTAAGCATGTAACGAGACCCGTAGAACCGAGTTCCTCAAAAAAGAAGGGCCCGATGATTAATTCCGCTCTCAAACCACTCCAAACTGTGAGAGTCTTTGAGAATAAAGTGACTCTCGTTCACGTTGTGTGTATGTTCTGTTTTGCATTTGTGCATATTAACAGCACCATGCAGAGGGAAATGGGTTTCTTCGTCTGTCTACAAAATGCTTCATGTTCATTTGTTGACCAGTTCAACACGAGACAGAAAACACAGTACGAATACCTCTCGTGCACCCAAGTCAGGAGGAAGTAATTGCTGAATATTGGAAATCTTGTACAGGTGACAGCGCAGTTTTCCTCTTAAAAATTTGTGGACTGTGCTTAAGTGCTTTTCCAAAGAGTGAGCAATGGGCTAATTACACTGAAGTGCCAAACGTCATGAGATAGCGATATGCTAATTTTTAACTGACGCTGCCGTCGTATAAAGGTTTCGACGCACGCCGTGATTCTTTTCAGTTGCGAGGTGTAATCTTGTGAGTCAGGTTGAATAACTGCCAGTAAGATTACGGCAAGACGATGTGAAATATCGGAGTTTGAACGAGGCATGGTAGTGGGAGCCAGACGTATGGCAAATTAAATGTCCAAAGTTGTGCGAACATTCAACCTTTCTCGATCCACGGTGTCACGTGTTTACCGAAAATACCTCATGAAAAGCATTACCATCCCCCATGGACGGCGCAGTGGTCGACCACGGGTGCTGAATGACCGCGCCAAGCGGCGTCAGTCCAGGATTGTCCATGCTAACAGACAAGTGACACTCGCTCAATTAACATCCACATTCATTGCAGGAAGTACAAGAGACATATCCAGCAGGTCAGTGCAGCGTAATTTAACGTCCATGGGGTATGGTGGGCAGAAAACCCATAATAGTGCCTTTGGACCCTGGAAGATTGGTGACATGCGACTAGTTCCGATGAGTCACGCTACCAGTTGTTACGAGCTGATAGTAGGATTCGGGTGTGGCCCAGACACCATGAGACCGTGGATCCATGCTGTAAACAACGCACTGTGCCAGCTCGTGGTGGTTCCATACATGTGTGGGATGTTTTTATGTGACACAGTTTATGTCTTCCCGTCTCCGTAAACACGGCATTAATCAGCAATCGCTTTGTTGCTCTGCTGGTGGACCATTTGCAGCACTTAATGTACCCCAACTGCGATGAGATTTTCCAGGCGGACAATGCACCATGTCATCAGGTCCACGTTGTCCAAAATTGGTTCGAGGAACATTTTGGACAGATCCAACGGATGGTGTGACCACCACCTTTGCCCGATATAAACTTAATAGAGCACTTATACGATGTGGTGGAAATATTCATTCGCACACAAGATCCTGCACATACAAATACCAGGGAACTGTGGGCGGCTATTCAGACGGCATGGCTCAACATCTCCGCGGAAGTCTTCCTGCCATTTATGGAATTGATGCCACTTCGAGTTTCTGCACTGCTGCGGACCACAGGAGGTCCTACACGATACTAGGTACGTACGTGTCCCATGACGTTTGGCTCTTCAGTGTATAATCTACATAATAAAATCAATTTCATTTGTCACCCTACTAGAATGCGTCCATATCCATATCCTATGTATTTCATGACGAACATTAGTTCACGATGAAAACACGTTTGCACTCGGCAAACTCTGCAAGCATTTTTTCATGCTGATTTCCATTGCCGTGACCGCATGCACCTACCAAAGATTCATTCTGTTATCGCATTTGCACACTAATGTCACGCATAAGGATCTTCAAGTGCTGCTTGCTCTTATTTATAAGATGAATTTCCTGTTAAATATGTTAGTTTTCTTCCTCCGTATAACTTATGGTGGGTGCGTACGTTTTAATGATCTCAATCTGGTATATTTTGTAGAGTTTGATAACGAGCAGTAAAGTTCTGTCTAAGAAACTTTCGATCTTCAGAAAATTGTCCTTCAGTTGTTTGTTAATTACAAATCCAACACCACTCTAGTTCTGCCAGTATCTGTTCCGCGTAGTGGAAAAGATAACCACTTTTCACCTCTATGAAGCCCTCTTATTTTCTTCGTACTAAACTTATTGTTACAGTGGCAACCCCCCCCCCCCCCCCACACACACACACCTAAAACCTGAAGAAAACTCTAAAATTTGTCCGCCATGTCGCGTATTGTATGAGGCAGCTGGGAATCACAGTTCAGCAGGCACACATGTTCTTTTACAGTTCACAGCTTTGTTTTTATTTATTTCTCATTTACGTTGTTTTTTCTTTCGGATGTTCTCTAAATTAATTTACAAAATTGCGGGATAATTAGGAAGTCGCTCCAATGCTCTTGAAGGCAAGAAACGTAATATTTTGCCATTTTGAATCGCTATACCGTACACATAGCCCTGAAGTGAAACATAAAAATTCTGATCTCAAGGGTCTTCGAAGGGGTGAAAAGCGAGCGAGGGAAAATATGTTTTCGAATGCGGATGGAAGCAGTAATGTCCGAAGTGGTTTTTCACTTTTCTTTATTTCTTCTTTCCGTTTGTAGCTGAACGCTGTGGTCCGTATGTTTATTTCAGTGGGTGGGCCAAGAGACCCTCAGCAGACACATAACTGTCAGCAAGAACGATACTTCGACGTCTGCGAGGGACAATGGGCAATTAGAGTACAGAGTCGCCGAAGAAAGGGGGTGAATTCGAGCGTCGTTTTTGGTCGGCAGTTGCTGATATACGCTTAAAGAAAAAGCACGTCTGATTTCGCTCGGCAGAGAAAACTAATCTCAGGGCTGGCGGTCACAACTCGTTAAAAAAATGGAAACAAAACCTGCGAGGGGCATATTTGAACTGCATACTCAGGCAGGGTAGATGTTATGCTAACGGAAAGGAACTGACTGAATTGGGAATGAACGGTAAAAAAAACGGAAGGTAGCGACGGACGGAATCTATTATAGCAGCAGCGGAAGTGAGGGGTTCCCACTCTCCAGGCAGTTGACTGTCAGAATTATTTCTTCACAACAGAAATCATTTCCCAGGAACACAGAAAATCAGTCTCGGAACCCGCAACAGCAGATTGAGAGGGGCTATTTTGTTTCACGGCCACCTTCAAATCGTCACGAGAATAGATCAGTGTGCACTCTAATCATTGCAACAAAGTGCGGCGTGATGTCACCATTTTAATTGTGTGCTTCATTTACATCAAGCGTCAAAGTGAAGTGTTGAATCATCGATGCTGCCACATGGTGCAAGTGTGTGTGTGTGTTTTGTCGTGTTATATTATGTGATGCACACTGGATTTGCACAGCAAAGTCACGAAACTGTAAGTAGATGAATATTTCCTTTTTTTTCTTCGCATATCTGCGAACGTGTGCCATCCCGACACCCAAAGCTACATGGACATAAATGCAGTAATGCTGAGTGACTGAACCTCAGAGGAAGTACCTTCACATACAAACTTCAATTTCTTACAGGGCCCATTTCCTGATTATTTTTTTTACAAGAACAAGGGAGAGGGTGTGGCCACAAATTCCGCTGGGCGGGACAGTTGCTTTTAACTTTGGTTCAGGGCCAATGCGAGCGGGGAAGGGATCGCATGTGCATGCTTATTAGATTTAGTTAATTGTATTTCTCACCTATAATCGTATACCGCAAATTAACGTGCTTGTGTATTTTGTGTCGCCAGTATTTTTAATGTGATCGTTTGCATATAATTTTTTTTTCATTCTCTAAGCAATTGTATATGAATATCACCTGCTGCTCTATTTAGTGTGTTAACGATAGTATCTCTTGATCAGATAGTCCGGTGGGGACTCAGTCGGCTTGCGTTGTCCGACAGTAAAGTGTGATACTGTGTGCTGCCCACATAAGAGGGGCAATTGTCTATGCGCCCAGAGAGCGCCGTATCTGTTTAAATCTCACAGAATGTAATTAAATGTTGTGTTGTGCATTTGTGAATCATGAGTTATTTGCGAAAGTGAGTGTTGTTCTGGCTGGTTGGGCATTGAATGTACCGGAGTAAGATCCGGACCACTCCACTCAGTCACGAATTGGTGATTGCGGATGAAACTCATCATAACTCTCTGATCCCAAAGTATCGTTTTGTTTAGTTTATTTTATTTTTTATTGTTGTTGTTATTTTTGTTCACACTGTGGATTCACCCGCGCCTTATGCTTCGGGTCATTCTTCAACTTTTCATTTTTTATGTTCTGGTGTGAATCTTTGAGTGCAGCGGCGCACCTGAGATTCTCACCTGGTGCCGCGGCCAACTAAATTGTACGACAGGTTCCAAGCACCGTTACCGGCCGACTCGGCAGGAACACTGCTAGCGCCGTGTAACATTAGCCTTACAACATCGCGATCAATCATCTGGAGTTCCTGCTCCAATTCTTGGAGCCTTGAACCAGAAGATAGATTTTGTGCATTATTACACCCCACGGTCATCAGACGGTAGTCCCTATACTCTGGTGATTCTCAGCACCCTCTGCCTTCATGTGACACTGGCCCTGTCTTGGCCAAGTACATTCCATCCCCAGGAGACTGACGCCCAATGATTAAGTTATGAAGTCATGTCGGGTAGTTTACCAGTAACTCTCCACGCTGACCAAGCGGATTTGTGAGTATGGAACGGATGCTCTAATCTGGTCGGTCTATATAGACGTATACATATATGTGTGTGTGTGGATAGGTGAGCAGGTGAAGGTGCGTACAGGGAGAGCATTTTGAGCTTTTTGGCGCTCTTTGGCCCTTGTGTTATAAAACGCCAAACAACCAACACTTTGAGCTTGCAAGTACAACATGCGAAGTACAGTACGTTATTTACAACAGTAATCATTAACCATTGTGTTGTAAAGATGTTTAAACAGTACATAAAAGGAAGTTTTGTTTTTAACGAATTTGCTGTAAAATAATATGTTGTAGTGACAATATCTAGTGCTATTTTTCTTCAGTAATAGAATATTGAAAACAGAATGTGTGAATTACTTTCAGAAATTTATCGCAAAGAAGCTATCTGAAAGACAGAGGTAATTGCAATACGCACATAAACCTTACTAATGCAGTTTTAGAGCCATGAACATGAATTTGTGTAATTAATGCGTAGTTATAGTGAACTGTCGAATAATTCTGGCAAGATTAATGCAGTGCAGTTTTTTTCCACATATTCCCAGAGTTTGACGGAAATTTTATTTTCGGCTTGAGCAGGTCGCATAACAATGGTAAGAAACAATGTCTTTGAACAGTTTTTCTATAAACCGTATTTTTCAGCCTATCAGTCGATACGGAGTTTAAGTCGAATGGGTTAAATTTCATAATATAATTTTTTTAACCTTCATCAGTAGATAAGTCGACCTTATGCATAAGACGAGACTAGAACAAATACAGTTAGTATTCCGAAATTCTGTAGCTGTATTTTAAATGTTTCAGTAAACATTAAGAGGTAGAGAAAGTGAGGTTGAACAAGCAGCAAGTGAAGTTTTCAGCAAAAGGTTGATTTTCGTAAGATTATTTTTAAGAGCTAACGCTACCGTATTCCTTCCTCCGATGGACCCGTGGAAGTTGCCGAGCAAAGGTTAAAAAACAGGTAATACAAATGTTCTAAATCGCTGTGATGCTTGCGGCATGAGTTATCGTCCTCTGCTTTCTCAAAAAGTTCGATTGAAATCAAAAACCAAAATAACTTTTAATTTCAATTAAAACATGAAAATAAATTAAGAAAATAAAAATAAATGGAAGCAACCGTTGATTTCAATTGAATTGAGAGGTACAATCCAGAGATTGGCGAAGCGAAAAAAGACTGCCTTCGCTAGCAGCTGGCCATTGCTGTCCTTAGCACGTGCGACGCCGGCTGTCTGTGATTGCCACTAGGCAATCAACCGTGCAGCAGCGACGTTTTTCGGAGCTTTAAACATTGCGAGATAAATGAGGTGCATCCATTGTAGTTCTGGCGGCTTTGCACAGCTAGAGGTGTGTATCACCCGCAGATTCTTGGAGGGACCGTAAGACGGATGCAATTAACATACGTCAGATACTACGCATACTTCGAAGCCTGGATACATCAAACCATATGGTAGTTATATTCTTAAATGACGTAGGTTTCCTAGTCAATACATAGCTGAGTAACTGCATCAATGCATAATGCTCTTATTTAAATACACTGCGATTATGCATGGAGAAAAGTCGGTCTCTCTAGAGCATTATATTACGTGAATCAGAATGCTGCTTTTACTTGACACTCGGGATAGCTAAACCTCCCCACATAGATATTACGTAATACCACTTGTCAGCTTAACTTCCAGTAAATAACAAGCCTTTACTTTCGATAACTCAAACGCCTTTATTATTCCTTTTGACATTTACAAGGAAATATATGTGCCATCATCACAGCGTGTGATTTCACACTGTCAGAACCGTCAACAGATTCTCGAATGCACAAATGCAGTAGATTCCTTAATACTTTTGACACTCTTTACGTATTACTAACTTGTTAATGAATTAACGCCTTACATTCAAAGAATATAGTAATATACTTCTAACAAGGGTGAGCCTCGTAACAAGAAGCTCAAAACATCTAACTAGCAACTCAAAAGAGCTGAACGCGAAACATCTCAATACAAGCGACAAGACATAGCGCTCTGACAAAAATCAAGTAGTAAACACCTGACCAAAGTCAGTTAGAACGTCACTTAGCTATCAACTTATCTCTGCTGACCACATATCTCATTTTGCTCCTAACCACACTTCAGGTTCCCACAAGACATTTATTCGAGAGAGAAATGTAGCGTTAAGTTTAGAAACCGTTTAAGGAGAACAAACCAAAATTATGTCTCCATATACAGGAACTGGAAAGGAAAGTTATATTAGAGCGAACGTCACAAATAATAATTTCATATTGATATTCGATAATGATAATTTTATGTATAGATTCAATGAGGGAAGTTCAACACGAGCGTGTTGAATATCCTGCGGATCACAAAAATCATATGTATACAATATAAAATGTAACGTGTACTGCCTTTCTAGTCTACCCTTTTCGTTGACTTACGAAAACTTGGGTTGCTTTTCATTATGTTTTCCATGATAAACTTTACATCTGAACTCCTATAAGTTTTCTTCTCTTGGTAACCTCTGGCAATCAATAAAGTCATGACAATTGGTATAAATACAGAGATGATATAATTTGAAAGGTCGGTGCTGATTAAGCGGACTCGATACGCTCAAAACTTTTTTTTTTGTTTTTGTTTTGTTTAAGAAGTTAACTTGTGTTTTTCATACATTTTTATAAGTAGGACGATACTGTGAACTGATTTTGACAAAAAAAAAAAAGCCTATTGTGTTTACAATTTCTTAATTATTTTTAAAACATTGACATTATTTAAAAAACTTTTATTTTTAATCATTTTGCAATGATTGTTTTGATTTTTTACGAGTATATATTCTATAACTTTAGGGATTTGATTTTAAATAAACATATTACTGTAGTTTAGCAGAAAAAAAAAAAAAAGCCACATATATATACACAAAATCAGGATAAACATAAGTATATTTTACATTTAATTTTTTTTGTTTATTTTATTGCAAATTCCATTCCTGGATCTATTACTTCGGTGCTAGGGAAACTACCAAAACATTTTCAAGTGGTTTGATAAATCTATGTTCAAGTTTTAGTACTTTTAATGGTGTGTCTTGTCGGGAAAATGCTAACAGAGATAAATGCATTTAAAGATTTCAATCTTGTAAAAATGTTGTATAACCACAATCAGTTTCCTTTATGTTTTTTGTGCATTCATAATACATATACCTACAAGTGTACAGCTACAACAGTGAGTCCTGATCACATTACCCACCTCAATCTCAGTTTTTAGTCTACTAATTACAGCATCACATCAGCTTGCGGTGAGGCGCAAAAACTGAAAAATTGAAATAATGTCTAAAATAATTGTGAAAAAAGTGTCAAAAATATTTTGCTCATGTTTTATGTGTACCATAAAAACACTCTGCAGAAGCATACTAATGCATAAAATAATTATAGTGTCTGCGTATAAATTTGCTTATTTCACGATTTTTCCTCTTTATCCAAAACCAGTTGTCACCTAAATCACAGAACTAGAAATGGTGGGGGAAATAAACGGATACATTTAAATTAATTAATGAGGAAGGGTTGTAGAGATTTGCAGATATTTAGGTAAGAGAGAAGAAAAAAAGACAAAAACCTGAAATTGTGTTATGCAAAACTGAAGGTTCATGTACGAGGCAAAGTCAGGGTCTTGCGAGCAGGAGAAAAAAGTAAATATAGTGGTGATGCATATTTCTTTTGAAATGTCATTTATTCTGTGATATTCAATGGTCAACACCATCCCTGAAGTTTGCCTGTGTCCTTTCAACAACTGATTTTTTTATACAATAAACAAATCACATATTTTTGGATAATGATGACCTACCTTATTATGTTTTTAGATTGATAAATTGAATGCATACCATTTCATAATACCACGCATATTTGACGCAGAACAAACGTGCAGAAAATATTTCTTTTTCGTAAAACAAGTGAGGCACATTGTGTGTCAAAGGGGACGTGACATTTCCAATGACATCTCAGTAGTAAAAATATTTTTACTCGTGTTATATGCTTCCGATCAACTCAAAATTTCGTCACAATGTACAAAAGTTCCCAATATGTTAGGGTAAAAATTAAAAATTCGAAATATTTGCGAAATGTAAGGTGCCGAGTCCCCTTAACAACTTCGCTCACGCTAGTGCCCGTCTGTCATTGTGTACAAGTACATTCTGTTCAACCACCGTCTTTGCCACGAGGAAAATATTAGTAACAGTGACGACTTCGCTGAAATTTAAATTATGGACTGTGCTTTAACACTAGTGTACTTTTATACCTCAATCATCATAATATATTATGACTTTACCTAGTCTTCCAATGTTTCAGGCTGTGAAGTACCAATTACTCTGTGTTCACTGCCATGTCGGTGCGCTTATACCTGTACCAAACCTCACTACTTTATCTTTGGTATATTTTGCTACACAATGTACGTTTGCCTTAGCATTGCCACTAGCACGTTAACAAACAGGGGTTTATATAAATAACAGATTTTTTTTAGGGGGAAGAGGGTACAAACACAGTGCGCAACTCAATGGGCTATAATCTATCGCCCGTCCCTAATTTTGGTCCACTGGTTGCAGGGAATTGAGAGAGAGCCAGTGCCGTAAGACACACAAAACACACATGCCTCACAGGGACTATAACCCGAACCAATCTCGGAAGAATAGTCAGAAGCCAGAGCTTAGACCACTGAGCCAACGGGGCGGCTTCATATAAACACTTACTGTTTGCAGACAACTTTCTATAATAATCTCTAGGCCGACCTCGGACTTTCAGAACAGAAGAAATTCTGCTTGAAATAGACTTAAACTGCCCAGGTGACAGTGATCTAAGCGATGGCTAATAACCATTCGTCCGGGAAGAGTCCGGCTGCGAATCCAGGTGAGGCATGGATGTTGTGTTTGTCTTACGGCACTGGCTCTCTCCCTTCCCTGGAACTCGTGCCTTACATTAGGGACGAGCTATTGCTTATATCCCATTGAGTTGTTCACGGTAGACGTTAACTGTTCAATCCAAAAAAAAAAAAAAAAAAAAAAGGCTTATACAAGTCACGTACATACGATAAAAGAATCTGGGATTATTCTTCCTGTAAAATATGTCACAACTATACCAGTGATGTTGAAGGTGGAAAGTGTGATCTGACCTTTCGCTCCAGATATTTCCACAAATGTTCAATACTATTGAGGTCTGCAAACTGACGTGCCCAGCGTAGCTCCTATACCTCAACCTCATGCTCTACAAACCACAACTTTACAAGTTTCACACAATGCAAGAGTGCTTTATCTCCTTAAAATAAGGGACGGTCATTATTTAACAATGCCTGTAACATTGGATGCAGGTGGTTGCCAAGAATGGATTTGTACGCTGTAGATGTGAGACGATCCTGCAGAATAACCAGTAGCCCTAAGGAATGCCACGATATACCAACCCACAGTATCAGAGATCCACACTTCTACCGAGTTTTTCCCTACATACTCGTACAATCTACCAGTAGAGGGAAACAATGTGAAGTACGATGCATCTGATCAAATGAAGCGTTGCTAGTATTTATGTGCTTTGCATCACCTTACATGCTTTGTTGCACCGATGTTGGTTATCAGAGGTTTGTGGATTGTATCACGGCCAAAAATACCTGCACGACAGAGTTCCGGACGAATGATTACGACAAAAACGGGATCACTAAGACTGGTGTTCAAGTCTACCGCTATTTGCGGTGCTCTGATTTTGTGCTTCCATTTCACAATCTGCGGCAACCTTCGCCTATCTCTATATCACCTTTTCGTATGCCTTCCACAACTTGGCCTTTTGAAGGCAACGCTATGTATTTTTAAAGAGCTAGTCATAATCTTCGATACAGTTCCTCGTGTTACACCACTGTTCCTGCCATTCCTAGTTAGCGAAGTTCCTGGAAGACTCGCACCAATGATCATGCTTGTTTTGTGGTCACTGAGTTCCGACATTGTCTACAATTAATCCAAAACAACGTTTCACTTTCGACTGTGATAGTGCTCACTGATTTGCTTTGGTCTACCGGTACGTTTTGCTGCTTCAGACACGCCATATGTCTATTCAGTAAATCCAAAACAGTTGACCTAGTTATGTTTAAACGCCTACCGGTTTCTCTTATGAATATCCCACTAATATGACACTTAAAAATCTTTCCTTTCTCAAAGTCAGTTCCCTCCTGCCGAGACATTTTCACTCAACCTTACAGAGCGATATGGTCACGGTCAGCTGCTGGCTTATTTTTATGCCGTTTGCAGGCGTACTGCGCATCTTAACAACTCAGTGGATCCATTCATTTGCTTTTGAAGGGGTTTCGGTGTCTTTTGTCAATACATTGTTTGTCACAAGGGCGCGTATACGTTACTGTGATGTTGTCCCTGTGATTTTCATAGGGCGCACTGCGTGTATTCCATTCGCAAGCGATGTTTCCATTATTTTGATAAAACCCTGTACAAGTTTGGTCAATTTTAGCTACCCGCATAGGTTTGATTGTATGATTGCTTAACATCGTATTTAATCTGGTGCATAGACGAATCCCCATAGACTTTAAGCTCTAAACATAATAATCGTACTTTTCATTCTACTCCATGTAAATGTTTAATTCCAATTCCGTTCCCTTTTGAAGTCAGTTGATATACACCCTCTATGCATCGTTATATTTATCGCGACTTTTTCGTGGTATTGCGCATTATTTTTGCACAGCGTTTTTCTTGATGTTTGTATTCTTCCATATCTATCGAAGAATGGAACTTGTAAAAACATGTCGAATAATGTTAAAATTCCGCCATACGTAAATTCTTTCTTTCATGTTTGCAACAGAGGTGGAAAGGGGTCAAACATTTGGGACCGACCCGTGTCATAATTGGACCCTACCCGGAGATCACATAATTGAACCTGACACGGACAAATCTGCTTTGAGCTTAAACTCGAATATATCCTCATTAACATCATCATGTCAATCATTATCAATCCACTGCGCCTATAAATTTCTTCTACAACGGACTGTCTTTGGCCAGTCTCCTCCATCCACCCATCTCCCACGTGGTCTTCTTCTGGCTTTTTTACTATCTCTTGTAGTCCAGTCTAAAATTTCGGTTGTTCATCGGTGGTCCGTTCTCCTGGCAATATGTCTAGCCCATTGTAATTTAAAGGATGTTACTCTGATCGTGATGTTTTCAACATTTGGTATTTTTCTTATCCACGAGTTCCTTTTTTTACCTTTCTTGGTTACACCACGCATGCATCTCTGTCTGCTGCTTTAAGTTATTTGCAACCTTTGAATGTCTTTTTTAGTTAAGGTCTACGTCTCTGTTAAGTTCGTAAGCACTGGAAGGATGCACTGATTAAACACTTCTTTTAAAGACATAATGGCATACTTCTCCTAAAGAGTGTACTGTTTCTTCCAAAAAACTCTCAAACCAAGTTTTATTTGCTTCATCAATGTGACCCTCGCTTTATATCTGCTGTACACGGCAAATGTAGGAATTGGTTATCTCAAACTTTTCCCCATTAATTGATAAATCTTCATTCCTTGTGAAAACATTATACATCAGTTTTGTCTCCTGAAAGTTCATTTTTAATTCCCATTTCTTTACCATTCTCAGCAAGTTCCTGGGTCATGTTCTGCAGCTCTGAAGTATTATTTCAAAGACCTCTGAAGGGTTCTTTGAAATATGTTTTTCTATTCAAAAATAAAACTGAAATAAAACCGGGTCTAAATCGGGTCAGGAACATCTTGACCCTACCCGTTTGACCTGCAAGGATTTGTCGAAATGTTGACCCATTGACTCGGTGACCCGTAAGGAATTGTCGACCCAGTGACCCATTGACCCGCGACCATCTCTGGTATGTACAGGACCAATAATCTCCTTTAGTGGCGTTACGGTCTAAGCCTTAGCCTCTGACACCTCTTCCAAGTTAACCCGGATTTAGTCCTGGATAAGACATCGTTGGTGTACGTGTCTTGCGGCACTACCTGACGCCTTCCGCGGAACAAGTGGCCAAAAATTACGACGGCCGACTCCCTTATAATCATATGAGTTTCCCACCGTGGTCATTAAAACTCGGCAAAAAAATTCAGGGTAGGTAGTGTCGGGGTCACTACCGCTGAGGTTTTTTGGGGAAAACGTCTTACCCCGGAGGTGTTGTCGAGACGGGGTGTTTGTAGGGTTGGTAAGAAAGAAATGACAGCTACGAACTTGCATGTCTTTTATTTTATTTAATTCTTACAATGATGACGAATTTGTAAAATTTTGCTGAAGACAGGACAATGGTACGAGCAGTACGATATGTAAGACTTGCATGGTACACTTATATCTCTAGAGAACGTTAAGTCTATCGTGGTATTCTTAAAAGTTGTGAAGTCAGTTGTATTCGTGGCCAACACCGATCTGAATTTGTCGTTCAGAAATTGTTTCAGACGATCGTTCCACGCCTCAATGTTAAAGTACCCGGTGAGCAGAAGCGGTATATTGGGATCTCAGGGCCAGTCGCTAACTATTGTTCTGACATGGTCTGTGTAGTAAAGCATTAGTTGAAAGAGAAACATCTCTATGTAGTTGAGTGGTGTCTGTGGATGAATATAGAATAACACCAGAATGAGTTTTAAATGTTCGCTGATATGAATATCCTGCAGAAAATTGAATCCAGAATACTTGGGGCCGTCGTGAAACGGGTCTAGCGACACGAGTCCTGCACGTTTTCTGATTCGTGAAGACTCCCGTGCCACCATAGAGTCCACTACGCTTCTTCTTGCCAGTGCCACGACTCTTAGTGGGCTGTTGATCGTAGTCATCGCCGTGTCTGTCGCACTCTTTGGACTCAACGTGTTTGAAGTCGGGTATGTTGACGGGTTTGTCTTTATCCATCCAAGTCCCCGTGAGTGCCAAGTAGTCGGAGCGTGATACGTGAATCCGTTACTCTTATTCAACGTTGGCACCTTTCCTTGTTTTACTGATGTCCAGCCATTTGAGCACAACAAACTGTTGAACGTCTTCATCTGTGAATTCCTGTTGTAAGAATTGCAACATTGGGCCGTTTTTTTAAATAATTTTTGAACCATATGCGATCACAAATTCCACAAACAAAACCCAACTTGTTACAATAGAATGACTTTTCAAATTGTTTCGTCGCCAGACGCCAATGGGTTATAAACGCTAAATCTTGATTCTCAAGCGTTCTATCTGCTTGTATTTCGTCGCATTCCATCGGTTCTAACTCACTGTCGACATCCATTGCCTGTGAACTGGCGTTAGGCGTTGCGGGGTCTGCGCGACTGGTAATCGCCTCAACTTCTCAACGCTGCCTCATCCTCAGAATTCGTTCTCCTGCTATCATAGGGGCCTCTGTGGATTTCTCATTTATTCTTCTTTCACTTTGTAAGTGTTTATGGTAGGCATTTACCTTCTGGTTTTGAAGATATTTCGACATTTTAGAAATTTTAACGAACATTTGTCCAAGTTCAACACGTTGTCACTGTATATTTTTTCAAGTTCTTTCACTATTATCACTCTGAGTGCTTTATTTTATAGTACTCGTCGAGCTCTGTTAAACGACACCTCATAGTACTCGTCGAGCTCTGTTAAACGACAACGACACGTCCTACGCGTACGCGTTCCCGAGCTATACTAATTTTGCCGCGAGGGGAAACTAAGTTTTCCACTCCAACTTGGCAACTATTTTGTTACGTCACGCGCTCAAGGCTAACGTCGCGTAACATTCTTTGCTCTTTTAAACCGTGCATTGATTATTTCGATATGCGTCATAGTTTTAAAGTTAAGATTTGTCTGGTATACACAAAATCGTAACATCGACTTTTGCATAGTTTCCTCCCATACCGGACCAGCGGGGTAAGACATTTTCCGTCAAAAATGGCCCAGGAAACGTTGCGGAGGTCGTAGTTGTTACCCTGCTGCAAAAGAGACACCGCGAGTGTTCTATTTGACGCACAACGTCAAATGCGGTCGCATAGTTTGCTGAACACTCAGAATCAATTTGATTCAATTTTGTTGAGAACTCCTGCGGAGAAAGTTTGTTTTTCTATAATTAACTGCCCTGAGAAGCAGTATATATTCGCAAACAAAATCTCCTCCTAATTGTTTTAAAAAGAACTGAATGAAGCTTTAATTAAAGATTGCGAGAATTCTCCATCCAGAATTAGAATCTGTAATCCTATATCCCTTCACGTGATTCGCGATTAGTCGTCTATGAAACCTTACTCTAATGGAAGCCAAATTGAACGAGAACTGCGGAATTAGTAAATAAGGGAAAACATTTTAATAAGAAGCACTGATGAAAATGCTCACTTTCGAACATATATTGCGCGTTTAATGTAGCAGCTCATTATAAGCTTTAGTCTTTGTTAGGCAACCTTTCAATTAGTTTTACGTGCATATTGAGTTTCATGGAATTCACTTCAGCAAGAGCCGTGGTTCTCACATACACGAGCTGACAGAAAATATTCAAGACAAAAACTTTCAAAATTAATGGAATACGAGCCTTCGATTGCAAGTGCACATAAAAATAGCATCTTCTGAAACTGTTATGTTCTTCAGAGAAATAATTAATCGATGTTGTTCACTTGCAGAATACAAGAAATGTTTTAAGGTCTCTAATATCCAAATAATAACTTGTGAGCTTATATAAAACTGCGAGAATAAACAATGAGAGAAATAACGAACTACGGGTATAGAACAAATACAAATGAGACACGTGGCATTCTTTCCTACGCACACAACTACCACTTTCAGATGGCTTTGTAAACAATTCACTACAAAGTTTTCACACGTGCGCGAAAATAGAGACATTCGTAACTGAAATTGTCTTCCAGCGGACATTCCGCAATTGACGGACACCATCACATCCGCATAGCGGAACAACTGAACATACATTTTGATCGTTTTAACAGTTGATTCCATTCATAACACATCGAATTGAGACTGTTTTTAAGGTAAAGTTGATTCCATTCATAACACATCGAATTGAGACTGTTTTAACAGTTGATTCCATTCATAACACATCGAATTGAGACTGTTTTTAAGTTTAACAGTTGATTCCATTCATAACACATCGAATTGAGACTGTTTTTAGGAAAACCTACCTAATAGGCCCGCAACACCTTATTAGGTAGGTTTTCCTAATAACTTACTACTTCATTGTATGTGTGTGAAATAATATATGAACGTGTTTTTCATAAATAATTTTGTGAGAATCCTCAGAAATGTGCAAACATACCTAAACGCAACCTTGAAAATTCACGAGAGAAAAAATATATATTCACAAATAGAAGAAAAAGATTTTTACACGTCACAGGTACTTTTAGCTTATATGTATTTATTTGTAGTATATTATCCTTATGATATATTGTAGAAAGTATAAGATAAAATGTTTTTGATCCACTATAGGTTCTTTGTAGTGTATTTCTCCTCTTTTTTCTACCATTCTCTCTCTCTCTCTCTCTGCGGACTGATTTATAGTCTTGACCAAAAATAAATTTTGCTTTTCTTTCGACTTCATCTGAAGAAACTATAGCTACCTGTTTCGACTTACATCGTAATTCTTAATTAAACTACGTAGTTAAAAGTAAAACTGAGGATTTCTTTTGGTGGTCATTTCAACTAATTGCTTTATTCCACCCTTAGGGAAATCTGGGAGTCTGTCATTCTAAGAGTTATTTTCATCAAATATACACCACGAGGTATTGCCACCTGGCCATGGATCCTGCTTCTGTGACGTGCCTGCTCCGCAGGACGCACACGACATAAAGGCAGATAGCAGCGAGAACGAACGTCTTTGTAGCTCAGTTGGTACAGCGATTTGTTCCGGAATAAGTGGACTCGGGTCCGATCCCCAGCGTGGACCAAAAATGACAGAAATATACTTCGTTATAATGGCGCCCGAACTTCCCGGATGACCCAGCCGTTAAAGATCTCGCAATGGTGTAATATTCTTTCCACACCGCGAGATAGGAAAAATAAGAGAATCCCTACTTCAGCGCTTCGAAAAATAAATGTGTGTGGCGTTGCATTCCACACACCAGATTGGCTAGGAGTCCTCAAGTGCACGTTCTACAGCGGATGGCTGCCTGCAACGATACATGGTCCCGGCTGACCTTTGGACCATACCCCCGGCCCTCTTTTAAGGGGGGGGATGTGACATGCCTGCTCCGTAGGACGCACAGGACATAAAGGCAGATAGCAGCGAGAACGAACGTCTGCGTAGCTCAGTTGGTAGAGCGACATGTTCCGGAATAAGTGGACTCGGGTTCGATCCCCGGCGTGGACCAAAAATGACGGAGAAATTTACTTCGTTATACTTCTCCAAGTCTGTCGCATCGATATTACGTACAATGCTGGTGCTGTAATCTACGTATTCATCGGTTTGCTCATTTAAAGTTCTCTTAACCTGCTACTTAGCATTTAAGGAGTTGCCACATATACGGTAGAGTTTGCGGTGTGCATACATCATTAGAACTATATTTAGTTTTACGGATTAAACTTGTTTTTCTACTAATCTAATCTGATTTCTGCTTTTTCCTTTGTTTGCTAATCAGTGTTGAGGAAATTTCAGAGTTTTGATTCATCTCTAAAGTGAAGTAAGTACATTATTTCTTTGCGAACACAAAAGTTTATTTCTCAAAAAGCTGCAAAATGAAGTTACAAATTCACTTATGAAGTTTCAGCTTCACCAAGGGCTCTCAAATCCTTTCTCCATGAGTAGGTTGTAAACAACATAAAAGTAAACGAAAAATCAAAATGTATTAGAATTATTATACACATATCGTTTTTAAATGAGTTTCCCCAAACCTTCAGAGTTTTGTACAGACAGAGGCCTGAATTTGTGAAAACTACGATGTGTACGTTTAGACGTTAGACTTAAATTCCAAGTTATAATATTGAAAATAAGATTACAACATGTAATCGAGTATTTACAAACTAATTATCGTTCCTTAAGTAACATATTTGCATTTTTATGATTTCGTTTAGCTATATCCTTCACGCTCCTATCATTTTTTCACGGACCGACTGCAAAATACGCTGTATTTGAAAAATTGATTACAAATAATTCACGAAGTAGAAAATAGTTCATATTTGAAAGCTAGATAAATTAAAATATTAATTCCGGAAACCAAAATATAAATACGGCCTTAAAAGACTAAAATACAGGTTAAAATACAATCATTAGTTAGTGTACATTAAAGACATTGAAGTCACGTTAGAAAAGAATGTGTTAAATATCGTTTCGTACATTTATACTCCAACTGAGAATAAACCACTGTGTACATTCTGTGAATAATATATACACGGTTGAGTCACATTATTGTGACCACCAGCTAAAATCCTGAGTAACCGTCGCGTGCAGTGCGGACAGCAGCTAAACGATCTGGGAGTGACTCAATAAGGTCCTGGAAGGTGTTCACATATATGTGGAGCCATGCTGACTGCAGTGCGTCTGCACAGCTGCTGGAGGATGCGTGGTGCATGATCTATAGAGCAAACAACACGATCGAGGTGGTCTCGCAGATCCTCAATTGGGTTTAAGTCTGGGAAATTAGGGGTCCAGAGAAGTACTTTGAAGTATTCATCCTGCTCTTACAACAACTCTCGGACATTTACAGCTGTGTGACATGTCGCATTGTCATTCTGGAAGATCCCATCCTCCCCAGGGAAGACAATCAGCATGTATGGGTGTACGTGGTCTGCAAGGATGGATTCATAATGAATTCAGTCCATAGTGCCTTCCACAGGTATGAGTGGGCCCAGAGAATGGTACGAAAACATTCCCCAGACCATAAGGCTGCCCCCACCAGCTTCTGTTCTTCCAGCAATGGTTGAAGAGTGTTTGTTTTCCGATGTTTCTCACTTTATACGGCAACGTCCATACGATCGATAAAGCAGAAAGCGTAACTCATCGGAGAAGGCAATCCTTTGCCAATCAGGGAGGTTGAATTCCATACTGCGTGCAAATGTAAGCCTTTTCTGCCGATGCACCTTCGTTATCATAAGACCACCCGTCTGCATCGGAGCCCCGTACGCAGCAGGGTTCGCTGAACTGTCATTTTAAACACATTTCCGGTAGCCCCCTGGTTCATTCGGCCAGTGAGTTGCTCCACTGTAGCTTGTCAATCGGCCCTCATGCACCTTCGCAGCCGACGTACACCTCTCAAATCAATGGCACGTGGTGCTCCACAGTTTTCACGTCGTTTATTCGCAATAGTGCCATTTCTCCAATCACGATACACTTTAACCACAGCAGCACGCGAACAGTTCACAAACTGCGCTGTTCCAGAAATACTTCCACCCTTAGCTCTGATAAATCTCTCCTTGTATCCATGACAGCAACGAGTTATATGTTTTCAGAATGCCTACAGCGCACCTTATGGACATTCCAAGCCAGCTCACGACGCGTGACTTCATTCATTGGCTACGCGCTGTTGACGACAAAGTAGGAGGTGGTCACAATAATGTGACTCGACTCTGTATATACTTCATGTGCTAGTATATTATATTACTCATTTTAACACACCATTGTAGGTTCATTATTAACAGGATGTCATATCCCAAGGAAAGAAAAAAATGAAGGGGCGTTTGCAGTTTTGACGTGTGTAATAGTTAATAGCTCTATTTTCTAACACTCCAAAAACCACACTACAACAAATTACTAAAAATAGAAGCTTTACACAAGAACCGATCACGGGTTTTTAAAGCAGCGGAAGGACTTTGAGATAATGACAAAATTACTCACATAAAGCGTCTTATTACTATTTAATAAAAATTATCGATCCTGGTGCAACTCATTCTTCGAAATAATATTTTTTCTCTGATGATTATTTTCCCTCCGCAAAAGAGGAAATTCCTTTGTTCTCGTCGATATTTTATGAAATCCTTTGTATGCTAAAATCCCTTGCATTGTTTGACTAAATAAGTATTTATGCTATTGTCAGAAAAAGAAGTGAATCTAATGTGTGTATTTCTCTTTCATCATTCAATATTTCATTAACAATTCATTCTTTTGTATTTTAACGTTTTATTCGGTTAGTTTGAATATTCATTTTAATGCCACGCCACGGTCGTTTGCTATAGATTTGTTGATTAGTTTTATGAAAATCTTATACATGTGGATTGAACAAACGATAAATTATTCTTCCGAAATCTGTCAGTGCCATTTTCATTTTAGCTTAAGTATGAATTGCTTTATGTATTCTAATATCTTATTTCCTACCACACATTGTTGCAGAATAAAATCAGCATTCGTTGAAAGTCATTTCACGAGTTTATGCAATTTTAAATCTCATGTTCAAGGAAAAAATAGGAAATGGTGAAAAATTATAAATATAGAAAAGATATGTAATTGTAAGACATATAGAAATGATACATTAGATTCCAACCGAATTATTTTTTTCTTCTATTGGTAATTCTCTCCATAATTCACCCGCAGGATAAGGTTGGCCTTATCTTGTTCTCAATTACTATTCTGATCAAGTTCTCCCTCAAGACTACCATTACCCAAATTGGAAGTCTTATGTAGTAGTCGCTTTCGGAAAATGAGAAAATGAAAATGGAGAAAAGACATTTGTCTGGGGACCATGTCAATCCAAAGCGTCCAAGAACAGGAATCGAAAACGATGAATTACGACGCTGTAAGAAGAAAAACATCTTTCTCGTGAATCAAATCTGAATGCCACAGAGAGGGGGCTGTTCTTCGTGCCTTTTGTTGCTTCCTAGATTAGTGGATTGGAAGGAAACGAGATCGTGTTTTAGTCGATAGGGGGTCTTGCCAGCGAATATAAAGCTCGCTCACCTTTTTCTTATTAAGGTAACTAAAATAGCATGATAAATTATTTGATGGTTAAAAGAAAATATCTGGCTTTACGTGAATAAAATCTTTTCGAAACGCAGATGAATTACGTGAAGTGAAAGGAAATCTCGCAATAATTATGCTGACATACACTGTGAGAAAGAAATGTCCTGAATTCACGGACATTTTCTGAAAGTAACGTGCAGCAAAGTGTCCGTTTTTAATGACATTTCCGTCACAGAATGTACTCCTAACGGACATAATCAGACAGGACGTACATTGGAGTGTCGGATAAAAAAAACCAGGTAGGCTCAGTTCTGATTGAGCCGTCAGTTTAGAAGATAAGACTACGATCGGTGGGATTTTTGTTTGGCGGCGGCTTCTTTCAAGCGGTACTCTCTAGTTCGCGGTGTTGCAGTCTTCTTGGGCTTCTTACATTTTTCTCATCACTTGCTCTTGCCTCTCGTTTTGATTTTCTCCACTTTTGATTTCATTCTGCGAATTCCGCGGCGTGGTCAAAAATTTTAAACCGTTATCACGAAAACAATTTTTTTTAATTTTAGTTTAAACCACTGCGATGTGTTCTTTTATATATTTGAACGGATATCGTCGACAGCTTTAAAACGATAATAAGCATAGTCCTTTTGCACTCTCGATTATCCAGATAAACCGCGAATTGTCAAAAGTGTTCACAGGTTCACAAGAAAACGCATTTTAAAATGTTCAGTTCAAGCCACTGCGAAATGTTCTTCATATATTTGAATATATATCGTAGAGGGCTTTAAAACTACACCACGCAGAGTCGTATTACGCTCATGGTTGCCGAGACAGACTTAGTCAAACGCAGCCGCACACCCAGAAATATTGAATCATCTCCCCCGCGCACAGAGGGCGAGGGGAGCGTCGCACCCAAGATGTATTTAGTAGTACACGAATTGGACTCCATGCTATTTACGAATATGCTAAAACGATTAGTGTGCTACTGGTATTTTTAACGCTATAATGATTTCAACTAGGAACTATTTTTGCCACAGGAGGTCAACCGTTAGTCGCCCAATAATATCTGCGGAGTTAGATGTACACTGAAAAGCAATTGAATTAGAGACAGCCGGCGTTATGCAAATGTGGAGCTGTGGGCGCAGCCCTGTTAACGGAAAGGACATGACGTATGCAGCGATTCAACAATATAAGGAGTGATGCGACGTGAATCAGTAAGAATTGGACGCAGTATGGGCAAGACGAAGAATCTAAGCGCATATGATCGTGGGCAAATTGTCGGGGCCCGGTCGCTCCATCTCGGAAGTCGTGCAGGCACTGGGATTTTCACGAGCCACGGTGCCACGGGTGCACTGTGAGTACATCGAATCCAGTAAAACCATCCCTGGAAGGGTCAAATGCCGTGGACAACAGCGTGTGGATGAGCGGGGTCATCGTCGGCTAGCTCGCATTGTAACAACGGATAGGCGGGTCACAGTGCAAGAAATCACTCTGCAATTTAACGCTGGTTCACAAATACGTGTCAGCAGCCACACCATCTAGAACCATCTCTTCGCTATGGGGTACCGAAGCCATCGTCCCACGAGGGTACCGCTGATGACCGCACATCACAGGGTGCAAAGATTAGCATGGGCGCGGGAACATCGCCACTGGACCCTAGACATGTGGAAAAAGGTTGCCTGGACTGATGAGTCGAGATTCATGTTGGTACATGCGGTTGGCAGGATACCAGTACGGCGCAAACCACATGAAGCGATGGATCCTTCTTGCCAGCAAGGTACTCTTAAAACTGGTGGAGGTGGCATTCTTGTCTGTGGACTGTTTACATGGACTGAAATGGGACCTCTGGTACGTGTGACATCGTCCCTCATAGGTCAACGTTACCGGGATATCCTGGACTACCATTTGCTCCCGTTTGTGCGTCTTCAACATCCCACTGGGGACCTCATCCTGTAACAAGACAATGTACCGTGTCATCGCTCCCGAATTGTATCCGAATGGTTGTATGAACATTCTACCGACGTGACCTTGCTTCCTTGGCCAGCTATGTCACCTGATCTCAATCCCATCGAGCACATCTGGGATGCCACCGAGAGAGATGTTCGAGGCTTTGACGCCTGCTCCATCAAATCTTCGTGAACTGTGGGAGCTTGTTCGGGGGTCGTGGATCCGTATGGCTTCCCAACGCTTCCGGTGTCTTGTCGAGTCCATGCCAAGACGAATCGCCGCCGTCATCAGGGCGAAAAGTGTTGCTACACCTTACTAGACAGGTATCTCTAATTCAATTGCTCTTCAGTGTAGTCTTCCGTAAAAAAAAAACAGCTTTTTTGCGTAGGACAATTCCAAGACGTAAATATACTTATTTTCTGCTGGGCAGTTTTCTTGTGCTGCTGATGACTGAAAGAACGTACTGTGGGGAATCAAAGGAGACATGAAGCGCATCTGGCGCCCCATGCGTTGAACTTGCTACAAGTTTAAAATATTGATTCTATTGTGTCATTAGCGGAAACAGGGGCTTAAAGCTGCTGAAACAGTGTAAAAAATGAACGAAGTTGGTTAAAGGCGAACGCCTGGCGGTTACTCAGACCGCGCAAGCATGGTGATTGATAATTTGAGCTTAAAAAGAAAGAAATGTTCGAGTAGACCCTCTGTCGTTGATTCGGACTCTCTACAAGCGGCTGTGGAAGAGCATGCACGAACAAGCACTCGGAAGTTATCGGGAGAACTTAAAGTTTCTAAATCTGCTATCGCTGAGCACCTGCCCAAGATCGAAAAGGTTTATAGGCGATGCCGTCACGTGCCTCATGAGCTCAGCTGAGCTCAAACTCCACGAGGTGTCAAGGTATGCAAGGGACTGCTCAGAAATTCACGAGCAACTCAATTTATCAAACGAACAGTTACTGGGGGTGCAAAGTGGTTATACTGCGTAATCCAAATTCTTCACAGTAGTGGCTGAACAGAGGCGAACCAGAATAACCTACCCCCCAAACGCGGATGTTTTGAGAAAAAAAATCAGAAGGTGTCTGGTGGAATTATGAAGGCGTAATTCACTTTGAGCTCATTCCGAATGATCGGTCTATAAATGCCAAACTGTATTCTCAGCAACTGGACAGGATGTATGACAAACTTCAACAGAAATATTCTGCCTTAGTCAACCAAAAACGAGCACTGCTGCGGCAAAACAATGTAAAACTTCATACCGCTAATCGGACCTATGTTAAACTTCAAGAACTTCACGAAATCGAAGTGCTACCTCATCCACCATACAACACTTACCTTGCCCCATTAGATTACTACTTATTTCGGGCGATGGCGCATTTTCTCAGCGGCAAGGAGTTGACTAATTTGAACGATGTCGAACGCGAGTGTCAAGCTGCCTCCAAACCGAAATCGTGGTACTGTGAAGGAATTTAACTGATAAACAGATGAGTTTAAACTATTGAACATGATGGCATGTTCTTTGAAATTTTACTTGGATTCTTTTGAGGTTCGGGCTGAGTAAACTGTTGTATCAAAAGCGTTGTATTTTCCGGAAACTCCAATATTATACTTTAACCTTCCTTTTCAGTGCGTGTGTGTGTGTGTGTGTGTGTGCGTTTTACGTAAATTTGGTTACTTCTCGGCTAAAGATTTTCTTACTGAGCCGCACATTAGTTTCCTGAAGAACTGGTGCTTTCGGCAACACTGACAGTGCGTCTAATGAAAATTAAAAGCGAGAATGAGACTGTTGCGTGTGGAAATATGTAAACGCCCAAATTATTGATTGTAGATAAATTGTGGAAATCGTTATAACAGTATATGAGCTAGCTTTTAATTGAAATTGATAATTTTCAATTAAAAGCTACGTAAAGATAAAGCATATTTGCATCTTCTGTTTTATGTTCGAAGAAATGCTTCACGCAACTGTAGATTCTTTCGGCACTGGCCATTGATTTAAATTAATCAGATTTGGTTGAATATATGTTCCACGAATAATTTCATAAGGACTTTAATAAATTAAGCCGTAACTGTTGGTAAAACAAAGCATAAGTACATCTCATAGCAGTCGTAAACATTGTTTATACGCGCGAGGTAAGAGTCGTCGCTTTTTATTATTTTACATCTCTGCGTTTTGTACAGACGGTGGCAGGTGATAAGTTCCTGGAAAATCATCTGGTGAGAGAGAAGGATTTGTAATGTTCACACACGTTTTATGTCCTTCTTTCTTCTGCTATGTATTTTTCGCAAGTAGTGTGCGTTGTGTTCTCTAATATTCCATGCCTATTTTGTTACGGGTCACACTTTAAGAACTTCATTTATTTCTATTCCGTGTGCGTGATCCTATATCATTTAAACATGCATACCTAAGTGCAAATGTCATCCTCACCTTCATGTGTTAGGTTACCTTATTTAAAGGTGAGTCAGTTTATTCGCGTACAATAGCTTCCGAAGTATTTGAAGTTATTGAAGAATGGCGCTATAAGTATATCGAAATGAAGTGTAAAAACATAAACATCCGATACATATATTGTAACAAAATACACTGCTGGCCACCCAAAATGCAACACCAACAAGGACATGAGAAAGCAAAGCCAGATTTACTGGACATATAACAACAGACACAAAGATGTAACGATTGAGCTTACAGGCCCGTGCGACTTGCGGAACACGATGACATCAATAGTTCGTGTGGCCCTCATGGCTGGCAATAACGGCAGATACACGCCGCGGCATCGAACGAAAGAGGCTTTGGATGTGGGCTTGGGGTATGTCGGTCCAGGCTGCTTCCACACGTTGCCACAGTTCATCAGGCGTAGCCGCGGGTGGTACTTGCCGGGCCACTCGGTTGCCGATCAGCGACCAGACATGTTCCATGGGCAACATATCGAGAGAACAGGCGGGCCACGGCAGCAGTGACACCTGGTGGGCCATGAAGATTTATTGCACGATGCGTAGCACGTGCGGGCGAGCATTGTCCTGTTGAAACGTGGCCGCTGGCAGGTCCTGCAGGTAAGGGAGGACTTCAGGCTCCAAAACGTTGGAGATGGTGCAGTGGCTGTTGAGTTTACAAGCAATGCGCACCAGAGGGGTGCGGATGTCATATCCAAACGCGCCCCAAACCATAACGCCAGGCAACGGACCGGTATGGCGATGCATAATGCAGGCGTCATACAGTCTCTCGCCGCGGTGCCGCGACATGCGGATCCGACCATCGTGGTGTTGCAGGAAGAAGAGGGATTAATCGGAGAAGAAAATGACGTGCCATTCCGTAGTCCAGGTGCTGCGCTCAACGGCTCACTGCCACCGCACTCACCGGTGGTGTAACGTCAATGGTAATCGGAGCAATGGACGCCATGCGACAAGTCCCCGCTCCTGCAGACGACGTTGAACGGTACGTGTTGACACAGGTTTTCGCGCAACACACCCTAATTCCTGCGCTAACGTTCGTGATGTGGCGGTGCGAGCCGTCAAAGCCCGCCGCACAACATGACGGTCCTCTCGATCGGTGGTGTGCCGCGGCTGCGGCAATCGCTCACGTCCGTTCGTCCGTCGCTCCTGCACCCACAGAATCAATACTCGCCTCACTGTGGCTGGATGTCGTCCCACACGGGCGCCGATGTCTCGGTACGATAAACCACTGTCACGATAAGCCACTATTCGTCCTCTGTCGAGCTCCGAAACTTGCTGGAATGACTGGCGTATTCTGCGGTGAGGCATCAGGCAGCTTGCCACTCACAGGTCCGGCAGCACAACACACTTCCACTGCTTGCACCCCGCCTTCTGTGCACCCTTCTTATAGTGCTTCTCGGTGGCTTGCCGGGCGCACATGATTTGCATATGCCCTCCAATGCTTGTCGTTTGCATGTCTTCTCGCTGGCGTCGTATGCTACGAATTTCAGGCCAATCGGATGCTTCCTTCTTGGTGCTGCATTTTGGGTGGCCAGCAGTGTAATTTTAACAGTTTTCACAAAAGTGAATACGTTTTTTACACGGGTTCAAACGGAGGAATAAAGGTAACAATAGTATGATAATCTCCCTTTTTTCATTACTTCTTTTTCGCTGCTGTTGTAGTTTAATATAATAACAACAGTCCAGTTATTATATTAAACTACAACAGCAGCAATGTAAAAACATGAAAACACATTACATGCAATTGCAGCCAATTTTGAGGGAAATGATGCTTTGGAAAACTAGCACAGCAAACGTACTGTGTGTCCCAAAATCTCATTTGATCTAGAGCACCATTTTTCTTTTACTAAATATAACGAAGGGTTCATCAAAGTGCGACGTTCAGTTGAAATGTTGAAAAGAGGCAGCGCAGCTGAAATCTTCTCAAATTACAAAAAGTGGTTCTTGATAAAACTGTGCTTTTCCATTTCAAAGACAAGTTAAAATCCAACTATTCAAGAAGGAAATGAGCAACATCTGTGGAATCCCTTCCACCATCGCAAGCGTCACTAAAGTAATTGTGTTTATTCTTGTTCTCAAAGACTACAGGCTTGTGACAATTATACGTATTAAGATAATACAACGTAATTTGTCACAAATATTCATTTTTTCAAGTCCACCATGGATTCGCTGGATATTGACCTTGCTTCATCAGGACGAATGACACGTAAGTATTCAAATTGTATATGATATTATAAACGGTGTTTACAGTCACGTGGTTTGGTTAGTTGCTTCCACGCGCTTGATAGAAATGGGGTGGATGCCATGTCAATAACAAGTTGCGAAGACTTTTGATATACACTGACGGAAAAAAATCCCAACACCAAGAAGGGGTTGTATTAGATGAACAACAGTTGGTAGGCGGTGAGAGTACATCTGTAAAATGACGTCTATGCAAATTTCGCGCTCCGCGCATATGTGTTGCCCTGGTTGCGCCCCTCGGAACATGCAAAGCGGGTTTGCTGTAAATACGCGCTGTAACGTTCGTGAGTGTTTGTTATCGTTGATAATCGACGTAAGGTGTTGATGTTAGTCAAGAATGCCTTTAAGAAGACGAAGAAACCATTATTAACAGCTCACGGAGTTTAAACGAGGTCGTGTAATAGAGCTACGAGAAGGTGGATTTTCTTTCCGCAGTATTGCAGAACGACTTGGCAGGAATGTAGCCACTGTGCATGATTGTTAGCAGCGGTGGTGAAAGGAAGGTACTGCCTCAAAAAGACCGGGTTCCGGCCGGCCACGTGGCACTACTGAGAGGAAAGACTGCCGTGTACAGCGTATGGCCGTGGCGCATCGTACCGCGTCTGCGGTAGCAATTCGAGCTGCAGTTACCACCACAGTGACAGAACGAACTGTTACAAACCGGTTACTTGAAGGACAGCTCCGAGCCAGACGCCCTGTAGCGTGCATTCCACTTACTCCAAACCACTGCCGTTTGCGACGTCAGTGGTGTCAAGCTAGAGCTCATTGGAGGACGAATTCGAGATCTGTTGTGTTTTCTGATGAAAGCCGGTTCTGCCTGGCTGCCAGTGATGGCCGTGTGTTGGTTAGAAGGAGGCCAGGTGAGCGCCTGCAGCTTACCTGTCTGCGGCCGAGACACACTGGACCTACACCTGGAGTTATGGTCATGGGAGCAATTTCCTATGACCGCAGGAGCACTCGCGTGGTTATCCCACGCACCCTGACGGCACAGTTGTACATCGGTCTGGTGATTCAACCTGTTGTGCTGCCATTCATGAACAGCATTCCAGAGGGTGTTTTCCAACAGGATAACGCTCGCCCGCATACCGCTGTTGTAACCCAACATGCTCTACAGAGCGTCGACATGTTGCTGTGGCCTGCAAGATCACCAGATCTTTCACCAATCGAGCACGTATGTGACATCATTGGACGACAACTCCAGCGTCACCCCCAACCAGCATTAACCGTCCCTGTATTGACCGACCAAGTGCAATAGGCATGGAACTCCATCCCACAAACTGACATCCAGCACCTGTACGACACAATGCATGAACGTTTGCGTGCTTGCATTCAACATTCTGGCAGTTACACCGGTTATTAATGTACCAGCATTTCACATTTAAAATGGCTCTTCTCGCGCTTACAATAAGCTGTGATCTTGAAACCTTAATCGATTAAATATGTTACCTATACAAATGTATTGCCGCCATTTCATTCCTCTACAGCTATTTTTTCGTGGTGTTGGGATTTTTTTCCGTCAGTGCATATGGAAAGCTTCCAAAATATAAAGTTTGGTGGTTTAATTTGGCTTGTCAATTAGTCTTGCTTCTTCAAAGAGAAACGTATGGTCCTTTTAATTTCTTTTCTTTTTTTAATTTCTCTTTGAAGAAGCAAAACTTATTGACAAGCCAGATTCAACCACAAAACGTAATCTTTTGGAAGCTTTCCATATATATCAGAAGCCTTCGCAACTTGTTAATGACATGGCATCCACGCCATTTCTATCAAACGCGTGGAAGCATCTAACCAAAACTGTAAATACCATTTATGATGTCATATACAATTTGAATATTTACGTGCCATTCGTCCTGATGAAGCTAGGTCTGTACCCAGCGAAACCATGGTCGACTTGAAAGTAAATATATTTGTGACAAACCAGGTTGTATTCTCTTAATTGTGTTTGTTTGTTTGGTGGATTGATTTCAGTAAATGCCTTTAAGTAAAGAAACTCAATAACTGAATATTTGGAAAATATATGGGCAGAAAATTCATGAAAGTTACAGACAGGCCTAAAAGTTAGAAAACTGATGAAGATGCATCACGGTCTCGTAGAAAATCATCGGATTCGCCTCCGGGTTTGACTCCCCAGCAAGGCATAGGCCCTGTGCCACCGGTTCTTTCCAATCTCGGGAAAATGTGATATCTAGTTAGTGACGAGTGACTACTCAGAGCCTTTAGTGCTCAACAGGATCACTAAAAACTGAAACACGCACATATAAAAAACAACTTTGACTTTGTTTCGAAGCAAATATCTTGAACCACTGCAGCTCTTCGAAGAGGTTTTTTACACAGATTTTCTCCAGGAAGGGATTCATGCTAGTGATGAGTAGTATCACACAATGTACGGTACCGAAGCAACAGAAATGCTTGCCGAAAACTTAGTCATCAGTTATCAAGGAATACAATCGAATTGTTTCCTCAAGAGAATTTTTAGTGAATAGATACTAAACGCCGAGACAAGACTTATTCGTATAAAAGTATGACGACTTCACAAACTTCTGTTTTAATACATGGTTGCAAAAGGTTTTTGCTTTTGAAATGTGTTTCATATATACTCAGGTACACAGCTCTGTCATTAATATTGGGACACCTGCATATCTACAAATTATCTTTATTTACAGATTGTGTATTATGTGCTGAAACCTATGGTCTATATGAAGACGGTTCCAAGTCTTCATTGAATACTCTCCACTAGTTCTGTGTAACCCGCTCCGGTGGCGCAGTGGTCTAAGCGCTGGCTGATGGCCATTCTTCCGTAATAGCTCCAGTTTCGGGTCCCTGTGAGGCATGGGTGTTGTATTTGCCTTACGACACTGGATTTTTCCCTTCGCTGGAACCATTGACCCTAAATTAGGGACGGGCGACTGCTTATGGCTCATGGAATTACTGACGATGAAGTTAAACCCTCAAACAAAAACAAAAAAGTTACATATGAATGTCTTGCTATACGTTCCTGCATTCGGGCTCCACAGAAGTGGCCATTTCAACTTTGTTTGTTGGGCGATATTTCCTATCTCGATAATCATTTCGTTCCATGCGCCAGAATTCGGAGCACAACTGTCCAGCTTTTCGATGCCGATGTCCTCAAACTAATCAGTAAGAACGAGAGTAGTTTAATACAGTGTATTTATTGTCCTGCTGATGGAGGCATGGGCGTTCCCCTTAGTACTCTCATAATGTTGTTAATGCATGATTGTACAAGGTATCTAGGTGGAGTTCAGAATTCATGGATCTATCGAAAACGACTAATGAGATCAAGAGAACTACGATAAACAGCTGCATACCACCACGTTACTTGAAGCAAACTTTTTTGTTTCGAAGACACAGTCCGGAAATAACCACTTTTCCGGAATTCGCCACACCCAGGAGCTATTATCAGAGAGGTAGACTATGTATAGTGACTCTTCAGGCGAAAGCACAGGTTTTCATTGGTCTACACTCCAAGATTGGCATTCCTTAATACACGATAATCTGCGTGTGCCATTAAGAGACTTGATTAGTGGCTTGTGAATGGCTGTTCGATCGTGCTAACCCAAGTCCTACAACGTTCTACCATCTGTGCCTGTGCAAACAACAGTCCCAATAGTCTCACATATGGTTTGCGTAACCGGATACAATGTTGATTTGCGTTCTGGGCTGATTGTTCCTTGCAGAGCTCTCCTGTCAAGCTTTGTTAGCTTCGGAGATTTACCAGGTCGTTTCTTGGAAGAAACCAACAATTGTCGTATCACACAACAATTGTCCTACGGACTTTCAATGTCACTGAAATATAACATACGTGAGCGATTCCTTATGTTGACGCTTATTATCAGTCCGTACCAGAAACCATTTAAATCTGTTGTTCCGGGATCTTACATTCATATTCGTCGTATCCATACGAGCGCATTTATAGTTGGATCTGTGAGGGTGCTTACGTAGGAACTAATTCGACTATAAGCAGAGAGGTATGCGGATATTAATGTAGGGCAAGCGAGCCATACGAATTACAGTTATACTCAAAAGAGTATAGTGAAAGATGTTAGTCATATAGACATAAATCAAGCTTTTCTTTCCATTTAACGTAATCACAAAAAAATTAAAATTCGATCTTCCTGGTACGAAAGTCGAATCCGCATCTCACGATTTGCGCTCGTGTATGCTAACCATTACACCACCCAGGACAATGTAATCCAAACAGCTGAGGAATTTAATCTGAAACGTCAGACTTTGATGTCACTGCACCAGTCGAAACAAACCTGTCTCATCATTGTGCTAAGTTAGATCACCAGCAATGAGTAAATATGAGCAATACCAAATTTTCAAATTTCTGTGGTTACGTAACATGGAAAGAGCAGCTTTTTATGTATATGCTAATTATTTCATGTGTTTCCAACTTGATGTTAAATATATTGTTCACATCGTACGTTTTGAACACAACTGTTCTGATCAGATTCCTAAATATTTCTGTGAGCAAAAAAAAGTTCTAATCTTTGTTAAGGTGAACGTTAAGTAATTTTGCTTCCTATACTTCCAATGGAAAAACGTCTGTACACATTTTCTTCACAATTAATGCGTTCCCAGGGATGAAACTTTGAACGTCGATTAAAATAGCTTCATATTATAACTTGGAATAATTAATATTTTCTAAAACATAACCATAATTATATTAAAAATCAATAACTTTTTCTTTGGTGGTGTTGAAACCAGAAAAATGAGAGCGTGACCTGTACTTTGATGACGTCAGTAGACAAACAAATGTTGGATTGCATAATTATGGTTATGTTTTAGAAAATATTAAGTATTCCAAGTTATAAAATGAAGCTATTTTAATCGATGTTCAAATTTTCATCCTTGGGAACGCAGTAGTTATGAAGAAAATGTGTAGAGAAGGTTTTCCATTGGAAGTATTGGAAGCAAAATTACTTGACGTCCACCTTAAGTGTGCCAAGAAAAACTTAATACTTCGCGAAGGATGACGCTAGTTCTAGAACAAATTGGGTAAGCACCAATTTCGGATCTTTACCGCATATACCCACGTGTAAGCCTTAAATGTTTACATTAAAAAAAACAGAAGTAGTACTTACACTTATGTGTAAGCTCTTAATATCTAGTACTTACGTGTAAGCTCTAAATTTTTACAATTTTGTCCAAAGAAAAGAAAATTGTCGGCTTATATTCAAGTTAGTTAAAAAAAGTGAATTACAATAGCCAGTTGAGAGATTTTTTTCTTCAGTTACTTTTCCTAAGAAATGACGTACTTTACTATTCCTTGTAGTCTCATCTTGCTGTATCAGTCTATACGAGAAAGCAGTTTTCCTTTCTTCTTTTAAAGTTTGTTTCCCTCGCAAAATGAACTTTCAAAATTGGTGCATATCAGATCGCTGCCGTTTATTGTGACCTGCAAAATTTCTTTCACGACAGGATGAGCAGAACAACGTGAATCATTTCACTTTAGAAAAGGGAAGGGGGATGCATATTCTGTTGATTATTATACAAATACTAGAACGTAAGAAAATGAAAAATACATATGACAAGCAACATTAAAATTTAAAGTCGGTATTGCTCGCCTATTTAGTGTGCCAGGGGGGAAAATAACGCGTCAGGAAATATGACGTCACATCCATCATGGAGAGGGTAAGTATGAAATTTGAACCTGTTTCATCAAAAAAGAAAAAAAAATGCAAGTGAAATTTTTGTTCCATTAATTCAAATGGCGTAAAGAGACTTTAGAAATGGGAGGACATGCATTTGCTAGGAAGACGTTCACTAAAAATACGAAGTCCGTCTTCGACAATATGACACTATCAGTAAACGTTTGTTAGACAAACTCTCGGAATCTGGGGTCGCCTTTTACGAGGCTCTCAAATCTATAATACTTTTAAATGTTAAACTACGGGATCGTTTTCTAAGCAAATGTACGTTTAACGGAATCTTGTGCCGTGTTGGTAAACGATTGTTTACTGATACTGCGATGAAGAAAGCTCAAAGCCCAACTGTTTTGGAAACATGAAACGAGGTATTTAGAAAATAGATGAAAACCTGTCAATAATGAAGGGGAAAAATAAAATATGTAGAGTAATTTTTTAGTGACCGGGTATTCTTTTTACGTTTTGATATCTAAATGTGAAGGTATGTTTCATGAACTTTATTATTACAATAAACACTGCAACAATAAAAGAAGTACATTGGTTGAGACAGGGATTCGACAATTAAAACAAGCAAGCGCTCTTTCCACAGCGCAAAGATGCGCGGTGGAAAGAGCATTTCCCTAAAGGTAAAAAAAAACAGCACCGGAGTCCATGGTAAGTCCGGGTAGTCAATCGTTGATGCGCTCCATAACCTAGTGGCCTTCATTTTATTTAGTACTGCACCCGAGGCATTGTCATATAGCTGATATGAGTCATCAAGAAGCGCGGATTCGTCGTCATCATGGATGCAATCTGAAAGATCATCAGCATAGTCTGCAGTATTATTGAACGGTGACTGTGCTCATACAGTAAGTTGATATAAACCAAAAGTCCTGCGTAAGTATCGGAGGAAAGATTCAAAAATTCCATAGAGAAAAGCTGCCCAGAATGTGAAAAAGGATATTATCGTTGTCATCAAAAAGCCGGCACGAACATAAAGTCTTGAGTTGTGTTACAGAGCAGTCAAAGTCAATCTAATCTCTAAAGGGAATCGAAAGGCATCCAAAGTGGCAAACAAGCACTCATGAGCCACGAAATAAAACACCTGGCGCTGATCTAAATTGAGAACAGCCGGGATTTCCTTCAGGATATTCGCAAGATGTAAATATCCCGAAGAGTTATGAGGCTATCATGAATTATGCGGTCAGGTAGGGCTTACGTTTCGGACTGGTGAAACAACATACGAAAATCCTTGTTAAGACGAGCTGAAAGAATGCTTGTATATCTCTTAAAATCCGAATTTAATAAACATTGCGATGGGTGTAGAACATATTTGTTTAGACAGCGTAGCATTGCTACAATCATAAGATTAGAAGTAGAAACAGTAGAATGGCAGAGTAGAACGAGCTGGTGAGTTCATCTTTCCCAGGTACTGGATTAGAATTCAATGAAGAACGAAAATTTATAATCAATACAGTATACATGGGCAGATCTAACGCCACAGCTTTAATCGCGGTTAGCCCTGGCACAACTTGGAACGATTCCGTAGTTGACGATGCTGGTAAAAGAGGCCGAACATATTTGCCAACAAAATGAGAGTGTGCACATGCTTCGTAATAAAATTAACAGTAGCAGAACTCAGAACAGAGACAGACTGAGCACAGCGTTTTTGGGATTCCAGTGGAAGGAAATAATTTGCGAGGCGATCAGTGGAGTAAATATTTGTACACCTAAAACGATGCAGAGCTTCCTGAGCCGCAGAAACGTGAAGATGATGTATTTCTCACGCAGCCAGGTAATATTCCAGAGACACCGTTTCTAAGGCATTGATCCGAGCTGATCAATCAGTTTTGTGCATTGATTCGCACGTCGTGAATACGTAAGAGTAATACTGAATAATCGTAAGCAGATGCAGTTTCAATCTCAACCATCGTTCAAAGGTGTCTGGAATTGTAGTTTCAGAAAACTCAGGTGATGTAATCATCGAAAAACCTAAAGACTTAAAATCATCACTGTTCATGATACATAGTGAACTGTGAGCGATTAGCTGCGATTGCCCAATGTCCATGTCCGAACCTGACGGTTGAAAACAGATTCATGAAAGTTAAGCAATACAAGTGGTCAGTATTTGTCAGTGTGTAACAAGGAGTAGACATGCATGGTAGACCATCTGGATAGATATAAGACGGCTCAGGAGATCTGCACAAGTACGATAGAAACATCTCGCTCTCCACGACACGAAATGTATCATGTAGTTGTCTTGTTTGTACTAATAAACACTAAATGCCGATCAAAAATAGTTAGACCGTCATATGGCCTAGGATGATCTCAGTTTTCTTTAATGAACAATTAAAGTATCTTGTGAAGAGAATGGGATCAGCATCAGTGACGCAAAACTTCGACATGCTGTTGAACAGCCAGCACAGCTTCATAATGTGATACAAATGAACATTGATGATATGAAATCTGGTATCTCGATACTTAAACATATGTTAATGACCCTTCACTTTTATCACAAATTTGACACTCACTTATTTTTGCCAGGAAATTGTAGTGGGATGTAATCGCAAAACCAGAACCTGGAGTAGGTATCGCATATTCTTGATAAATCCTATACGACCATTAACAACATCTATGGTCAGGAATCCAAAGCTGTCGAATGCACGATTGAGAAGTTGAAAAACTTGCACTTAAATATTGATGTTTATTTACAAGTTAAAAAGGTTGAGATACAATCAACTACATTGGCAAGCACTTCGAGGCTACTTTAACTTCATCATCGGGCGCAAAGTTAAAGCAGCCTCGAAGTGCTTGCCAATGTAGTTGATTGTATCTCAACCTTTTTAACTTGTAAATAAACATCAATATTTAAGTGCAAGTTTTTCAACTTCTCAATCGTGCATTCGACAGCTTTGGATTCCTGAGCATACCTTTAGCACGAAGTCTTTTAATTATTTAACAACATCTATGATACATAGCAAAATGTGAGCAGTTCATCTCCTGAAACATTAACACATCTGGAGAAAATAGTTGTATTCTTGTAGGATAACTGCATTAACTAGGGGAATCGACATCCCCATACAACGTAATATGATAAACGTAACGATGTTTTCACAGCTTTAGACTGAGAAATACATTTCCCAGTTGCTGTTCTAAAGGTTTTGACGAGTTTACTAAACTTTCTTTTAGAAATACCTCCAACAGCGTGTTTGGCATCAAGTAAGAAGGGACAAACCTGATTTGAGCAACAAGGCTCAGTAGATCAGTAGTATATCCTGCACAAGTGTTACTTACTTTGTTATTAAATGTGCTAATAGTATCCATATGGTCAATGAGATCTTTACAAGACATGCATCATCTGCAAGGCAAGTCCAATTGTTGCAAGTATTCCTCCTCGTGGTCACGATGATCAACATAAGATTTTGTTTTGTTTTTACTGGGTGCAAGACATACTACATCGGTGTCGTGCCTACACGATAGACACCAGTGTCGAAGAAAGGGACTCCTCTTCTGCAGAAGAGGATGCCTTCTGATATTCTGAAGCAGAAACATGATTACCAACAAAGAACAAAAACTCATTGATTCCTACATCTATTTGAGCTGCACAACGTTTCCGGTCAAATGCTTGATTACCAACTATAGTATCATCATCTGTGGGATATGACTCTGAAAAAAAACAGATGAGACCATCCCCTGTAACATTGCTGGTCTAATAAGCGATTCCGTAGCAGTTTGAGTGGGAGAGAAAGAAAGAACTTCACAAGATGAGGCAGTTTCAGGCATTTTGGAAAACGTGGTAAATTTAGTCATCTTTAAACCGGAAGAACCAACTGCTGACAGATTGGTGACGGTAAAGAATGGTCCCTTCTCCTAGAACAGAAGAGTGAGCTGCTACAGGGTATTCAGGTTGAGGTGGTGGAACTGTTGGCTGTAGAATCTCTTCTACAGTGAACAGTTGAGGGGTAACTGCTACACACTGACGTAGAAATTGAAGTTGTCGTCATGCCAGAAATACGTTTCCAACTTGCTTACAGTGAAAACATGTTTCGTCCACATGAACCAATATTCTCTAATTCCAATCAGAAACTGTTATTAAGATTTACCACGGGAAGACATTGACAGCCGCATCATCAGGAAAAGCCACTCAAGCAACGCGGTTAAAGCTACGGACCTAACCAAATCTTAGGTGAGAGAGGACATCACGCATTCTCCTTATTGGGCAAAATACTTCCTATGTTTATTTAAAACATCAAATCAAACTGAATCGGGAACTTCCTGATATATATTCGTAATCATAGCTTTCACGGGGAAAAGACTGAGTGGTTTCGGAAACAAATACCGAGACACACACTTGATATCCAGACAACTTGACAGCAAGTTAATTTTTGCTCGAAGTGTCTCCCTATGTTTTGCGCTGTATGCGCAGTGTCTCCAATATCATCTGGCATAAGCGTATTATCAAGTGATGTGGGATAGGATTGCATATTTGCATCGTTCAACGCCTCAAATACAACAGCGTGGTCACAAAGACGTTGTATCTCATTCCTAAAATCAGGGAGTACGAGACGCAGAACCTTAGAAGTAAATTATTTAGTCTCAAGAATAGCTTGTTTAGGGAAAGATTGATCAGCTATTTGTGTCGACGAGCACATGAAGCAAGGGACGCAAACCTGTTCCCGCCGCCCCGGTGGTGCAGTGGTCTAAGCGATGGTTTCTGATCATTCGCCCAACGGAGGGGCCTGGGTTCGAATCCCAGGTAAGGTATGGACATCTGTGTTTGTCCTTCGGCACTTGCTCTCCCTGTTATTTGCAATTCTGGTATACTGTATCACATGTTCGATCTGTACTTTGACGAATTCAATGTATTGCACAATATTTGTACCGTGTGATGCACAATACTGTATTTGTCTGAATTCGAGATATATGTGTTCACCCCGACCAATGAATGAATCCAAGTTGTATGTGTTACCTGGGACAAATGAATAAACCTCCAATAAAAAACAACCTGTTCACTTGCACTGGAGCTAGGTGGAAATACCAAAGTTGTCAGCTAAAGAACGCGACCATGAATCGAGGTGGTTGAAGTCGTTTCACAATTAAAAGAAGAGATATGACAGTACACAGATGATGATCAGTAGCCGCCATAGCACCAGACGTATATTCATACGACCCAGTAGGTAGCGGCACTTGGCTAGTGACAGAACTAAATGATCTTCTACAACCAGCAGTATCATTGAACGCCGACACTCGCTAGCACACACCGCTATGCCTAACGATGTACTGTATTATGCGTGGTAACAGTGACAGTCTACGCCATAACTTCAAAGATGCACGATTGGTAAGCAACTACAAGAATTGTCCCAAAATAACTGTGAACGTTTTTTGTAAAAAAAAAAAATATGCGTACCCTTATTATTAAGGAAATGGTCATCTTTTTCGAAATACTGTCCATTGCATCGAACACAGGTGTCCCAACGTTCCTCCCACTTAACGTCTGGAATTATTCTTCGGAAATGCTGTTGAAGCATCTCTGCGCACAAGTTGTTGATAATTCTCAAATTGTCGTCCCCGTAGTGTCTTGTTTTTTTTAATGGGGAACAACCAGAAGTCACATGGTGACAAATCTGGATTATATGCAAGTTGGGAGAATCAGCTTAACATTCATTTTCTCCAAATAAGAAACAACAGAACTGGCCTTGCATTCGGCCGCACATGGAAAGAACTAGGAAACCCAAGTTGAAGAAACTCGTTTCATGCCCAAATGTTTTTTTTAAATCCTGGGAATTTGTGATTTTGAAGTGTAGATCATATCTTCGACATATCTAATTGATTGGTGTCTGTCTTTCCGTATAATAACACCTATTGTTAGACATTTGACTTGGACCAGAAACATCAAACAGAGGTCATCGCTCTTTCCACGTTTATAAGTGATTCGCAGAAAAAATTATTTTTCGAATTTTTCCGTGACTCACTTATAAAAGTAGAAAAAGCGATGACCTCTGTTTGATGTTATTGGTCCACGTCAAATGTCTGTATTAATTATTCATTCGCCTTCTAATTATTTGTGCAGTTGCTGCTAACCATCCTTGGTGAATCCTCAGCATTGTGCGGGGCTCCAAGTAACAACTTGCCAAATTGGCTTGGCAGTTAATGTGTGTAAATCTGGAGGAATTCGAGGCCGCTGTGGTGCAGTTGAAGAATATCTGGCGCGTAACTGGAAGACGCTGGGTTGGATTCCCGGTGGCGGCCAATGATAATTTTTCCGTAACTCACTTATAAACGTGGAAAGAGCGATGACCTCTGTTTGAACACCTATTGTATTGATGTTTATCCCTGTGGCACTCGTTGGAGGTCTATCTCCATGTGGGATTAAAGCCTCCGACTCACGAACATTCATACATTCTTTATGCTATCTGTAAATTGTTGATTTTCCTGGACATTTATCTTTTTTAAGCCTCTTGAGCAAGACGGGAAGTCTCTCAGAGAGATTTCTTAAGTCGATAGGAAAATTTAATGACGTATCTGTGTTCCTCTTTCACATTTATTTTTTCGAACAATCACACCGCGACAATACTTGTTAGGGGTTCACGAGACAGCGCTGATTAAACTGCGCACGACCGGCGACGCATGCGTGATAAACAGATGTGGCCGATGGCTATGGTTACTGCAACGACTACCGTTTTTTCGGGGCCCACGCCAAAGTCGAACGCATTATTGCACATTTTTTTATAAAAACGTTCTCAGTTGTTTTGCGACAAGCTATGTATATTTGACACTAATAAGGTACAATACCCGACTCCTTGCAGGCGCAGCAATGCCACGAACCTTCACAAGTAGATTACGCAAGAGTAAACAAATATACAACGTCAAAAAAGAACCGCACAAAAATCACCAACGGTTTTCAGGAGTTCACAAAAAGCACAGCTGTGTTTAAGGACCATATTGAACTACTCTAACAGATATAAGAAGTTACCCGTTCCTAATGTAGGACCGCTGCTTCAGGGAAGAAACCAGCACCGTAAAATAAGCACACCACCCATGCCTTATCCGGGACTGAAACCCAGGCCCATTCAGACGAAAGGTCGGAATCCAGCGCTTAGACCTCTTCCAACCAGGGAAACAAATCCCACTTCACAATCGTTAAGTGTGAAACCTCATGGTACATTGTTGCACCAACATCGCCGTCCCGGTGGAGCAGTAGTGTAAGCGATGCTTTCGGATAAGAACAATTCGCATATTTGTAGAGCTCCCAAGTAATAGTCGACTCTTGCTTGAACTTGGATATTTTTGTGTATGTTTAAGTGTTCCTGGTATCGTTTTGTTGTGTTCTACACTCCTTTCCACTTCACAAGCAGTGATTGCGGACGACCACAGGTTTGTGGTTTTACCTTTTTGAGTGTTGCGAGGTGCAGCACTCGCTCACGTTAGGGTTCGAGGCCGAGATGGCCGCAACCTCTGCTATCGTCTCTACCGCTTCACATAATTCTTCTTCGTCTTCAGTTTCTACAATATCGAATGCATCAGCATTGAATGTACCTGCATCTTCACCTGTGCTTTCTGATATCTCTACTATTTCTTCTACAAGCATCGTCCCATATACCAATGGAACCAACTCTAGTGTTAGGGCTAGTGATATGTGTCCACCCCCACCCCCACTTGCGTTTGCGACTGTTCTTGGTGGCTCATCTCAGCGGATTACGGATTCATTTTGTGCTAACATTAAACTAACCAGAGTGGATAAAGTATTTAAGATTTTGGTTCATGAAGAATCTCATGAAGGTAAGCAGTATAACTCTGTATTACTTCTTAGTGTCCTTTTTCAATCGTTGCCCGACACCCCCCTCCCACTTTATCTAGATGATGTTTATAAAAGTGTTCCCGAAAAACAGATAGTGTCTATTATTCGTATGGCAGGGGGAATTTTAGTGCAATTTACAGACCCTACTACTGTTGATAAAATTATTCAGTCAGGAATTGATATTAGACATTTCTATTTACAATCTATTCCTGCTTTACATAAGCCTATTACTGTTACCCTCTGGCCGGTGCTTACAGGCATCCCGGATTCAATACTAATTAAAGCACTAGGGTCTTTTGGACTAGTGATTGGTAAAACAAATATTCTTCCAGCTTTAGGTTGCGACTCGCACTACAGTTCAGTGCAAGGAGGACATCGACAGTACCGTATCATATTCCCTAGTGATTAAGTTATTGTTGAACGTCCCACATCCATGGAACTCAGCATTGGCACCCGCACATTCGTTTTTAATGTGCTTGCGGGTGTCCAGTGCTTTAGGTGCAAGGCTGAAGAGAACATCGTGTTTGAATGCCCACATCGTCTTCTACAGGACAGTTCTGCTGCCGCTGCTGCTTCTATTTCCATCCTACAGGAATCTTCATCGGTTTTATTTGCTGCTCAACCAGGAACTGCAGGAAACCACCTGTAAAACCTTCTACAGACTTTACTTCTTCTGGTAACCCTGTTTATTCAGATCCTGGACCTAGTCAATTTCATAATGTTCGACAATGTCCGACTTTGACCTCTACTGCAGTGAGTTTACATAATCCCCTTGATATGGACACTTTAAATTTTCAACATCTGCTACCACCTCAACAGGCCACCCAGTCTCAGACAACTAACAAACGCTCTGTTTCTCCAGCTTTACCACGATGTACTTGTGCGTCTTCTCGTTCCATCCTTACCGATTCGGCAGAAGAAAACATGGAAACGGCCCATGATAGTGAATCGCAGTCTGCTTCTTTAGAAGGTGAATGCCCCCTCCCCACACCCTTCTTGAGTTTCCAGAAGTGTTCCAGGAAAGCAATATCCCCAATTCGCCATTTACTCTCCCTGAATTAATATCTCTCTGTCAGTGTCAGAAAAAGAGCAACATTATGCAAATAACATGTGTGTGGAGGAATTTACAGCGCCTTCCCTAAATGTTTGAACAACTCGAAGAGCTCGAAGAAGTCTCTAGTAATGTCTCTCTGCCGTCTTGGGCCATCCAATATGGTAGAAGGACAAAATATATGCTTAAGGTTCTCATGCCTAAACTTGCAGACCATCTTCAACCACCCCAAAGATGTTCCGTTTTATGCAAATCCGTTTTTTTTGTTTACTTGCTACAGGCAAAATACGCCTGTAGCAAACGTTTCAATGCTCTTCTTTTGTGCATACAAATGGACGGGCACACCATTTTTTTCTTTTTTGGAGGAACCAAGTTTTTGTTTGTTAAGAACGTCTTTTTGTAGTATGTGTTTTTTTTCTTTCATCACCAGGAAGTGTGACTAGTGTTTCTTTCTCGTGATGAGAATGCCGCATGTTTTGTTAACAGTGTCGCATCGTGTTGTGTGTAGTTATCGCTGAACTTTTTGCGTCTTCCTATGATGAGCTTCTTCCTTCACAGTGGATCATAGCGCTTTCCAGGACAGACTTTTTCTGCGAAGCCGGCACCCAACATCAAGCTGGCTTTTCTTTTCCTTCTTCATCAGTGATTTTCCTACATTTCTTCAACAATTGATCACTTTGTGTTTTGTTCCTCCGAAATTTGAATATTCCCCGACTGACTTTCACTGACTTTTATGAACAGTCTTATATATGCGTCACTTTTTTGTTACTTCTGTTAATTGCTTTGTCGGGTGAAAAGCATGATGGGATCGCCAATGCCCGACGATAACCCGGTGATTGTAAATACTTGTATATATTTTTTTCTAAATAAATACCATGAATTCTGACCATTCGTACGAGATGGGTCCGAGTTCTACTCCCGGTGAGGAGTGGATGTTGTGTTTATCTTACGGCATAGGCTCTATTCCTCCCATCGAACCAGTGGTCTTTATTTAGGAACGAGCGATCGTTTATAGCCTATTGAGTTGCTCACGATGATCGTTAAACCCCAAATAAAAAAGCATTCTGCAATATCTTTTTCGTCGTTCTGTTTCGGGGTTTAGCGACCACCACGAACAACACTGAGGGATCTAAACAGTCTCTCGTTTCAAGTGTAGGTCCACTGGTTCTAAGTAAAGTTTAAAGTTAATGACATAACACAAAACGGCCTCACGCCTTATCAGGGACTCGAAGCCAGTCCAATCGCGAAGAAATAGCTAGTGCCTCAGACAACTCAGCAATAGGAGCAGCTACATTGACATTGCTAGTGGAATTACAACTGTAGTGGATCTCTGCAACGCAGAACCTAAACGGCAACAGAGGATGCCTCGACTGCAGGTATCCATAATATCCAAGAATAGAAATATAAAGCAGAAATCACTTTTGCGCAGACATTTAAGTGCACTTGCTTCGCAGAAAATTCGGTGATTTCAGAAAATGCACCGAAATGTTAATTTTTCCTGCTGAATGCGAAATTTAAATTTTGCAATTATACCGTCCTGTAATCCCCAATGTTCCTGAATATTTCCCCTCGCATGGGACATTTAGGATTTCTTTATTCCATACAGAGAAAGAACTTTCATATAGAAGATAAACACATTTTTATAAATAGAAATTCTGCTGCTCTTCTGCTGCTAATGATGATTACTCGGAAGGAAGTTGCTACCAACAGCCAAAATATTCTTGCCACGAGTTCGAAATGCGCTTCACTGGATATACGACCGTAGAAAATAGAGATCACTACAATAAATAAGCTTCACTAATTTAAGGAAGAACTTTCAGGAAGAACTACAATAATATAAATAAGCTTCACTAATTTAAGGAAGAACTTTCAGGAAGAACTACAATAATATAAATAAGCTTCACTAATTTAAGGAAGAACTTTCAGGAAGAACTACAATAATAAGAAATAACTTTCAGGAAGAACTACAATAATAAGGAAGAACTTTCAGGAAGAACTACAATAATAAAGAATAACTTTCAGGAAGAACTACAATAATAAGGAAGAACCTTCAGGAAGAACTACAATAATAAGCTTCACTAATTTAAGGAAGAACTTTCAGGAAGTACTACAATAATAAGCTTCACTAATTTAAGGAAGAACTTTCTGGAAGAACTAATTTAAGGAAGAACTTTCAGGAAGTACTACAATAATAAGCTTCACTAATTTAAGGAAGAACTTTCAGGAAGTACTGCAATAATAAGCTTCACTAATTTAAAGAAGAACTTTCTGCAATAATAAGCTTCACTAATTTAAAAATCTACATTATATTAGTATTATCCATATTTAGGAAGCCAGGACTGTTATCAATGAATTGAGAGGTTAGATTAAAACTGTTACTGAATAATTTCTCAAAATATAATGATAATCGTTATCACAGTGCAATGAAACTCGAAGATGGGTAAGAGAACTGGATAAAATGGATATATTGCCCGATATATACTGTGTCTCCCAAACTCTTTAATGCCACTTTCGAAACTATATTTTAACCACTGAACTAGAACTGGGAAAACAAAGGGATAAAGATTAATGGAGATTATCTAACTCACCTTTGGTTTGCTGATGATGTAGTCATTTCTGCAACTCCCCCTCAGAGCTGCAGAATATGATCCAGGAACTTGCTGACAAGGGTAAAGAAGTGGGATTAAAATGAATTTTCAGAATACAAAAGTTATGTACAATGCTTTTACAAGAAATGAAGATTTATCGATTGATGGGGAAACGCTTGAGATAATCAATAACCTCATTTATTTTGGACAGCAGATATCAAGTGAAGGTCACATTGATAAAGAAATTAATCAGCGTATAAAATTTGCCTGCAGAGCTTTGGGAAGAAACAGTATAATTTTCAAGAGAAATATGCCATTAGGTCTTAAAAGAAACATGTTTGATCAATGCATCCTTCCAGTGCTTACGTATGGTGCAGAGGCGTGGACCTTAACTAAAAGAGACATACAAAGGCTGCAGACAACTCAATGAAGCATGGAGAGGTGCACAATTGGTGTAACTATAAGAGGCAAGAAGAAGAACTCGTGGACCAGAAAAATGACAAGAGTGGAAGACATCATGATCAGAGTAAAATCCCTGAAATGGCAATGGGGTGGCCATATTGCCAGAAGGACAGATCATCGATGGACAGCCGAAATTTTAGATTGGATTCCAAGGGACAGGAAAAGGCTCAGATGAAGGCCACATACGGTATGGGTGGATGGAATTCGAAAGTATGATGCGGGAATAACATAGAGGAGACTGGCACAAGACAGACCGTTGTGGAAGAAATTTGGGGAGACCTTCGTCCAGAAGGGGATTGATAATGGTTGACAATGCTGCTGCTGCTGATGATGATGATATACTGGATATATTGATACAGATACTGGTTATATGGCCGGTTAAAAAGGGATGATTATCGGCTTTCGGGCCAAGTGTGGGATTATTTCTGAAACAGCGCAGTTTGTGAACTATTCGCATGCTGCTGTGGTTAAATTGTATCGTTATTGGAGAAATGGCACCGTTGCGAATAAACGACGTGGAAACTGCGGAACACCACGCGCCATTTATGTGAGAGGTGAATGTCTGCTTCGAAAGTGCGTGAGAGCCGATCGACACGCTACAGTGGAGCAACTCACTGGCCAAATGAACCAGGGAGCTACCGGAAGTTTGTCTAAAACGACAGTTCAGCAAACCCTGCTGCGTATGCGGCTCCGATGCAGACGGATGGCCACTGAACCTATTCTAAAGAAGGTGAATCGGCAAAAAAGGCTTACATTTGCAGGGCAGTTTCGGAATTGGAGTTCCGCTGATCTCCAAAAAATTGCCTTCTTCGATGAGTCATCTTTTCTGCTTCGTCGAACAGATGGACATTGGCGTATAAGGTGAGAAACATCGGAGAACAAACAATCTTTTACCATTTCTCTGTGTCCACTCATACCTGTGGAAGGCAATATGGACCCAATTCGTTAGAAATCCATCCTTGCAAACCACGTACACCTGTACATGCTGACTATCTTCCTTGGTGCGGATGGAATCTTCTAGCACGGCAATGCGACTTGTCACACAGCTAGAAATGATCGAGAATGTTTGGAACAGCACGATGAAGGTTTTAAATTACTTCCCTGGCCCCCCTATATTCCCAGACTTAAAAACAATTGAATATCTGTGGGAGCACCTTGATCGTGTCGTTCGCTCTATGGATCCTAAACCATGCAACCTCCAACAGCTGCCAGATGCACCGCAGTCAGCATGGCTCCACGCATGCATGTGAACACTTTCCAGCACCTTATTGAGTCAATTCTCTCTGGTCATGCTGCTGTGCGCACTGCACACGGCTCTGGAAAACAGCTGGTGGTCACAATAATGTGACTCGACCGTGAATAACTCCCTTCTTCATGCCATTTACCCTGATACCGAAATAACATGAATCTGCGTTTTGTTTGCGAAGCTGACTTTAAACATGCGGCCCCAAAATGTGTGAAACGAATTTTAATTGTTTCCCTCTGTTCCTCGCTTTATGATGCGAACAGGAAAGCGTCTGAAGTATTGATAACTACCATATTAGGGGAAATATTCAGGTGCGCTATGTGTATTCCGAAAATTCAAAATGGTCCCAAAATATGGTAGAATCCTGAACCTTGGAATGATATTAGATTTTTGAAAAGTTTTTACTTACAGATTGTGCATCCCATCGCCTAAATATAGATCCCAAAAGTTCGTTTCATGAAGTACTAGAAATTATTCTGGGTTCGCTGATAAGAATAAAAGCGGAAGATGAATTTATTACTACTATTGCACTCTTAATAAAAGAACAGAATGTCCCAAAGGATTCGAGCTACGACTTTGATTTTTACAAGATATGCTAATTAGGCAATATCGCAAAATGACTATAGCATTTCGGCGTCATAGGTCCATGTGTACTGCGTCTGGACAAATCAGTTCGCGCAACGTCACAGATAGGAAACCGGCCTTTTTAGCACATTTTTTGTAAAAGATCGTGCTTATATTATCGGTCTGTCCGTCCGTATGTCCGTATGTCCATCTGTCAGTCTGTAGACACTATATCTCTGCAACAATTAGTCCTATTTGAAAAATTCTTTTTGCATCGGGAAGCTTGAAATATGCAAATGATGATCCTTTATTTCGTTTTTTTTACGATGGACAATTTCGCTGTTATAGGGCGTAAATGCAGATGATGTTGAATTCAAACTGCATTTTATTCCATATATTTGTCTCTAAACATCCGATTTCTTGTTTTTGTTGTTAGTGCCGGATGGCCTGGTGGGCTTGTCAGTGCTTGATTAGCAGTGGGTAAGGATGCCTCCTGGTCGGGAAAGACAGTCGCACAGTCACAATAGCAATTTCGACAAAGGTCGCATTGTCGACGTGAGAGACATAAATGCTTCTCTCGGGGAAATCGCCGGTATTGCGGGGCGCAGTGTGTCTTTCACGAAATGAGGGTTCAGAGAATAATACGAAGAAGAGCGTAGGATATGAAAAGAAGGTTCTGGACGTCGCACACAGACACCGCCGAGAGACAACTGACGATTTCTTTGAGTGATAGTTCTGCATCATCAATGGCATTCACGCAGCAGTGAAGAGCGGTGATGTGTGCTCACATATCCGCTGTAAAAGTACGTCTCCCGTTATGACAGTTCTGACAGCAGGCACGTCTGTTCCTCCTCAGGCTACGTTCTCACGCCAGTAACGGACTTCTAGGCTGCAACGGTATATCGAACGAAGAGAGTGGCGTGACGAATGGCACAATATCGTGTTTGTTCTCGGACGAAACGAGCTTCTGTTTAGACGAAAATGATTGCTTCATCTACGTCCGCCGACCACAAGGGGAGAGGCATGAGGAAGAGTGTATTCACATCACTCATACCGCACCAACACGACGAATTATGGCCTCGGTTGCTATCGGGTACGAAAGCAGATCACTTCTCGCAAGAGTCCGAAACGCCTTAACTAGCGCTCGTTACGTCAAGGATATTCTACTGCCTGTCGCTCTTCCATACATCCAGGACATCCCCGGGGCCATATTTCAGCAGGACAGTGCCACACCGCATGTTGCAGCGACAACATGTGCCTGATTCAGGAATAAAAACTTTGAACCTCTGCCGTGGCCGGCTGGATCACCGGATTTGTCACCCGTAAAAAATATTTAGGACATGCTCAAGAGACAGGTGCGCCCGTACTGCCGTCCGCCAGCAACTCTTGATTAACTTTGGACGCAGGCCAATACAGCCCGGTTTGCTCTTCCACAGGACACCATTCACACGCTATTTGATTCTATACTTCAGCGCGTACAGCAAGTGACACATCCCAGAGGCGGCCACACCGATTTTTAGCTACATCGACGCACCTGGTACACATGACACGGAGATGTTAATCATTTGTGCTGTATTGCGCAATGAACAAGTCCTGTAAAACTCAAAGTCGTAGCTCGAATGCTTTCAGGTGTTTTAGTTTTTATAAACGTGAGTGTATTACGTGCTGAGTCTGGCAATACACAAGAGTTGGTATTAAAATTTAACTTTTTACCGTGATATATTCATCATATTAACTTAGAAAGGCGGTGCGAGTATTTCAAATTATCAATGCATTTCACTCGACTGTCGACACTTAGAGACGAATTTTCCGAAATAAGCGCTTCATTTAATCAGAATGCATCTGTGTTGGTGGAAATAGCAATGCTTGTTGTTTCTGCTACATAATCTTTATCGATGGCGTCATTAAGTATGGCATCTATTTCAGTTATGTTCTCTTATTCTGTCCTTCAGATATTTCATTATCGATCCGTTGATTTCATTTTTAGTTACATAATTTCTCGATGAGTGCTTTATCGGAATATCTGCTTTTCTGAGTGTTTCTTTTATTTCCAGTTCCATTTAATTCTTGTTTTAAGCTAAGTAAGAGTTTTCATGAATATATTAACTCAGTTGTTGGATCGATCTTGCAGTTAGGGCTGCATTTTTTCCCGCCTAAATGGAATCAGCCTTGAGCAGCCCTCGAGGAAGATTGATGCTCTGCGCTAAACAAGTTGTATCTTCCTCCACAGAATCAATATTATTATTAACGAAATACTGTATCGGCATTAAGTATGGCATTTACTTAAGCATTTATTAATTTTTTTAGTTCCGTAATAAGATTATTTATCACTAGCATGCAGGATTTTATCTGCCATTGTGGAAGTAATGATGCTGGGTTATTTCAGTTGGGTCCACCTAGTTGGGAGCCCCCAGCCTTGTTTGAGAAATTGTCGTACCTGTCTGTCAAATATAATGCTGAAAAAGGTAGGTTTTACTTAGGTATGAATTGGCTTCCACTGGCCTGATTCAGTGTTCCGTCTCTTCTTTCTTTGCTTTCTATTTAGATTCTACGTCCTTGGTCAAGAAGGTGCTCTCCATCGCTTCATGCCTACAGATCCCAGGGACGGTTATAAACAAAAACAATCAAACAGACATATATTAAGTTACGCAACAAGCTTCAAAACCTGCTTCAGCGGGTTCGGTTATGTAATTTATGCTTTAATATAATTTTCCCTTTTTAGCTCTTGTCTCTATATAAATATGGTTCATTCCTCTTTAAGCATTTTCCACACTAAACGTTTACATTTTCTTCCTCGTCCGAATATCTTTGACAACGAGTATTTTGAGTTCAGAGGTAATGTGATGTACGTAAGAATCTAAGATATGAACGATGTTTTGTGTAAGAGCTGTCTTAAAAAGACTTCTTGCCTGAGCTGTATTCCGTTAATCTGATTTGCGTTAGGTTGACTTGTGTTAGAATATGCACTCAATGAACAAAAATTTAGAGATACCTACTTGATATCGTGTAGGTCCTCCTCTAGCGCGAATAACAGCCTGTACACTCCAAGGCATCTACTTCACTAGATGCCGGAAGGCTTCCACAGACAATGCCAGCAATGCCTCTTGCGGCATTGTACACAACTCCCCCCAAGACGTCGGTCCAGGATCCATGGATCTCACGTCCCGCTTCAAGGCATCCCTTAAAGCTTAAACAGGGTTTAAATCTGAGAACCTTGGGGAAGGGCACTGGAGTGGTTCAAGCTCAGATGAGAGTTTCCCCAGCCACAGTAGCGTGTTTGCGGCCCAGTGGGGTGACGCATTGTCCTCCTGAAACAGACCATCTACCGCAGGATGCGTGAAGGCCATGAAAGCATTTAGGTAATCAGCCAGAACATGCTGGTAGCGCAGAGCGGTTAAGGACCTCTCCTCAGTCACAAAGGAGCCTTGTGTTTCTTTTGAGAAGGCTTCCCAAATCACCACATGGCCTCAACCACCTTGAACAGAGCCGACCTGGCACGACGATAGCCATGGACTCATGCTGTCGATGCTACAACCATACTCTCTTGTCAAGCCTGGGTGCAGATGGAAGTGGGATTTATCTGACCACACAAAGCGGCGCAGAGGTCCAGTTTCGATGCTCCCGACACCAGGCGAGGCGTAATGTCCGATGGCATACAGTCAACAGCGGTATACGAGTAGGGGATTGGCTTCCGTAGCCAAGGATATGTTGCGCGGACCGGGTCTCCGACATTTAACCTGGATGCGAGTTGCTTTGCCGTTGCGAAGAAATCAGTCTGTACAAGCTTAGATAGTCTACGTCGATCACTGTCATCAATGACGTGTGGTCGGCGACCGCCTGTTCTCTGGGCGCTGGTACATCTGTCGGTGTTATACTCGTGGTACATCCTTGATACGATTGCCCTGGTGAACACTAGAGTTCTTACCCCTTGAGCGATAGAATGGCCCGTCCTTCTTGCGCCGACAGTGCGTCTACGATCAAAGTAGCACAGATCATTATGTTTACCCATGTTTGTGTATTGTGGTACACTGTTGGGAAGCCTTGTTGTCCTCCTATTAATCGCATGTGTTCAGTTTGGGTGTGTTCAGAACAGCGCGGGGGATGCCCATGTCAACTGCCCATCACCCCTATCTCTAATGTTTTGTCCACTGAGTGCATTTCATTTAAGGAGTTTCGTTAACCCTTTAACGACCGTGACCCAAAAATCTTCAATCACTCTAAATAACATAACGCTCAAACTGTCTGCTGCTTCACTTCTTTTTTTAATAACAACAATAGTGACTGAGGGTGATTCCTGCTGATCCCCCATAGGTCAAAAAAATTTGAAGAATCAGTAAGGATAAGAAATCTGACTCACGCTAGACAGGCGTTTCGGGCGTTAATGGCCGTTTGTACATACGGGCGTTTTGGGCGTTATGGTCGTTAAAGGGTTAAGTTAATTTTGTATTTACTAACTCACGTTAAATTAAAACTCAAGTTCTTGTTAATACCTTTATGAGATCTTTGATGTTCTATGCTCAGCATCTAATCTGATTCTTGAATGATTATTGAAAGGTGCAAGTGATATACGTTTTCAACGTGATGTGAATATTAACTACTGCTTTTCTGACTCGAATAAAGAGTTAAGAAACTGTAAGTAGAATTACTGACGTTTTCTTGAAGCGCTAATTTATTGCTTAATTAAAGGCAATGAAGTTAATGTATCCCGGGTTCCTACTAATTCGAACCAGCTACAACATTTAAAAACAAGCTTCACGTAAAGTGATGTTCTAGCTGACATTTTTCAAGTTTAATTAAGTCGTTAAAAATAAATACTACTGGTACGACTGCAAGAGCACTGCGTCCAGACAACTTAAAAAATATTGTGAGTTATTGATTTTTTAATACTTCTTGAAATAAGTAAATAAAAAGCCTATTTACACCTAATTGGTACAAGCTCATAAAATTCCGTTTCAACGTGAATTTCATTTTCAACGCGAAGCACTCACACACCTGCGGGTGGCTTTATCGAGACAGAAAAATAATTAAAACCTATGCTGGAGATTTTTTACAATAGCGTGTAATTTCTTGAAATGTTAGAGTAAAGAACTATGTATTTTAGCTTAACAAAAAATATCTCGGAAAGCATTTCTTGCCGTCGTTTTTAACAGAACTCTTCATTGTTCAACATTATATTAGCTTTTGTTATCGACTGATACACTGCCGGACAATTGCTAAGGACGGATGACAATAGCAACCATAAAATGGAAGGCAGGAAAATGTGTAAATTAGCATAAGTGTGGGATACAGTAAGACGTGTTGTGCGTATGCAAATTTTGGATTGCCGAACTTGTTCGTGACGTCATAGCGCTGAAAAGAGATATAAAGGATTTGACGCGTATTGACCGTTGTTGTTCAAACGCAAAGTTGAAAGGGAAAGAATCAATTGACGAACTTGCAATTTTCAGTATGTCTTCCCGACATCTCCTAGATGATTTTACGCATGGCCGTATTATTGGCAAGATTGAAGAAGGGCGAAAAATAACAGATGTTGCCGGGGAGTTTGACGTCAGCCACAGTGTTGTTTCAAGGCTTTGGAAATCATTTCAAACAAATGGAGAGTGTAGCAAACGTCACGGGGGAGGTCATGTTCGCAGTACGACACCTGCAGAAGATCGGTACAGAGTGCTATCAACAAAAAGACACCGGCGCAGCGCAGCCAGTGAGGTAGCAAATCAGTTTATGGCTGCTACTGGCAAGCGGATCTCCCGAAAAATTGTTGCCAGACGTTTGCATGAAGGAGGACTGTACGCCCGCCGTCCTGTTGTGTGCATCCCATTGTCCAGACGTCACCGTACCGCCCGTTTGCAATGGTGCCATCAACATCGCAATTGGACTGATAACGACTGGTCTGCTGTCCTCTTCTCAGATGAGAGTAGATACAGTCTATCGTCTGATTGTCGACGACAACTGATCTGGTGTGATAGTGGTACTGAATATTGTCCAGAAAACATACAGGAAAGGGACCGATATCCGACATGTAGTGTCATGGTATGGGCATCATGATCAATGGCCGTACGTCCCTCTATGTGCTTCCAACTGGGATTATGACTGGACAACGATACATTAATGATGTTCTGCTACCTCATGTTCGCATGTTTCGTGGTGCTGTTGGTGATAGATTCATTTTCATGGACGACAACGCAACATGTCATCAAACAGTCGCTGTCCAGGAGTGTCTTGAGAGCGAGGATATTCAACGCCTCGTATGGCCAGCACGTTCTCCAGTTCTGAATCCCATTGAAAATGTGTGGGATGCTTTGGGGAGGAGTCTTGCTGGTCGCCAATGCCCTCCAATAAACAAGGACACCCTCATCCGCGCACTGACAGAGGAATGGAATAAATTACCCCAACAGCTGCTTGATAATGTTGTGCAAAGTAGGACACGACGTGTGGAATCTTGCATGGCCCTCCATGGTGGCCATATCCCGTATTGACATGTTACGCCAGAACGCCTGCGGACGGTAATTGCATTTTTTTCACGTTTACGTATTCTGCACAAAATGGCCTGTTTGTCCCTTGAACACGTTCCAAAGCCTTCTGGATTTCAGAGCACAATAAATTGTCTTTCTTGTAATGTCCTGGCATTCTGACATTACTTTATTTCACTTGGCATCCAACCACACTTACTTTTTTATGCGCTATATAGCCGTTTATGATCCGTCCTTAGCAATTGTCCAGCAGTGTATCTTCAGTATAGGTTTATTTTGTTTACCTGTGCATACTTCCATTACCTTTACTGAAAGAATTCTGAAAATCAATGAGAAAGTAATAATGTCCCGATGTTATTTCATCGCCAGCTGGCTCCATACAGTTTCTGTCATTGAAATCGCACTGGATGATCACCCAGAGCTGAAGCCTAGTGGCATCGTTCAACTTGTAGAGTACTACTTTCGAGATTCTTTCGCTTATGAAATTAAGGAACACCCATTTCACACTTACAGCTGTTGGGTCCTAGAAAAGATAAGAGTTAGAATCCTAACCACTCTGTTTGTTCTAAATTGCATCATCAGCAAACAGATCTATAATGTAGTACTAGCACATGCGTATGGTCATTAAAACTGATTTTCTTTGAGAAATTGTTAAAATGAAACTTTCCTTTGTAACCATTGTACATGTTACCTTTCAAACAACGCCGTTTTTACTATTGACTGAATGCAAGTTGGGTGTCTACTAAGTCTTCAATGTTAAAGCACTCATCTGTATGGTAGAGCGGAGGTTCTACCATACTTGTCAGTTGAGACACGAGATGTGAAGCCCCCTTCCTCCTGTTCTTTCTGGGGATGGATTCAACATACCGTGCATCTGAAAATACGTTATTGCCGCGTTTACAAATAAATGTATCTAATGCACACGGAGTTTACATTTATTATTGTTCTGTGGGTATTACCATAAAATTGAGTGTTACCAGCACATACGCAGTGCTGCTATTTACTGTTAATCCTATGCAATCAGAAAAAATTGCAAACATTTAAGTTAAAGATTTCTTTGCGCTATTAAAACTGTAATGAAATTCGATTAACACATTTTACTGAATGTTTTTCTAAACAAATTTCCAAAAATGTATGAATCTTACAAAAATACTGAGTGAATAATTTACTCATTATTTTCGTAAAATGATATTTATGACTCTAGGAAAACACTTTTTCGTTTTCCTTTCTAAATAATATTTATTTTAGGAAAATAATGGGTGTTGAAATCTTTTATCACAGTAATTGGAAAGCATTAGAACTTGTCAATTGTAGAAAAATTTGGAAATACGGAGTCGAATCTTAGACATTGTGGGGATTTCATATAATGCATTTACCAGCGGTTGAAGTTGACTTGATCCTGAACAATTCATAATACACATACCAGCGATGAAGATTCCGGACAAGTGTACGATATCAGCAGTGTTGCCAACTCCCTTAGCTGAGTATCAACTAATTCTAATGGGAAACTGAACTAAAAATCTACCAAGATCAGACAAAGGAACTGAAGGAAGAAGAAAGAAACTAATTTCGCAAAAATAAGTAAATAAAAGTACGCAATTGTCTTTATGGCATTCTGTCTTTTGATCTTTCCCATCACGCATGCATGTTCACAGAAACTGGATTTGTTTCAATTTTTTCTGAAACGAAATGCTAGCAATTGTTTTCTCCTTTCAGCATCCCTCACTGCATTATTTAATGATCATTCCCTAATTCTCTGGTGTTTACTAGCTTTAGGGGTTCAGAGAAAAGAATTATATGTATGTATCTATATACGGAGTAGGATCCAAAATTTCCCGGACTGCCCTGTATGGCAAAGTACATGTAACGCATACCCATGGTGATTATCGGATTACGTTACGACACTATCCCCCTCACAGGGAAGTTGGTTACGTTCATCTACGTTACGCGTTCGCTGCGGTGCATCCGAGTATTGTGAGCAACTTACGCAGCGTTCGGAGATTGATGAAAGATGGAGTTTTTTGAGCAACGCATTAAGTTTAAGTTTTGCGTTCGTTTGGGCAAAAGTCTAACAGAAACCTACGAGATACTGAAGCAAGTTTAGGGCGAAAACACCCTGTCGCGGTCACAAACATTCAATTTGCATCGGCGCTTCAGAGAAGGCAGACAGGAGGTCGAAGACGACAAACGCAGCGGGAGGCCAGTTACAGCTCGCACGCGTGAAAACATTTCGAAGGTTGCTATTATCGTACCCGCCAACACACAACAAACGATCGAGCAAACATGAGAAGCTGCTGGGATATTGGATACTACGTGTCAACGGATAATAACAGATGATCTAAAGATGCACAGGGTGTGGCAACACATCCTCTCACGCATGCCAACTGAAGATCAGTTGCCTATGCCAATGGAAATGGCGCGCGATCTCGTAATTGCCGCCCACCAAGACCTACATTTTCCTAGAAGAAACATAACAGGAAATGAAAAATGGTGCTTCCTCTTCGACCTGCAGACTAAGTGGGAATCAGCTACGTGGAAATCGCCAGGCTCTCCGCAGGAAACAGAAATTTCGGTCGAGATCGCAACAAAGAGGTCTTCTTCAACATCAAGGTATTGTTCACCTTGAATTTACCCCTGAAGGACGCACTGTCAACAAGAAGCCCTATCGACACATCATGCGACGTCTACGTGAGTCGATCCACAAGAAGAGGCCTCAGCTGTGGTGCGATCAATCGTGGGTTCTGTTGCACAAATACACCGGTACACAGGCCACTCCTCTTTCGCGAGTTTCTATCCAGAACGAAAACTGTTGTTCTGCCACACCCTTCTGACATCGCCCCTTGTTACTTCCATCTCTTCCCTGAGCTGACACATTGACTTCAGGGTGTTCGGTTTTCGAGCGCAGAAGTTAAAAGCGGATCGCTGGTTGACCTGAAAAGCATTGCAAAGAATGGGTTCCAGAAGTGCTTCGACGAACTCCACAGTCGCTGGCAGAAGTGTCTTGGTACGAGACGGTCTGATTCCAAAGTAGGATGTGCTTCATCTTTGTAATTCTAACTATTTATGGCCTTATCGACTCGGTCCGGAACTTTTGGTTCCTACCTCGTATACACGGTTGCATCAAAATCATATGATCACCTACTTAATGATAGGATAAACTAACCACCCTTGACTCAGATGACAATGGCGAAACGTCGTGGCATGGACCCAATGAGGCTCTGGAAGGTTGTCCAAGGCACACGTGCCCATTCGGACTGCAGCAGAGCACGGAATTCAAAGAAATGACCTGATTGTCTGTCGCCAAGTCAAATCTCTCGATACAACAATTACAAAAAATGCTCTATGGGATCGAGATCCAGCGATTTTGCCGACCAAGGGAGGACGTAGACATCGCTGTGGTGTTCCTGGAAGCAGTGTACTGTTATCGGGTATACGTACCTAGGTGCTCCAGCGTTCATTTGCATGGACAATTGCTGCACTGTTTCGCGTCGATTGTTCTTTACCAGTCGACAGATGCGACATTCTCCTCTGGGGTCGATGGCCTTTCGGACTCCACAGTTATGACGTCAGAAGGGTACTCGGTGTGCCAGCGGTCCATTTCTGGGGCACCATTTGATTCAGAAACAACGGCCGATGTTTGTGTATCAAATGGTGCCCAGACTTTTCAAAGTTTCCCAAACAGAAATTGTTAACATAGCGAATGGATTCTACAAAGCTACGAAAAAACAATACATTTACCCCTACCACCTCAGCAGTACCGAACATAAATGTTTCGCTAGTGATAATATGTCTCTTCTATAGTCCTCTGTTCTCAACTCCATGACTCTAGAAATGATCGGGAAGGGCTTATTCCCCTGACTAGGACAACGGGCTACTGGGTAGAAACAAGTGTCTCATACATCATCTTCTCTCTTTCTTGTCTTAGGTCAGTCGTCATTGTTATAGCCCTTTTAGCAGAAAATCAGTTAGAAAGGATTACTTTACCTGGCGGGACTGAGCACTTTGAAAAACAACGTGGTCATTTAGGTGTGGTCGTTTAGCGTCAGTAATCCCCCTTAATGACCACTTTTCGAAGCTAAGAAGAAAGCATCGCTCTCTGACGAGCAAGTTCACTTATTTGAGACGCGTTCGATAAACTTTTTAGACTGCGAACATTTTCGTTCGAGCTGATTGCAGCCAATTTTGCTAAACCCAAGAGAATTCGTTCCAGCCGGTCAAAAGGTTAATACAGCAACTCGCGAAGAGCCCACGAAGTCTGCTGTTTGTGAGATGCTTCCACCCTCGGCGCGGTAGCAGATGAACATTCCTTTTCGGAACGTCCTTCAAATCGCTACCTCTACTGATTGTGTTCACGTTACTCACTACGGCTCATCTGTCCTGGCCGGCCGCTTATATCTCCGTGTGGTCCACCTTGTCACGCGCATTCTGTGACGCGGCTGCGCGAGTACGCTGTGATTCCGGGTTTGATCATATTATTCTCATACGACAGTGTATATATACATTAGAAGCAAATTACACAACCATTCATTTCTTCTGGTAATGAAATCTACATAGTGATACATATAACATCGTCAATTTTAGCAGATATATATAATATCCATATTCCTGACAAAATTATAAAGATTTTATTCAACTTTATGGCTGAAGCGGAATACTCTATAGACTATGAAAATTTCAATTGTACGCTCTATTGTCTATATTACGTAATAAAAATATGTATTTTGGACGTAACAAAGTATAATTCATGGAATTTTTCTTAGTCAAAATTGCATATCCATGAATTATAACATTATCAGCTAAATTTGTTGGTTAGTCAACCAGATCATATCAACTAAATTAGAATTTTACCAACTACGTGTTGCGCCAAATCAACTAAATCAAATTGAACAACTACTAAATTGGCAATCCTGAATATCTTGCGCCCCTCAGCAATGTCTGTCATGCCATTCTTCCCACGCCATTCTCATATTGGCAGTGGGTAGGTTTTTTTCCTTACACAGCGCTAATCTCGGATTAGGGTTTTTATCGGAGTATTGGAATTTAGCCGTTAGCCTGTAAATTCCCAATTCCTGACGAAATCCCAGGATTACGAAAGAGGCGAAGCAGTGAGTGTTTGAATTAGTGCTTTAGTTTTGAGTGAGTGGTCTAGTATTGAGTACTTAGCCTACTTACAGTTTTTGCTTAGCTAAGTGTTCTTACAAAACACTCAGCTTTCTTACTTACAGCTTTCGCTTAGCCCGGGTTCTAGCTCCATGGTGAAAACAATGTACATCGATTATGCCTGTTATTGATTATATCTGCTGTTGAATTAATTGTACACCGATTATGTCGGCTGTGGATTATATCTGCTGTTGAATTCATTGTACATTGATTATGCGTGCTGTTGATATTATCTACTGTTGAATTCATTGTACATCGATTATGCCTGCTATTGATTATATCTGCTGTTGAATTCATTGTACATCGATTATGTCGGCTGTGGATAATATCTGCCGTTAAATTCATTTTACATCGATTATGCCTGGTGTTGATTATATCTATTGTTAAATTCATTGTACATCGATTCTGCCTGTATATTGGTTATATATGCTGTTAAATTCATTGCACAACGATTAAGCCTGCTGTTGATTACATCTGCTGTTGAATTCATTGTTCATCGATTATGCCTGCTTTTGATTATATCTGCTGTTGAATTAAGTGTACATCGATTATGCCTGCTGTTGATTATATCTGCTGTTGAATTCAACAGTAATCTACTGCTGTAACCAGCGTGCAACACATCTCCAGCATAAAAGTTATGAAATTTATTATTCAAATTAAGGTAAACTATTCTCATCGCGGTTGTTTAAACTGACTACTAATAAGAAAACAGATTCGGTAAATTGACTTTGCGTGGCAGATTATGACTGCTGAAGCTGAATGTTTTTGGGAAGAATGGTTCATCCACATGCATAAATTATTCACTTATGCCATCGTATTCCTCTTTACTCTGATTGTTAGTACCATTCGAAGAGAAAGACTTCTCAGCATTTGAAACCGCAGAAAAGCAACTCTTTACAGTATAAAATCCAAAGCCAAAGATACTGTGTAAACTCGGCTGTGGAAATCCGGAAAACAGATATAGAAATATGAGTGAACCTGATTCATATTTTACACTTCTTCAAATGTGTGGCTTTTAATTTGGAAAAATATCCAGAGAGTACCCTGGCGCTCTTTGAAGATAATTGGTGCTATGCGTCTTTCGCACACCAAAATCTTTATGAGTGGGAAATAAAACGAGTGATTCGAGAGTATGCTTTTATTTGCCCAAAATACATTGCATTTATTCGTGGCACTAACAACCACACCAAGCCACAGTCCGGTACACACTAAGTGGAATTAATTCATAACAATAAACGAAAGATTTACTAATTCCTAACATTGACCGGTATATAGGTAGATGGATTAATTAATGTTATTGTCGTAAAGCCAACGGATGAAGATATTTGAGTTACACTAAATATTGTCTAAATTATGGCGGCGGCAATAGTAAGTATTTCGACTATATAGATTTTCGAATACAATTATTATTATCATTAATATTACTATATTCAGACTTAGACGGCCATGAAAAACGGCCCTGACACCGATGAAATGTGATGTAGCTACGAAAGTCCATCTGCGCATGCGCAAACTAAAGTCTGATCTCGAGATAAAAAGAAAAGCTGAATCGCAAATCTGTTAGTGAGGGAATTGATAATTTTTGGTCTAGGATATTTGCAGGTATATACATCGTTTTGTACATCATTTTAAAGCTATTGTCAGTATCAGGTAATCTTCCTTCAGAAGTCGAGGGGAAGATAAATTTTTCTACGGCACATCGTTTTCGAGATATTTGAGAAAATCAAGCTAGGTAACTTACCGTCCACTTCCGTTACCCATTTTCGTTACACCGAGATTTTTGACTTGGGATTTTCTTCACTACTGCTGGTAAGAATGCATCTCATCAAAAAACATAATAAAGTGTGGATATGTCTGGCGGAAAACTTGGTGTGCTCTTGGGAGGAAGGAGCACTTCCGATCCCCTAAAGAAAACATAAATCCCATGAAAATCCAAGTGCGGAGCAAGTCTTCTTATCTGGGAAAGCGGAACTTGAAAATAGGCCACTTCGAGTTCAAACATTTCCCATTTCCACACAAACAGTACTTAACGTCTTACCTTCTCATACTTCTGTTATTGGAAAGTATTACGATCGTTCAAAAACAGAAAATGTAAACACTAGGTAAATACCCAAAAGTCATAGATCGTAAATATCACATTAAAGTTACGTGAACGCAGAAAATTCAGAACTCCAGGGAAATGCAAAATGCAAAACAAATCATCACGAAACGAATGAGTATCACATAGTTGACGTTACAACAGAAAAACGCTTTTGGGATAAGACTTGGAAATACATATTTAGTTCATATATAAATGCTCAACGGGACTAATTAGCTCTTAATCTCTAAAGCATATTTGGAAAGGACTCTGAAGATAGGCATGACGCCGCGGTGGCCCAGTGGTCTTAGCAGTGGCTTATGATCATACGTCCGAGAAGGGTCGGGGTTCGAATCCCGGGGAGGTATGGATATGTTATTTTCCTTACCGCACTGGCTTTCTCCCTTTTCTGGAACCAGCGATCCTAAATTAGGGACGGGCGACGGCTTATAGCCCATTGAGTAGCTCACGGTGGTCGTTAAACCTCCAATCAAAAAACAAAAGGAGCCACTACATTATGACCACCGACCTAATAAGCAGTAGAACCCCTTTAGCCAGCAGAACAGCGGCCACTCGGCAAGGAATCGATTCAGCGAGGTGGCGATAGGTATTCTGGTGTACCATAATATCAACACCAGGTCCTCCAGTTTTCTTACCTTTCGGGGTGGTGGCGAATTAAAGTGAAACCACTTTTTCAAGTCCAACCACAAAAGTTCCATTGGGTTATGTAAGGTAAATTTGGAGGCCAAGTCATTAACAGAAAGTTACCACCATGTTCCCCGAACCAATCATTGACGATTCTGGTACTGCGGCATGGCGCATTATTCTTTTGGTAATAGCCATCACTAGCAGAGAGCACAGTTCCCATGAATGTGTGAACTTGGTTGGCAACGATGTTCAGATACCTTACAGCTGTCAAGGATTGTGCTATTGGGATAATAGGGTCCACATTGTCCCTAGAAAACTATGCTTACGACATAACACAGCCACCGGCGGCGTGTTTTCGCCCAACAGTGAATTCAAGTGCCATAGCCTCCATTAGTAAGCGTCGTATCCGCGCTCGGCCGTCTACCTGATGCGCCGAGATTCTTGATTCGTCAGACCAGGCCACTTTCGTCCAATCATCCACGGTCCAATGGTCAAATCTCGATTATCTTAGGCCCATATTATGCGTTGTTGGCGATGGTGTGCAGTGAGCGTGGGGACTTGGCTGGGTCTTCGGCTACGCATGCCCATGCGCACAAAGCTGGGATGAACTGTGTGTTGTGACACATTGCCCTGATCACCACTGTTGTAGCTGCGCTGATTTGTCACACTGTGGCTCTGCGGTCGATGTGAACAATGCCCGACAGTCTCCGCTCCCCTCTGGCATCAATGAGCTGCAGACGACACACCGCTGGACGATGGTTTGTTGTTTGGTCATCTGTACACCACTTTTGATTCGTACTCAGTGCAACGGCACGCGGACAACCCACAAGCCGCGCCATTTCAGAGATTGTAATTCCGAAACACCATGTCATCACAATTTGTCTTTTATTAAACTCCGATAAATCGACAGATTTTCCCATTCTGACACCGAACACTGTACTAACCGAAAGCCGGTCCTCGTGTTGTATGCTGCTCTGTGAAATTCACCTGCGGCAACGTTCAATCTCCAGGCTCTCTCATTTCTCTAGACTGGGGGTGGTCATAATGTAATAGCTCATCGGTGTAAGGGGTCCAAATCTCACAGAGTACGCTACTGTGCACGCTGGTTAGTTGTGAGGAATTCTATACGCGGCTAACTTAAGTCTTTAGACACAGTTATGAAGTGTTTAACTTTCTTTTTCAGTCGTGATTTTTACAGTAAATTTACTTACACATTGTACATTTCTACTTTTACAACCCTCAGTGCATGAATTTACGCCATAAGTATGGCATTCTGGGAGGGCGACCTCTTGATTCGCTTTTGGAGCTTCTGTGTTTCATTAAGATCAACGGCACCTAATCAACATTTCCTGGTTGATCTCTGATCCACAAGGAACAGTCGCAATTTCGCTGGTACTTTATTCACTGAAGGGCACATTTATTTACATCTGAGCACTTGCAAGCAATTACATCAAAACTTATTGTATTTGCTTCATGCCTAAACTTTTCAACGATAACTTTCACTGTTTGACATTTAGTAACACGTCAACTAAAACTCTCCATGTTAACGCCCTTCTTGTGATATGAGATCAAGCACGTACACGCTGCTGAGAAACTGTGGGAATAGACGCTCTTTGAAGCAACCTTTCAATTTTCATAGCCACAGCGTCCGCCATACATGAGAAACTAGGTTCTTGTTTGCTGTCAGTATCCAAAATAATTTTACATCTCTCGTTGAAACAACGCCGTATGACATCTTCATATGTCGGAAGCTGGCTGTCACTCAGATCTTTCGGGAATCAAAAAATGGGGCAAACAAACGTTTGTCTCAGAGGAGGTGTTGAACTTGAAGACTTCGGAATTGCCATCGCATTCGCCATTACGCCAGGGAAGTTATACTGCAGCGTGTCATTACAGCCAAACTAGCGGAAATGGCGCGGCACAGGCGGTGGCCTCAAATACACTCCCCACCCACCCTAGCCAACGTTGGTAAGAGAAAGGGCTGCCAAGTTCATTCTGAGAAGGGTTACACCAAGACAGGATGGATGGATTGGCTGAGAGGGAGTGTGAACGCGAGTGTATTATTGCAATACATTTCACGTTTTTCTATGTTAAATTTCGAATCTTTGGTGACGGCAGAATAAATTACTCGATGGGAATTATGCTTTATACATTTATTGTTGATGGTTATTAAAACCTTTTCCACACTCTGGCATTTCGATCCGAGTGATTCTGGTATATTCGATGGACACTAGAAAATTTCATGTTTTTTTGTTTTTTTTTTAATTTCGAAACTTTGAGCTTCTGGTCAGAACCAAAATTATTAACCGATTCGAAATATTTTTTCACACAATTCTTAGTGGTGCTCACTCACAATGTTTGCACTTGGGCATTTCGATCAGAACATTTCGGATTTTTTTTTTTTGACCCACCGTAATAAATAACTGCAACAGGTTTTGCGGCACTGTAATTTCTCCCATGTACAGAAAATGGGAAAACTAAAATGCTCATTTACTCTCTTTGCGATGTCATTAACGCTAGTGCTGATCAGAAAGATCACGTGATAAGAATTCATTAGACTTAAAGGGACGGGAGTGGAAGTTCGGTTTCAAAGCAGGCTCGAAGGTCATTAGTGCCTGTAAGATAATACGCCTTGAAACTGAGTAAATAAAAGACCAGCAGTAAGTACAGTGGTCTTTTCCTCGCATTTCTACAAATCCCTTTCGTGAAACCTTGTCCTCTGCATCTAGCAGATATCGAGAACAAACACTATTCGTTTTCACCCATTTTCTCCACGATTCCTTCCACAAGTTAGAGCAAGAAAACTTCTCAGTAGGCAAACAGAAAGTCCACTATATTTTCTCAGGATAATTGGTCTCGTGCAATGGGCTTGTTGAGAAAGGACGAGCAGCTCATGTGATATAGAAATTTCATAGTATATGGTTCTAACATATTAAACTCTCTCCAGCAGAACTCTTTTCGATTATATAAGTACATCTCTGAAATTTCCAAATATTCCTGGGTAATTTAACGTCTTCAAATATTTTGTGATCTGTCAGCGAGACGATCAAGTGAGTTTGTTTGCCAAATTCCAAACAGGTTTTACAGAGGTGTGGCCTGCAACATATTTTTTTTCATATTGTTTTATAAATTCCATTTTGGGTAAAATTTATAATCTACAGTTCATATTAATCTTAAATGAAAAGACAAGAAATACTGTTATCACCTGTTTACAACAGCTCGAAGTGATTTTTGCATAGTACTTGAATATTATAAGCTGGCATATATGGAAAACCTTTAAACTATAAGGGCGCAAGTTTCGGGGACATTGCAACACGAATGCATCTTGTAAAAATTCTAACATATTTTTATCAAGCAGGAATTATTCTGTACTGCACGTCAAGCGGTTTTTTTTCGTATGTGACTGGAGACGTTTCCAGCACTGGCAGTGACTGCACATATATGATTTGGGCAAAATTTAAAAGAGAAATCTCAGACATACTGTAAGTGTTTGGACCAGCGGCAAGAGAAAAACTTATATTACAGAACACTCTTTCTTGGGTCGCATTTCTGACTAACCATCAACCATTTCGAAATACTTTAAATAACGTTTGTCTCTTGGCATACTTCGGCCACGGAATGAAATTACATCGAAAATGAATGAGCCATTGCACTATCATAGTAGGCAGATTTGAACTTGAGGTGTAAATTAACCGAAGGGTAAGCTGCATGCATATCCCAGTTTGTGGAGCGCCCGTTCTTGTGAAATTATGCAAGTACTATAATTTTCTGGAATGATTAATTTTCGCAAGAGGCGAGGTAAGAAGAATGAATGTAAAAATCAATATCATCTGTATGCCTTATGTAAACACTCGGATGGAGTTAGACAGAAAATATATAAAAAAAAGAGAAAAATTCACTGCTACGTAGAAAATGCATCCCAGGAAATATTTGTCGGAACGCATGTAAATTGGGGAGTAGAGGTATATACATGATTGCAGTTGGGAACCGTTCGGGTGACATGTGGGTATGATAAAAGGGGGCGAAACCTGTTGGCGTAGTTAAGCTTGGTTGTCCTAACCTGGGCGTGTGGACTACCGTATCGGAGTGATCTCGGTGGCGAAAGCATGAGAAAGGAGTGGAAATACCTTGGCGATGTCGTCGTGAAGCCTACCATCGCACAAACACCTTTATCAGAGTTTTCATCGTAGAGATAGGTGCATCTGCTTGGTTTCCGCGTCACATTGTGGGCGAAATGCATTGGAACACAGCAACTGACGACCGAATGTGGTTGGAGGAACGTGACATGTGTCGTCGTAATGGGGTTAGTGTACGTAGATGGATGTCAGAAATCCTCGATCCTCACATTTGACGTGCTAGACGCAGAAGTCCCATGATCCACAGCGGACGACGACATTCTACGAGGTGCACAGGTAACTATGGACATCCCTGCATCACCATGGACTGTAAATCGCAGACAGGCTGCGGCACGTTTGCTCTCAGTCCAGCTACTGCAAAGATTGCCACTCACCACACCACATCACCCATCACGGCTGAAGTGGTGCTGTACCAGGCAAGACGAATGAAACAATTTCGTATTCAGCGATAAGCCTTCCTTCTGTGTCAGGCGTACTTTCTGGAAGGATCATGATTCTGTCCTTGAGGTTCATGTGGCTTCTCAGCTTGGTGTTGTGGTTTGGAGTCGCTATGAGTTCAACGCCTCATCGACTACACGTCGATGAGGCGTTGCAGTCCGTTTTGTCACCATATCTTTGTGGTACCACTGATGCCCAGTTTCAACAGTGCAATGCTTACTCACATACTACCAACTACAGTTGGCAGTACTTGCAAGTTGTCCAGGTGCTTCTCCGAACAGCGCAATCTCCAAACATATCTCCAGCATAGAAAGTATGGGACGTCACTGTCAGGCTACTTAACGCCTCTGCACGATCCCATCGCAATGTCTGTAAATTATGGACATACGCTAATGACGCATAATTAGCGGTACCTCAGGATACCATACCAGGCGGGGACTTTTTCACTCGATGCTATGTCGTTCTGCCGAATATACAGCCCAGTATGGCGGTCATACGACCTACTGGCTCAGTCTGTATTACATTTTGTTCTCTCTCCAGCGTATTCATGCAATCCCTCAGAAATTAAATCACATCCACTTACTTCTGTGGGAAGTTCCGTCTCATTTCGTACACACTTTCATACTGTACCATTTTCTATGTTGAGCAGTGTATATGGAGTATAATAGAACCAAGCGCAATTAATGATCAGCAAGAGACATATTTCGATATATTTGGTGAATTAGAAGTTTGCCAAGGATTGCATGGAGGAAAACGTCCAACTTGCCATAAAATCAGAAATACTGAAAGAGGCAGCGTCATGCAGTCGCTTTCGCCATCAAATATTAAACATAAAAAAATGTTTGTAGCAATCATGTGGAATGTCTAGTAAATTGTAATATCGGACATTCGGTTTTCCGAAATGACTTCTGATTGGAATGCAATTTACATTTTAGTTCTTTAGCCCTTTAAGCGGCCGATGTACCGAACTAAATTTCCTCTCCTCCCCAAACAGAAATGTTTACATAGCGGCCGCGTTTTACGAAAACTACGACAAAGCAATTGCTTTTCCCCTCTCATCGGATCTGTACCGACCATGAACCTGTCACTGGCGATACACGTTTCTTTCTACTCCTCTATTCTCTGCTCCATGAACTAACGTATGATGGGGAATATCTAGTCCCTCTGACATAGACACCATGGCACTGGGCTCAAACACGTGACTCAAACATCTTCTGTCTCCCTTCTTCGGTTCGTCGCCCTCGTTATAGCCCTTGCAGCATGTAATTAGCCAGAGAAAGGATTACTGTCAATCATCCCCCTAAATGGCCACTTTGAACAACAAAGCTACACAAAAGACAAAGATTTCTGACGCGCAGGTTCATACATTCCAGTCGTGTTCGGTCCACTTAGCGAATATATTCGTTCGAGCCGATATCAGCCAATTTTGCTACTCTCTATATTTCTCGAAATAAAAAAATATTTTTCGGAGAATCTACGTTTTTCGAACACCGAAAATTATTTTTCAGACGGAAACAGATAAGCACGACCAGTGCGTTTCAGTGTCCTTTAGTATGGAATATTTTCCCATAATATTAATAAGACATAATACAATGAAATTAACACTAAATTGTGCCTATCTTGGAATTTACTTAAGGTCTCTATGTGATTTCGAATACTGATCAAACTTTGAACTTGGAGTCTCACGTAGAAAATTCCATGTGGAGCATTCCGAATATCAGTTTCGCTTGGAAGGTTCAACGTGACACCTTCCAATAGAAGGAATATTTTCCTTGTCTTTTAAAGATGCTATAAGATTTTACTCATTAAGAGGCCGATGAATCTGAACCAAATGGTGCCCCAAAATTTCTGGGGGTCCCTAAATAGAAATGTTAACATAACGACCTGGTTTTACTAAAACTACTGGAAAATGAATGCTTTCCACCCTTTCATCTCATAAGTATCGACGATAAATTTTTCACTGGTAATAATCGCTTTCTTTTAGTCCTTTGTTCACTGCTCCATGACACCAGGAATGATGGGGAAGGGCTGGTCCCCCTGACACGGAAACTATGCCACTGGACGGAAATAAATTACTAAAACATAGTCCCTCTTTCTTTATGTTCGCTACTATTGTTGTAGCCCTTTCAGCAGATAATCAGTTAGAAAGAATTAGGGTCAGTCATTCCCTTAAATGACTTCAGAATAACAAATCTAAGGGCGAAAGCAATGCTTTTTGATGCACAGGTTCACTCGTTCCAGCCGTTTTTGCCCAACTTTTCAGTAAGCGAATTTATTCGATCGAACTGATTTCAACTACTTTTTCCAACCCCGAGTTCATTCGTTCCAGCCGGTTAAGGAGTAAACTTTCGCTTATGTAAATTTTGGTTACCGCTTACTATTGTTTTTGTACTGAACGTTACGTCAGAACTCCCAAGTGTTTATTCTTTAGGTCAACACTTAAATTCAGTCAAATCTGGATCACTTGGATCCAAATTGGACCCTGCTGCGGTAACATTGTATAATGAGCTACCGGCGAGCTATCGGAAAGGTCGATGAGATTTTTAAGCTCTAACAACTTTGCCTTGTTTTATTATCTGAACGATTGTTAGTCTAAGGGCTGTTAATGATTGCTGTGTGAGGTTATACTATTGGGCAACTGCGTTTATTCTTCAAATACTGAATTGATATCTAGTTATCGTAACAGCTTCAGTGACTTGGAAACTGCAAATAATAAGAATTCACTAGGTTTTTCTTGTACGAAGACGTTCACAATGTTTTTGACACGTGCCTGTAGATTTTAATTCGTTTCTCTGAAGTTAATGATATACGACTTGTTTGAAAGCTTTCCTAAACTTGTCATTACGTGTTAAAAATAAAGAATATGCAGTAATAGTTCGTTCTGCCAAATATGCTCGTTGTTGGAATGTAGTTTTCTAAAGACGGTACAAATTTTACTTTTTCACAAGAATGTAACTTAGGGACGACGCAAAAAAAATTCGTGCATCTTTATAGTAAGTACTTATATGGAAATCATGCCTAATCATGCAGCACTGTTACGGGAACAATGCTCATATTCAGAGAAGGACAGCAGAGCATCGAAGACCTCTCACGTACAGGAAGAGAGACGGAGTCCTTGAACGAGAGAACCATGTCTGATGTTGGTGAATCCATTAAGGAAAACCCACATATCACCATTCAGGTTATACGTTTTGATGTCAATATATCTACTGGCAGAGTGGAAACTAATATTCATCAGCATTTAAAGTTTCGCATGATTTGTTCCTAATCGGTATCCCACAAACTGGGTGAACATCAAAACAAAAGGATAGTGCAAAGAGATACTGTCACTGAACATGGTAGCCCCAAACGGATAAAATACATTGTTTTAGGGGATCCGAAGTGATTTTATTACTACAAAACTCCCAGAAACATCGATAACAGTTTTGGTGTTGCAGAAGATCAGCCTCTTCCTAAACAAGGCTTTTCTGCTTTTTCAATTCCCAATTAGTGGTATCCGTGGACACATTACTTGAAGTATTTACTATGAATGTGTAATACAACACCGATATCATTTTGATGCAAATAGTTAAAGAGGAGAAGAATTTAATAACTCGAGTGTCAATAGTTCTCATTCGTCATGAGAAAGCCAGCATTCACAAGACCGACAAGTTTTGGCTTATCTGTAGCAGGACATGTTTCGCAGCTGCTCCATCCGGTATATTCACGTGATCCTGATCTTGCAACATTCAAATTTTTTGGGTTTCCAAAAATAAATAAGGAACTTTCTTGGAAGCCATTATCAAAAATGCTATGTGCCGTGCAAAACACGTTCATTCAGATCTGCGGAGTATTCTCCAGCAGGAGTGCCACCGAACTTTCCTGATCTGAAGCAGACGTCTGCAATTTTGCATAGATACTAAAGCGGAGTTTCTTGAAAAATGAGACGTATATTGTGATATAACTTTCCTTTTGAGTTACTGTGTTCTTATGTAAATCTGATTTATTCTCGTCATACGCTTTACTCTCTGGAAGCCGCATTTTCCTCCTCGATGAATTTAACTTTGGCAGCACGTGACAGCAGATTTTAATGTACTACGTGACATGAGGTAAATGAAGAACTATTGAGGTGACGCGTGAGTCAAAATGACATTTCACCAGTGATAAGCTTGCCAGCGAAGTTCAGTTGGGAAAACAGTCGCTCCGAAGGTGGAAAACGTGGATTCAAAATCCACCACGGGCAAAAGGTTACGGGTTACATTGTCAAAGAGCAACTATAAAATATATCTCGATAGATAGGTTTGTTGATTGGTTGATTGTTTGAGTTTTGCTTAATATCGCAAGAGCCTCAATGTGCCGAAGAGCGCCAACTGAAGAGTCAAGCCACGTGCCGTGTTGACAACGATTATTTTGACTATGTTTCTGAGTTGGATAAAAAATTATAAATTCGATTACAACGGTTAGGAATTCTAAATTTACGCAATATTACTATATATGAAGACTGAGGTATCATTGGTATTGCTTTTTTATGCCATCATTGCTTTACATGTGTGAACTGGAGTACTTGAGGACTGTCATTACGACTGGCGGATGAACTCTATGGATTTTCCAGTATCTTTACGATGGCGGACGAACTCTATGGATTTTCCAGTATCTTTACGATGGCGGACGAACTCTATGGATTTTCCAGTATCTTTGCGACTGGCGGATGAACTCTTTGGATTTTCCAGTATCTTTACGACTGGCGGACTAACTATGGATTTTCCAGTATCTTTGCGACTGGCAGATGAACTCTATGGATCTGCAGTGCATATGTAATTACGGTTTATATGGTCAGTTGTAATAGTCTTTACTCGTTGATTGCATTGAAGAAACAATATAACAATATACTTCGCTATTATTACAAATTATAATGAGATAATGTTGCCACCTATTGAGCATTTCACGCAATATTTCCCAGAGATTGCTGATACATGTTTTCGCCTAATATACTATATGGTACGTATTTCTTCAAATGAGGTTTTCGATATTTGTTTAATATAATGTTATAAATGGAAATCAGTTTGTGTTCCAACCTAATAAATCTACCGAATCTGCGCTCTTATATATATCCTTGTTATAAATTCTGAAGATGACAGTCCGATTTTTGGTGTAAATGTGACAATGATGGTAAGTCAGATAATATCCGAAAACTTGCAAATTTAATCGTCCTGGAGCAGGACTCGAATCCGCGTCTCTCAGATAGGACGATTAAATTTTCAAGTTTTCGCATATTATCTGACTTACCATCCTTTGTCACATTTAAGCCAAAAATCGGACTGTCATCTTCAGAATTTGTATTTTATGGCGTAATCCCGTATTTCATTCATGATTTTTATGCTCCTCCGGGCAACCACCGGATATGATTCTTTACTTCCAGATTCGCTAAACATGAATGCCGGTTGCTTCGACCAGCGAGTCCTCTGATGGTTTTATTCAAATTAACCGCAAACTTGAGACTTGGTCGTTCTGGGTGCTGTAGTAGTTGCATGCCTGGGTGCTATCTGGGAGACGCGGTTTCGAGCCCCGCTCCAGGATGATTGAATTTTCAAGTTTTCGTATAATATCTGCCTTACCATCCTTGTCACCTTCAGAATTTGTATTATATGGTGTAATCCTGTATTTCTTTCATGATATCATTGTTATATTTATTTGTTTTGTGCAGATACATCATTGTTATATTTTGTGAAATAATTTGGCATAGGATACATTGTAGTGCCAACTAGTAATTATCAGTTTTGGTATTCAGCCACACCCTAGTGGACTGCTGTATTGGCTTATTGCATATATGCATTATAATAACCTTCTGTTGTGGTGTGCACAGCCTATTGACTAAGAGTTTGAATATTTTGGACTGAATAACAGCTGCAAAAAATGAAATGTAAAGTGTGTAACCAGGGCCAGCTGGATGTATCCAGGACACCTAGATGTAGAACCTGTGCTTCATATTTTCATCCTATTTGTATTGGCATGACTGGAAAAAAATTAGGTCATTATCAGCAGACTTGAAAAATAAGATACAATGCCAGGGATGTGTTTCGAATGCTAAGCAGTCATCTACCACTTTGCCCATGAATACGGATACTGCAGATTCAGATAATTTTAAAACTGCCTTTCCAGTCGAGTTTGAACATAATCAACCAAATTTTAAATTTTTTAGACAGTCAATGCTTCGGATTGAGGAGAAACTTGATTGCATATCGGGCTTAAAAAAAGAGATTCAAGACTTTAAACAATCTCTGCAGTTCTTTAGTGATAAATATGATGACTTAATTCAGAACGGTACTAATCTAGAACAGTCTAATGACAGACACACTCTCACAGAGAATTGCCAAACATGAGAAGGGTGAGCTTGACAGTGCTGCAAAAGTAAGCGTTTTAAAGGCAGAATTGTCAGAGTTGTGTAAGTATCATAGAAGAAAAAATCTGGAAATACATTGTCTTCAGGTTGATAATGCAACAGATATAGCTGCTTTGAGAAACATAGTTGATCTTATGGAGGCTAAATTACAAATAGAAAACTACAGTCCAGAAGATATTGATGTAATTCATGCTCTATCTTCTACTCAAATTAAAACTTCAACTGTACCTATCATTATCCAATTTACTACCAGATTAGCTAGAAATAGATGGTTGGAGAAAAAGAAAATATATTTTAAACTCAGATTTGAACCCTAACATACAAAAAACTAGAATCTACATTAATAAAATTTTACATCATACTATAAAAAAATGTACTGGCATGCCGGACAATTAGACAATCAGACTATGATCAAATGTGCATGGATTAATAATGGCAACTAATATATAAACCAGAAAGCTGGTGATCAAAGAAAAAATTGTTTGCATTGAGGATCTGCAGTACTATGGACTTGGTATTTAACTTAAGTTACTATTTTTTTTGTTGTTGTTGTACTTTGAAACTTTATATTTCAGAGTCTATATTATACTATTTATAACCTTAACCATTTACTAACAACCAACACTAACTTTGCTCTTACATTGATACATCTTAATGCCAAATCTTTGATTAACAAAATTGTTCAATTGGAGACACTAATGCAGATAATTAATCCCACATCAGATACAATATGTAATACAGAAACATGGTTTCCAGATGACTTCACGATATCAATAGATTATTACCAGGTCTTCACCTTGAATATATTAAATTCAAGGGGTGGGGGTGGATATTTATATTAATAAGTTACATCCATATTTTTCCTTAATAAGTGAATTTATCATAATGAGCACAGATTTTAAGCTACTTACTAGTCAAAACCAATTTTACATTATTATGTCGGTATGCTATAGACCTCCACCTTCAGATATAAATATTTTTTTTTGTTCTAGATGATCTTCTTAATATGATTAATTTTACAAAAAAAAAGCATTCCTTGTTGGTGATTTTAACATTGATATTGCTCAAGATAATTGTACAACTAGACACTTTCATCAGTTGTTATCATCATCTGGATTTTGGAATGCAATTACGTCTCCAACTAGAATTACCCCACTAACACAAACTACATTATAACTGGCTGTTACAAATGTTCATTCAGAAATGTAACATCAGGGGTTCTTGAATTTGATATAAGTGATAATTTACCAACTTTTGTTTTTATGGAGACTGCTGTATATTACAACGAGAAACCCACAATAATATTATCACGCAAAATAAATATAAACATATTGAAAATTTTAAACAATTATTAATTCAAATAAGATGGGATGTCTTGTCTGGAGAATACGCCGTGTGGGAAAAAAATCTCCCATCACAGGTCAGTGATCGTGTTTAAAGTCGTTTTCGTCGTGTGAGGACGCACGTTATCCTGAAGCAACAGGACCGATCTTCTACCCTTACCGGTGTATAGCCTTTTTGCCTCCATTGCGTCACTCACACGAATAAGTTGCTGACAATAACGCTCAGCACTGACTTTTCCACCAGGTTTGAGCAACTCATAGTGTACGACACAGCGCTGATCCCACCATATGCACAGCAACAACTTCCTAGCATGGATATTCGGTTTGGCGGCACTGACTCATTTGTTTGAAGGGTGTCCGGTGACAAAGGTCACCGGACACCCTTCAAACAAATGACCGGATCATATATATATATATACTGTATATAACAGGGGTGCCCAGCTAACCTACCTTTGGAAGCCACTTTTCAGGAAGAAATATTTGAAAGAGCCATTTATTTATTTTTGATAACAAAACAAACAATGGCAAACTGAAAATTAGTTCAATTTTTTTTAAGTTTACACACAGATACCCCCCCTCCCCGGTCAGCCTGATTCATAGCTGAAACACAAATTTGTGTTTCTTTCTGGGCTGAGACCACTTTGACACTCATAGCAAAAAGTGCAGCATAAGAAATGTGTGAAAAATATCACAATATCGCTTTGCCGACTGAGCTCTGGTTTGACAACGTAAGACGCACGAGTCTCGCACGTAACAAAGCTTACAAACGTGTAAGCATATGTTGTTTTGTAATATCTTTTGCTTGCTTCGATATGAGTGTAAAAGAGAAGGGTAACTTTGATTTTGAAAGTTGTTTTGTTTTTTGATTTCCTCCTCAAAAGAGAATAGCCAACAAAAAACACTGCTGTTGGTGCGCCCTTAAAGCGATTGCAGTAAAAATATTGTAAACGAGGAAAGCAACGCAGTTTTGTTTCGGTCATCAGCCTCTTGCAGATACCCCTTTTGGACGCCTGGAGCCAATCAGAAGGAGTGTTCAGCACACGTAATTCAGCACGCCATTTCGTGGCTAAGAGTAGACATACGACCGCCACGGTAAAAGTCAGCAGTACATCAGTGCTAGATTACTAGGCGCGTGGTTTAATAGTACTGTTTTACATTCCGTGAGTTAACTTGTGTGAAAAAGAAAATTATAATTTTTTTTTTTTAAAAAGATTCCCATGTGATGTAAGTAATCATGCTATCTGAAAAACGCAAATATGAAGACGAGAACAGGAGATTTAAGGCAGAGTGGGAAGAATAATTTATTTTTGTGGAGAGGAATGGGAAACCAATGAGTCTTTTATGTGAAGTAACACTGTCACAGTTCAAGGCCAGTAATCTTAAGCGACATTTTGAATCAAATCACTGTTCTTTCAGCCAACAATTTCCTGCTGGTTGCGAGCTAAGACGAACTAAAATATTGTCTTTAAAAGCAAAACTAAATAACCAAACCAAGGTTATGTCAATGCTTATTAAAGAAGCAGATGTAACAACGGAGGCCGGATTTATTATGGCCTTCATATTGCTCGGGCAAAACGCCCCTACACAGAAGAAGAGTTCATAAAAAGAAATATTGCAGAAGTAATTTCTGCTTTAGATCCAGAAAATTAAAAAATTGCTCAAATTGATTGAACAAATACCAGCGTCTAGACATACTGTGGAAAGGCGAGTTTCTGTTATTTCCGATGACGTTATAAGTAACTTGCAACAGGATCTGACGAACTGCTCAGCACTGAGTTTGGCCTTAGACGAATCCACGGACATTGAAGATAAACCACAACTAGCTATATTTGTTCGTTATGTAACAAATAATGTAGAAGTGAAAGAAGAACTATTGGACCTTATTGCACTAAAGGATACGACTGGAGGTTCAGATACAAAAACGCCCTTGATGCTGCACTTGGAAAACATTCTGTACCGATTAAAAAGATAGTCAGTGTCGCAACTGACTGCGCTCCAGCAATGAGACGTCCTACTAAAAGGCTTTTGGGACTTTAAATGCCGATGCATTGTACCCCAATTTTATCCCTGTCCATTGCATCATTCATAGGGAGCACCTAGTAGCTAAATATTTTAAATATGACCACATTATGGTGGTAGTTTTAAAAATTGTCAACTACATACGCTCAAGCGCCAAAACTCATCAACAGGTCAAAGCCTTCATACAAGAAATAGAAAACGATGAGCTTCCAGATGATGCATCGTGGTTTTGTTTAGTAAGATGGCTCTTAGTAAGCAATGCTCTAACAAAATTCTTTAATTTGCTAGAACCAATCAAACAATTTGTCATTGAAAAAGAGAAATCTTTCCCAGAACTTGAAGATGCCAACTGGTTAATAGATATGGCGTTTTTTCACAGATCTAGTGAAACACTTACAATCATTAAATTTATCGCTGCAAGGACATGGTATATATATTTCGGATTTAGCAGAGAGTGACTTCAGCTTCCATAACAAACTAAAACTCTTCGAGAAAGACCTGGTTTCTAAAACCTTCACTCACTTCACCTGTCTTACTAAAATGTTGGAAACTTTACCCGGGTATGAAATTATAGCTACATATTATGTATGCAAGCTGCACAGACTGGCAGAAGATATTACTGATAGATTTAGTGATTTAAGAGGACTAAAGTCATCATTTACATTTTTAGAAAACCCTTTTCTTGTTGACATTTTGAAGAATGGCTGTCCCGTCTCACCGTCAATTGCTGGGGATATAGCGGCTGTAGAGTTGGAGCTACTAGGGCTTCAAAGACATGAAGGATTGAAACAGGTAAAACAAAATGGTTGTTCAACTATTGAGTTTTGGAAACATGTTCCGGAACAAAAATATTCTAAAAACAAAAATGTGTGCTGAGACTAATCTCAATTTTCGGTACTTCATATTGTTGTGAGTCTTTGTATTCAACACTTAAATTTATTAAAAATAAGCATCGGTCTGTTTTAACTGATCATCATTTAACTGAGCTTGTGCGAACTGCCCTAACAAGTCATCAACCAAACTTTCGTCAGCTAACTACTAAGATGGACAACATTCGTAAAGCATCCACAAGCAAATCTAATTTTTAAGGATTTTCTTTACAAAATTGTTTGATAGAATCTGAACAATATTTTTTTTTCAATAACATTTTAATTTTTATTTTTATGTTTCTGAATAACTTTGTAACTTTTGTGTTTTTGAATAACTTTGTAACAAGAAATGAAATCAAATAATTACTTTTGGACATTGATCAGTTTTGGTTTACCATATTTTATACATACATTTTATGTGCATAAGAGTCGCACCACTCGCCTCAGAGAGCCCCACGCGACTCTCGAGCCGAGCTATGGCCACCCTAGTATAGTATATATAATACAAAGAGACATGGGGGTGTAATATTTTGTACTTCACCTCGGGCGGAGAAATGCCTGGTTACCTCTGTAGGGATTTTTTTTTTTTTTTTTTTTGGTTTTACGCAGATAATTTTTAAAAATGGACTACCGGAACTCGTGAACTTTAGAATCACTCTGTAGTTCCTGACATTTTGCATATTCATCTAAAATATTTTAGCGACAGTAAAAGTTTTATTGAAGGAAAGCAATGGGTTTTGTGACGCGGATGAATATGAATAACGTTTTGACTTCCGATGTAAGTCAGTCATCTTGATATCATTTTTATTAGTATCCTTTGATATCATTTTATTAAGAGTAAACCGTAAACACTGCATGAAATCTATATTACAATGTCATGGTACTTGTTGCAGATATTTTCAGATCTCCATACTTTTCCTTTATCTAGTTGCCCGTTTAGTTGTTCCACCATTTCTTTTTTCGAGAAATTTCTTATATCCTGCCTGAAACATCTAATGAATCGTCTTTGGGATGCATTGCCTTCTTGTTGGTGTGCATCATGAAATTAAAACCGGAGAGTTTCTTTATATCTGAAATTCAGAAGTTCTCCTTTAAAAAAATGCGAATAAAATTTTACGAATGGAATGTCCCATGACTATGAACTACACACCTAATGAGATATAAGGGTGCTGACATTTACCTCTTTCTGCGTGAAGTCAAAAAAACGTCGCTTATGCTCGTCTCTTAAGGGGACTCTATAGTTTGTTTGTGTAATCGCAACACATTTGCTTTCTCTTTCCGCAAAGCAAACATTCAAACAAAAAATAAACAAATGCTGGAGTATCTCTTCTGTTCTTGAAAAGCGCAGAACAGGAAAAAAATGCAACCCCATCGTACAGGAAAAAAAATTAGAGAGAAATAATTCTTCTCGAAATTGCCATGTTGACAGGACCAAGTAATTAACTTGAGTAATCGCGTCGTATAACCTGCATTTGTAAAGCGGACTTTTTTTGTTTAATTTTTTAAAAACTGCGCTAACCTGGAAGTGTTTTAATGGCCTTTTGCAAGCTAGTTTACTAATTTTTTTACACTTCACTTTTTGCCTGTGTAATTTAAGAAACTTCGGGTTGAAAGAAGAAGGGAATTAAAAAAAGACTTCACCTTTCCAAGCATTCTAGATCTTGAGAAGCTTGGGAGCTAACAATAAATCCTCACTTTTTCGCACCTTTTTGTTTAATTTTCGGTGTTGCAGGTAACTCAAAAAACAAATATGAGTGCTGTTAAGCGAAACGCCGCTAATTATCCAGCGCATCGGTGTCTTCTATTTCTCTTTGTAATTTTAAACCATTTCTGAGTACAATGGAAAAGCGGGGTTGGTAACAATGATTAAATAAAATTATTGTCTTTCGCTTTGTGCTTCATCCTGAAAAGTAATTTCTTATACGTTTTATGCTCAATCCTCTTTTATCCTTGCAACCAGTACTTTTTTGAATTAATTGTTCATCAACGGTGTCAGCTGTGGCACTACTTTGATAGAAGTTACCGTATTTTTCGGGTTGCAAGTCGAGATGAAGCATAAGTTGAATAAGTTCAATATCCTTATTTTGATTCCAGATAAGTCGTTCCTGAGTAGAAGAGAGTCTAGAACAAATACAGTTACTGTTCTTCAATTATATAACTATACTTTTAATATTTCAGTAAATTTTAAAAGGAAGAGAACATGGAATAACCATCATTCTTCTTTTTGGCAAAAAGTTGAATTTTGTAAGCGTACATTTTTCTTGCAAACTGACGCTACCCCTATTCCTTCCCTTCGATTGACCAGTCGGGCAATCCGCCGAGCGAAAGTGGAAAGGAATAAAAAAGTCACACAAGTGTGTTATATCAGAATGATGCTTGCAGCGTATGTTATTGTTCGGTGCTTTTTTTCACAAATTACGACTGAAATCGGAAACCAAAAGAGCTTTTGATTCCAATCGGAAGCTAGAAATAAATCAAGATAAGCATAATTATTGAAAGCAATTGTTAATTTTAATTAAGTTTAGCTACTCAACTGAGAGATTGGCAGAGCGAAAATAAAAATGCTTTCGCTATCCGCTGGTGATTGCCGTTCCTAAAGCCCAAGTGCGCCGGCTGTCAACATGATTGTCACCAGCCAATCAACTGTGTAGCAGCTACCTGTTTCAGAAGTTTAGTTATCGCGTGAGAAATATGATGCACCCATTGTAGTTCTGGCGGCTTTGTAAAACCAGTGGTGAGTGATACTCACGGAGGTCTTGGAGAGCTCGCAAGACGGATGGTATTGACATAGCACAGCTGCCACTGCAAATCAATCAGGGCGATTGTAATGTTAATTCTGTCGAACATAAATATCGATAACAACAGCTTTTAAATAAGTCCTTAGTGACGGAATATTACATTTAGTACGTTTTCCAAAAAAACGCCATATTGCGTTTCGAGTGCTCGGTTCAAGACCGAATTTTAAAGCGCAATATGTAGTAGTTGCCAAAATTGCGGAAACCTTTTGGAAAAAGTGTATTTTTGATGTTTGATGGCTCACAACACCACCTTTTTTGGAGTAATACTATAAAATTATATGTCAATGGAAAGATACTTTCATCAAAAATGTAATGCAACAAAGTTTGTTCAAATATATGTATTCTATAAAACGTTATAGCCAAATAACCAGAAAAGGAAGCACAGCTTGTTTAGGTTGATAAGAAGTAGCGTTCCTTCATTTCAATGTAGCCAACAAGCATCAGTGTTCAGAGAACCAATCAGGTGTCATCTTGTTTTATGAGCCAATCAGATCAGAGTAGGATTCAGCTATTGATGTCATGTATTGGAGCTGAGGGGAGGACATTTGTCAGTGTGTTATGTGATTGCTATCAAGCTTTTGTGTGTGTGTGTGTTCTTTCATTTAGTGAGCTTGTAAAGCGTAATAAAATTAAAGAAATGGCGCAAAGAGTTGACTGGTCATGCAGAAAGCGATATAAAATAGTATTATTAAGTGACCAAGGCTTAAGTTATAAAGACATTAGAAGAATTGATGGAAACTTAACCAAAGGTGGCATTTCTAAATATTTGAAGAGGTATAAGGAGACTCATTCACTACAAAATCAGACTGGTAAAGGCAGGAAAAGGTGCACAACAGCAAGTGATGATACAAGAATTAAGAGACTGTGTCTAGGTGACAGAACAAAACCAACTGGGTGTAAACAAGATGAAATGGCGCAATGCAATATGAAGTTGAGTGCAAGGACTGTTCGGCCCGGACTGCAGGAATTTGGTCTAAAAGCTAGAATTCCAGAAAAAAGTCATTTCCATCTCTCAAACAAATGTTGGAAAAGATTAAATTGGGCTAAACCCCATGTTAACTGGACAGCAGAACTAGGAGACAGTGTTATTTGGAGTGATGAGACCAAAATCTCCCCGTTTGGTGCTGATGGCATAAAATACGTAAGGAGAAGAATCGGAGAAGATTTGCATCCTGGTTGCATTACGTGTACCGTGAAACACCCAGTTAGTGTTATTATCTGGGGTTGTATGACATCAAAGGTGTGGGTAGAATTTGCGTGATTAATGGAAATATAAATGGCCAAAAATGCATTAATGAAATACTTGAGCCCAAACTGTAGCCTTCCGCACGTGATCGTTTCCAAGATAATGAAGCATTTATATTTCAACAGGATTCAGCTCCATGTCCTGTTGTTGCTGTGTGCAAAAAGTGATTTCAAGATAATCATATTCCACTGCTGGAATGGCCTGGGAGTAGCCCAGACCATAACCCTATCGAAAATTTATGGAGCCGAGTAAAGAAACGTGCTAGTCAGAGCAACCCAGCAATAAAACCCAATTAATAGAAGAAATAATTCAATGCTGGTTTTACATTATAACAGCTGCAGAACTAAAACACTTGGTTCACTTCATGGGAAGGCGTTGTAAGGTTGTAACTAACGCTTAAAGGTTACTCAACTAAGTATTAACTGACATGGTGAGAATTTTTGTATATTTCATTTTTTCTATGTGTTTCACTTTTCTTCTTTATAACTGTTGATCTAATGCCAAATCCTTCGTAAAAGTTATTGCATTATATTCCTGATGAAATTATATTTCCATTACAATATAATTTTATGGCATTACTCCGAAACGAAGTGGTGTTAGGAGCAATCAAACCTCAAAAATACACTATTTCCAAAAGGTTTCCACAATGTTGCCCACTACTGTACACTACTGTTTTTGAATGTTACAACACCATGAAGGACTACCGATATTCGCTTGAAACTTACAGGACATGCACAACAGGAGGATGGGACCTGGAATTGATTAAAATGCCAGGGTAAATGCATATGCAACTTTAGAGCAACGCCCTTTGAAGTGTCCTGTCTTGGGTATTATAAGGAGCTGTCTTAAACAAAATGCTGCAGTAATTGAAGAGCTGATACTGAGTCGAAAGGGTATTTCTTGTGAGTCACTATGCCACATCGCCGTAGAAAGCCGCATTATGTACACCTGACCGACTTTGAGCGAGGAAGTATAGTTGGGATGCGAGAAGCTAGATTTCCCTGCAGCGAAACTGTAGGGAAATCCTCGTACGCAAAATCGGACGACTGAGCGGGATGATAGACACCTTTTCAGCATGACAATCATCGATCACACAGCGATATCCACGATGTTAGGGCAACAGTGGAGCGATATCACAGGTCACGCTATATCTTCCGGCAGAGATCGACGTTGTCGGCTTAACAGAACACTGGTCGCTAGCAGCCCATTGCTGCGCCTTCCTTTGACCCTCAACCACAGTCGCCTCAGGCTGCAGTAGGATCTGGAACATACACACTAACTCGCTGATTGGCAACAGGTCATGCTTTCTGACGAGTCACGATTTAAATTGATATAACATTATGGTAGCATACGTTTTCGCCTACATCGTGATAAACGGCACCTTGCAGCGTGCATTCTGCAGCGTCATACCGTCCCACCCCGTAAGTGTCACGGTTTTTGTGTTCAGTTCGAGATCGCGCTTTATTCGAATTGAGGAAGCTGTCAGCAGCCGGTAATATATCACGAATATATTAGAGGCAGATGTGATATCCTTCCTTTAAAATTGTCCTAGTTCTATATTCCAGCAGAACGATGAACGTCCACATGTGGCCCAGAATATCTTAGACCTCTTTTATGCACGGCGGATAGCACTTCTTCCCTGGTCGGCACACGCGGGATGTGTCCCAGTTCGGACATGTCTGGGACATCTCGGACATGGTAGACTAGCCCTTCAAGCACCTCCGCGAGCCACTATAAATGAACTCTGGTCTCGCATAGAAGCAGAATGGCAGGCTATTCCCCAGAACGATATCAAGAACCTCTTCCATTCAATGCCATGTCGTGAAGAGGGTGTTACTCTTGCCCTAGGTGGCTTTACACGCTATTGAGTTTGAAGCCGAAAAATCTCGTATAGGTCTACATTTGTCTCCTGTAAATGCAGAATCTGTGATATAAATTTCATTTGAATAGGGCAACACTTTCCTGGTGTTCCAATATCTTCAAAGAGTGGTGTTTGTGTGCGTGTGTGTGTATGTGTGCAGTAAACGTCCGATAATACGAGAGCTGACAAAATTCGGAAAAATTTCTTTATAACCGACTCATACAAGTACTACGTACATACAGTATATGTATGTACTACTGCTGTACGTACTGCGTAACGCATAAAAATAAAAGTACTACACAATAAAGAAAAGTGATCAAAACAATGCATATACACTGGCGGAAAGTGAAAAAAGAACATCAAAAAGGAGACGTCTGATACCAACGAAATTTGTACAGCATAATAACGGAATACAGAGGATAACTTGATCAAAACATTATGGCAAAATACAGCTGTATTTGCTGGTATATAATGAAGTAAAATTCTCCGGCTGGACGTGTAGTGCAGGAAAGCTTACGTTAAGTCACGTTAGGGTTATTGAAAGGTTACTTGACGTAGCTAAAGTGTGCTTAATCTTCAAAGTGCTAGAGTTTGTTTAGGTAAGACACGCACGTGCAATAAATTCCAAGAATATGGAATTTATTTTTACTCAACGTTCCTAATTATCTTGAATATCAGTAATATAACTTCGGTTTTAGTACATTAGTACCTTGAAGGCTCCTTATTAGAGCGGTAAACACAATATACCCTGAACTTAACGTAAACACTCAATGAAATAGACTTAACTGCCAGACAGAGGTCTGACAATAAAATGAACTAAGTAAACGTACTCACTTTTAACCTTTTATTGGGGAGCTCCTGGTATTACTCAAATACACACTCCACAATAACACAACTACTGATAGCCTGAACTTTCGTACTATCGTAGAAACGTAGGTAAATCGCTTATCAATAATCAGGAAGAACCTATCACATATAAAACGAAGCTCTTCCGTATACTTGAGCGAGCCTATATATATATATATACTGCATACCACCACGTCATGACTTACACTCGTTGCCACATATAATTCAGGGGGAGAAACAACATCTCGTTAAGTGAGAAGATAATTTGCATAGGAAAATAAAATAACAAGAGATAGTACAATCAAAAAGAAACTGAAGCTAGAGTATACGTTACAGGTAAACTGAAAAATAACATTTCCATGTAACATGGTTAGTACGAGGTTGAACCGCCATGAACTGCGTCACACTGTGCAATTCTGACATGGAGTCTGTCGTACAGATGTTGGATGTAAGTTTGGGGTATTGAGTTCCAAGCATCCTCAACCTGGACGCGTAAATCGCAGATGGTCGTGGCTGGCCGTGTAGACCGGATAAATCGCTGTCCCATAAAATCCCACACGTGTTCAATGGGGGACAAATCCGGTGAACGTGCAGGCCATGGAAGTTATATCACACCCTGAAATGCATGTTGCGTTGCACGTGCCGTGTGTGGGCGTGCGTTATCTTGCTGGAAAACACCACGATGGACCGACCTTACAAATTGGCACAGCAACGGGCTCAATGATATTGTTGATGTAGGAGGTGCTGTTTAACGTACCCGGTACAAACATTAGTTCTGTTCGGGAGTGATAACTGATCGCTCCCCACACCAGGAGACCAGGTGTAGGCCCTGTGTTTCGCTGGCGGATACAAGAAGGGTGGAGACGCTCCCCTGTGCGTCTGCGAACACGCATACGGCCATCGGAGGCTCCCAAGCAGAATCTGCTTTCATCGTTGAAAACGACAGATCGCCATTGCGTTCTCCAGTGCAGACGTTGGCGACACCACTGCAGCCGTTCCTGACGGTGGGCTGGAGTCAGAGGTACACATGCCAGAGGCACACGTGCACGTAGTCCTGCATCCAGTAGACGGTTGCGGATTGTTCACACAGTCACCTCAGGTGCAACGGCAGCTCGGATTTGTGTCGCAGTGGATGTTCTGCTTGACAACGCCGCTCTTCTTATGCGTCGATCGGTCCGCTCATCAGTCCGTCTCTGACTGCCGGTTCCACGTCTTCTCGTGTGGGAATGTTCCTCGGACCATCTACGCTCACCATCGTACCACCACCGATACTTCCCGTCCAATTCGCTCCGCAATACGATGATACGACCACCCGGCCTCGCGGAGTCCGACTAGATGACCTCTCTCAAAGTCCGATAACTGCTAAAATCGGGCACGTCTTCCATGTCCAGGCATTGCAGCTTCTTTAGAGTCTTCGCACGTGTCCGTACGCCGACGACTGATTACATTCACTTCGCCATACTCCATAAATACCACCGACGATTATTTGCATATTATGCCGCGCTGTGGCGTAAGTTCTCACCGGTTGGTCCCGAAATTAACATCACACCTACGCAAACTCGACCCCATTAACATATGTAAATTTCATGATCGTCCGTCAATTCCTTCTTGGTGTTCTTTTTTCACTTTCCGTCAGTGTAATTTACCTGATACTTGTTTTCAATTCAGATTTGTATTTTGCAAAAAATTAAAATTGAGAGTTTTGTTTCTTCTTTGACATTGATGATTGTAAATAGTACCTCTCCACTTTACGGAAACTTGCCTTTTCTTCACTAGGTGTATGGGACGCAATATAAAATGGTCCGATTGTGTTTAAATATTGCATGAGTTCTGATTGAGGTGATACGCTTTTATTCTATCCTCTTCATCGAAGAAAATTGAAGGTTTAAGCCATTTATTGCACGATGAGAAGGTGATAATAAAATAAGTGATTCATCAAAGACAACACATAGCAATCACAAATTAAAAGATGGTAGTTAAAAAAACATTAGGTACTTTCAACCCCGCATCGGGATCATCATCAGATGTAGTGAAAGGGCGAGCTTGTAAATAGTTACTGCTTATAAGGTACACAAGTCCAAAGAATCCGTAGTCTACGCCATTCAGAGCAATCTGCGGATTCTTTGGATTTTTGGGCATTATATGTAGTAACTACTGATACGCTCGCCCTTTTTTTCTGATGATGATCCCGATGCGGGATTGAAAGGACCTACTGTGTTTTTAACTACCATCTTTTAATTTGTGATTGCTACATATTGTCTTTTATGAATCACTTATTTTATCGTGCAATTAACGGCTGAAATCTTCAATTTTCGTCACTATGTGCACGACATTTCATATTTATTATTCGTCTTCATCATTCTGATCTTCTTCTGAGCTTTCTTTTTCTGATTCTATTATTTTTGTGTCAGACATGCCATTCCATCTGCATTAGAACTGACACAGTCTTATTAAGCTAAATGCCAACCCCATCTTTTTGATAATGATGGTCCATCCATCTCCTTTCTGTTCTGCAGGTTTGTCCGCAGCGATACTCTGATTAAAATCATCTTTGGGAATGAAGCCAGCATCTCTAAAGCGTGGTTCAATGTGCTTTCTTGGCAGTTCATTCCAAGCTACGACGAGAGCTTTAATGGCCTCAAGGGTGTTCCATTTCAATGGTTTATCATCTGATGACGTCTGCCTGATCGCGTCATTTAATCGAATGGTCCGATATTTTTGCTTTATCAGTTTCATAACTCCTTGATCAAGAGGCTGAAGTACGCTAGTGCAGTTAGGTGGTAATAATATCAGTTCCATGTTATCCAATTAAACATCCTTAAGACTTCAGGACAATTCCGATGATTGCGATATTTTTCTCTTCTTAATTCCAACTTGAACATCCTAAGTCTTTACCCACTTGATAAATAACGATATTATCATCCACGCCTTCTTATTAGTTTCATATGTGTACAGTAGCAAAACCTCACGAACGCAGCGCGGTCTTTGTGATTTTTCAATCACTAATGGCTTTAGTTTTTGACTAACATCCATATTGGCGCAACATAGAAAAGTAAACATCCTTTACTGCGTCCTCCATCCTTTACTGCGTTCTCCATCCTTTACTGCGTTTTCCTCCTTTACATGGATCACCTTTTGGTTTGAATTTCTAATTCACAACACCGCAAGTTTACGTATAAATAAGAAGAAAACTAATTACATTAAAGTATAATTGACAAAATTTAACATTAAGTGGTATTCAGAATTTTTGGGCCAAGAACATTTTATGTATGAATGAAAAAAATTAAGTTTAAGTTTCTTTTACGTATAAAAGAAAAAGCATTTCAATAAAAGGTGAATTTCTTTTCTAGGAGATTTCCAAGCCGGTCAGCCTCTAGCGAAAAAGTACTGTATATTCCTAAAATATGCAGTCTTTTTATGAGACTACGCTGTGAAACAAAGTGTCATTGCTGTACCACGAAATATTTCCGAAAGAATTTTGATTCGGTATTTAACAAACACCATGAGCAATTCTAAGAGCTATAAGCAATCGCCAATTCTTAATTTGGGGCCACTGATCCTGGACGAAGGGAGTGCCAGCTCCTGAGATAGGAGCATCAACCATGCTTCGTCCGTAGCTCGGTGACAAAGTCGACCACGCGGAGATACGTATATCCCCACCCGAGAAAGGTGGGTGCAGGGAATTGTAGGGTTTCGGGTCAACGGACAAACAGTGTTTGAAAGAGCTCTCTATAGAAGAAGGACATCACACATTTTTCCCGAACCTCAAGCCAGGGCATACAGATTGGCCACAAAAATGTGTTACAAGGTAAAGTGCTCTCATCAGTCACTAAATTCTATAATTGTGGTATGTTTTTTCTTACAGGACAGATTGGGATTTTAAAACGCCTCACTATTTCCAGAAAAAGCCTGTTCAAAATGGAGTCCCTCAGCATGGAGCAGCGACTGTTTATTGTGCAAAACTATTAGGGATTTGGCCGCAGTAACGCCATGGTTCGACACGAGTTCAACACAGAATATGGCGCCAAGTCTGATACATCAGAGATGACAATAAAAACAGTAAGTGTTTGGAAGGAAAGTGAGAATGACAATTTTCTGAATTTTGGCATGCATGTTTTACTGCATCTTTCTGTCCTTATTTTCCAGATTAATGAAGCTATTCGAGGAGACATAATCATTACACGATGCCAGAAAAGAACACTCGGGTCAAAAAGCGACTGTAGTGACCGCAGAGAACGCCGAAAGGGTCAGGGACTTTTTTGAAGAATCTCCAAACACATCCACCAGACAGGCGTCACAACAGCCGGACATCAAAAGTTCATCCCTGAAGGCCATCATGAAGAAGAAACTGCATCTGTTCCAATAAGAAATTCAGCTATGTCAACCACTTCCAAACCACAATGTCCAACGGCGGTTAGACTTCGAGAACACGATGATCACAGAACTGGAAAGAAAACGAATTGACTTGCACAAGATCTGGTTTAGCAATGAAGCCCATTTTTACCTAAAGGGCTACGTGAATAAACAAAATTGGAGACACTGGGACAGTGCAAACTTACACGTCCACCTGGTGGTACCTCTGTATTCGCAACGTGTGACGGTGCAAAACGCATAATCGGACACATCTTCATCAACGGAACTCTTACTGGTTCAAGTTGCAGGCAGCTACTGGTCGAGGAGTTCGGACCACGAGCAACACGTCATCGGGTCGTAAACATCTTCTGGTTCATGCAGAATGGTGCACGTCCACATAGAGTTGCTGACGTGTTTTTCTGGCTACATGACACCTTTCAGGACCGTATCATCGCTTTGGACACTGCGAGGTTCATTGGACAGGGTATTGAATGGCCACCCTATAGCCCTGACCTGAACCCATGTGGTTTTTTCAGGTCTGGTTCATTTGCCCGAAGTTTACTTCACCGAAGGTTCACTTGAATGAAATAATCTTCACCAAAAGATTGTTTCACCGAAAGATCACTTTATCGAAAACTTTGTATTTAATTACAGGATCTGTTGAAGCATGGTGCAAGTTCGGCAGACAGATCCCCGAAACGTTAGGGGATTATACTTTTGATTTCTCCGGGTCACAGAGAACGCAAAGATTTAGTTTTAAGACAAATCTTTTTTTAAGACAATACGCCTCGGCTTAGGCCTTTTTAGCAAATTTTAATCATGTTCATAAGGTTTACGTAAAAAGTAAAATTAGTAATGTTGCACATTTTTCAATTTTAGGTCCCTAGGGCTTGGATAAGCCTTTTTACCCAATTTTAATTGTGCGAACTCATGTTTATAAGATTTACATAATAAGTCAAGTTAATAATATTGCACATTTTTTCAGGCAAAATGAATCTATTTTACGGACCTAGGTCTCGACTTAGGACTTTTTAGCAAATTTTAAACGTCTCAAGGTCTCGACTTAGGCCTTTTTAGCAAATTTTAAACGTCTCAAGGTCTCGACTTAGGCCTTTTTAGCAAATTTCAATATGGTTGGATGTACGGTGTGTTGTGACACACTACTGTTGTCACCGGCATTCAAATTATAGGCGAATTTCGCCAAAGTATCCCTTTTCTTGGCTCGTACCACACGGGATAATCTTTGCTCACCTCTAGGATCGATGAGGCATAATTGGCCCACACCTTGCCTACGGTTCGTCATTTTTCCCTACTCGGATCACATTTGGAAAATCTAAGTATGGTTGACTGTGAGCACCCTTCAGTGATTGCCGTCTCGGAAATCCCGTTTCTTGGTCGTGGGGCCATTACAATTTTTCCTTGGTCAAACACGCTTAAGTCCGCTGCCATTCTCATCTGAAGAACAAGAATAGCACTGACCAACACAGCTCAGTATCAGGTGTTATTCATACCGTTTCAGGATCTTCACACACTCCGCCGTTTACCTGCAGTTGCTGTGATTTTCATAAACACGCGCTGGTCATAAAGTTTTCGATCTTCGGCGTATGCGGGGCTGGATTAAGGTGGGGTCTAGAAGGGCTATAGCCTTGGGGCTTACCATGAACATAAGCCCAGGAGGCATGCCTGAGAAAGTACTAGAGAGAGAGAGAGAGAGAGAGAGAAGGGGCGGTTTACAAAATAGTTTTATTTTTGTCTCTTATGATTTTTACTTTGGTCAGAAACAGAGGTTGAAAGACAAGCAGATTTCAAAGCAGTGACTCTCCAAGGGTAAAGGTTTCATGTCGCTGTGTACAACGGGGTCGGCGAGACAGTTTCAGCTTTTTCATTACCATCCAACCACACCTCCCAATTTGTACTTGGAACCGTTAATAGTCGAAGTCTCCTGGGGCTTCACATTGCATAACAAAAACGATGCACTAAGAAAAGTAAACAATGCTAAATTATTAGAAAATTCTAGACAAGATCTAGGAATCTTAAGCTTTTAATTCATGTTCTTGTGTGAACAATGAAAAATACCGTGACTTATTATAAAAACTTTGCAGATAACTTAATGTTTACAGACTCGTGTTTTAACGACTTCATAATGATTCCCCGTCGTAAGTTCTTTGCGGGCCCACTCAGATGTCTTAGTCTTCAAACCCACTCAAATGTCTTAGTCTTCAAACCCACTCAAATGTCTTAGCCTAGGGGCCCAGTGAGGTCTTAATCCGGCCCTGGGCGTATGTGCTCTTCCTTTTACATCAAATGTCCCACAATTCATCAAATAACTGGAAAAGTGAAATGTAACTAAAATTTCCACTCCTTCGCTGCTTGTCATGGTAAGTAAACGTTGGTGTTTATATGTCCTTAGTAAAATATCTTGTATTATTTATTTCATGTTTGATTTCTGAACTAGGGGATTTTCTCGCAGCATATGTAAACCCATAAGATATTTAAAAAACCTTCGTTTCTTATTCCGACCAGCTGGAATATTTCATCTTCAATTTTTTTCAAATTGGGAAGCCTTTATGCTCCAAAACGCAAAGAGTTTCGTAATTTCGGTACTATGCAAATTTTTATTTATTTTGGTATTTATACAACGACTGTTCCATAGAAATTGACAGTAAAATCACGCAAAATGAAGAAATATATGTTCAGCAAAATATATGTTATTCTTCCTCAAAGTATCTTCTCCTCGGATGATATGCACCGGTCCCTTCGTTCAGTCCACTTTTCAAAGAATGCGGCGAAGGCATTTTGTGGAAGTTGCTTTAACGACCCCTGTGCTACTTGAATAACGTCAGCATCTGTATTGAGTGTTGGGCGACGGAACTTCCCCATCATTATTGGAAACAAACCAGAAATCGCACGGGGCGAGATTATGACTGTAGGCAGGCTGTGGCATGATTTCAGTACTGCATTTCGTAAGAAACTGTTGAACACAAGCAGCTACTTGTGGGCGGACGTTATCATGGAGTAGGGTTCACTTGCTGACCAGTTCCGGTTGCTTAATCGATATGTATAGTCGGAGACGCTTAATCGATATGTATAGCCGGAGATATGTATAGTCGGAGACGCTTAATTGATATGTATCGTCGGAGATATGTATAGTCGGAGATGCTTAATCGATATGTATAGTCGGAGACGCTTAATCGATATGTAAAGTCGGAGACGCTTAATTGATATGTATAGTCAGAGACGCTTCAAGATTGAAATGTAATACTCAGCATTGACAGCAATTTGTGGAGGAACGACATGCTGGTAGAATACACCTACATGATCAAAGAAAATTGTCATCATCACCTTCCCAACTGATTTGGTTTGACGGACTTTTTTTGGAGGAAGTGATCCTATGTGTTTCCAGACACTCGTTGCGCGTTTCATGAGTGGGGTCGAAATAGTGGACCCATATTTCATCGGCAGTTATTACTGTCCTTAGAACTTTAGATCCTTTGCCATCATTTGTTTCAACTCATGTAGCAGTAATTTGTCGCGTAGAATGCGGAATGCCGACGTTTTTGAAATATTTGTTGACGCCGCTATGTCTTCATACGTCATCCGTCGATCTTCTTGTAAGATTTCCCAAACAGTATTAACAATACGCTCCGTAACAACACTTTCAGGTCGACCAGGCCTAGGAGCGAGTTCGGCCGACAAACGCCCTTTTTTTGAAATCATGGTGTCATCTGAGAATCGTTGACTCACCCAAACATTTATCTTAGTAGGCTGTTTTTCATTAAATCAACTGTTTCTGGAGCCGTTTTACCCAAACGATAGCGAACTTTTTATCGCACAGCGCATTTCACTTTTTAACTCTGAATCATTCACCATCATAGCTGTACGGCGAACTGCAGACGTACCTCAAACAACTGCGCAATAACAAATCCAGAATCATCTTCGACGGCTAATAACTGTTGCCATAGGCACTTCCTTAATTCAGTTAGTTGTCTGCGTGGTTATTTTTCCCCTTCGCGCTGTTGCCAACTCAAAAGAAATTATTTTGCTTTTATGGAACGGCCTTTGTATATTTATTTATAAGTAGGAACTTCAGCCTTTGATTTAAACACTTATTTAATTCTGATAAATGCTTACGAACCAAGAATTGTAATAGTTATATCTTTCCAACACAAAATAAGTTAATTCCAGCTTTTACAACAATCATATTGCAGAAGAATAACGGACAACAAAACACCCATACGAATTTTAATTGGTGATATTCTTATTTTTACCATGTGAATCAGGAGACACACTGAGTTGAGATACACACAATTATGCATGAAAAACTCGTGCGCTGTTATGTAGGGAAATCAGCAAACATTTTGATCATCGCTTAGAAATCTGACGCTGTAAGAAAACCTTCTCAAGCTTGATGTACTGGACGGAAAGAAATGTTCATCATTCAACGGAAGGGATACATAATAACGCACTCAATAAATTTTAATTTACCTTTGGTGGAAACAAATTGAGAAGATTTCTCTTTCTCAATACAGTAAGCCCGAAAGGGGTTTTCATATTAAGAGCTCAGTTTGTTGTTAATCACACAAAAGACTCCTTGACGCGGGTTTCCGCATTCGTATTTGTAAGCACTGCGTGAACACAGTGTGGCAAATAATAGCTTCCAGGAGGAATTATTTTATTTTCTTTGCTAAAAAGGAAGGACGCCTTAACGGAAATTCATTGCACCATTGAATTTGCATTTCGAACTAAAAGCTCTTATACTTACTTTGTCAAAGAGTAAATATCTCTCCATTCAGCTAGCGATAAAAGCAATGCATTGTTCTTATAGAAGATTTTGTTCATAAATTAATTAAAATTCTATTTCTTCGGATTCCTTTGTCAAGTAGTTTACTTTGTGCTTGTGGGAAAGATTTGCTATGATAAGATGATTCAGATTTGCATCTTACAGAATTCTTTGTGATTTTGAAAAGAAAGCAGAAAACACGTAATTAGCAGTGCTTATAACTTCTACATGGAAGTGGCTGCGGCGATAAATGCTTTCTATGGTATTAAATGCAACATATTATTCGCTCTGAATGAGTTATAAAAACAACAGAGTTTGCCCTATTTCCTTTGTTCATATTGTGGCCAAATTGCCTTTTCAAGTCTTTTCAAATATTTCTTCTTTGAAATAAGCTAAACCATGTTCTGACGCCATAAATTCCTTACTCTCAACATTTTCTCGTGAGAGCGCTAATTTCGTAACGCTCACGCTACCTCTTCCAGTAAAATCTCCCTAACGGACACTCACGTATAGTGGACATCTCAATTAGCTGACAATTTGGGGATCCACAGCCCCATGGTATATACTATTTTCTGTATATTTGCTTCCAATCAGCGAAGTCTCCGAATAAGGGACAGTGATATTGTTCATAACGCAATTAAAACTATGAAAGTTCAGGCTGCAAATTTTTGCCGCAAAAATTTATTTAGTTTCTTTGGGCGAACGAAATGTTACCTTCTGCCATGAAGATCCCCATTACTAATTCACTAGTCTATGGTTTAAAAAGTACCAAATGTTTCTTAGAGTTTGTAACGTACCAGGAGATGTGACGTACCTGCCAGAAGGACGCACACGACATAAAGGCAGATAGGAATCAGAATAAAACGTCCGCGTAGCTCAATTGGTAGAGCAAATTATTCCGGAATGAGGGGATCCGGGTTCGAATCCTGGCGCGGACAGAAATGACGGTGAAATTTACTTCGTTATAATGACGCCCGAACTATCCGGATGACCCGACCGTTCAAAATCTTGCATTGGTGTGATGTTATTTCCACACCGCGAGATAGGTAAAATAAGAGAATCCCTTCTCCAGCACTTCGACAAAAAAAAAAAAAAAATAAGGGGGAGATGATGTAACGTACCAGGAGATGTGACGTACCTGCCAGAAGGACGCACACGACATAAAGGCAGATAGGAATCAGAATAAAACGTCCGCGTAGCTCAATTGGTAGAGTGACTTATTCCGGAATGAAAGGATCCGGGTTCGAATCCCGGCGTAGACCAAAAATGACGGAGAAATTTACTTCGTTATAAGTTAGACAAAACAAAACAAATTCCTTTTATTGTCACATTGACCCAAACGCCTACGAAGCATATCATAATCTCCCTTTGCTGCATTTCAAAAAGAATTAAATCCGTTGTCTTATACCCCATTCCTCTACAACGCCAGCAAGCTTCTCTCAATATGGTCCACAGTTCATTTTGTTACTAAACTTTTCCCTTCCTTGCAGAACCAGCATGCGGCCGTGAATAAAATTTAAAGACTTTGAACATGGGTAAATGCAGCTAATCACCACTCTCTAAAAATGAATGAGTTCACTATCCCGTATCGTTGTCAACTGTCACTATGTGTTCCGTTTAGCAGTAAATTGTGCTTGCGTTGCCTGTAGCGAACATACGCAACTTTGGGGGGGGGGGGGTAGGGGGGGATAAAATTTTGGGTTTGCATAATTTTGAAAGAAAAACCGGAATTTCAAATGTAGCTGGAAATGGAAAGTTAAGTGTGCGGATTCTTGCCGAATGCTTCATAGTAGGCGAAACGCAAATATCAAGAATGTTAAAGTTCGCAAAACTGAGAATAGTGAAATTGGTTTCATTCAGTCTGCTCAAAGAAGATTTCTGTTCGTGGCCTTCTGATACAAGACGAGGAATTAAAGTCAGAATGTAACATAGCAAACTATTATGTACGTATTTCGCAGAGTGCATCGAAATACGCACATTGTACGTACTGTATTTTAGAGTACAAATATTGTACATGTACTATATCTGTGTGCACATTCTGTATTGTTTCTCGCTGTTAATCAATACCAAAAATAAACATTCAATCGAAAAACATAATTTTTGTTATATTTTGGACGAACATGTTTAGTACACAGATTGTTATTTTGTGAGCCTAATGGGCTCAGAAGACAAATTCCTGAACAGTGGATGAATGTTGACACGGTGTCCGCTATTGACAGGTCTTACGGTAAAATCAAGTAAGAGGTACACGCATTTCCTTACATATGTGACATGAAAATATACCTAAACGTTTTTTGCTTGTCTGTGTATCTGTGAAATAAATAAACAAACAAAATCACAACCCTAAGAGTGTTTAACGACCACCTCTTAGGTTTGTAAGCGGTCGACAGTCCCTAATTTAGGGCCACTTGTTCCAAGAACGGTCGATCAAAACATATCGGCCACTCCGGTGAAGCAGTGGTCTAACCTATGGCCTCTGATCATTCGTCTGAAAGGGGTCCGGGTTCGAATCCCGGTGAGGCATGGATATTGTGTTTTTCTTACGGCACTGGCTCTCTCCCTTCCCTGGAACCAGTGACCCTAAATTAGGGACGGGCGACTGCTAATCGCCCAATGTGTTGCTCACGGTGGTCGTTAAACCTCCAACGAAAAAAACATAACGTCAAGCATTCTGTGGACAGGATGTTTCTGCGATGCTTGTTTTAATTCGAGGCAGACAGTGATTTTTCAGCTTCATTCTTTGTCGCTTACATTCTTATGGCCTTTAGTGCATTCGTGTCCCATGATGCTAGAGACGACTAAACCGTAATTCTCAGAACCTCAAAATGAATAAAAAACACAATGAAATCGTTTGCATCAAATTCCAGGAACTTTTGATTAACATATCTCCAGATAATTGAGTTGCCCTCTAAGCTGACAAGTCTGCTTTACTAGATAAGCCTCCTTAAACCGTTGCGATGAGCCGAGTGTTGCATGCACGTTTTCAGTAATACAATAAAATTTTACTGTAGAATTAGACCAGATGTTTCGGTAGTATGCTCACAGAATCCAAAATGATTATACTGAAAAACAAGTGCGTAGGATAATGAATTCATCCTTTAGTTAAGTAGAGAGCTTAATGCCGTGAAAAATAAATTCTCTGCATAATAAAAAAATCCAGTACAAATAACATAAGTCCAGACTTAATAAAATATCGATTAACTCCCACCTAATATAATATCCATTAGCTCCCACCTTATACAATAACCAATCACTAACGAAGATTTTATAGCAATAAATATAGCACATTCGTAGACGTAGTAAATACTAAAGTGATTAGGACACCTTCTCAGTCAACTCTTATACACTGGTGTGCAAAAATTAAGGACGAAGAGGAGAAATTAGCATAACAGCGGAACGAGCAGGCAGAATGGACCGAAAGACCACTCAGGAGATAGACTGGAGTCCGGTACAGTAAGGCATGCGCATATAAGCAGCCTGACTTAGGGAGGGGAGTGTCGGAATGATATAAAGCACACGGGCGGTGTACGCTCAGCAATTCGGTAAAAACTATTGCACGGTGTACATCGGTTTGAACGACGTCGAGTTGCTGCCACCGTGTGATATGGCCAACACGCAATCCAGTAGACGACATCTGGATGACTTTACCCGAGGTCGCGTTATTGGGAAATTAGAAGAAGGTCGAAGTGTGGCTAGTGTGGTCGAGGAGTACGGAATCGCTCACAGCATCGTTTCATGAGCTTGGAGAGCATTTCAAACGACAGGAACAGCTGTCCGAGAGTATAGCAGTGGTCGTCCACGAGCAAGCACGACGGCGGACGACCGGTATATTGTCCTACAGGCGAGAAGAGACAGACGGCAGACAGCCAGAGAAACCGCAAGCAGCATGCAACAGAAAACTCAACGTCCGTTATCGCGTTTTACCGTGGCCAGGAGACTCCACAAAGGTGGTCTATTTCAACGACGACCAGTACGGTGTGTGCCATTAACGCCTGCTCATCGCAGACGGCGGTTTTTGTGGTGCCAGGAACAGAAGAACTGGACACATCAGCAATGGGGTCGAGTTCTCTTTACGGATGAGAGCCGATTTAGTCTGACGAGCGATTCTGGACGTATACACATCTGGAGAGAGCAAGGAACACGCAATCACACCTACATTTTCATCGAAATGGACCGCTTTGGAGGTGGCGGAGTTCTCGTTTGGGGCGGTATCATGCTTGGTGGCCTTACTGACTTCCACATCTTCCAAGGAGGTTCAGTCACTAGTGTCCGCTATTGTACCGAGTTCTGCTGCCTCACGTGCGTCTGTTTAGAGGTGCTGTGGGTCCTGAGTTCCTCTTCATGGACGACAACGGAACACCTCATCGTACAGTGGTTGTCGCAGAGCTGTTGAAGAGTGAAGATATTCAACGCATGGATTGGCCCGCAAGGATCCCGGACCTTAATTCAATCGAACACGTGTGGAACCTTCTCGGGAGAAGCTTGGCTGCACGTCACCAGCCGCAGCAACGACCGCAGCTGCGATTGGCGCTACAAAAGGAATGGGCCGCGATGCCTCAACAGCTCCTTGACAACCTTGTCCTCAGCCTGGACAGACGTTGTAAATCCTGCAGCGCAGTCAGGGGCGATCATATCCCCTACTAAAGACTGGATGATTTTTCTTGGCAGCCGCCTGTCACATAAGCGTTTCTGTCTTCTGTCCAGTTGTGCTCGAAGCTACCTTTTCAATAAAGTGCCTTTGTATCCTTTGGATTCCTTGTTTGGACGGTTTTGCTCGTTTGTCCCATATTCTTACATCTTGGGGATGTTATGGTATGATTTGAGTCGATGTGGAGCACTTCTGCACGACGTTACATTCGAAAAACCGTCTCGTCCTTAATTTTTGCACGCCAGTGTAGTTACAAGGCCTTTCAATAGTCCGCATGACTTGACTGACTGCCAGTCCTTGAGGAAAAAGGAAAACCTCACGGGATTTTGATTAATTTTCAGAATGGAGAATATAACGAAATGAAAGAAAAAGTTACATGAGTGAACGTTAAATAAAACGAAAAGGTAAAGAAAGGCACTGACCGCCTCGGTGGCGCAGTGGTCTAACACTGGCTTCTGATCGTTCTTCCGATATGGGTCGCGGTTCGAATCCCGTTTGAGACATGTGTGATGTCTTTGGTTTACTTTACGGGAGTTGTATCTTCCCCTTCCCTGGAAGCAGTGACTCTAAATTAGGGACGGGAGACATCTTAAAGCCCACTCAGTTGATCACAGTGGTCATAAAAATAATATCTTATTTATTTTTTATTTTTTATTTTTTTTTTGATTGGAGGTTTAACGACCACCGTGAGCAACTCAACGGGCTATAAGCAGTCGCCCGTCCCTAATTTAGGGTCACTGGTTCCAGGGAAGGGAGAGAGCCAGTGCCGTAAGACAAACACAACATCCATGCCTCACCGGGATTCGAACCCAGACCCCTTACGGACGAATGATCAGAGGCCAGCGCCTTAGACCACTGCGCCACCGGGGCGGCTATTTGTTTAAAAACAAATGTGCATGAACACAGAGTGTACTTTCATTTTAGATATACCTACTAACGTGTGTAGCCATCAAGTTCATTTGATAGATTTGAGTGCTTATGAGCAACGAAAAACACTCGATGACCTGAACTTAACCTCGATTTGAAAACCCTCTGTTAGCTCGTGTATTCAGGGTCGTAAATTACAGGATTTCTCAGCCCTCTCGCTAATGAATAAACGCTCTTCATTACTTCAGCATGTTATGTTTCATAATTTTAGGTGTAACCTACACTATATCGACAAAAGTCGCCGGACACCTAGAAGAGAAACACAACATAGCATTCAAAGGTTTCGGTGCACCTCTGGCCTCAATGCATGTACCGACACTTCGAGACCTACTATCGACAAGATTTTGGAACACAGTAATAAATATGCGCTGCCATTCAGTACATAATGCTGCATATAACGATTGCTTACTAGTACGCCTTCGTTCCAAAATTCTTATGAGGCGCTCTAATTCATCCCATAGGTGCCGTATGGGATTAAGATCAGGGATCTGTGCTGGCCAGTCCACACACGATAAGGAATTATCGTCAAAGCACGCCATAACTGTCCTTGCTTTATGCCTCGGTGCATTATCCTGCTGGTACCAACGAGGCACGGTTCCATAGCATTGTCACAGAGTTGGTAGGGCATAAATGTCCAGAATATCAAGGTAAACGTGCTGGTTAACAGGTTTGTCCACGATAACCACTGGGCCACGAGCATACCACGAAAACCACCCGCACAGGAGCACACTGCTAGCTCCAAATTGTACACTTGGTACACTTGGTAAATAGCGTTCCTCCGTCTGCCGCCATACCCACACACTACCATCAGACTAATGGATCGTGTATGTGAAGTCATCAGTCCATAGGACCCGTTTCCATTGATTTACGGTCCGCGATAAATGTTATTTATACCTTGCTAAACGACGAGTAGCATTCCGAATGGAGATGAAAGGCTTATGAGCAGCCTCACGATCACGGTAACCAATGGAATGAAGTTATCTGCATATGGTACGAGTACATATCAAGGTTCCAGCATTTTTACTCACCTGTACACTGAGATCTTGTGCAGTACTCCGTCGATTAGCTGTAACAACCCTCCTGATGCTTCGACGTCCTCTATCACTGATTTTCTTTGGTCTGCTGGTACGTTTTGCTGCTTCAGGCACGTTATGTGATTTCCACTTATTCAGTGCATCCAAAACAGTTCACTTGGGTATGTTTAAACGCCTCTCGGTTTCTCTTATGGACAACCCACTAATATAACACCCAACAATATTTCCTTTCTCAAAGTCAGTTCTCACCTGTCGCAAAATTTTCACTCAACCTCACAGTGCAATATGATCGCGGTCAGCTGCAGACTTGTTTTTATACTGTTTGCAACTGCACCGCCCATCTTAACAACGCAGCGGATCTGTTAATTTGCTTTTGAAAGGGTGTCCAGGTATTTTTATCAATATAGTTTATGTAGTGACTATAATACACTGGCGTGCAAAAATTAAGGACGAGACGGTTTTTCGAATGTAACGTCGTGCAGAAGTGTTCCACATCGACTCAAATCATACCATAAGATCCCCAAGATGTAAGAATATGGGACAAGTGAGCAAAACCGTTCAAACAAAGAATCCAAAGGATACAAATGCGCTTTATTGAAAAGGTAATTTCGAGCACAACTGGACGGACAGAAGAAAGAAACGTCCATGTAACAGGCGGCTTCCTAGAAAAATCCAGTCTTTAGTAGGGGATACGATCACCCCTGACAGCGTTGCAGGATTTAGAACGTCTGTATATGCTGAGGACGAGGTTGTCAATTAGCTGTTGAGGCATCGCAGCCCATTCCTCTTGTAGCACCAATCGCAGCTGCGGAATCGTTCCTGGCGGCTGCTGACGTGCTTCCAAGCGTCTCCCAAGAAGGTCCCACACGTGTTCGATTAGATTTAGGTTCGGGAACCTTGCGGGCCAATCCATGCGTTGAATATCTTCACTCTCCAACAGCCACTGTACGATAAGGTGTCGCGTTGTCGTCCATGAAGAGGAACGTAGGACCCACAACACCTCTAAACAGACGCACGTGAGGCAAGAGAACATCGGTACAATAGCGGACTCCAGTGACTGAACCTCCTTGGAAGATGTGGAAGTCCGTACGGCTACCAAGCATGATATCGCCCCAAACGAGAACTCCGCCACCTCCAAAGCGGTCCATTTCGATGATGTTTTACGTGTGATTACGTGTTCCCTGCTCTCTCTCCAGATGTGTATACGTCCAGAATCGCTCGTCAGACTAAATTGGCCCTCATCCGTAAAGTGAACTCGACCCCATTGCTAATGTGTCCAGTTCTTGTGTAACTTGCGCCACAGAAACCACCGTTTCCGATGAGCAGGCGTTAATTGCACACACCGTACTGGTCGTAGTGCAAATAGACCACCTTTGTGCAGCCTGGCCACGGTAAAACGCGATAGCGGACGTCCAGTTGTCTGTTGCTTGTGCCTTGCGATTACTCCCGCTGTCTGCCGTCTGTCTATTCTCGCCTGTAGGACAATATACTGGTCGTCCGCCCCCGTGGTTGCTCGTGGACGACCACTGCTAAACTCTCGGACAGCTGTTTCCTGTCGTTTGAAATGCTCTCCAAGTTCGTGAAACGATGCTGTGAGCGATTCCGAGCTCCTCGGCCACACTAGTCACACTTCGACCTTTTTCCAACATCCCAATGACGCGACCTCGGGTAAAGTCATCCAGATGTCGTCTACTGAAATGCCTGTTGGCCATATCACATAGTGGCAGCAACTCGACGTCGTTCAAACTGATGTACACCGTGCAATACCTTTCACTGAATTGCTGAGTGTACACCGCCGTGTGCTTTATACCCTTCTGACACTCTCCCTCCCCCCTACGTCATGCTGCATATATGCGTATGCCCTACCGTACCGGACCGCAATCTATTTCCTGAGTGGTATTTCGGTCCGTTCTGCTTGCTCGTTCCGCTGTTATGATAATATCTCCTCTTCGTCCTTAATTTTTGCACATCAGTGTATAATTGCCTCCCTCTGCATAAACTGTAAGCACAGAACTGAATGTCTCAGTCACCCATTGAAAAACTAAAATGTCATTACACAACATTTATCAAACTAATGCAAAGATCGCCGCCACGGTGGCGTAGTGGTCTAAGCGATGGCCTTTGATCATTCGTCCGAGATGTGTCCGGGTTCGAATCCCGGTGAGGAATGGATGTTGTGTTTGCCTTACGGCACTGGGTCTCTCCCTTCCCTGAAACCAGTGACCCTAAATTAGGGACGGGCGACTGCTTATAGCCCATAGATTTGCTCAAGGTGGTCGTTAAACCTCCAATTTAAAAAAATGCAAGGATAAATGGATCACCTTACAATTTTGATGCAATTTTAATTAACTGGCAGTTTGTTTTAAATATCCATTCGGCTGAGAAACGTGTTCAATTGAGTGCCATAATTATATTTTCACCGCAGGGACGTACACAGTATTGCCAAAACAATATGGCCACTTGCTAAATATGATATTGGTTTTTCACGTCCCGCCAATGCACCTCTTACCCGAAGAGGGCGCGGACGATGCAAGATTTCTAAAGATGTCTTATGTTATCTAGTGCTATTACGTTACGAGCAAACCCTTTTACTCTTGTAAGTTACGTCGTTGACCTCCCTTAGATCGGATTTGCTGTTAAAACACAAATTACAGATGCTCGATTGGATTGATATCTAGTGAATTTAGAGGGTGGGGAAATAACTACAAGTCTTTCTCATGTTCCGAGAACAATTCTCGAACAATCCGGGAAGTGTGGCATGCGGATTTATCCCACTTAAGATAGGTATTTCTAGATGGGTATACCGTCACTATGAAAGGATGTACTGGTTTTGCAGTGATATTTAGGTAAGTGGTAAACATCATAGTTTCCTGCATATAAATGACCGGACCCAGGGTTTCCCAGCAGAACATTGCCCAAAGCATTAATCTTCTTCCACAGGCTTGTTTTTGTCCCATGGTGCATCGTATTGCCAACTATACCCAAGGTGAAGGAAGAACACGTACCCAGCCGACTACATGGTGCAACAAGAAACGAGATTTATCGGTATAGACGGCCATCTTTCAATCATTCAAGCTCCAATGTTTATGCTCACGTGCCTATTGCAGGAACTTTGGACGTTGAACTGAGGTCAGCATGTGCACTCGGTGCGGTAAGTGGCTACGCAGTCTCATTTTGAATAGAGTGCCATGTACTTTGCGTTGTGGCACATTACTCCCGTTGCCAGCATTTAAGTTACCGGCTAGTTGCACCTTCTGTTGGATCGTACTATACGGGATTGCCTTCGCTCACCTCTAGCGTTGATGAGCCTAAGTCAGAGACGCTTTGCCGGCAGTTCATCGGGCTACTATTTTATAGGAGGCTCATCTGACTACTTTTTGAAGGTACTAACCACGGCTAACCGTGAGTACCCCACAAGCCTTGTCTCGAAAATGGTCTGACCCTGTCGTCTGGCCATTATAAGGTACAAGTCTGCTGCCTTTCCCGTCTGAAGAAGCAAGAATAACACTGATTAAAACAGCTCAGTACCAGGTGTTATTTATATCGTTTCATGACCCTCACACCCGCCATAGTTCACCTTCAGTATCTTCCATTTCCATAAAGACCAGCTGGTCACAATATTTAGTGTATTTGGTGAACATTAATATCTTTTAAAGTATATGTTTTTGCATATTTGTACATACTCCATTATTTATTCAAGCAGCCCATCTGTCTAATTATTTTGATCAAACACATGAGGCCAAGTATTGTCCTATCCCTATGACATTTCTTATTTCTCTGTATGTCTTCATAGGCTATGTCATTATTAAGTTAGGCTAAATGACACGCCAAGTATTAGCACATTGAATCTAAATTCCGCATTAGCATGCTCTAAGTAGTTTTCTTCTTCTTGTCGGTATTTTCTGGGTTTAATAACCATCACGAGTATGTGTAATGGATATAAGCAGTAGGCTTTCCAAATCATAGGGCGATGGTTTCAGGGAAGCGAGATATCCATTACAACAATAATAACATACTTACATTCCTCTTACGTAACTCGAGCACGGCTCCTGCACGAACGACTGTTCAGGAACCATGGTGTAAGAACAGTGAAACCTACCTTTAACGATATTCTAGGGATTGGGGAAAAATAATGTTATAGACAGTTTATCGTTATACCCAATTTATCATTATAGACAGTTTGTCGTTATAGATAAGGTTGGACAAGGTTGAACCTGACACACTCTACAATGGCAGTTACTTAATATGGTATAACATTATTTTCACTAATATGTTAAACTTAAATTACTAAATAATATTAAAGATTAGGAATGTAGATGAGCATAAATCATAAGAATTTAATTCCACTGCGAAAATATGTATAACACGCGTATTTTAACTATATTTCTATTAATCGAAAACTGCATGTGAATAATGATTAAAATAAAATTGGGAATTAAGTTTTTAATTTAAAAATAAAAAAACAATACATAATACATAGAAGCAGAGAGAAAATGCGCACTGTATAATCAAATCATACGTACGAAACAGAATTTGGATCATTAAAAAGGAACTAAGAAAAATTTAGCTTTTAATGTCAAAAGAAATAATCGCTTGTTTAGTTTTTGCAGAGAGTACAGCCGGGATTTCAAACTATTTAGCAAATTCAGATATACGTATGGAACATTTGGTAGCGTAGGAATGAAATTTTGCAATGTTCCGCTACATTTAACAGCATCTTCAGATGTTAAGTTGGGTTATAATTCCGTCAAACACTCCGATTCTTCCTATCCGCTTTCATCATCATTTTTTTCAGTTCCGTTATTATATACTCATCGGTGTTCCCATTAAACACTAATAAATCTTCATCTAAATTCAAATAATATTCGGAATCTATAGAAGAATACATATTCGTAGAAGCTTTGTATATACAAAGGGAATTACTTAAATGCACCACACATTTCTCTTCGCCGCCCCGGTGGAGCAGTGGTCTAAGCGATGGCCTCTGATCATTCGTCCGTTAGGGGTCCGGGTTCGAATCCCGGTGAGGCATGGATGTTGTGTTTGTCTTACAGCACTGGCTCTTTCCCTTCCCTGGAACCAGTGGCCCTAAATTAGGGACGGGCGACTGCTTATAGCCCATTGAGTTGCTCACGGTGGTCGTTAAACCTCCAATCAAAAAAAAAAAAAAAAAAAAATTCTCTTCTTCAGAAAGGTTCAGTTGAGAAATATTCTCATCGTCGTCAAGCTCTTCATCACTCAAACTCGAGCTGAAATTAAAGCCTGCCTTCGGCAAAAAAATTTCGTATGGTAGATGGCTGCACAGAACCCCAACTGCCGGAGTTCATGTCACATACCTGTTTAACATTTATGACAAAGAGCTGGCCTATTAAAAGGGCAAAAATATTGTTATATACAGGTTCACTCAAAGACAAATTATTGCTACAGACAAGTTCGAAATACAATAATATTACAGGAAATCTGCCAGTACGGCGGAAAATATCGTTATGGACAGGTTTACCGTTATAGGTTATATCGTGTTAGCCAAGTTTCACTGTATAGGCAGTAGCGACTTACGTAAGTGGATGGTTCCTAGACTCGTTACAAAACTCGAATTTTACGTAAGTCGGGGAACACTTTTAGGGTAATACAATTTACCTCAAAATTTAATAAACTTTACATGTTAACTTTTTCTTTTAACAATGAATCTCTGCAAGTGTGGCCCTCTAGACACAATCTCAACATCAGATGGAGCATTTGAAAGTGCAGATATTTTTCCAGCTTGTTCCCCTTCCTTCGGTATTTTTGTTTCCTCTGCTTATCTTATTTTCTGTTACTTTCTGGTTCCTCTTCCGATAATATGGCATATTTATTTCAATACATATTTATGTTGCAATAGTATCGAGGTCATCAATATGTGTCAGACTCTTCAGAAGCTTGCTGCACAACAGTAACAGATAAGGGAAGATCTTATTCATTACTGGTAGAAGGTGTTTCAACTTCCTTCATAAATCTATCCACAGTGATTTGCACATCACCTCTTCCTTTCTTCTTCATAAATGTCTTTGTAAATAGCAACAGCAATTGCTTTTTACAAAGACATTTATGAAGTAGAAATTCTTCGAACTTTTAAAAAACGAGAGGTATTTGGGTCCATTTGCCCAAAGCGAGACAAGGCGGAATTAATTTCCGTAAATGCTTGTGACATTTATTTTATTATAAATTGTTTTGGTTCTGGTTCCTCTTCCGAGCTTCAGCGTTCTCTTCTTCTGCAACTTTCGCAGCTTACAGCTCGATAGGATCTGCGTTGTATAGCTGTTCAGAATGAGAATCGATCAGTCCCTCAACATCATCTTCATCCACTTGAAGATCTAGTTGTTCTGCAGACATCACAATCTTTTCAGTCGTTGCTTCAAATCCTTCATTAACGTCGAAGTCAGTGCATTCGGGAAAGGATTGTGGACACATTGTCTTCCAAACGCCTCTCATTGACTTGTTTGTTACTTCATCCCATGCGTTTGCGATATTCTTTATTGCATGGTGAATACTCTATGTATTCCGAAAGTGTTCTTAGTGTTATTTATAATTTAGTATCCAGGGCATCAATTGCTTCAGTGAATGTTGTCCTTAAATAATAGGGCTTGAAGTTGGCATTATCTCCCTGGCCCATTGGTTGTAGCAGCGAAGAAGTTTTCGGTGGAACGAAAAAAACTTTAACATTTGTATTAAAATCATCCAAATGCAAGGGATGGCAGGGAGCATTATTTGCTATTAAAAGTATTATTTTAAAGTGCATTTCATTTTCTTTTGCAATATTTTTATCTGTAAATATTTTGTAGTGAATTGTTTTTACGTAAGTGCGGGTTTACGCAAGTCGAACTTACGTAAGTCGGGTACTGCCTGTATAACAATCTAATGTTGAACAAATCCATGTGAAGTACCGAGTAGGCTCTGTTCATTCGGGGGTTAGCTTCAGTGTCGGGCCGCGGGTGGCAGAGTGGGCAACGTTCGTGACTGCCAGGGAAAGGACCTCAGGTTCGATCCCAGGCATTTATGAACGCTCGATCTACTAAATATCCGCCGTGCGTCGTATGGGCACGTAAAGCCGTCGGACCCCGGGTACTGGCCCCCTGTAATAAATAAGGCAGTCTTCCTCCCCTTTCTACTTCGCTTCCGTGTCACTTTGCTATCGGGCTCTCTAGCCCAAATCTCCTAGCTTCCTATTTCTAAGGGTTGTTTAAGATCTGGGGTCAGACACTCCTTCCTAAAATCCTCTACATATGATTATTTGATCATGCGGGGGTTAGTCTCAGTGTGTTAATTTGTCCAAGTAAAAGTGGCGCAAGGCGATTGACTAGATACCTGTAGTCAATCTCCAAGTTAGCTATACGGCCAATAATATGTCTTTTCGTTTTGTTTGTTGCTTTGTGACTTAATTTTGACGTTGAGCAAGAAAACGGCAGTTGGAACTGGGTCATCTGAATTCATCGCATATGTCCTCTATGCAGTTTTATCCCAACTGGGTCGTTATAATCACTACCAACTTTATTTCAAAAGCCGAACAATAAAGGCAAAATTAAAATTCAAAGCACTCAAATTGCGAAACTCTGGTATTTTATATATCTAGCTTCATAACGTTAAATACGGAAGTGACTTGTCGAATGCATGTTGCGCAAATAATATGGCAAAGTGATGAATAAAACAATCATAGCTAACTGCTACATGATGGACATCAGAAACAAATGGGAAAAATTACTACCAGTAAAAGCCCTGACAACAGATCAAGGTAAAGAAGAAAACTCCAGTTGTCAGAAAGGGCCAATTATGTTTCGTGTTAGAAGATATGGCTCCCGACAAAACAAGAAAGCGAATAAGCCCTGCGAAAAAAGGACACCATCAAATGATGGAAAATAGAACAACACGCAAGGCGACAACATGGACGATGGAAAGAACAACATTATAAGTGCCTTAAGGAACTAAATCTGCTTTCCAGTCTTCTGGGTGTCCAAATACAATTTTATGTGTTTTGATCCGCAAAGGATAAAATACACGGTTCTACAGAAAATATACCACATACACAGGTAGATATAACAACAAATACTTTAAAAGTATGTCGATTATGTCAGAAAATAAAAACTTAGATTAAGCTTCACTTGCAGAACAAGTTAATATATTTCACTTATTTTTATCTTATTCCAAAACATTCGTTTTTCTTTTATATTTTATTACAGCCTTAATTTTTAAATAGTATGTAGAGACCATACCTTATTATATAAGATGAGGACAAAGGAAACTTCAACACATAAGGTGTAGTTTTCATCAACCTTGCACAGAAGTTGAGAATTAGGATGAGCACGAAAATAGTGGTAATCAGCAAGGAACCAGGGAGCGAGAGCGAAGTAATAATACGAGTAACCGAAACAAACAATATGGAACAGCTTATAAAGATTTAACACCGGTGATGAATAAACTGCAAAACTGTTATAGGCAATAATGCTTCTAAAGATGCTAGAGTATTCTGACCACACAGTTTGAAAAAAAGAAAAGAAATCCTGAAAATTAGAATATCTAATAATGTTTTAACATCAACTCTGAAATATTAGTGTGCACCGAGAAGCATTATGTGACACTTTCCGGGATCTATCAATGCAAGATAGTTTAAGTAACGAATTTAATAAGCGGCGTAGATCGTGCATTTATGCATAGAAAATTCAAAATAATTTTAAAAGTACTTGATGTCGATTTGGGTGACTTACTGCTTCAAAGTCGAATCCGTAGGTAGATTACTGGAAAATGTTTAGTGAGAGTTTTCTATCTTAGGAAAGCACTTTAGTAATTTTTATTAGAAAAAACAAAACGTGATACTGATGTATTTTAACTAAAAGTCTCAGTGATGCCGCTTTTTGTACCTCACTTGCTTTGTTAACTGATATCAAGCAGCATTTGAATGCGTTAAATATTAATTCACAAGGGAATATCTAAAATACCCATTATCATTATAGTCACATAACTGGAATTCGCAACAAATTGTCATTTTTCGAATCGAATCTAGAAAAGAATTACTTCATATTCTGCGACGTGCTTTGTAAGGATTACAGCACTTAGTGAAACTATAGATTTTAAAGTATTTGTTTTTCAACTAGACACTCTTATAAAGAATTTTGAAGACATGTATAAACAGTTTCATGAACTCAAACCTAGCGTACTTATGTTCAGCAATCCATTTAATGTTCGTATTGAAAGCACAAACTCCCTTTTATAAAATGAAATTATGTGAGCTTTAAGTGGATGAATTTATTGGAGCTCTAAGAGAGTCTGGAGAAGAATCGTTTAAACTCTTTTTGACGAAGAAATGTCCAAATATAAGAAATTTGAGATTTAAAGTTATTTCATTGTTTGGAAGTACTTACATACGCAAAAAGTAATTTTCTGATATGAAATAGGTACAGTCGGAACACAGGAAAACTTATGCAGTAAGGCCTTCAATACTTCGCTTTTAACGACATACATCGAAGTGGACATGCAGCAACTTTTACAGGAGGTATTTTTTATTATTTGAGGGTTTGACGACCACCGTGAGTAAATTAATGGGCTACACGCAATCTCCCGTCTTTAATTTAGGACAGCTGGTTCTAGGGAAACGAAAGACAACCTACAACTTCCAACATCCGTAAGATGAACACAACATCCGTGAGACAAACCACAACGTCCAGCATTCGTAAGACGAACTCAACATCCGTGAGACAAACCACATCTGTACGGTAAGATAAACCACAACATCCGTACCGTAAGACAAACTACATCCGTACCGTAAGACAAACCACATCCGTACCGTAAGACAAACCACAACACCAGTACCGTAAGACAAGCCACAATATCCACGTTTCATTGGGATTCATATCCGGACCCATGGAGACGATCGGTCATAAGCCAGCGCTTAAACCACTGCGCCACTTGGGCGCAATACTGTTGTTTAATTGTCCATAGTGCTTTCATTAAGTAATTTTTTTTTTTTTTGAACTTCAGATTTCAACTGTTCTGATATTACTTTGGAAAGCTTAGTAATTTTATAAATTAAAAAGGATATCTTCATATTTGCACCATCTTACATGTATTTAATAAAAATTCTGCCCCATCTATTTCTTTTAAAAACCTTGGTTCGTAAGGCACACACACACACACACACACACACATAATCACTATTGTCAAGCATTACCAATCCACTGCTGGATGACGGTCTCCCTAAGTTTCTTCCACAACTGCATATGTCTTGAACCTATATATACATACTGTATATATACACTGAGTTAGCTTTGCATTAGCAATACCTCCTGTTTTACACATTCCGAGCAATAATGAAGTACCACATGATATCAACGTCACGGGCAGCAACTATAAATTGTGCACACCTATCCTCCGTACTTAACCAGCAAACATTTGCTACCCAGCAAAAACAGTCTTGTTGGGCCAGCACTGCCAGCAATGGCCCAGCACTATGTTGCCGCTGCCGAACCGTCAATAAAATGTCCAGGCTGCCAACAGAAGAGCCAGCAGTTCAGGCCAACAGTTGGCACCCCATCAGTTGTCATATGCCACAACAAAGCCATCAGTGGTCCATCACAGGCAGTAGCTGCCACAAGTGGCCCTGCAAACACGTGCCAGAAATGATGGCTAGCCTAATGTGGTCCGCTAGTGTGCCGTTAGTGGCAGCTGGCAACCACGTGACGTAACTGGTGGCTTGCCGAATCTTGTCCGCCAACTTCCCAGTAGTAGCCATAATAATAAAAAATAAATGCAAAATAACCGCGGATTCCCTAAGCTACAATTTGTTTTCTACCCTTACGCAGCTGGTGAATGAACACACTGCGCTGGGGACATTTTCTCAACTGATCGGAAAAACTCCCGTTTTATCTGAGCAGATTTGAACCTTGGCCGCCGGCGTAATACTTGAGTTCTCTACCGACCGGACTAATTTGTCACATTCGAGCACATGCTTAAAGCTGTATGTTTGGTATGCAATGTGTAATCGAATGCCTCCCTCTTTCATTTTACAATATTGCGCGGTATTTTTCATAAAAGTCAGTTTCATATAATTGATAAATTAATTTTTTCAACGTAACGACAATTTTTTTTTACCTTAGGGGAACTTTACTCATTTTCAAGGCGTGTACATACTTAGAGTCGCTTTCCAAAGTTTTGTACTGTCCTGGCCGTCTTGAAAAGAGATTGTTGAATAAATATATATTTACCCGGGTTCATGTCACATTCTGTTACATTTTTAACGTTGTGTCTTTCCTTTCCGCTGTCCGAAGCTACATTTGTTTCAAAAAGTAAAAGATATTTGATTTTACTTCTCGTTATTTTTAGAAGCGAATTCCTCTCAGCCTTGTGCATTCAACCCATGGATGAGTACTCCACATAGCGTTGCTTTTTTTCTTTCAAATAATTAATAAATTTTGTACGTGTATAATTCTTTTTTTTTTTTTTCAACAAACGTTGTTTTAATGGTTTTCCAGGATATTTGTTTCAAGCGGTTTCAAATTTTTTCTTGTTATTCATCCACTCCATTCCATGAATTGTGATTCATGGGAATGGAGTGGGTGTATTTCATGGCTGTAATCTAGTATTTCACGGCTTAATCTGATATATGTTCGTCGACGTAAAATTTCATTAGGAAATTAATTCGCCTCTCCATATATGGATTTTTTCTTAACATCCACTAAAATAACACGATGGCGATAGCGTCGTCTTCAACTAACTGGTACCATGAGAGACACAGCAAGTGTTGCTTCTGCGCAATGGCTTGCCAACTGATAGCGCTGCCATCAACGGATCACTACCGGGTCGTGAGCGGCAGATTTCAGCCAGCAGTGACCCATCACTTCCAGCTGGTGGCCAACAGTTTCCCAGTACTTGTGATTTTGCTGGGTAGTGATGGGGAAACGTGACGACTTAAGTCAACTTTACCATGTTATGCCCAGAGGGAAGGTGCCAGTATTTCGGAAACAGCCCCACTCGTTGGCAATTTCCGTGCTACTGTATCAAGGGCATACCGGGACTGAATTAACCATGCACAGATATTGAGCAGAAGGGCTCACATGGGTCAGCCATGCCCGGCTGGTATCTTAGAGATGAGCTTCGGATGTCACGACTGATATCTCAGCAACGACGTGCAACAGCCACCCAGCTATCCACCAGTACAAAAGTGGTGCAGCTCAATCTATTTCCACATTCACCATGCGTCGTACCTTGCGTCGCCTGGGGTTTAACAGCCGAAGACAAACGAGGGTACATAACAACACCCAATCATCGCAAACAACGCCTCGCATTGGCCAAGGACCGTGGGCAATGGACCCTTAACAGATGGAACAAGTTTGTAAAATCATGCAGTGCATTGATTATAATACGCTTTCCAACATACCAGAAATCATTACTCAAGTTATCATTCAAGTTATGAGAATAATAGCTGTGGAATAAATCTCGGTCCTGTGCCCTGACCCTTGACCACATATCGATGATATTCAACAGAACCGGTTAGGTATACCTCCGAAATAACATGATAAAGTTTTCTCGCAATCGAAGCATTTTTACGTAAGTTATGATGCATAACTGCTATGGAATATATCCCGCTCCTGTGTCCTAACCTTTGACCCCATTTCGCCCATTTTCAACAGAATTTGTCCACAGGCATGCCCCTACAACATACTAACATTTCATCCAAATCGAAGCATTTGTACGTAAGTTATGACGTATAATGGCAATGGAAGTGATTCCGCTCCTATGTCCCGACCTTTGACCCCATTTTGCCCATTTTCAATAGGGTTTGTGGCCAGGGGATCCCCTACCACATACTAAAATTTCATCGAAATCGATCCTTTTTTACGTTAGCTATGACGCATAACAGCAGTGTAATGGATCCCGCTCCTATGTACTGATCTTTCACCCCATTTTGTTCACTTTAAATAAGGTTCCTTCCCAGCTGATACCCTACCAGATGTTAAAATTTCATCGAAATCGAACGATTGTTACGCGAGTTATCGTGTGGACGGACATACGCACAAAAAGCGTGACGTAATGATGCAGATGGGAATCGCGACCATCTGCTCGCAAGAGTATGACGTCATAAAACTTTAATAGGATCCACACGCAACGCCTGACGCAATAAGACAGATGGCGTGACCGCGCGCCAACATTCTCAAACGCGAGCTTGTGACGTCATAAGATTTCTAAGCATTGGAAACATTAATGGAACGACGCCATGACACTAAAAACGTTATAATTCGGGGTGATTATTTAACCAACTAAACGAATTCTCCTAAAGTCGAGAGCAAGCTAAATCAATTTCTAGTACCAGAAAATGGTAGGTTAACGACTTTCATCAAAATTTTTAGAGCCGTTTTCAAAATAAAATGTACATACATACATACAAGAATTGCAACTTTAAGGTGGACGTGAAGTAATTTTGCTTCCTATACTTCCAATGGAAAAACTTCTGTACACATTTTCTTCACAATTAATGCGTTCCCAAGAATGAAAATTTGAGCATCGATTAAAATAGCTTCATTTCCTTACTTGGAATACTTAATATTTTCTAAATCATTACCGTAATAATATATTCTAAACCATATCCGTAATTATGTAATCCAACATTTATTTGTCCACTGACGTCATCAAAGTACAGGTCGCGCCATCTTTTTTCTGGTTTCAACACTACCAAAGGAAACGTTATTGTTTTTTAATATAATTATGCTTACGTTTTAGAAAATGTTAAGTATTCCAAGTTATAGTATGAAGTTATTTTAATCGATGTTCAAATTTCCATTCTTGGGAACACACTAATTGTGAAGGAAATGTGTACTAAAGGTTTTCCATTGGAAATATAGGAAGCAAAATTACTTGACGTCCACCTTAATAGTTTGGGATAAGGGCGATCGAATGGATTCCGATCCTATATCCTGACCTTTGACTCCATTTGTACCATTTTCAATAGGGTTCCTCTCCAGGTGGTCTCCTACCACATAGTAAAATTTCATCGAAATCAATCTATTTTTACGCACCTTATGACGCGTAAGAGCAATGGAATGCATCCCGCTCCTATGTCTTGACCTTTGAATCCACTTCACCCATTTTCAACAGGATTCGTCCCCAGGTAGTCCCCTACCACATACTAAATTTTCATTGAAATCGAACCATTGTTACGCAAGTTATGACGCATAAGGGCAATTGAATGGATCCCGCTCTTATGGCGTGACCTTTGACCCCACTTCACCCATTTTCAATCGGGGTCGTCCTCTGGTGGTCACCTACCACATACTAAATTTTCATCGAAATCGAACCATTTTTACGTGAGTTATCGTGCCGACAGGCGGACTGACAGACGGACAGAAAAAGCTGGAGAATATACACTTCTTTAACCTACGGTTGGAAAGTGTAAAAAATGTCGTTTGGAGTGATGAGTCCCGTTTTCCTCTTCACAGGGCTGATGGACGGATTCGCATACATAGGTAAGGGCTTGATGCTTTATATGTAAACAGCACAAAACCTTATACCCTAGTTGCGCAGTTGGAGTTCAACAGGCCGATGGGGGACGGTGATCTAGTCTGGGGAGGGTTTTTCTTGCAAGACCTAGTTCCACTGGTTATCATCCCACAAATTCTGAATGGTGGACGTTATAGGGACCTGTTAGCCGACATGTCCATCCATATCTGCAGGACGTTTATCCGGACCACAATGCCATCTCTCAACACGACAACGCACAAAGTCATCGAACTCGTATGACGACGTGGTGGTTGGTGGAACACGAGAACAAATTCGCCACATTGCATTGCCCCCAAACTCCCATGTCTGTAATCAAATTAAACATCTGTGCGATTCCCTAGAACGGGTTGTGAGAATTGTTGATCCTCCTTCACAGAATGAGCCTGAACTTGTGGAACTCCTGCAGCAATATACAGTATCATCATCATCATCATTGTCAACCATTATCAATCCACTGCTGGACGAAGGTCTCCCCAAGTTTCCTCCACAACGGTCTGTCTTGTGCCAGTCTCCTCCATGTCACCTCTGCATACTTTCGAATTTCATCCACCCATCTCCCATGTTGTCTTCTTCTGGGTCTTTTCCTGTCCCTTGGAATCCAATCTAGAATTTCGGCTGTCCATCGATGATCTGTCCTTCTGGCAGTATGTCCAGCCCATTGCCATTTCAGGGATTTAACTCTGATCATGATGTCTTCCACTCTTGTCATTTTTCGGATCCACGAGTTCCTCTTCTTATCTCTCCTGGTTACAACAAGTATGCACCTCTCCATGCTTCTTTGAGTTGTCTGCAGCCTTTGTATGTCTCTTTTAGTTAAGGTCCACGTCTCTGCACCATACGTAAGCACTGGAAGGATGCATTGATCAAACACTTTTCTTTTAAGACATAATGGCATATTGCTCTTGAAAATTATGCTGTTTCTTCCAAAAGCTCTCCAGGCAAGTTTTGTACGCCGATTAATTTCTTCATCAATGTGACCCTCACTTGATATCTGCTGTCGAAGATAAACGTACGTGTCTGTTATCTCCAGCTTTTCTTCATCAATCGATAAATCTTCATTTCTTGTAAAAGCAATGAACATCACTTTTGTCTTCTGAAAGTTTATTTTTAATCCCACTTCTTTACTCTTGTCAGCAAGTTCCTGGATCATACTCTGCAGCTCTGATGGGGTAGTTGCAAAAATGACTACGTCATCAGCAAAACGAAGGTGGGTTAGATAATCTCTATTAATCTTTATCCCCTTGTTTTCCCAGCTCAGCGACTGAAAAACACCCTCCAATATGGCATTAAAGAGCTTCGGAGATATGGTGTCACCTTGTCTCACTCCCTTTCCAATTTTTACGTGTGTTGTATTTTCAAACAGCCTAATCTTTGCACTTGCATTTTCATAGATGTTATTAATAATATTAATGTATGCATCTTCAATACCGCAGGTTTTCAGAGCCATTGTAACTGCTGATGGTTTCACCGAATCAAAGGCTTTTTCATAATCGATAAAAGCCATGCACAATGGAAGTTCATATTCCCTCGCTCTTTCAATTAGTTCTCTCAGTACGTGGATATGATCTATTGTGCTGTAGCCACTCCTGAATCCAGCTTGTTCTCTCGGTTGAGCCATGTCCAGTGTTACCTTCAAGCGGTGTGAAAGAACTTTAGTGAAGATTTTATAAACTACTGATAGGAGGCTGATAGGTCTGTAGTTTCCGAGATCCTCAATGTCACCTTTCTTATGTAGCAGGATCATTCTAGCGGTGTTCCAATACTCAGGAATCTTTCCTTCATTAAGGCATCGAGTGAAAATTTGGGTGAGTACTGTTTCGATTTCTCCACTTGCTTCTTGTATGATGTCTACAGTAATTCCATCTTCTCCTGGAGCTTTTCCCCGCTTCATGTTCTTGATTGCATGTGCAACTTCTGCTGGAAGGACTGGAGGAACTCTGGTACTGGTATCTTTCATGATGTGTGGAGTGCATGTATCATCCCTTTCATATAATTTGGAGTAGAAATCTTTCACTCTTGTCAACATTTCGCCTCTATTTCTTGTTACAGAACCATCTTCTTTTCTCAGTGCCATAATCTGTTTTCTTCCCTTACTGAGATGTCCCTTTGCTATCTTTAGGCTTTGGTTGTTTTCAATTGCTTTCCTCACTAGTTCACAATTGAATTTTCTTACGTCTTAAGTGATACTTTTTCTTACTGTCTTGCATAGCTCTATATATTCCACTTTGGAAGTCACATCTTCTTTAGTTGTCCTCATCTCTCTTCTTTTTTGCATCAACATTTTCCTTTTTCCTGATAATTTGTTTACATGCAACTTGTTCTTAGACCCAGCTAGTTTTGTTGCTGTTTCCATAAGAGCTTTGGTTACTTTTCTGTTAACTTCAGAGATGTCCACTTCTTCCGATGTTAGGCCTTCTAAAGCAGAGAACCTGTTCTTCAGTTCCAACTTGAAGGTATTATGGTGTTTTTTAAGGTTGGTTATGTCAATAGATTTTGTTTGTCTTATGAGCTTGCCACGTTCAAGTTTAGTGTTGAGGTGCATCTTACATCTCACCAATCTATGGTCACTACCTGTGTTGAACTTGTTTAGCACACTGCAGTCTTCTATGACGAATTTTTTGTTACACATAATAAAATCAATTTCACTTGTCTTCCCATTTGGATGTCTCCATGTCCATTTCCTGTGTGGCTTTTTCTTGAAGAAGGAGTTCAAGATGAAAAACCCTTCTGCCTCTGCAAACTCAACGAGAGTATTTCCACGCTGGTATCTGTTGCCGTGACCGAATTTACCTACTGAAGTTTCATTCTGTTGCCGTTGCCCTATTTTTGCATTGAAATCTCCCATAATTATTTTCAAGTGCTGCTTACCTTTATTATTTAGATGACAAATTTCCTCATAAAATTCTTCAATTTCTTCTTTAATATGACTTGTGGTGGGTGCATAAGTTTGAATAATCTGAGCCTGGTATATTTTCGAGAGTTGGATAAGAAGTCGTGCAGCTCTGACAGAGGAACATTCAACTTCTACAACTTTATCCTTCAGTTTCTTGTTTATTATAAATCCAACACCACTAGTTCTGCCAGTATCTGTCCCACGATAGTAGAAGAGATGTCCACTTTTCAGTTCGACGAGATCTTCTCCTTTTCTCCTTACCTCACTTAGCCCCACGATGTCCCACTTGATTCTTTGTATTTCCTCTTCCAATTCAAGAAGCCTTGAATCAGAAGATAGGGAGCGTCCATTATACGTAGCCAAGGTCAGCATCAGATGGCAGCCTAGTCCGGTCCTCCGGGGATTCTTAGCACCCTCTGTCTTCATGTCGCACTGGCCGCTGCCTTGGCCAGGTACATTCCAGCTGCCGGAGACTGAGGGCCAAGATTTAAGTTGTGGAATCATTTTGGAGGGGTTTGGCCATAACTCACCACGCTGGCCTAGCGGGTTGGTGAGTGTGGGATAGAATTTCCTCTAATCCCGATGGTATAGTTATACCGCTATTGGCGGTCGTCAGAGCCCCTTTAGTGGGAACAGGATGCACCACGAGAAGGCGGGGTTGACATTTGTCAAGGAGAGGCTGTGATGTTACGCATCACCTGACCTTACATCCCATATACAGTATATACATGTATATATAGCTGAAAGTTGTTAAAAACTTCGAAATCGTCTTCCACAAGTGCAAATGCAAATGCAAATCTAAATGCATTTCTGTGATGAGAGGAGCGCAAGGAAAATTAAAAACTGTATTTTCCTCAATTCGTGGAAGCCTTCGTGTAAACAAAATGATCAGTCCCGTCAATGAGCACGCGCAACGCATTTTTGCCGAGGAAACAAGGGACTCTAGCCGGAAGTCAGGCGAGTTTTTTAACATGGCCTCCTATCTACGACGTTCTTCGACGCCACTTTAAGGGCTCTGCTTTATATGAACCTAGAAAGACATTGACTTAAAAGCTTTTTGATGCAAAAATCTACTTACCATGTAAGTATTGGAACAATTGGTTTGTAAAGGTTTTGCTGATATTTTAGTGTATAAATCGCTCTCTCTCTCTCTGCGTATTTTTATGGGTTTTATATACACTGACGGAAAAAAAATTCCAACACCACGAAAAAATAGTTGTAGAGGAATGAAATGGCGGCAATACATTTGTATAGGTAACATATTTAATCGATTAGGGTTTCAAGATCACAGCTTATTGTAAGCGCGAGAAGAGCCATTTTAAATGTGAAATGCTGGTACATTAAAAACCGGTGTAACCGCCAGAATGTTGAATGCAAGCACTCAAACGTTCATGCATTGTGTCGTACAGGTGCTGGATGTCAGTTTCTGGGATGGAGTTCCATGCCTGTTGCACTTGGTCGGTTAATACAGGGACGGTTAATGCTAGTTGGGGGTGACGCTGGAGTTGTCGTCCAATGATGTCCCATACGTGCTCGATTAATGAAAGATCTGGTGATCTAGCAGGCCACGGCAACATGTCGACACTCTGTAGAGCATGTTGGGTTGCAACAGCGGTATGCGGGCGAGCGTTATCCTGTTGGAAAACACCCCTTGGAATGCTGTTCATGAATGGCAGCACAACATATTGAATCACCAGACCGACGTACAACTGTGCCGTCAGGGTGCGTGGGATAACCACGAGAGTGCTCCTGCTGTCATAGGAAATTTCTCCCCAGACCATAACTCCAGGTGTAGGTCCAGTGTGTCTCGGCCGCAGACAGGTTAGTTGCAAGCGCTCACCTGGCCTCTTTCTAACCAACACACGGCCATCACTGGCAACCAGGCAGAACCGGCTTTCATCAGAAAACACAACAGATCTCCACTCCGTCCTCCAATGAGCTCTAGCTCGACACCACGGACGTCGCAAATGGCAGTGGTTTGGAGTAAGTGGAATGTACGCTACAAGGGTGTCTGGCTCGGAGCTGTCCTTCAAGTAACAGATTCGTAACAGTTCGTTGTGTCACTGTGGTGGTAACTGCAGCTCGAATTGCTGCCGCAGACGCGGTACGATGCGCCACGGCCATAAGCCGTACACGGCGGTCTTCCCTCTCAATAATGCCACGTGGCCAGCCGGAACCCGGTCTTCTTGAGGCAGTACCTTCCCTTGACCACCGCTGCCAACAATCATGCACAGTGGCTACATTCCTGCTAAGTCGTTCTGCAATATTGCGGAAAGAAAATCCACCTTCTCGTTGCCCTATTACACGACCTCGTTCAAACTCCGTGAGCTGTTGATAATGGCTTCTTCGTCTTCTTACAGACATTCTTGTCTAACATCAACACCCTACGTCGAATCTCAACGATAACTAACGCTCACGAACGTTACAGCGCGTATTTACAGCAAACCTGCTTTGCATGTTCCGAGGGGCGCTACTAGCGCCACACGTATGCGCCGAGCGCGAAAGTTGCATAGACGTCATCTTACAGATGTACTCTCACCGCCTACCAACTGTCGTTTATCTAACACAACCCCTTCTTGGTGTTGGGATTTTTATTTCCGTCAGTGTATTTTTTTTATCATTGAACATTAATCTCATACAGACAAAGTATGAAAAAATTGTGCCCTAAGATTGTATTCAAAGATGTCATTAATTGCCTCTAGCTGGAGAACTTAAAAGGATAAATAGCTGTGACGTATATCTTTAATTTAGCCTTCCATTTTGAGTTTATTTTTCTTAAATATGATGAAGACACTATCGTGCTAATTGATACGCAAATAAGGAAGATAGCTGTCTAAGCACGAACACTTTAGATCAAACCAATTGCAACACTCAGATGAAGATAAGACGTATCACCGGAATCAAAAGTATACACAGTTAAAAAATTATGATGACGCGAATAACTCATTCCATTTAGGTTTAGAAGGTTTAATGTTAAAAACTTGCGTGATCTTTCGAACCCACAACCTATAGGTTCATCATCAGGCACCAAAACACGCAAGGTGCACATGAAACGCAGTGGTTATATACACGTGTGGTTATGGGCAGAGACCGCGCATGCGTACAAGTCGGAACAGGATGAGGTCATAAAATACATACATTTGAAATAACATGTAAGGTAAAAACACAATGGTTGTCATAAATATAAAAAATATAAAATGAAGGTCAAAGTTCTTTCACCTGAGTTTTATATATGTACAATAAAATCAATTGTTGTCTTACTTTGTTTCTTGGTTTTTCAATAGGCATATCCAAGGTGCTGGTATATTCGATGGAGCTTCATCATTACAACATTGTTCATTCAAATGATAAATATACAAGCTCTCGAGAAACAACAGGCCATTTTTAGTTTTGGTCGTCGATAACAGTTTTACATTGTCCCAGTCAGGATAGTGCTCTCCTTTTAGTACCTCTCGTGCTAAAGAAGTTGTTGAGGCATGTGTACGAACACTGTATTTGTGTTCTGTAATTTTTGTCTTTAATGATCTACAAGTGGACCCCACGTAAGAAGTAGACTGTGAGGTAGTTGAAATAGAGTTCAATGGTACGGAGTAAACACCGTATTTATCTAGGGTTGATGTCCGGTCTCGGTCTGATTTGGTCAAATTGGACAAACGTTCCGAAGACACACCCAAGGAACAATCGTATTTTTTGTATAAATTTTGTAAAATCGGTACAATGGTTGGGTGGTAGGGAATGGTCACTTTGTCACGTATTGGTTGTAACGTTGTGGAGATCCGTCGCTGACACTTTCGTAACAATTTTGTAAATAGATATCCGGGATAACCGGAAACCTTTGTTTGGTTTGAAATCCTGTGTAATTCCAGTTTTAAGGATCTTTTGGTGGAGGAATGACTATAAGCCCTACGGATTAAAGATGAAATAGAACTATATTTATAGGGAAGTGGGGTGTACGAATTATATAGAATGAGGGTAGGTGAGCAAGTGTGTTTTTAGGTAGACGGAAGTTTGAATGTCATTAGATGGGGTGCGTCGTAATAAAATATCTAAAAACGGAAGGGAGGGGGAGATTTCTAACTCTTGGGTGAAGGAAATAGTGGGAAAGACGGCTGATAAAGAGGCAGAAAAATTGTCTACCTCACTGAGTGAATATTGCCAAAAAACTAAAACATCGTCGACATATCGTATGTAGAGTAATGGTTGGAATGTACTATTATGAAAAACGGTATGTTCGACGTGTTGCAGTACTATTTCCGCCAGGACAGGGGAAAGAGGTGACCCCATCGGGATGCCGAAATCCTGGCGGTAGGTGATGTTATTAACTTTGAAATAAGCCCGGTCCTTGATGAGATTCAGGGCTTAAACTATAGCAGCGGATTCAGTAGAAGAGAGGTTGAAGGGTGGACGTAGTGGGGTAATCAGGTCAATTGTAATATCCACGGGGACATTGGGAAACAGGAAAACTACATCGAGACTGGCCATTTTAAATGGAATACCCGATGTAGCGGAATGGATCCGTTCTAGGGCGGACTTGGAATTCTTAATTGAGAAAGATGACGATGTGGTTAAGGGGGAAAGGACTGAGGCCAGGGATTTTTCCAGATTTCGGGTGGGGTTGGTATAGCCTGATACTAAAGGACGGATGGGGTGTTCCAGTTTATGAAGTTTAATTTTGACAAACAAATCTGGGGTACGTGGACCTAATCCAATCGAACCTTCTCGAGAGACGGTTGGCAGCACGTCACCAGCTGCCAGCTACGATTTCGCAGCTGCGATTGGCGATACAAGAGGAATGGGCCGCGATGCCTCAACAGCTCCTTGACAACATCCTCCTCAGCATGGACAGACGTTGTAAATCCTGCAACGCAGTCAGGGGTGATCATATCCCCTACTCAGGACTGGATTTTTTTTTTGGCAGCCGCCTGTCACATGGACGTTTCTGTCTTCTGTCCAGTTGTGTTCGAAGCTACTTTTTCAACAAAGTGCCTTTGTATCCTTTGGATTCCTTGTTTGGACGGTTTTGCTCACTTGTCTCATATTCTTACAGCTTGGGGATCTCATGGTATGATTTGAGTCGATGTGGAGCACTTCTGCACGACGTTACATTCGAAAAACCGTCTCGTCCTTAATTTTTTGCACGCCAGTGTATTTGAAATATATGGAATTTTATTTAGTACATATATTTGAAATACCAGATATATTCACAATTGATTCCTTGTGTGTACTCAAAAATGAGTACGTGTCTTTACCAAAAATGAGACACAAGTACTCAGAGCTATTATAAGCCCAGAAGATACTCAAAAACGAGTACATTTTGCTTATTTCTAAGTACCAATTTTTAACAGTGTTCTTGACTTCGTTCTTGAGTTGATAGGAAACATTTGGTTTGCAGGGAGTTGAGCCCAGATAACGTAGCTGCGGCATAGGCAGATTAACATGACTGGTTCTGGTATTTTCGATATAGTTGTGTACCAGGTTCGGAGTGTATCCTGTCTCAGTGGGCAGTTCGACAATGTCTTTTAATTCGCATTGTCTAGAAGGAACATCAGACGAGATGGCAAAGACTCTTCTGATTCGAAACGGAAGAAACCTGTCTTATAATCAGCGGGACAGAATTAGTTGCTGAGCATTAGGTTGGGGACGGTTGTGGTTTATAATAAACTTGTGTACGAAGGCGATTTTCAGGCGATTTGCTCTAATCACGTAGCATCTATTCCCTACCACCCAACCATTGTACCGATTTTACAAAATTCATGCAAAACATACGATTGTTTCTTTGGTGTTTTTTCGGAACGTTTCTTCAATTTGACCAAATCAGACCGAGACCGGACATCGACTCTAGATAAATACGGTGTTTACTTCGTACCATTGAACTCTATTTCATCTACCTCACAGTCTACTTCTTACGTGGGGTCCACTTGTAGATCATTAAAGACAAGAACTACAGAACACAAATACAGTGTTCGTACACATGCCTCAACAACTTATTTAGCACGAGAGGTACTAAAAGGAGAGCACTATCCTGACTGGGACAATGTAAAACTGTTATCGACGACCCAAACCAAAAATGGCCTGTTGTTTCTCAAGAGCTTGTATATTTTATCATTTGAATGAACAATGTTGTAATGATGAAGCTCCATCTAATATACCAGCACCTTGGAGATGCCTATTGAAAAACCAAGAAACAGGGTTAGACAATTTGTGTGTTATTTTTCTTATGCAATTTTGTTTACCCATCATCCATAACTTCATTCTGAATGCCGCATTGGAACCTCAAATTTCTTAATTCATATTGTCAAAACTGACAAGTCACCGTGTAAATAATAGGCTACACCGTGTGGTGTAAAATGTGTGTACGAGTGAGAAGAGATTTTCTTCGAGTTAAATCATTTGTGAAACCACCATATTACTTCGTTTACGAGATTAGCTTATTGTACTAGGGTGGTATAAGCCCTCAGTGCAATAAAAGTTGCTTTGATATTACAAAGCGTGAAAAATACTAACTCTTCGTGAGAGCGAATTGCGCTCCAGTTGTCTTTTGAAGCAAGGCGCGAAAAGACACTTAGCTTTAGTACCTTGCGTCCGTTACAGGGACACAATCAGGATTGGGTTTTAAGGATTAAAACTCCCTCCAGATCCTAGAGTATTTTATTAGTATTTGCACTAGTAATGCTATTCTGTTAGCTCCTATGTCTTGAAAATTGAATGAATCTGTCTAAGATTCATTCAATTTTTCTCTCTACTACGCGTTTCTAAAAAAAAACTGCAAATGACTTGTGTTGCCATACTGTCAGGCTTTCAATCTGTAATCTGACCTTGGAGCACAGACGACACAATTGCATGGCCTTTTCCAATGCCCATGTATTCGACAAAACCCGGAGTGAACTTATCCTTGTGAAACCGTCTAAAAGGAATCGGAGCTGGTATGGCCATATAGGGTATGACTTCCAGAACCTAGTTCTTCTAACCCACTATGATATAACTCTTTCCCCTAGGTGCTCTAAATCACCAAGCAAGGGTAGTATGAAAGGATTTCAGCATTTTATGTTACCTACGAAGCGGCAGTAACATTCACTGCGTAATGTGGCCAGCTTCCTAGTCCATAGCCAGCGTTTTCCCTTTTCTTGACGTAGCATTCAACGAAACATATCACGAGGACAATAAAAATAAAACGTAGCCACCACTGGACATTCAGACAGGAGATACCCCAGACAGAAGATAGAGAGTTATTTAGTGAATTGCCTTTATAGTATAGCTATGTTTAAAACAAAGTGCTTGCATTAAATCTATCAGATTATTCAAAATGGAATTAATTATTTCATTTTGAATGGTAAATTGCTGTATTAATTTTTGTATTTTATATACACTATCTACTAACAAGTAATTGTACACCCCTGCAATCGACGATATCTGCGGTCCTGATACACGTCACGACCACCGCCGTTAAATATCGTGTGGGAAACAACAACGCAACCAGTCGCATGCAAGATGCCACGCAGTTCGGAGCTCTCTGATTTCGAGAAAGGTGTAATCGTCGGGTATCACAGAAATGGCCGATCCATACGTGACATATCCAGCGAGTTGAAGTAAGCAATATCGACAGTGGCCTACGTGATTGGCAAGTGGAAGGTAAGAGGAGACTGTCGGAATGTGCCCCGACCCGGCAGACCCACAAAACTGGGAGTTAGAGGCCGACGGGTGCTGGCCAGAGAAATTCGGTACAACCGCACCCAATCGATGGGCGACATCCGCAAGGAGTTTCAACAGGCATCCGGGAGTGTTCTTTCGATAAATACCATTCGTAAGGAAGCCCATCTGCGCGTTTATCATGAACGTGCTGCCGCCCACAAGCCTTTGATCGCCAGGTCCAATAGCGCTGCTCGGCTAACGTGGTGCAAATAACGTTGACAGTGGACCGTTGAACAGTGGAAACAGGTTCTCTGGAGCGACAAATCGAGGTTAACCCTCTACCGTTCGGATGGCAGGGTCTGGGTTTGGCGTCTTCTTGGAGAACGCCTCCTGCCGGAATGTATTGTGCCAACTGTGAAGTTCGGCGGCGGTGGAATTATGCTATGGGGGTGTTTCTCCTGGTATGGCACGGAACCCTTGGTCGCAATTCCTGGTAGACTCAATGCCGAGACCTACTGCACCATTTTGGATGACCATGCGCTTCCTACTTTGTGGCACTTTTACGGGGTGGACCCATGTTACTTTCAAGATGATAATGCCACCTGTCATGTTGCTTGGTATGGTGACAATGGAGTTAATCGAATGGACTGGCCTGCGCAGAGCCTGGACCTTAACGCTATCGAGCATCTCTGGGACGAGTTGCAGCGTCGATGTAAGGGGTGCCCCCACCGTCGGAAATCGGTGAAGGAACTGACCTGTCTTCTCCAAGCCGAGTGGAAGAAAATACCGACTAGGTGTACAACGCGTGGTTGAGAGTATGCCCCGGAGGGTCGCAGCTGCAATCGCCGCTCGTGGAGGCTCCACCATCTATTGAAGGTGAATAAACTTCGTTTTCCTTTGCTATCACAGGTGTCCAATTACTTGTTGGTAGATAGTGTATAAGGATACTTACTTTGAATATACCAATTAAATATCTAATTATACTAATTGGGGCAAAATTTTATTTTTTTAAAATAGATCAATAATGCGTATATCGATATTACATGCAAATTGTTGGGCTCATATAGCTTTCATGGATATGATAACCCCCTTTCAAAAACATATCTAGTTGCACGCGTTAGGTGGTTATTGTACTAACAGTCTTAATGTTTTAATGACAATCGATTTACATATAAGTGACAGATAAGAATTATTTAAAATATTACGTAGTATGAAATATGCAGATAGCGTTCCGTAGCATTTAGTCTACCAATTAAAATAATTGTTTTTACGCTCAGCCTTACAGGAACAAATATAGCATGGTAATGCAAACACGCTCTTACAGCGCCGAGATGAGAAAACATGTATTAGAAAAAGCAGAATATTATATAGATTAACATGGTCATTTATGACTGCATCTATTCAATGTGCAAGAACGTTGTAGAAATTCGACTTGAAGGTGAAAAAATGTATTTCCTTGCAGACTGAAGGTAATGCTAGAACGCGTTTTTTTTTCTCTATACAAGGAACCAAATAAAAACAGCAGTGTTTTAGTCGTTTACAAAGCTAGTTAGATTATTTGTGTACCCCAAAAATTGCAGCCAAATTCTGACTTAACGCATAATGAGATTTGGGTAAAATATTTGGATTCTGTAACCATTAAAATTCTGATTATATGTAACAGCCGTGAATTTGCTGTTCCCTCATTAAAATTCCGAGATGGTAGGAAATTGTGCCGTCTTAGAGTGAGGAGTGCCAGTGTTTATTGGAAGCACCTTCCCTGAAGACAGTGGGTATCTGTCGCCATAGGATCAGCAGACATAGAACACGGGTGCATACATATTAAACAGCTGCATATTAAATTTTGAATATGAAACCTTCCGACAGAACCTGGTGTTATATGTTGTGTTGTGCAATGGCGAAGGAGTTTTATAATTTCTCTACCTGTTACGCGTGGGCATGAAAATTTCCTGATTCAAAGTAACAAAGCGTTGAAACTTTAACAAATAATTTCGATTGTAATCTATGGAAACAGCCGACTACAGATCTTTGGTTGAGAGCAAAGTAAATATTTAAAAAATAAGTATAAAAATATATTTCACGAAGAGTGTCTTTCGAAATAATTTAACGAAAAACACTTGTATCTCTTACTGGATAGTAGCAGAAACAGAAATGTTACAATGATTATTAAAACTTCTTCAAAAACATATTTAGAAGTATTTGGTGTAACCGTTTTGCCTTGTACTTAAAATATAGAAGTTTACTTTAGTGCGGCAACTTTGATTCCAGTCTAAAATGCTACGAGCCTAAAATTTGTGCATATAAAGCCGAACTGCTTATTATGATTTTATTGTGTAATAGGTATTTGAGCTTAAATAATTCGAGGACTCAAAAAATGGTAGGTTAAACAAGCAAATCCGGTCTCGAAATGGGTATAATTAAAAAAAAAATGAATTCTAAAACTTTTTGAGCAATATATGTCGAGCAACAAGGACGTGTTACAAACTTAATCAATTTCGTTAACCAAATTAATATGCAATTCTAAAGAAAACAAAGAAAATGTAAACGAACGTGAAATACATATCTCCAAAACAGTTCAACATAGTAATTTAAACGTAATTAAATTATAATCTTAATCTTGATTGAACACAGTAAAATTCATATCAAATCACGATTGAAATACCCTGAAAATTCACGATTACTGATCAGAGGGGTCTAATTTTTTTGGATTAGAGGTTTAAGAAAATGACTTCTTGTACCTGGTGGTTGTGACGTATATTCTAATATATCTTCCATTTTTAGTTCCTTTTCCTAAGAAAATTTCAGTTTGTTCTACTTATACTTCCAAACTTAACGTTATATCTATTCCCTCAAACGAGAATGAGGTTGGAAACATTGAGATCAGAGTGAACGTGAAGTATGAATGTATGAGATAAGAACGATGGATAAAATGACGAGATAACAGTTGCTGGTGTGGTGGATGTGTGTGGTAAACGTCGATTGTAAACATAAAATGTGATATCAACAATTTTAGTAGCATGTGTGATGTTCTACTGAAATAGTGTTGGAATAAAGAAAGCATTCCCGTAAGTTGATTTCTGTTTATGATTCGTCTGGCCGTAAAAGTTTAATTACGAACTATTGCATCGTATTCTTATCAAATGGTTTAGACATAACGTGAAACCAATATCTCTCACGAAAAAGGACAGTTACGTTATATGGTACAAAGACATACAGGCAAACATAAACAGGAGACAGTAATTGCACAGCAACAAGTACAAATCATACATGGTTGACAGCATGCCAAATAATCAATTTACACAGATATAGACAGTGTTGATCATGTAACACATTGTGAACAAGTACATATCAAACATGGTTTTTTCAGTATGCTAAATGACCAATGCACACAGATAACCAGTGTTGGACAAGTAACATATTTAGAGCAAGTGCCGAAAGACAAACACAAACAGCCATGCCTCACCGGGATTCGAACCCGAACAAAACTAGGGCAAATGATCATAAGCCAGCGCCTTAGGCTACTGCGCCCTCGGAGCGGCACAGTGGTGTTGATACTTGGATTTTAGTTGTTTGATATGAAATGAGTAATTTAAACATAAAAGTAAACGAAATGAGTCCGGATTTGAATCTTGGTTGAGGCCTGGATGGTGCGTTGTCTTAGGACAATGGATCTCTCTCCTTTCCTTGGAACCAGTGGCCCAAAGTTAGGGATCCACTGTAGTACTTTGAGTTGTTCATGGTGGTCGTTAAACTCCTAAACAAAAAAATCTTCAACCGTAATGTGTGAAGCTTTTGGGTTCTACAACATTGCATAAAGAGCTTCTCCAAATATGTTCCATTTGCCAATCAAGTAGCAGAATGGTACGGATCTCCGGATTATGGTCATATGTCTGAGATAGGTCGGGTTCGAATCTTAGGTGAATATGGATGATGAGTTTGTCTTACGACAGTTGCTCTCTCCCTTCCCTGGGACCAATGGCATCAAATTTGAGATGACCGACTTTTTATAGCCCTCAGATTAGCTCATGGTTGTCGTTAAAACTTGAAAGAAATTATAAATGATAATGAAACCCTTTTCGTGGACTATGGCTTAATTTTGGATTCCGTAAATTAAGATTAGTTACTATTATCCATGTGTTCCAGAAAACGTGGCATGACCTTTGGCTTACATCGAACTTCTGCACATTACGAAGTTATCATTTCTGCCACGGATAACGTTCTTGATAAATTACGTTCATATAAACGCTCAGTAAATGTCATCTGAATTTGAAGCTGAGAAGATGGCGTTTTCACTACAATTTACGCAGAGTTTTCTTCGTATGTTGACCGGAAGCTATACATGTTAATTTTCGTACTTTCTTCTCAGTCTGGGAGTTTTCCGACGTTAAGTTGAAATGGCACATTAAAAGCCGTAATTTGGAAATTATTCTGCATTAAGAATGGAAATGTCACGAAATGGTCTTTACCCCATAGCTTATGTTTTAATAATATGCGTGCTCTACATGAATACATGGCTTTCCAAATTAACGAGAATCGTAATGGATCCATTTCTTTCCCTTCGAAGCATGCTAATAATGCTCTCAGAAATTTCTTACAAGATATATTCGGTAGTATTCCCCTCTCTGAAGGGTTTGTCTCTGCGTTTTGAGACCTTCAAATGATCAATCAAATACTGAAAAATCGTGTCTCTTTTTCTCAACATGAGAGGAAGGCCGATGATATATTGCTGATCTGACGGACGACGTTTCTAATAACAGAAGACCTTCGGTATCATTAAGGACAAAGTTGCAAGACAGCGAAATTTCGACGTATTTGACCCCTTCACTAATTGCCACCTGAAGTCAATAGCGTCCCTTTTGCAACTACAGAAATTCGATTCTAGGTTTCTCGTTAGCAAAACAACCTGGTGAATACCTTGTTCGAATATAACAGTAGCAAAGTGACTGTGATTGATATCAACGAAGTGAGTAAAGCACAGAGATCAGTAGATTTCTGAAGCCGTAGTGAATATTTAAATGCAAAAAACGTTTTCAGGGATCATTAAATGTTCTAAGAGGTGTTCTAAATACGAAATCATGTTTTAACGCTAGGATTCAAATAATCGTTAATTTCTTTAATACCCACAGTGTTCTAGATATAGGTTTGAAAAACATGTTAATAATAAAGTGCATTTTGCGTTCAGTATATAAATCAAATAAATGATTCTCCTATTATTATTTTTTTATTGGGAGTTTAACGACCACGGTGAGCAACTCAATAGACTATAAGCAGTCTCCCGCCTTTAATTTAGGGTCACTGAGTACAGGGGAGGAAGAGAGTCGGTGCCGAAAGACAAACACAACATCCATGCCTCACCGGGATTTGAACCCGTACCCATCTCGGACGAATGATTCGAAGCCACGTTACCTGGGGCGGCTTTTCATATTGCAGAATGTATCATGATTACTTTGATAAAACATTACTTCTAATCGTATCTGAATATGATTTGTTTCTGCAGCAACCACGGACACTGTGCTCTATACTCTCGCAGAACAAACTTTGAGCTTTGTGTAAAGTTCAAGCACTAAATAATTGGGGTGGGGGGATGTTTTACACATCATGTTGATGTACTGTGTGGTGATTAAATATCCTGTTTATTCTTTGTCTTTATTTTTTCCCTGTGGAGAAACTGCCGGGCAATTTTGCTGTGAAAAAAGATCTAGAGATTTCAGTGAATACGATTTTTATACAGTGATATATCGGTAGTTAGTTCAATCCAAAAACTTGGCATAAGGAATAGATCAATTCATAAACAAGTCCGTCGCCCCTGCGTCCAGTAGTACAAAGCGTTGGTTTGTGATCATTCGTCCCAGATGGGTTTGGGTCCATATCCTGAATGAGACATGACGGTGTTATTGTTTTACAGCACTGACTCATTTCCTTCCCTGGAACCAGCGGCCCGAAATTAAGAGCGAGCGAATACTTTACAGCCCATTGCGTTACTCACGATGGTCGTAAAATATCGAACAAACAAACAAAGAGCAAAGAACCGTATGTAGCCGCGTATAATCTGAATATTTCTGGAAGGTATTCTATTTTTAAAGTGCAGGGATAGTCTAATGCGCAAATCAGTTAATATTATAAATTTTGAAACATTTTTGAAAGCAGCGTAAGATTTCAAGAAAGTATGCTTCCACAATAATACGGGAATAGCTGTCGCTAATATGATAAGTGAGAAATCTTATCCCGTTTCAAAGTCAGACAACGGAATTTCTTTCTCCCAAAAAAGGAAGTAATCCCAGCCTGCCTACACATGTAGGACCGTGAACATGTCATCACATATTTAGAGAGGAGCGAAAGGAAAGAATCCGTGATCTCCTATATTTTCTCAGCAAGCATTGGCGCCTCTTGTTACTGCGCAAGGTGTCGTTGTTGAGGAAGAACAAAGTTTCAATATTTTCAAAAATTAATTATAATAAATAATTCATTATTTGTTTCATAATAGCATAAATAAATCTATGGACCGTACAGATGATCATTCTTCTTTTATGATTCATGCGAAGAAAACAGCCACGACGATTTTGTCGACGACAATGTTTAGATTGATGACGCAACTTTTATGGAAATGGACTAACAGAAAAATCTGAGAACTCCGAAAAGGTTTTCTAAAGGAGGTAATTTTAGAAAATTTCGCAATTTTTTTTACTCTAAGCATCATGTTTTCCAAACTCTTGAAATTCAAGGTCGACTAATTTGCGGGTCCCGTTTTTTACTCATTTTTAGCTGGGTAAATAAAGAGGTCGGCTTAAAGGTGAGCTTATAAGTTACTTCAGAGAAAGCTATACAATCCTACCCACCAAAAGGGCAAAAGATAAGAGGCGATAACAAGTGATATCAGTAACACAAAGATCATGGTTTTGTTAAACTATTGTTGAACAGGGAATCTTTATAAGATATACATTAATTAGCACACTGTCCTTAACTGGTGTATAACAAAGACAGCATTATACTTAAATGAAGATGAATTTAGTTTTACTTGCGCACACTCCAATCTTCGTACGAAATCTTGGAAGCAAAGAGATGAACCTGAGAGCAACAATTTTATTTATGCCTGAAAGTCACGAACTGCGTAAGTTGTTAAGGTAATGAGAAAACTTTGTTCGGTAAGGGATCATATATTTCCTAAATAACACAAATTATTTCCCAAATGGAACAACACATTTAAAAACTCTAATAATTGTGCATTAAACAATAAGGTAACATTGGTTTGCTGTTGTCTTTTTCTTCAACGGAACGATGTAATAAATATGTGGACTTTCTTCTGCGCTTCCTTCAAATATTCAAACATTTTTAATGATTTTAATAGTTTCTTCATAGCGGAGACGTTGACGTTTACCGTCACCACTACTTTCACAATAATTCTCACAGTATTTGTTTTCCATGTCTGCGATTTTGTTTCGTCTTGTGTCGTACGGTGGCGAAACGAGTTTAAACGGCTAATGATACGATGCACTTTTAAAAGGAAAAATGTATGCCATTCGCTACAATAATTATAGGGGAAATTATCCTCTTCAAATAATGCACAGAGGGTAGTAAATGTCGAGAGACGTATTTGAAAACCTCTTTCTTCTTATCAGAGCTTCTGCCATGAATAATATTTTTCACTTACTTTCAAAGTTTCAACTATGCAAAATGTTTCCTGTAGAAGGCGTAGAGTTATGTTTCCTTTTATATTTCTTCTTTTCATTGTTTGATTTGAAAACTTCTTTGTCTCTGATACTTTCTTCTGCTTTTTAGCTGCTGGTGGAGTAAGTAGCTGCTCCTATTTCTGGATGTTTTATCGATATACTGATATTTTTTCTAACCGGTTCAATTGACTTTGAATAACTCTGATAAATTTTATTCGCGTCGGAAAGGATTCAAAAACGTGCTCATCACAACCTTAAATTTGGTGTCATCTTTCTTGTTTGTTTTTTTTTTTCTGTTTGGGAGATTAACGACCACTGTGGGCAACTCGATCTCGATGCGCTATAAGAAGTCGCCCGCCCTAATTTAGGATCATTGATTCCAGAGAAGGGTGAGGCCCAATGCCGTATTACAAACACAACATCCATGCTACACTATGATTCGAACCTAGACGCATCTCCGAAGCCAGCGCTCAAACCACTGCGTTAGCGGGGGCACCTCTCTCTCTCACTGTGAATTCAACTTGAGAGGGCGCCATGTTTACTACAGAACCTCTGAGTATGATAGTATGGTGATAGAACTCTCCATACAGTTAACAGAAAGCAAAATGAATCGCTAATGATGCAACTCGCTAGGGGTGTGTGCAGGAGTTGTGGGCCGATCGTTTACCCTAATCATCATAGGAATATACAGTTTTTATGATTTCATCAATGTTAAATTTGTATCTATCAGAAGTGTTTTTATTAATTACTTTGTGTAGTTGTATGTTATTCAAGTTCCATAATCATTAATCATTGAAGTTTATCTACAGGAGTTAAAGCACGTCGGCTCTTTCTAATTTAGAAGGAAAAGAAAATTTATAGTATGGCTGTGTGTCGTGCTAGGATCAGTTCAATTCTTACATTTTTGATATAGGGCAAAAGTGTTTTTTATCAAACTTTCGGACTGGCTATTTGACATATAAACAACATGTAACAACTTTTAAAGCCCCGATAGCTGAAAAACGTTCAATAATTTATCCTTTGATATCGGCAGAACTCCAGCAGTGCAAGTTGTTTACATTGTAAAATTGCAAATGGTGGCGCACATTAAACAATACAATAACGCATAGATAAACATTTCGTTCCTTTTTTCTAATAAAAAACTGTTTTCGGATGGAAAAACTATTGATCACCGCTTTAAACTTAATGTTCTATTTATAAAAACTAAAATGTTCCGTCATGAAAACGTGGACGTATGAAATATAATGTGTGCCTTTTAAACTATGCGGCTAGACGAAACCCGTCGGAATCGACGGTTAGTTTTTTTGTTTTTGCTTTTTGAAAAGAATAAACTCATATGAAACAACAAATGTAAACTTTATTTCATTGACAAATTCGTTCACACACTTCAGTAAAGACAATAGCCCAGGTTCGTGATTTTTTTTTTTTTTTTGACTGAGGGTTTAACGACCATCACTGTAAGTAACTCAATGGGCTATAAGCAGCCGCCCGTCCCTAGTTTAAGGTCACTGGTTCCAGGGAAGGGAGAGAGCCAGTGCCGTAAGACAAACACAACATTCATGCCTCACAGGGATTCGAACCCGGACCCTTCACGAACGAATCATCATAAGCCAGCGCCACCGGGACGTCCAGGTTCATGATGAGCTTCACGACGTCACACTTTTTCAGCTGTAAAATGTGAGGCGGAAGTCCACTCATCTCGATCGTGTGCAAAAATTCAACTGGATAGCGCACTTTTTCACTCTCATCTTCAGTGACAACTATGTTTGTAAATGTTGTTGGAATGAGATTCGCGTTGAGAGTACTGTTCACCCGTCGGAATCAACGGTTTCTTTTTACTTTTTTTCTTTTTTTAGAATAATAAACTTATATGAAACAACAAATGTAAACTTCATTTGATTGACAAATTCATTCATCCACTTCAATAAAGACAATAGTCCAGGTTCATGATTTTTTTTTTGACGGAAGGTTTAACAACCACCGTGAGAAACTCAATAGGCTAGAAGCAGTCGCCCGTAACATTTTCACTAACAATGGTCAACGGAATGTTTATTTACATCTTTACATAACGGAAAACGTCTTACCTACGTGAATAAACTGGATCGAATGAATATTAAATTGTATATATACATCACACAGTCCAACGGCATGACTCAATCAGGTCTTCGAGAGTGTTCACTGTTCCGATGAGAAGAACTTTGTTACCAATGCATGATAGCGTTGTTTTGCGCAACGGTTGGCTCAGAAAAGAGACTTGTGACTTTGGACTATCTCAGTCCCTCCATGCTTCCGCCTTCAACAGCGCGTTAGTCAACCGCAGGCGATCGAATGTCAATCGCACGCAGCTCCCATAGACTTTACATGGGAAATTTACCGCCCCATAACGCCCGAACCGTTGTTTCAATCTCATTTTTCTCTTCGACTGACACATTTACTTGGTAAGACCTTTATTTTGATACCTTAACCATACGTTTACATTCAGCCGTTCTCTCAAAATAGGATTCACAGTAAAAACTTCATAGAATTAGTATATAAGTTAGATTACCAAACATACAAATGCATGCACACTCATTGTCATAAATATCCACGCACCAAGAAAAAACACTGTGAAATTAACGCGAAACTCGACGAATAGCAACGGGGAGGGCAGACATACAAATGATTAAAGTTCCGTGCGATTCCGCTAACCAGCGTGTCTAAGGCTGGTGCTGCAATCGCAATCCTTGGGGCTTATAAGGCGCAGCGCAGGCTACTTCACATTCGTGCCAAAGTGCACGGTAAGAGTCAGGTGAGATACCTGAGCGATAGACATACCGAGGAGCCGCCGAAGATGTGCGGGTAACTGACGGAGTTTGAACTAAGCCGTATCATCGGCATGAGAGTAGTCGGGTCGTCCGCGCGCCGAATCGGCCGCTATATGGCCCGGTCGGACAGTACGGTGTGATCGTGTTGGGAGCGATGAACACAGGAAGGCACCCAGACAAGGCGGACTGGCTCTGGACGACTCAGACACACCACCAGGAGAGAGGAAAGTGGGATCGTGAAAGCGGCACGCACAGATGAAATGACGTCCTTGCCTAATATCCAGAAACATATGGTGGATATACAAGGGACTCTTGTGTCCGCCAGAACCATTTCCATACGCCTGGAAGAGGCGAACTTGCACTCTCGACGGCCCTTACGTTTTCTGCCAATAATACCTGACCATAGTCGGCGTCGATTGCAGTGGTATCAGCAGCGAGCAAGGTGGAATGCCACTGACTGGCGACGAATAGTGTTCAGCGACGAATCCCGCGGCTGTATGAGAACGGACGACTACCGTGTCAGAGTATGGAGGATAGCAGGTGAGCACTACAATCCCAACCTCATTGTACAGCTGCACACGTCCCAAACTGCAGGCGTGATGGTCTGGGGAGCCATCGCGTATGACAGCCGGACTTCTCTCACAGTGATCCGAGAGACGTTGACAGCCCAGCGCTACATACAGAAGATCCTACTGCCCCATGTGCTGTCTTTCCTAGTGGGGCGGTCCGGAGCCATTTTCCAACAAGATAACGCCCATCCGTACACCACTCTGGTTTCCCAGGATTTTCAACGTCACGCTTCGACGCTTACGTGGCCTGCCAGATCGGCTGATCTCTCGCCTATCGAGCACCTGTGAGACCAGATGGGACGCCAGCTCTCTCCATGTCCCAGTGTTCGTGAGTTAGAGCGTCAGTTGCAAGAGGTGTGGACTAATCTGTCTCAGGATAACTTACGTCGTCTCTTTGACCCCGTGCCGGACCGTATCACCGCGTGTATCCGAGAACGAGGCTGTTCGACCCGGTACTAACGCTGACCGGAATGTGTACAGTATGTCAGCGGGAATACGTCCTGCTACTGTGGTATTGTAATAATTTCTGTCCTTGGTATGTACCATCTCACTACTAAAGTCTCATTTTAATCCGACGCTTCCTTCTTGGTGCGCGGAATTTTATGGAAATGAGTGCATATTGCTGCATTGGACGGCATTCACCTGGTAGACACAAAAGTTCATATTTACGAAGCGTTCTATCCCACAAGAAAGCATAGGTTGTGTCGAGTCATTGGCCTACATGTTGGTCGCGCCATCTAGTGACAAGTGACATTAACAGGTGATTTTTGTTTCGAGAGCTGTACCTCCTGACTATTATACACCGTGCTTCATATCCAAAAATAAAATGGCTATTAATATTGATACTAGAAGACATATTCATTTGACATATATTTTTTTTATCGGAAAAAAAGGGAAGGCGCAAATAACAAAGACTTTACAGCATCACCTCAAATATAGTCCATGGACTAATGTTTTAGGTTCGTGAAATACAAATGAATTTTACTGTAAATAGGTCTTTTATTTTTCTAATTCTCCGATCACTGCTTAGGTTACACCAGCAAGAACAGATCAGCACCACACAACTTACACTTCATTTCATCGAGTTATCGCCATGTAATGACTGTATTGACGTTCTTTACCAGAATTTCCATTTTAGTGATAAGCTTATTACAATGCACTTGCGAATTATTAGCTTTTAACAAAAGAATGTTTCTCAGTTCTGTTTCGCTACTAGAAAATATGATGCCAGGACTAGAAACAGATAAGGGAGGATCATTTCAAAGCATTGCTAGAATTAGTTTTGCAAAGAATATTTCGAAGAGTTCACAAAGGTAGTTAATAACGGATATTAATTTTAAGAGCTTTGTACAGAATGCGTCTTATCACATAATGGGTACATGAAAATCACGTGAAAAATATTTGAACACGCAACTGTTTTTAGTTTCATCTTCTTCCGTTTTCATTCGCTATTTTGTGTTTCGAAAGCCTAAATTATAACAGATAAAAGCAACTAATTCCTTACGACGCTTAAGTGGATCATGGTCTAGCCGGGAGGGATCCGGAATCTCCGTTTTATGTTTCGAAAATTGAATCAAGAGCTCATAAAAATCTCTGTTTTGTGTTACGGATATTGAATCAATAACTTAATGGAAAGAAATCTGGCATCACTAATTTTTGTGAGCTTTAAAAGATTTCCTTTCTCTTTCACTGAAAATAACAGGCCGTGAATGTGGGTTACATCCCCAAAATATCATAAGATAGCTCTAATTGCTCCCTGACTTTTATGCTTTAACAAAAGGTATTTGTGAGCATATGAAGTCAACATTCATTGTTCGACTGGACAAATGGAAAAAGTAATGTTTGAAAGAAATGCTCCATCAACTCGCACTTTTTTCTTCTTGAATTTAAGTCAACTTTTTGTAGTATTGAATCTATTTCTGTCATAAAGCCTGCTGTGAAAGGCACAGTTTGTCCTCAATACTATAAGAAGACAGATGACACCGAATTTTTTGTTGTAATGAGCCCGTCCTTTGAATCCTTTCTGACGCGAATAAAATTTATCAAAGTTATTCAAAGTCAATGGAATCGGTTAAAAAAGAAATCAATCGGATTTCTACAATCGATAGAACATCCAGAAATAGAAAGGACAACTTACTTCCACTAGCGATTAAAAAGTACGTCACGAAAATTAACAACTGGCGCACAAAAGTTTTTCATAGTTGAAACATATCAGAGACAAAGAAATTTTCAAATAGAACACTTAAAACAAGAAATATTAAAGGAAACATGATATAACTCTACGCATCTAGCAGAAGAAGTTTGCATAATGGAAAAGCTGAAAATAGACGAACAGTATTATTCATGGTAAAAGCTATGCTAAGGAAATAGAACTTTTCAAATACTTTTCCCGGAAGCAGAGAAAACTATTTTGGCCATTACGCCCCCTAACGAGAAAGTTGTGCATTATTTAAATATGATAATGTTTCCCAACAACTTTATTGTACCGAATGGCATACAGGAAAAAATTTAGTTTATCAATAGGGTTTTTATAAGCTTTGATACAGCTGCAAACAGGAGTACACAAACATCTCCTAGCGACACAACTTTCAGCTACAAAAAAAAAGTTCTGAAGTAAAAACTGAAGTGTTCCAAAAGGTAAATGGTCCCTGTTAAAAGATTTTTTAATCCGATATTCAAAGCATAGATATTGAGAAAAACAGATTAAGCATTTGCGCCACCTAGCGGTGAAATGGTGCATAATTTTCGTGACGAAATACACGTAAAATATTCTCATAATTAACAGTATCTGGCGAAAAATGTTTTTCGATTGGGTTTTTAGTCCAGCAGATATTGTTTCAAACATGCTGTAAACGGACAAGTGAACGTACGCACTCTAGTTGCAAACTTGTGATTTAAGAAAATTTGAAAGTATACAAGAAACATTTCTCACCCGAAACGTTTTTCCTATAAATAATTTTTTTTTCAAATCGAACTCTTAGAAGCAGAGATATCGGTAAAAATAAAATATGTATCCTTCTGGCGTGTAAACTAAACGCTATTTTAAGCAGAAGGTATTCTCAAAAGGTTTTCGGAGGTAAGACGGAACAGTGCACAAAGGAAGTTTTTCAATCAAGTTCCGGAATCGCATATTCTTCTGCAAATACATCAGAAACTGAAATAAACGCTTATGCCACCTAGTGGCTAAATTATTCCCCACCAAATATTTCAAATTATATGTAGAACATTTTCACCAGGAGCTATATCTAGTGTAGGAAGAATTTTTCGAATACGACTTTTAGAAAATGGGGCATCGGGGAAATTGCAATTAACCGTTTCTCCTTGCGGAAAATCTATGCATTACTTGAAAAAGAAACTGTACCCAAAATAGTCTTCGTTGAAAAAGGCATCAAAAGTGAAAAAAAAAATTCAATTCGATAAATTTAGAAGGAAATATATAGAATAAAATATATTTTGAATTCGATAGCATCTGCATTTACGCCCGCTAAAGGCAATGTCATGCATCCTATCGAAACTGGAAAGTAAGCACCATCGCTCTCATATTTCAAGCTTTTTAGTGCAAAATAATTTTTCAATTCGGACAAACAGTTGCAGAGATGTAGTGTCCAGAGACGGACGGACGAACAAAGGGATATTAAAGAAGAACGTAAGACTTAAACAAAAGACGTGCTAAAAATTATACTCGAAATGGTTTCTCCTAATGTTGGTCAGAAACAAATAATACTAGAAGAAATTTGTATTGAGGGCTCAAATTGCAAAATTAGAATAAATTGACGTTTATCTGAAGCTTTGAAATTTTGCCTGTTGTTAAACAAGGGGACAATCTGTCCCCTATGCCGCTTAATCAAGTTATGGAGAGAGCCCTAAAAATGGTGACTTCAGCTTTCAAAATAGGGAGGATGACAAAGTGATAGGCAGAAATGTATAAAGGCTTAAAGATATGATGATAATATTGACAAGAGAGTAAAAGGAAGTGGGATTAGAAGTTACTGTAGAGAAAACTAAATATGAATTACACTGGCACGCAAAAATTAAGGACGAGACGGTTTTTCGAATGTAACGTCGTCCAGAAATGCTCCACATCGACTCAAATCATACCATAAGATCCCCAAGATGTATGAATATGAGACAAGTGAGCAAAACCGTCCAAACAAAAAATCTGAAGGATAAAAAGGCACTTTATTGAAAAAGAAGCTTCGAGCACAACTGGACAGAAGACAGAAACGTCCATGTTATAGGCGGCTGCCAAGAAAAATCCAGTCTTTAGTAGGGGATATGATCACTCCTGACTGCGTTGAAGGATTTACAACGTCTGTCCATGCTGAGGACGATGTTGTCAAGGAGCTGCTGAGGCATCGCGGCCCATTCCTCTTGTATCGCCACTCGCAGCTGCGGAATCGTTGCTGGTGGCTGGTGATGTGCTGCCAAGCGTCTCCCGACAAGTTTCCACACGTGTTCGATTGGATTTAGGTCCGGAGACCTTGCGGGCCAATCCATGCGTCGAATATCTTCACTCTCTAACAGATCTGCGACAGCCACTGTACGATGAGGTGTAGCGTTGTCGTCCATGAAGAGGAACCCAGGACCCACAGCACCTCTAAACAGACGCACATAAGGCAAGAGAACCTCGGTACAATAGCGGGCACCAGTGACTGAACCTCCTTGGGAGATGTGGAGGTTAGTACGACTACCACGTATGATACCGTCCCAAACGAGAACTCCGCCACCTCCAAACCGGTCCCTTTCGATGATGTTGGAGGTGTGATTGAGTGTTCCCTGCTCTCTCCAGATGTGTATACGTCCAGAATCGCTCGTCAGACTAAATCGTCATTATACAGTTGCTGCTTGGATTCCAAACGGGACGGTCGCACGTTGTGTGGTCTCCCGCCAGTTATCTGTCTCTGCAACTTTTTGCCTCCTCAGAAGGTTTATTTCGTCGCATCTGAAATAGTTTCTGGGTTGCCAGTCTATTGTAATCAGTCCGGTTAGGAGATCTCTTAGTAGCTAAGCTTTTTTCAAAGCTCTATTAAAATTTTTCCGAATCCACTTCTCTTCGTATTGCTGTTAGCACGCCGTTGAAAATTTCGTTGCGCAAAAGGATTGCCGACGCTGAAGATGCAGAAATAGAATCTGATGCTGAACAAGAAGTTAGCCGTTTCATCCCCCTATAACTGGAATCTGTAGCACAACTGAGGTAGAAAATGGTCTTAGAAGATCCAGGAGGATAAGGTGTTTATCTCCTGAATTGAACACCAGTGTTCAAAAAAAGACCAGGAAAAGTAAGAAGGTAAGTATGAGGTCTTTGAGACCTCAGTTGTCGGGTGGAGATACCGATAGATTCTTCTCTGGGGATGGTTTTTCTCTGAAAAAAAAAATAGATCAGATAATACTGCGGGACCTGACTATTTTAGTTTGTCGGGTGGGGATACCGACGGATTCCCCTATGGGGATGTTTTTTAGAACAAAAAATAGATCAGATAATCCTGCGGGACCTGACTATTTTAGTTTGTCGGGTGGAGATACCGACGGATTCCCCTCTGGGGATGGTTTTGCTGAAAAAAATAGATCAGATAAAGCTGCGGGACCTGACTATTTGAAAAGACCTGACAGTGCTGCGGCATCAGGCTATTCCTGTGAGATTTTTCGTAAAAAGAGTGTGAATCTGCGTCAGTTTACGGAAAAAGCACCCGGCCCTTTTTGGGGCCGACTGAAAATTTTTTCAAAAAGGAATTGGCCATGTGTACACTGCAGAAGAAGGAAGCGCAGTTAGAAAATACTGGAACACAAATTCACACTAGTAAAGCTCAGCTTTACGACAAATAAAATTGAAACACAAAAAAGTTTCAATAAAAGTGAGGAAAAAAGTAAAAAAAAAAGAAATGTTCGTAAGGAACAACCTCACGCACTACAAGAAAGCAGTGACAGCTTCAAAATACAGGAAGCAAAAAAAGACACAGAATTATTAAAAACAGACTCTAATAAATATCTCCGTAATATTAATTTATTACACAGAGAGAAAAAAAGGTTGCAATTAAATGCAACTTACCGAATTCTGTGTTAGAGCAAAGGATACAAAAGCATCTCTCGAATTATCAAAACACCAATTTCGTTGATAAAATGAATGCAGATGTGGAAAACTATTTAGGTAAAAAACTGCAAGAGAGAGAAAACTAATAAAACTATAGAGAAAAGGAAAGTAAATTACTCCACTGGAAGACTTAGCAAAGAATTAAAGAAAGCGTAAAAAAGTTTCTCCGAGTTACACGTACAACATTGCAGTTAAAAAAGTTGTAAATAACAACGATGAAGAAATGCTTCGGTTAAAGGCTGTTACTAATGCCCAAGATAGTACTACTGTTAGCAGCATAGCCGTAGAGAAAGACAGCTTAAATAAAAAAAGCAAAGGCTCTGTTAGAGGAACCTTTCCCATTTTCTCAGCGGAAGAAAAACACCCTCTTAGTGGAACCTTTCCCTTTTTCTCTGAGAAACAAAATAACCAAAACCAAACAAGCCCTTTTCAGGGCATTTCTGTTTCTGAGAATGAAAATGACTGCAAAAGAGAGGAAACCAATAAAACTATAAAGAAAAGAAAAATAAATTACTTCGCTGGAAGACTTAGCAAAGAATTAAAGGAAGCGGAAGAAAAAGTCTCTCCGAGTTACACGTACAACACTGCAGCTAAAAAAGTTGTAAGTAACAACAAGGAAGAAATGCTTCGGTTAAATGCTGTTACTAATGCCCAAGATAGTATTATTGTTATCAGCATAGCCGTAGAGAAAGACGTCTTAAAAACAAACAAGGAAGAGAACAGAGGAATGATGCCTTGTGAGTGCACCACCTCCTTACCCTTGCCCATTTTCTTTGAGGAAGGGGGAAAAACGGCCCGTTTAGGGGCCTTTCTTTTTCTGAAGATGAAGGTTTAATAACGGAAACAAATGGCCTTAGCATTCTTATTTGGAATGCGCAGGGTCTCAAAAGACAACACAGAGAATATTTAGCCTACTTAAAGTATAAAAAATTGACGTTGCATTAATTAATGAATCATGGCTAATCGATAAAATTAAATTCAAAATACCCAATTACAAGGTTTATAGGAAAGACAAAACCACCACAAGCGGCGGAATTTTGATTGCGGTTATTGATAGATTAGAGCAAAGTGAAACACCTTGCAACACTGAAGATGGTCAAGAAGTGCACTCAGTTATAATTAAAACCAAAAATAACCCGATCAAGTTTACGGCCTTTTATAATCATCCGTCACATACGGTTACCAGTGAAGCTCTGGACAAGCTTTTTGAAGAAGACATCCCCACCACAGTAGCGGGGGATTTTAATAGCAAACACCGCTATTGGTACTGTCCTAGAGCTAATAAAATAGGGAACAATATTTTCAGATATCTCTTAAATAAAAATATTGATCTGGGGGCACCTTCCGAGCCCACCAGAACAGCGTTAAGAGGAACTACTAATGTGCTAGATTTTGCGCTATTCAAAAATAATAGATATTATTATGCAATCTATACTGCAGCAGCGCTCTCATCTGATCATAATCCCGTTCATCTGCAGGTTTTTACTGACAAAACTGTAATGGTAACACCCAAAATGGTCACGAACCTAAAGCAATTCAAAGAAAAAATTAAATTAGTATCACCTCCAGAAATCGGAGATTGCAATAGCAAAGAAGAAATTGACAATGCTATTGAAACCTTTAACCTTGCCATTAAAAAGGTTATGGAGGCTTGACAAACTCCTGCCAAAGAAAAAGAAACCCGTATTTCTTACCCAAAGAAATATTGGATCTTATTAAGGAGAAAAATAGGTACCGCAAAGAACAAGAAATAAAATATTTTATGACCTTTATTGCACCCTTAACAGGCAAATCAAAAGAGATATAAGAAAGTTTGAAAACGGTTGATGGGGTAAATTATTAGAGGAAGCACATATTGACTACTCTGAAAATTCGAATAAAAAAAATAAAATAAACCTGTGGAACCTTACTTCAAGTTTGCAAAATAAAAATATCAGATTACTCCCACCTCTCCAGAAAGCAGATGGGACGGTAGTTAGAACCGATGAAGAAAAAGCGGAAATCTTTGCAAACTCACTCGAAAAGCAATTTAAAATAAATGATATCCCTGACACTGATGTAGCCATTAAAATGCAAAAGGACCTGGATACTTATTTTAAACATGCGGAGGATGTAGAAAATTCTAGAGTCATCACCCAAAGTGCACAATTCTATGAAGAATTTACTAGTAAAAAAACCTGTATTAACATCCCCAATCAAAAGTAAACAGAAAGGCTCCTTTAAAAAAAATAGAAGCACAAGGCATAGAAAACAGCAGCCAAAAGTAGTAAATACTACGGCCTCTCTTACGTCCGATAGACAAGTTAAAGGTGCTACGACCTCTCACGGGTCCGGAACGCCAGAAACTGAAAAGATAAGAAATAAAAAGAGACCTTTTAGGAGCCAAAAAATGTTTTGTTCCTCCTGACTTTGAAAAACCACTACCCATCAGTGAAAGAGAAGTTAGGTTTCACATTAATAATCTTAAGTATAAAAAGGCACCGGGCAAAGATGGCATAAGTAATAAAATTCTGAAAACATTACCGGAAGAGTATGTGCAAACCCTTACTAATATATACAATTGTGCCATTAAATTAAATTATTTCCCGGATGATTGGAAGACAGCAGAGGTAATATTATTACCCAAGCCAGGTAAAAACCTGGCAATTCCTGAAAATCACAGACCGATTTCGTTGCTCCCAACCATGGGAAAAATCTTTGAAAAAATTATACTTGTTAGGATGCAACAGTTCTGTGAAGAATACCAAGTTATTCTATTTATTCAAGGAGGTTTTCGTGACAAACCCTCAACGCTGCACCAGCTCTCGAGAGTTACTGAAAAATGTGCAGAAGGAATAATGAATAAAAAGCACACAGCGGCTATTTTCCTGGATGTAGCTAAGGCTTTTGATAAATGTCCACACGAGGCAATTATCTACAAACTAATAGCACATGACTTCTCACCGTGGATTATTCATACAATCAAATCTTATCTTGAAAACAGAACATTCTGTGCAAAAATTAATGGGAAGAAGTCTTCAAAAAAAAAATAATTGAAGCCGGTGTTCCACAAGGCAGTGTACTTGCTCCTACGCTATACTCTATTTTTACCTCAGATTTTCCGAATTTTAACAACAGGAATCTGAATACAGCACTTTATGCTGACGACACTGCTCTGGCCTATACTTCCATGAATAAAAATCAAGCAACATTTATGTTGCAATACTATGTGGAAAAACTGGAGAATTACTTCCTAGACTGGAAAATTAAAATTAATACTGACAAGACACAAGCAATTATGTTCTCCCGTAAAACATACAACTACAATCCTGACTTTGAAATTAAATTGTATGGTAAAAAAATACCTTGGGTAAAGGATGTCAAATATTTAGGCCTCATTATGGATCATAATTTGAATTGGAACAAACATATTAAGGAAATCCTTGTTAAAGCTCTTAAATTAAGAGGATGTCTCCAACCCATAATTAAAAATAAAAGGCTTAGCAAAAAAATAAAACCTTGTTATGGAAAGCATGTTTCAGCCCGGTGATTACCTATGGCTGTCCTATCTGGGGTAACTGCAGAAAGCAGCAAAACAATAATATTATCTCGTTTCAAAATAAAACTCTTCGTATGATGGTAGGACTAGATGGAAAAGCATCCAATAATGCTATCCGTATTATACTATGTATGATCTAGCGCAAAGGTATTACGAGAAAGCCAAGAAACATCCCAATCCTCTTGTCAGGGAGGCCCTTTTTATGTTGTTAATAATACTGACAAATTTAAAAGACCGAAGGCTATTTTAAATAAAATTCCTGAAAAGAATCCAGTTCATAGTTATACTTCCAAAATAATAAAAAATAACTGGGACTAAATTGAAGTTATTCCTCACACGTGGGAGGAAAGCAAAAAATTGAATATCAGTTTTGGGGGGAAAAAGGGCCCCTTTAGGGGCCGAGCAAAATGTTGCATAAAAGATTTTTCTTTTTTGTACTGAATATCTCTCCCCCTAACTAATAAGGTATTGTTGGCCTTGTCTTTTAAAATATTTTTTTTTCTTACGCATTAGTTCTGACAAAAAATAAATAATAATAATAAATAAACAAAACAGGACTAAATTTTTTCCGCTGTTGCACATAATTGTGCAACAAGAAGGCAAGTAGCGAAGAAAAAAATGATGAATTATTGGCCCTTATACTACCGGCTCCTTAAATAAGGAATAAAAACCCTGGTTGTGGCTTTTTTTTTATTTCTCGGTTGTTTACTCAAAATGAGTATCTTAAACCTCGATCGGTGTAATCTTGTGATCACACCACCTCTGCTAAGGTTTACGCTGACATGTCTGGCAAGAATCAACAAAAGTAAACCTGAGAAAAAATCCTTTAAGCCAATGGGGAAAAATCTTTTCTCTCATTGGCTGGCGAGTAACGAAGCAATAGCGGACCCGTGAGACACACTTAGAAAATGGCCAGTTTTGTCTTATATGGTGTTGAACGTCGAATTTCCTCTGGGAAACTTATTCTGTGTGTGTTTTTTTTCAGGTTCCCCTTTCCCGTGTCCTTTCCTTCTTTTCCCCCTGTGCTCATCTGTGGCACAGGTGTACCGGGCATTTTTCTGCGGAGAGAAATATCGCTTGGAATGGCTTGTTGTTACAGGTAAGTATGTAGGGCAGCTTACAACTTCACTTCTTAACGGGTAACCGTCTACTCCTTCCCCTCTAATATTTCAATACTTTTCTTTCGTGCTATTTTATCAGGGCAATCTGCTCCTAACTCTCTTAGATTCTCTTTCACCTGCCAAAAGGCGCATGGCGCTGTGTGTTCGGGTTTCTCAACCTAATTAAGGAACTCCTTTTTCGTTTTTTCGTTTTTCAGACTAAATCGGCTCTCATCCGTAAAGAGAACTCGACCCCATTGCTGATGTGTCCAGTTCTTGTGTAATTGACACCACAGAAACCGCCGTTTCCGATGAGCAGGCGTTAATGGCAAACACCGTACTGGTCGTCGTGCAAATAGACTACTTTTGTGCAGCCTCACGGCCACGTTAAAACGCGATAGAGGACGTCCAGTTGTCTGTTGCATGTGCCTTGCGATTTCTCCCGCTGTCTGCCATCTGTCTCTTCTCGCCTGTAGGACAATACACCGGTCGTCCGCCGCCGTGGTTGGTTGTGGACGACCACTGCTAAACTCTCGGACAGCTGTTCCTGTCGTTTAAAATGCTCTCCAAGCTCGTCAAACGATGCAGTGAGCAATCATGAACTCTTCGGCCACACTAGTCACACGTCGACCTTCTTCCAACTTCCCAAAGACGCGACCTCGGGTAAAGTCATCCAGATGTCGTCTACTGGATTGCCTGTTGGCCATATCACAAGTTGACAGCAACTCGAAGTCGTTCAAACCGATGTACACCGTGCAATAGCTTTCACCGAATTGCTGAGCGTACGTCGCCCCTGTGCTTTATACCCTTCTGACACTCCCCTACGTCATGCTGCATGCCCTACCGTACCAGACCCTAGTCTATCTCCTGAGTGGTCTTTCGGTCTGTTCTGCCTGCTCGTTTCGCTGTTATGCTAATTTCTCCTCTTCGTCCTTAAGTTTTGCACACCAGTGTAGTTTGTATGACAAGTTTCATATGTAAAACCTATTAATTGGAAGTGGAAGGGATGTACTTTGAAAAGTTAAGGAATTCAAGTACAGTTGATTTTGATTATTTGGTGATACCTCGGGACTAGATTACAAAGTCCAAATTAAGTGACAGTCCCAATTATGAGAAGCTTTATCGCAAAGGGCTATGTTGTGTTGTCTTTCAAAAATTATTCCACATAAACGGTGCTCCGATTAACCGATGGCCCAATTAACCGTATTCTGAGAAATCTTGTAGTATAGAAGGAAATAATCTGGGAAAAGAATTTCTTTCTGGGATATACGCTATATTGACAAATATCACCGGACACCCCTCCAAAAACAAATGAACGGAACCACTGCACTTTTACGATGCGTGGTACATCTGCAAACGGTATAAAAACAAGCCTACAGCTGACTGCGATCATACCGCACTATGAGGTTGAGCGAAAATGCCGAAGGAAATAACTGGCTTTGATCTGAAAGGAAAGAAAGATTGTTGCGTGTTATATTAGTGGGTTGGCAGTAAGAGAAACCGAGAGGCTTTTACATATACCTATGTCAACTGTTTTGGACGTACTGAATAAGTGAAAGACACATGGCGTGCCTGAAGCAGCAAAACGTACCGGCAGACCAAAGAAAATCAGTGATAGAGGACGTTGAATCCTCAGGTGAGTCGTTACACCTAATCGTCGGAGTACTGCACAAGACCTCAGTGCACAGGTGACTAAAAATGCTGGAACCTCGGTACGTACACGTACCATTCGCATTCAGTCTATGGGTTACCGTGGTCGTGCGTCTGCTCATAAGCCTTTCGACTCCACTCGGAATGCTACTCGTCGTTTAGCATGGTGTAAAGAACATTTATCGTGGAGCGTAGATCAATGGAAACGGGTCATATGGACAGATGAATCCAGATACACGTTTCATTAATCTGATGACCGTGTGTGTGGGTATGGCGGCAGCCTAAGATACGCTATTTACTACAATGTCAAGTTTTGAGCGGGCAGTGTACGCGTGTGTGGGTGTTTTTCGTGGGATGGTCTCAGCCCACTCGTTATCGTGGACAAACCTGTTAATCAATACGTCTATCTCAATTTCCTGGACACTTATTCCCTACCAACTCAGTGGCTATACTATGGAGCCGAGCCATATTGGTACCAGCTGGATAATGCACCGAGCCATAAAGCAAGGACTATTACGGCGTGGTTTGACGATAATTCCGTATCGTGTGTGGACTGGCCAGCACAGGTCCCTGATCTTAATCCCATGAAGCACCTATGGGATGAATTAAAGCCCCGCATAAGAAGTTTGGATCCAAGGACTACTACTAAGCAACAGTTAGCGGCAGTATTATGCACTGAATGAAAGCACATACCTATCGCTGTGTTCCAAAACCTTTTCGAAAGCATGTCTCGAAGGGTCAGTGCATGCATGAAGGCCAAAGGTGGTTTCAAAATATCTTTATTCAAGGTAGAAATCAGGAGACGAACTAATAAGGACGTCTTAATACAAATCAAATACGATCAAAGATCGTTAAACCACTAAAACCTATATAAAAATATACAGCATAGTGCACAAGTTGAAAAATGGAGCAAAATTACAGCTCGTGATAAATGAACAGCGACAAGCATGTCTGGGCATTTAGGAAGGATTTTAACAAAAAAACTTATTGCTCATAAGTGCATTGCTGTGCGATTAACAAACTTGTTCAAGAAAATATTGAGAGCTTCAGAAGACAACATTTCTCTTGAAAAAATAAGACAGTAAGGTGTAACACATCATAGTTACAAGAAGGTACAGTACAAAGCAATTGACAAACTGATCATAAGACAAATCAATGAAATGATGAATATCAGGAGAAGAACAAACTTGGACTTCCTGGTGTAAATATAATATATTACCTGTTCGGCAACATTCAGAAACAATGTACAGATATACAGCACAGTGTCAACATGTTACAAATCAAAATCGGACCATATACAGAAATGTAACACTATTCTGTTGACCAGATAGAAAATGTAAGTATAATAAGAAAACACACGATGAATAAAGCTTTAACATATTCTCACTATCCATATGTAGTAATAGAAGAATGATAGTACCAAGCATCACCTCACACAAAAGAACAAAATAGGTAAAATGTTTTTCAAAATATATTACTCATGAGTACAACACCATGCAATTGACTAACTTGTGCAAAAATAAATACAGTAAGAATCATTAGTCAACATGTCTCTTGAAAGAAGGTACGATATGACAGTGAGTTTTAACACAACATATTTACAAGGATGTACAGTACTATGCAATTTAAAAAACTGATTATCAGACAAATCATTGGAATGTTTAATAACAGGAAATAACTAAAATTGGACATCCTGATGCAAATAAGATGGATTACTTGTTCCGCAATATTTTTAAAACTCTGTACAACTATACAGCACAGTGCAAACATGTTCGGGAAACAAAATAGAAACGTCAATGTAAGAAAAAAAAATACAAGATGAGTGTCACAAAAAACAATTTGCTGTGTAAACACGTACAGCCCTTTATAAAAAAACCCATGCGGTAAATTTCCAGGCTGTGCAAAGATCTTGAAAACACATTGTTGATATTTACATATGCATTTCTGATTCAAAAAGGTCAAATACCAAATCTGCCGACCGTCAGGTACAATGACGCTGGGGAGCTGGTAAACCATGAGGCAGCCGGTGACCAGGTGGCAAGGAACTGGCTCTCCCGACGCTGAGTAACTGCAACAGAATACTCTAGCCGAAGTCGAGATGTCAAACGGTCGCGGAAATGGCATGATAATGCCGTAGAAGCTTCATGCACAGTCAGAGGAGTAGTCAAATATCTGCAGCGTTGATGAAACACGTAGATTACATGCTTCGCTAAAATAAAAATATAGGCACAGACTGATGGGAGCTTGACTGGGGGATAGTTCTGTAGCAGAAGAGTCCGATATGCATCAAATGTAAGATCTGCTGTAATGGAACATTGGGCGATAGTAAATGCCAAGTTCAGCATTGGGAGTAATATACCACAGTGTTGATAGACATGGGAGACATCAGCCTCCCGAGCACAGAAAGGGCAAAGAGGGGAATCGAGAAGAGACATTCGAAAAGAACGGAGGGAACAGGAAGGCGGCGATGGAGGAAAAGCCAATGGGTATTAATTTCTAGAGGAGCAGAAAGAGGAGACAGGGCGGCTGACCACACCGTAGCAGTGGCAGCAGGGGGAACATCAGGAATGGGGAGAGGAGGAGAAGAATGGGACATAGAGAGGAACCGATAAAGAGCTGACACCGAGAGAGAAGAAATGGGATGAGCTGAGCCAGAAGTAAGCAAGAAAAGAGGAAATGGGAGAGAAGCAGAAGGAACAAAGGAAAGACCTGAGTGGGAAGCAAGATGAGGAAATTGAGAAATGATAGATGAAAGAATAGAGTCGTAGATGTTACGAGAGGAGGAGGAGAGGAGAAGAGAGGGAGGGAGGCTGGCGAAGGGTCGCCAAGAAAGGTCAGGGTTAGTGAGATCTTTAACTGTTACCACACCTGCTCGAAGCCAGGTAGGATAGGCAAAGTACGGAAGATGAGAGGGGTGAATAATCGAAGAATAAAAGAGGGGTTCAGCAAGGAGCTCAGTTGTGGAATCAGGTGGAGAACGAGAGAGAGGGAGGGAACGAAGGAAAGTTAGAGCTTCACGGTAAACAGGGGGAAGTCGAATGAGGGTAAGGGGTCGGTGGTCCATGAGTAGTAAGGAGAGAAAAGAAAAGTTAGGGTTGCTCGGGGAGGCGATGACGTCCCTAGCTAAAACGGCATCTGGTACTGGCGACGTGAAGAGACGGAGAAAAGTAGTAATTCTGACGGCCTTGTAGTACTCCTGTGTATCAAGGAGTCCGATGCCGCCGTGATCCGGAGGGAGGCAAAGCTTTGTGACACTGACCCAGTGGTGGCAGGTCCATATCAGAGAAGTAAGACATCAGGTAATTTCATGAAGGCGGAGTTGTAGAGACTTGACACCAAGCCAAGAGTGTGTGCACAAGGAAATCAGGTAAGTTCGAGAGAGGCGAGCTCTCTGGAAGAATGATGAGCAGAACTGGGCTCTCCTCCAGGAGGCAGTTGACCTGAGCAAGCGTGGGTGAATAGCATTCCACGTGTAGAGGGGGCAGCTTGCAAGGAACCAAGATGAACTCCAAGGAAGCGCTGTGAGATGGACGACCAGCTTGCTCCCCAAGGGGTGTCTACACGATGTGCCCATGAGTCGCACCATAAACCAGTGCTTTTAGATGAGTTGAGCGCTGCACCGGAGCATGAGGCATAAGCTGCGAATAGACATTGGAGACACGGAAACTGTGAGTCATGACGGATGCAGATGGCGACATCATCCGCGTATGCAACAGAGGTAGTGGCATGATGTCTTGTGCAGGCAGAGAGTGGTGGCAGAACTGCTTTAAAGGATTGGTGTACAGAGCGGAGGAAGGGTTCAATTGCGATTGCAAAGAGTTGTCCGGAGAGTGGGCAACCCTGCCGCACTCCCCGGCGGAAGGGAATAGGCGCTGTGAGAAAGGTGGGCAGCCTAACCTGGAGAACGGCGTCTTGATAGAGTGAGAAAAGAAGAGAGACGAAGGAAGGAGGAAAACCGAAGTGAAGGAGTGTAGCCGATAGATAGGAATGTGAGATATTATCAAAAGCGGATTGTTGGTCAAGAGAGAGAAGGGCGAGGGGTTCAGAGCGAGATCGGGCAAGATGGATTAGATCATTTAGTAGATGGATGTTATGAGAAAGTGAACGGCCGGGAACTGTGTAAGTTTGATTTGGGGAGAGAATGTGAGTGAGAATAGGGTTAAGGCGTTGGGAAAGAAGTTTAGTATAAAGTTTATAATCTAGATTTAAGAGGGAGATAGGGCGCCAATTCCCCAGGTCAAGGAGATCACCTTTCTTAGGGAATAGTACAACATATGCTACTGTGAATCGCCTTGGTAGAGGGAAGTGATTGAAAGCAGCAGAAAGTGCAGAAAGGAGAAATGGTAGAAGGAGAGGTAGAAAGGTTTTATGGAAGAGGAAAGTGAGGCCGTCCGGACCCGGTGCGGCCCTAGAGTTTAAAGAAGAAAACGTAGAGGATAGTTCAGAGAACGTGGGAGGAAGGAGGAGGGAAGAGGCAAGATGGGGAGGAACTTGTGGTAGGTTAGAAAGAAGTGATGCCAAAGCTGAAGAGGATGGCGGAGGAGATTCACAGAACTTCTCTGTATAGAACTTTCGGACCTGGGAACATAGAGTGAGTGGATCATCAGACACCTCTCCAGATGCGAGGCGAAGGTGCCGAAGTGAATTTGATGCTGTTCGTGTTTTTTCCATGGATGTAAGGAAATCGTAATTGGATGCGTCTAACGATAGATGTTGTAGCCGGAGACGTCGTAGAGCTTGTTGAGCCAGAGGAAGGAGGATTGATCGCAGTTCTTCTTGATAGTGGCAGAAGAGAGGATCACTTAGGCTTAGGATGGAGAGCATGGAACGGACATGGTTGAGACGCATGTTTTGAAGCGTTTTTGCTTTAAAAGAAAGTTTGCGAACGTGGAGAACAAGTTGCTGTTTAATGTCCAACCAAAAAGTCAGACCACAAGGAGCTGATTGAAGTTGAGGTCGTTTGTCCTCAAGGAAGGAGCGTACTGAAGTACAGAAGTCTGGATCTGTAAGAAGAGTGTCGTCAAGAGTCCATGGACGAATTGTACGGGGTTGTGCTGGAACTGCTTGAATAATAAGAACGATGGCACAATGGTCAGAAGAAGCTGTAGGAGTGATAATAGATTCTGTCACAGCTGTAAGCAGAGTAGATGAGGCGTAGTATCTGTCAAGGTGAGCTGTGTACGGATTTTGATTATGTTGCGAGCGCCAAGTATGTACAGTCGATGAAGGATGGAAGTGACGGTGAACATCAATGAATGAGTTGTCGGAGACCACTGACTGAAGAAGATTCACCAAGTTAACACGGCGTTCTCTGGTGGAAGGAGATCGGTCCAGGGTAGGATTCAGAGTGCGATTGAAATCCCCTCCAATTAAAACATGATCTATGGGAGGAATGCGAGACAAGGCACAACGAAGGCGAGTAAAAAGTATTGACAAGTGGGTTGAAGAGCTTGGAATATAAATATTAAATATATGATAAGATGTGGAAGCTATGGTGAATGATGCGCACTGTAATAGGTCTCGACATAAATTCGAACCGAAAAAGAGGTGATTATGGAGTTGAAAGTATGGCGGATACCTATAGCTAGACCACTATGGGATGATAGTTGGTAGGCGTGGTGAAATGTGTAGTTCCACTGGCGCCATCGTGAGAATATCGTAGTGGATTGGCAATTCGTCTCTTGTAGTAAGAGAAGATCAGCTCCTAACGGAGTGAGGTCTTCATGTACCAAGGCATTAGAAAATGGGGATGCAAATCCCCTGCAATTAAGAGATACAATCTTGAAGACTTTTTTCCATTAATGCTTGCTGAAGAGCCTTCACAACAGGAGGAAATGATTTGAGTCGATTAAAATAGGTTTTAGCCCACGGATGTTCCTTGCGAAGGCGGGAGATGCATTGATTAAGGACTTGGATCTGATCATGCACTAGAGGGAGAAACGATGCATACTTTGAGAGTAAAGCATGCGTTGTGGAGTGGTCTGTCTTATGTGACAGGTATTGATGTAAATCTTCAAATGAAATCGGCCCAGTAGGAACCGAGCCATCCTTAAGGTATTCGACAAGATCCTCAAATTTAAGAGGAGGCTCTTCGTCGGCCTGGACAGAAGAGGTAGCAGCCTTTGATGGTGAATTCTTTCGAGAGGTACTACCAGTACGGGGAGAGGTGCGGGGTGATGCGGCAGTCGGCTTCTTCGGTGGGCGTCTTCGAGAAGAACCACGACGTTTCAGCGAAGGCTCAGTTGAGCTTCCATCAACTCGAGATTCGTGGCCAGAAAATACGTCATCAGCAGATTTAGAAGTATCAATGATAAGGGCAGTGGAGAAACCCTCTGAAGGGGACTCCGCTACAGAATGACGACGCATGGGAAGCGAACAATTAAGTGAGGGAAAATCCAGTTGCTGGTCGAAGGATAAAGGGTCCGTAGACACGCGTTGACCAACTCCTGCAGTCGACTTTTGTGAAAGTTTCGATTCTGAAGCTTTCTGTGCAGTGGAAGAAGGTGTTGCTCGGCTCAGAAGAGGGCCAGAAGTTGTAGGAGAATTATTAGGAGCCTGTGATGCTAGATGTGGGCAATGCACACGTAAATGATTCTCTCCGTGGCAAAAAGTGCAGTGGAGGAAGGTAGTCACTTCAATTCTCCTACGTTGCTGTCCACAACGAACGTTGAGCACCTTTGGGCAGGCGAGCAAATGTTCATCAGATGGAAAGATCACTCTTGCACTTCGGCGAAATCCTCCTATGGATTTATCGTCTGGATCTCTCGGCGCGGCTGAAAGAGTAGTAACTGGCCCAACAACTCGGCCGAACTTACTGAGTACAGTGCACAGCACAGCGTCTGACACCTCAGGTGGAACCGGATAAAATGTAACCCGGATTGGACGCTGAGAGACAGGTTCTGGTAGAAGATGGACGTCTTTGAGGGACAAACCTTCTGTCAAGACAAGATCCGCATGCTCTTTAAGAGCAAAGTACACCAACACAGCTCGAGGTTTTCGAGCCATGTGAGTAATACTGGCTCCAGCTGGAAGTATCTGCTTGAGAGCCATACTATATTCTTTCAACTTTGTGTCTGGGAGCGCATCAAAACACACTCCGAAGTCCATTCTAGAATAGAATTGTTTTCCCGCTGGGGAATCTTCGGGAATATCTATGGTGGCAGTAAGGCCATCAACAATGACGTACGAGTCTGGTAAGACTTCTGCAACAAACTTGGAAGGAGCTTTTGTTCCAGTAAGAGCGGCAGAGTATGCCCTAGGAGCAGGACTCGAGCGTGAGGGCTGCAACGCAACCGGCTGTTTGAACTGAGTTGAAGTAGAGGGTAAATTAGCAGCGCTGTCAGACACATCCATGTCTTCACTTAAAGCAACAGAGAGTTGCGCTGCACTGACGTCACTGTTCGAAGCAGGGCAAGAAGCTTGAGCTGTAGTTGAGGAGTCACTTTCCACTTCCAGTGGTTGGGTGACGTCACCTACAAGCATTGGAGGAGATTGGTCTCGTGTCGAGGAGGAGGAGGAGGCGGCAGGAAATGCCTCGCTGATATGGGCGTGGACATCGCTCTTATCAGCAGCAGCCGCCGCCATTGTTAATGACGAAGGCTGCCTGAGAAATCGACCAGCTCGGTCGACAATTCAAATGATGATAACAGAAAAAATTAAACTACTCACCAACTTGGGAGATGTATCAAAACAAAGCACGAACCTTCAGCTTGAAGGAACACGAAAGGAAAATGACGAACCACACGATAAAACACACTAAATAGGCACACAACACGGAGCTCAGAAAAACGTGACTTAGGCCAAAGGTGGACCGACACCGCACTAATGCATGTCGATAAATCTATGTTGTGTTTCTTTTCTAGGTGTTCAGTGACTTTTGTCAATGTAGTGAATATTTCGTTTTGAAAAAATTAAAACAAAACTACTTTAGACCTATGAACGTACGAAACGAAAAACTAGCCAGTGGTCCTGTATATTGCTACGTTATTGAGGGTGAAAATCATTTAAATACGTGGCGTCAGTTGCGTAAATAAATCCATCGCTTTTTCCACGTTAATCAACGCACAGCAACCGAAAAATTGTTATTCGGCCGCCGTCGGGGAATCGAATCCCGAATCTCTCGATATCTAGCCGAGCGCGTTAGCCTTACACCACAGCGGCCAACAATTCACGGTGCTATGTGTGATTTTCTTTTTTCAGTGAGCATCTGACATCATAAATCCGTAAGATGGGCTCAGCTACTAAGAAGTCTCCATCAGTTGACAGAAAAAAATGGAAAAATAAGCCAATGGCTTTCAGAATAGTGTATTGAAACAATTGGTGGGGCCTGTGCGAGAAAAAGGTGAATGCAGAAGAAAAAAATATAAGGAATTGAAAGGATTATTTACGTGTGACAGACCTACATCAGAGGTGAGCATATGTCAAGACAGTATAGTTGCAGACGTAAGCTTCCTCTGTGTAGTTCAAGCAGTAGAACATCCGACTCCGGAGAAAAAAAGGTGTTCGAATCCTATCACCGGCAAATTTGGGATTTTTCGCTCGATTGGCGTTAGAAAGCGAAATGAATCTTTGGCCATTAGGTTCGAGAAAATTGCATGATGATTCTTCCACACATCGTCTGGAATTATTACTCATATCCTTCTTCTAGAGCGAATTAATTCAAGCATGTTTTTTAGGTGATCCAGAAACCTATGATTTCGTCCCAGCTCCTTTTCAAGGAGGGGGAAGGATATATGTGATGCTCTGCCACATGCCAAGACGGCAAAGTTACAACATTAGCTTCGTCGGTGGAGTTCAAGCTCAGAATATCGATCTCCGGCGAAGAAAAAGGGGGGTTCGAATCCCATAACCGACAAATTTGGACTTTTCGCTATAACTGATCCTGAAATAGCAACACTGGTGAAGGGACGAAAATTGCTCTGCTATGGACATGTGCGGTGGAAGAAGGATGATATAATTAAAGACATCATGGAGGGAAGAGTCATCAGAAAAAAAGGCCACTTAAAAAACCAAACTTGTGATAAGCGGATGAGACTAAAATTTGTTTTTGAATTTACATGGACACATCCAGATGCAGACGACCAGGAGGGTGAGACAGTGGACTGACTACGGTTCGTGAGGCCAGTGGAGTAAGTAAATAATTAGGGTTCTAATATCGAGCTTCTCTGGACCTGGTGAAATGAATTGTAGTTGGGGAAAAATACAATGTTTCTGCATTTCATGAAAGGGTCGCCCTACAGGTCTCTAACGTATTGCAACTGATAAGTAACTTGCCTTGTTACATCTTTGAGCAACAGAGAAAACATGACTTGAAATTATTGTAACGGATCGCTTACAGAATTGTTTTTCAAGAATTAGGCCAAGAAGTAGAGCAGTTCATGTCCTGTACCGTAATTTCGACGAGTTGACGACTGTCACATGTAAGGAGTTACAATTATTCCATTTTTGTCATCTTCATGTTTTATATCAGCACAGATGTGTAGGAAGCATTGTTTTGAATTTTAAACATGACTTTTGATACAGTGATATGCTGAACATGATGCTTCTATTCTTACAAGCCATACGGAGTGTAACACGCAGAAATCAATAGTTCGTGTGGCCCTCATGGCTGGCAATAACGGCCGCTACACGACACGACATCGAATGTAAGAAGCTTTGGATGTGAGCTTAGGGTATGTCGGTCCAAGCTGCTTCCACAAGTTGCCACAGTTCATCAGGCGTAGCCGCGGGTGGTGCTTGCCGGGCCAATCGGTTGCCGATCAGCGACCAAACGTGTTCGATGGGCGACATATCGGGAGAACAGGCAGGCCACGGCAGCAGTGACACCTGGTGGGCCGTGAAGAAATGTTGCACGACGCGTGCCACGTGAGGGCGCGCATTGTTCTGTCTGAAACGTGGCCAATGGCAGGTTCTGCAGGTAATGGAAGACTACAGGCTTCAAAACGTCGGAGATGTAGCAGTGGCTGTAGAGTGTACCAGCGATGCGTACCAGAAGGTTGCGGCTGTCATATGCAATTGCGCCCCAAAACATAACGCCAGGTGACGTACCGGTATAGCGATGCATAATGCAGGCGTCGGTACAGTCTCTCGCAGCGGTGTCGCCACACGCGGATCCGACGATCGTGGTGTTGCAGGCAGAAGCGGGATTCGTCGGAGAAGACAATGTCGTGCTATTCCGTAGTCCAGGAGGGGCGTTCAACGGCCCACTGCCGCCGCACTGGCCAATGGTGTAACGTCAGTGGTAATCGGAGCAACGGGCGCCGTGCGACAAGTCCCCACTCCTGCAGACGACGTCGAACGGTACGTGCTAACACATGTTGTCTAGCAACACACCATATTTGCTGCGTTAACGTTCGTGATGTGGCGGTGCTAGCCGTCAATTCCCGCCGCACAACATGCCGGTCCTCTCGTTCGGTGGTATGCCGGTGCTACGGCAATCGCTCATGTCGGTCCGTCCGTCCCTCCTGCACCCTCCGAATCCATACTCGCCTCACTGTGGCTGGATGTCGTCCCACACGGGCGCCGTTGTCTCGGTACGATAAACCGCTGTCGCGATAAGCCACTGTTCGTCCTCTGTCGAACTACGAAACGTGCTGGAATGACTGCCGTATTCTGCGACGAGGCATCAGGAAGCTTCCCACGCACAGGACCGGCAGCACAACACACTTCCACTACGTACACCCTGCCATCTGTGCACACTTTTTATAGTGCTTCTTGGTGGCGTGCCGGGCGCTTATGATTTACATATGTCCTTAAATGCTAATCGTTTGCATGTCCTCTCGCGGGCGACGCATGCTGCGAATTTAAGGCTAATCGGATGCTTCCTTCTTGGTGTTGCATTTTGGGTGGCCAGTAAAGCCCGTTGCGATAAAAAGACAACGGGTTCTAGAAGTCACTAACTGCCATTCAAGCGTTTATTATTATCTTTTGCGGTGTAATCGTAAATAATGAGGTGTGAATAGAAACATACCCCTGACGTGCTTCATTGTTCATGCATAGTAATACAAAATACGGAAGCGTTTTTCAGATGATAATCTTTCCTTGCTAAGAGACGAGAACTCCCTTTCGCGTGCTACTCCACGTTTTTCGGGGTTTTTTTTTCTTTTGTATTAGTGTTTTTTTTTTGTTCTTTTTTTGTGTGTGATTTTTTTAGCTTTTATCAATTAAGCCATTGACGTTGGAAAATATCTTTGTACACGATATTTTTTGTAAATATATATTCTGTGCCTCTGCAATACGAACATTTCTCATGCACTGAGATTCATCTTTAATATATTGCCGCTTCATATTACTTCGACCATCACGCAAATGCCGAATATCAGCATTTCATTCAACTGGACTGCACTTTTTGTCTCTTTTTTTCTAGCATAATCGACATTGCGGCGGTTAACTTCTTGTCTTTCGACTGCAGTGCGTTTTTGCCGCCTTGATTATCGTAATCGGCTTTGCGGCTTTTAGCTTCAATCTCTTCATCTCATGAAAGAGGACGCGGCATAGGCGAGGTTTGAAACAACAGCAAAGTTCGCGAAGTACAGTAATATTCGTCCTTGCCTTACTCAACGCCAGTAAAGTAAAGCATCTTACAACCAACAACTATGTGATTCTACTTCCATCGCCCCCGAAAAAAACTGTCTAACTTCGAACGAAACAAAGAGATGTAAACAAAACATTCGAGAGGAAAGGTTACGGGTAACACAGTGTGAACACTTCAATGTAAATGTTCCTCTTCTGTTAAACAGCGTACGTAGTTGTTCGTTTATGGTTAAAAAGCGATCCACGTCGTAGCAAGTCTTGCCTTTTATATAGTAAGATTCATCATCGTACATCAATTTATGGAGGACATAATGCATAAATTCTTCTCCTCGAAGAGACATAAAATTAGCCGTATATTTTCTCAAAATTTCACTTCGCAACATTTTCCCACTGCCTTGTTTGAATATACGCATATATTTGTCTGTATTTCCAGAAAATACAAAAAAAACAAATTTTTGGAAAAAATAAAGATCTGGAATTTTTTCGGTACACCTCTTATCGCATTTCTTTGCGTAAAACTCGCCAGATGCCATGCGTAAATATTTATTATATTTTTCTCATAATGTTATCACTTCTAGAAAAAGAAATGCGAAATAATTCCGAAATAGGATTTAAAAACGTTTTGAAAAAGTAAGGATAACTATATTATCCCGGTGATCTTCAGCATTTCCCCATCTGTTACAGCAAAGTATGGTTCAGCAAAAGTGAAATTCTAAGACAAATGAGATATGGTGTGTACAAAAGAAACAGCACTTTCCTTAGATATTGAAGAACGCACTCAGTTTGTATCTCTTCGTTGCTCAGCGACGTGCTCAATGCAACACAGACTTCTGAGCCTTAGCTCCTATTTAGCGTACATAGGTTTTTGATTACGCAATTAGACACGAAATGCGTCTTCCTACGATTAATGTCGGACATCTACAAGTTCACAAATATTTTTTATGTATAGAAATTCTGCACTGCCGGACAATTGCTAAGGACGGATGACAATAGCAAAGATAGCAACCATAAAATGGAAGGCAGGAAAATGTGGAAATTAGCATAAGTGCGGTATACAGTAAGACGTGTTGTGCGAATGCAAATTTTGGATTGCCGAACTTGTTCGTGACGTCATAGCGCTGATAAGAGAAATAAAGGATTTGACGCGTATTGACCGTTGTTATTCAAACGCAAAGTTGAAAGGGAAAGAATCAATTGACGAACTTCCAATTTTCAGTATGTCTTCCCGACATCACCTAGATGATTTTACGCGTGGCCGTTATGTTGGCAAGATTGAAGAAGGGCGAAAAAATAACAGATGTTGCCAGGGAGTTCGACGTCAGCCACAGTGTTGTTTCAAGGCTTTGGAAATCATTTCAAACAAATGGAGAGTGTAGCAAACGTCACGGGGAGGTCGTGTTCGCAGTACGACACCTGCAGAAGATCGGTACATAGTGCTGTCAACAGAAAGACACCGGCGCAGCACAGCTAGTGAGGTAGCAAATCAGTTTATGGCTGCTACTAGCAAGCGGATCTCCCGAAAAACTGTCGCCAGACGTTTGCATGAAGGAGGACTATACGCCCGCCGTCCTGTTGTGTGCATCCCATTGTCCAGACGTCACCGTACCGCCCGTTTGCAATGGTGCCATCAACATCGCAATTGGACTGATAACGACTGGTCTGCTGCCCTCTTCTCAGATGAGAGTAGATGCAGTCTATCGTCTGATTGTCGACGGCAACTGATCTGGCGTGATAGTGGTACTGCATATTGTCCCAGCAAACATACAGGAAAAGGACCGATATCCGACATGTAGTGTCATGGAATGGGCTGGCATCATGATCAATGGCCGTACGTCCCTCTATGTGCTTCCAACTGGGACTATGACTGGCCAACGATACATTAATGATGTTCTGCTACCTCATGTTTGCATGTTCCGTGGTGCTGTCGGTGATAGATTCATTTTCATGGACGACAACGCAACATGTCATCGAACAGTCGCTGTCCAGGAGTGTCGTGAGAGCAAGGATATTCAACGCCTTGTATGGCCAGCACTTTCTCTAAATCTGAATCCCTTTGAAAATGTGTGATATGCTTTGGGGAGAAGTCTTGCTGGTCGCCAATACCCTCCAATAAACAAGGACACCCTCATCAGTGCACTGACAGAGGAATGTGATAAATTACCCCAACAGCTGCTTGATAATGTTCTGCAAAGCATGACACGACGTGTGGAATTTTGCATCGCCCTCCATGGTGGCCATATTCCGTATTGACATCTTACGCCGGAACGCCTGCGGACGGTAATTGCATTTTTTTCACGTTTACGTGTTCTGCACAAAATGGCCTGTTTGTCCCTTGAACACGTTCCAACGCCTTCTGGATTTCAGAGCACAATAAATTGTCTTTCTTGTAATGTTCTGGCATTCTGACATTATTTTATTTCACTTGGCATCCAACCACACTTATTTTTTATGCGCTATATAGCCGCTTATGATCCGTCCTTAGCAATTGTCCAGCAGTGTATATTGTGCTGTGAAACCATCGTCCCTTATGACGGTCTCTAGTCTTAGTGGGAACACTTTCCATCAATTTTTTCCAAATGACCACGAACATGTTTCCATCATTCGGCTTTCGAGGCAGTGACAAGTTCAGCTTTGTTCGTTGGATGAACTCTTCTTTCACGCACGCAACGATTCCATTCGTCACAGAGAATCTTTATAGGATTGTTTTTTTTATTGGAGGTTTATCGACTACCCTGAGAAACTTTACAGCATTCATGTCTGTTCTTTCGGCTGGTCAGTCGAGCTTTTCGTGTCCTATGTCCTAAGAGACCAATATTACGTATAATCTGATTTAACTTTCATTTTTAGTTTCTTTCTCTATGTAAATACTGAATTCATTCTCTTTAAGCGTTTTCTACGGTAACGTAACATTCCCTCACTTCCTGAAGGACGTTGGCAACAGTCTTAGTGTCAGAGTGAGTGATATTGGCAGATAAGAACGAGCTATATAATGCTGGAGAAAGCAGCGAAACAGGGCGTGCGGTGGTGTGATGTTATAATCGTTGAAGCTGCATTACGTTGAAGCTGCATTACGTTGAAGCTGCATTACGTTGAAGCTGCATTACGTTGAAGCAGTGTTTACTTGAAATTTGCGCGTTTGAGTTGTGCTGTTATAATATTTTCTGTTGGAGTTTTTAATCAAGTTTTCTGTTTGCTAAATTACGTTCATCAGCTTCAAAATCTTAGTGCTGCTGTGACTCATTTCTGCACAAGCAGTGCTTATGAGATATTGACAAAATGAAAGGAAGTACTCTAAGGAAGTATTTCTTGAACTTTATTTGAGTGGCTCCTGTTTCACTTAAAATGAGTCGCTAAGAAGAACTGACTGTATGGAGTGTTCAATAAGCCATGTATACACGTTTCAAACAGTATAGAACGCTACACCATTATCTAAAAACGTGAGCAGTATGTAATGGAGCGTTGTTCTGTTGATAGAAATAAGGACCTTCCCAAAGTACTGCCAAAATGTTGGTTGTTCATAATTGTCCTGAACGTCTAGGTAGACCTCAAATTTCATGGTTTTGACTAAAATGGCTAATGAGCTAGAACCGAACCATGAAAAAGAGCTCTACACTGTCACGTCGTTTCTAACAAACTTTATTCTGTGGTCGGTATAGCACAGAAGGTAACTTTCTCCCGACATCTATCTGCCACACCCAATAGCGACAATTAGACTGGTAGACTGTGTACCTTGATTCGTCAGTCCAAAGCATAGTTTGTTATTCGTCTACACTCCGAGATCGACGTTTGTTATACCATGTAAGTCGGCATGTGTCGCTAGTCGAAGAGATTAGCAGCTTTAGAATGGCTTCTTAACAGTTGTAACCCGTGTCGTTCAGCGCCCTGAAAATTGTCGACCAATGGATCTTCATTGCCACTAAACTGTCACGTACGTAGCAATTGTTTACGTGGCATCCTGTTATCAATTCACGCTAGAAATCAATGAAATCTGTCAAGCAAGGTATCTTACATTTGCAGTCGTTCTGCTGTCTTATCTTATCCGTACGAGAATGTGACGTGGTGCTGCCGTAAGACCACATTTGCTGTCAATAGCAGTTGTCCGGAAACTGATGATAAAGCTGTTTATTACAGGTGTTGTTTGTAAACCTGCAGAAGATGTATGACAGTCTAAAACGTCAGAAAATATAGAACTGCCTGAGGGAGGAAATGTTTCAGAAAATTATGTACAGTTGATTAAGGACAATATACACAGATTCTCACGGATGTTTCAGTTGTAGCATTATGGAAAGAGAAAAACAAACTGATGTGACAATTGTAGAATACTAACGATCGGCGTTAAGGTCACTAATATTTAATATTATTTTGTATGTTATAACAGCAATAATAACTGATACCAAACGGTGGTCCATGCTCCCTCCCCGTTTTTTTAAGAGGATGTATAAAGTGTCAAAAACAGAAAGGAACAAGTAGAATAGCTGAAAAACTATCGAAGAGTGTTAGAAGACATAAGACTGCAGACATAAGATTGCAGATAAGTGGAACCAATGTGCAATAATGAAGGCAGAAAAATTAGGTTGATGGTGTGAATATGCAGAAAGAAGTCAGAAAAAGACTGAAATTACTGAATACCTGGAATCGGTGTTGGAGAAATATGAAGATCTGAAGAGAGGAGGGAGTACCAGACTTCCTGCGAGGTGGAATAAGCGAATTGAAGCATAAGGTAAAGTAATAAAAGCATGTCAATAAGACTTAAAATTCTACCTTTCATAACTCTAAAGTCTAGACAAAAGGTATAGCGCTGAAAATCATTCCGCAATGCTAAATAATTTGAATAATATACTAAATTTGGTCGAAATGATGATGCTGAAGTATATGTGTGGAATATCCAGAAAGATACAATTGGGAATTGAAGAGTAAATGCTACAAAGTTACAATGGTTTCAAAGAAAACCCAAGAAAAGGATCGCGATTCAAGCATGGCGAAGGGAAAAGGAGTGCGTGCGACGTCAATTTATTGGTGTACATTATGTCGACAAAGGTATTCCGACACCTCCACATATGTACGTGAATGAACATGCATTTACAGAACCAAGCGTGCACTTGCGGTGATCTGCTGAGTGCTGTATATAAAAGGGAAAGTTGGCACACCTGTGAAACAATATTGGAAGCGACTATGCCACAAAGAGCTGAACTGACTGACTTTAAAAGCGGCATAGTAGTTAAATACCACCAGAGTAAGCAATCTGTGCTTAGCCTTGCCGCTCTTCTGGGATTCCGCAAACCCACTGTTGCTGATTATCTTCATTTATGGAAAGTAAATAGGGCCACTAAAGCACAGCCGAAAATTCAGAGGCCGCATAAACTAAGTGATCATTACAAGCGAAGATTGTGATGCACGCACGTCCTCTGCCACAGATCTGGCTGGCGACTTCGCACAAGTCACTGAAACAGCTATCTGCACCAGAACAGTCAGTCGGAAATTGTATGCCTACGATTACCATGTTAGGTCAGACAAGAGGCCCTACACTGTTCCAGCAAATGATAGATGACAACTGCAGTGGTGCATCACTCGCCATTTTTTGGACAATCGAAGAATAGAAGAGGGCAGTGTGAAGTGAAGAATGACGCTACTTACCCTCTCGTTCGGTTTTTTTATTGGAGGTTTAACGACTACCGTGAGCAACTCAATGGGCTATAAGAAGTCGCCCGTCCCTAATTTAGGGGCACTGGTTCCAGGGAAGGGAGAGGGCCAGTGCCGTAAGACAAACACAACATCCAAGCCTCACCGGGATTCGAACCCGGACCCCTTTCGGACGAATGATCAGAGGTCATCACTTAGACCACTGCGCCACCGGGGCGGCCTCGTTCGGTTGGTCATGTTTTCGTGTGGCTTTTGCAAGGAGAACGCTGTCAGGCAAACTTTAGTCATATCTACTAGTCAAGTTTCAAAGGAAATCTATGAAGACATGGGGTTGTTTCTGTTTGGAAGTCTTGGTCTTTAGGTTCTGGTTCCCTTCGTCTTAACAGCAGCCAAGTGTGAAAACATTCTGAACAATTCAGCAGTACCTACTCCGTGGCAGTATTTCGGCGTAGATCCCTTCCCATTTCAGTAAGATCGAGCATCTTGTCACAACACAAAGCCTGTGTAAGGCTGTTTCAGGAGCAGGAAGATCATGTGTTGTATTGGTCGGTCAGATGTGCCTGTAAAAATCCAATTGAACATATGTAGGACTAGACGAAATGCCGAATCCTATCTCGGCTGGGTACGACTTTTCTCTGCGGTAGCTCCGGCTGAAGCTTTGCAGGAGGAATCGGATAAAATGCATGTACAAAGCTACAGTTATCTCGCAAAAAGCCTACTTAGAAGGGTAGCTACAGCCCTAACAGCCAAAGCTAGGCCAAATTCGTGCTGATTTCTGCTGATAAATGCTCTTGTTTCGGTTTGGATATTAGAATACTCTTGCAAAACTGGATGCTAGTATACTCTTGCGTATATAGTGTAGTACTAAGAAACTATATGATAGGGAGATCTAAGATGAAACGGAAGGATTGCATTAACAACGACATAACGGAAGTGAATGTAAACCTAGATTTGAATCAAGGCAGTATTGAGTGTCGAAGGGATATCATTAAGATCCTAGACCAGTGCTGTCCAATTGAGCCGCGGGCCAAGATTTTTAAAAGAATTAAATGGCGGGCCACATTATTAGAGAATTATATAGTATGAGGTGATATAAATATAAATGTGTGATCTGCTTAACTTATTAAATATTTAAGACCTTTTAATTAATATTAGAACAGTCGAAGTTTAAATATTTAGTACACAATCAAACTTCGCCAACAGGAATATCAACTTGGATGTTTATTGTTGAAAGTCGAGATAATTGTTCAGGAGTAGAGTCATTCATATTGTTCATACGCTTTGACTTTGTGTCAGAAAATGCCCGGTCTTATATGTAAGTATTTCCAAACATCGCAGCAACTTTGAATTCCAAATTTCTTGTGTTAATATTTAAAGAATTCTGCTCCAGTCCCCGATCGAACTGAAATAAATTCATCTGCTTGAAGTTCACATAATTCCGTTTGATTAAAGGGGTTTGTGCTTTCAATATAACATTCTGCGGAATTGCTTAACAAATATATGCTTGGTTTAAGTTCATGAAATTATTTATACCTGTTATCAAGCTTCTCAATAAGAGTGTCTAGCTGAGCAACGAATGCTTTGAAATCTACAGTTTCACCATGTATTGTCATTTCATCAAAGAATCTATAGTCAACAAATATCATTTCATTAAACAGCTCCGTGGAAAATTCTAAGTCAAACTGTTTTTTCCTAGATTAGATATTTACAATGGCAGCGTGTTCAAAAATCAGCTATATGACTGTAAAGATTATAGATAGTTCGGTCTTCCCATTGCAGAGCAGTATTTAATACATTCAAACACAGCGTGATATCAGAGGAAGGGTACTAAGCTAAGAAAAGCGACATCACTGAGAAGTGAAATGTGAATCGCATTTTAGTTCTTCCAATTAAAATAGATAAAGTTTTTTCCGAAGGTGGAAAACTATCACTAAATATTTTCCAGCTCTCAATAAACTGATTTGATTATGCAGAAACGAGACACGATAAAGTTCATTTCCAAAGGTCTTGAAGTTCCTATGCTTACTACAAGCTCAGTTTCCGCCACCATATGAATTCGTTATTTTCACTTCCATATCCATTGCACTTTACAGTCTCGTCTAATATAGTGGTTGTTGTTATACAATGAAATTTAATATTCCAGATTAGTTTCCATCGTTTATTCGTTAGATATAAAATTTGGTGGATTTTACATTGGCGGACAGCAAAATGTCATTCCGCTAGGCGTTAGTTGGACAGCACTGTGCTATACTAATCGTGCTGCATGAGAAGCCGGACTTATTGTCTAAGTGAAGGTTAATGACACAACTCATTTCACAAAGAAGACTGATTTACTTAAATGACAATTCAAGCAAAAAATATTCCTAGCTGCACTGCATCGTTCCCACTCTTTACCATTTAATAAAGAACGTAGATTTAACTAACTAACGCTAAATTTTCAAGGCCCATCTTATTCTACTTCAGCCTGCACTGTAGAACTTTTCTTTTAAGAAACACCAACAAATGAATGGCTCTCAAATAAGGCGCGAATAGTTACTATCTAATTAAATTTCGAGTCCAAGGGGAACTGAAACTTTTTATTGACCTTAAAAACAGCAAAGACGAGTCGATATGGGCACTAAAGAAAGCAGAACGAAAAACAAAGGAAACAGTGGGTGAAATGTAATTTACCAAACGATCGGGCAAAGAAGAGAGGGAGAAGGATATGTGGCCGAGAAGTTCAAATAAGCTTAGATTTCAGAAACAAAAGAAGAAAACCGCCTGAACGCTGTAACCTGCACAAAAGAGAGACGGCAAAAATGATACCAACACAAAAAAACCTCATTCTGACGTTCTTTCTGCGAGCGAAACAAAACAAAATCTGCACGACAGAATGAGCAATGTAACGGAGACTTAAAACAGGAAACTTATACGATTTGAAAAAAGTATGTTTCAAAGCGAGTAGGGTATCCTTTTCGCACCCGTAACGTACAATAAGGATCCAAACAATCCAAGAACTGTAGCTGAGACAACTTTTGACAAATACAGATACCACGCTTCTAAATTTGGAATTACAAAGGCAATAGATGCATAGGAACGGAACTAGGCATGGACAAAAGAGACACCAATCCGTATGCTTAAAATGAAAGAGATGGTGAAAATTCATGATATAGAAGATGATAATCATTTCCACAAAACTAAATGAATGATATAAAAATTAAAGCCGATGAGAAAATATAATTAAAATAACATTAAATTGTGCGAATCAAGTAACAATTTTAATAGCACTTAATAGGCGCAATGATGATGAGCGTTTTCTTCAAACCAGAAGAAATGTCAAGAATGAGAAAGATAGAAAACACAATCGAGCAAACTCGCCGGCGAAAAGTGCAGTGCTTTATGGGATACGTATTTAAAGTACAGGCTCCTTTGTATCATGTACACCGATGAGCAATTAAATTATGAACACCTACCTAATAAGCTGTAGGGCTCCCTTTAGCGAGCAAAACAGCAGCCATTCCGCGAGGCATAGATTCAATGAGGTGGCAATAGGTATCCTGGGGTACCTGGTACCATAATGTCAACAACAGGTCCTCCAGTTCCCGTACATTTCATCGGTCACGCCCAGCTCGAGCTCCTGATTTGCTGCTTCATACTGATGGAATAGGATCGTCTTACCTCGTGTGAGTGCTTTTCCCCAGCTCACGAACTTCATTTGCTTCGTTCCAGCGACTCGTCTTGAACAGCAAGTGCAAATATATTTCATATTCGTCGTAATTTCTTGTTTCGTGTTTAACTCTCGTCGTTTACTCCGGTAAACATCGTGACTCGGCTGGACAATTTCCTGTAATACTACTGGAGATGTCTCTTAACCGTGAAGCAGCAAACTGTGGAAATTTGATGATGTTTACATGATGCCTATGGAATTTCAACTGTGTGTATTTTGGAATAGCGTGGCCTTTGGTTGCAGAAACAGTGTTAATATCAAACCGGAATTAATTATACTTCTTACACGAGTGAAGTTTTCACTTTTAATGTTATGTTTTGTTTAGAATTCGCACTAACGTTCGAATATTTCAATTGAAAATAAAAATGGAAAGGAGCCTCAAGATAATTAAGAATTTTATAAATTCAGCATTTTCTTACACATCGGCAGCAATTTACGATGCAAAATTGGAAACATTTGCGACGAAAGAAGGCGATTCGGCCAACACAAAATGCATTGCAATAGCCTTGAAAATCATCAGCTTTCCCACTCTTTGACGGCTGTCGCTCGCGGTTATAGGCTTCTCGCAAAGTGGTACTGTTCCATTAGCAAAGGCATCTTGTGACGTACCTGCCAGCAGGACACACACGACATAAAGGCAGATAGGAATCAGAATAAAACGTCTGCGTAGCTCAGTTGGTAGAGTGACTTATTCCGGAATGAGGGGACCCGGGTTCGAATCCTGGCGTGGACAGAAATGACGGAGAAATTTACTTCGTTATAATCTCCAGATATCTTATTCTAACCTCCTTGCCTGTACCATGTCTCCTTTTGATAGTGAACCTTGAGTGACGTCATCTACTCTTCTATTATGCACCACCAAGGAGGTTAGAATAAGATATCTGGAGATGCCCTTGCTAATGGAGCAGTACCACTTCGTGTGAAGCCTATAACCGCGAGAGACGGTCGTCAAAGTGTGGGAAAGCTCATGGAAGTATAATTTATTCCGGTTTGATATTAACACGGTTTCTGCAACCAAAAGCTACGCGATTCCAAAATACACACTGTTTAAATTCCATATGTGTCATGTAAACAACATCAAATCCCCGCACCTAGCGGCTTCACGGTTAAGGAACTCAGGGCATCTCCAGAAGTATTATTATGACCTCCTTGTGCACCACTCGTTTAATGCAGCTCTTCGTGTGACGTCATCGCCTCGTCTTCTGCCATCGTCCAGCTTTTCATCGCGTCTTAGCCACTTTCATTATCGTCCCTTCTTGTGCCTGTGCTTCGCTATTCCGCTGCTCATGGCTTCTGCTACACGTACTGATCATCTGTCACCATTGACACCTCCTCTAGATGTTCTGCTGCAAGATGAGCTTCTTCCCTCTTCGCCCACCGCCCTTACCATACATTCCGATCTACAGTCATTCTCCTTGGACTTCCATATTTCTCGTCTAGGCTCAGTTTTAACCTCCCATATTCCTGAGTTCTCATCACGGGGTAAGTCTTTGCTTGCCTCTTTATCCCTAGGAGTTAAATATTTTGCATTACCGACCAAACTTACAGCTTAAACTTCAGCTCTTCATCTGATTTTTCCACCTGATGCTGTTACGCACGTTGCGCGGAAGCCCCGCTCAGTGCTTTTTTATTTTTCCAGTCCTTCTCAAGTTGCGCAGGTCATGCCTACTCCCATTTTAGTTGGCGCCCAGAGTCAGTACGCCATTCCTCTTGCGCAATGCTCAGCACTCGTCAGTATGTCTCCAGTTCCTCCCGACATTTCAAATGACTTACTGATTGACTTCCTTTCCCAATGTGGTTTAGTAATTGGTCCTATTCGTACCCTGCCTGCTGCTTCTGACGATCAAGGAGATCGTCTTTACTTCAGTTCTTGCTGGCAAGCTTTCCTCGTCTTCCCTGATGAACAGTCTATTGCATCTTGTCCGACCACTTTCAAAGTCGTATGTGGTCGTCATACCCGCTATAGCGAAGTAAATTTCTCCGTCATTTTTGGTCTACGCCGGGATTCGAACCCGAGTCCGCTTATTCCGGAACAAGTCGCTCTACCAACTGAGCTACGCAGAAGTTCATTCTGATTGCTATGTGTCTTTATGTCGTGTGCGTCCTGCTGGCAGGTACGACACATCTCCCCCGAAAGAGGGCCGGGGGCTTGGCCCACGGGTCAGCCGTGCCCATGAATCGTTGCAAGCAGCCATCCACTGCAGAACGTGCAATTGAGAACTCCCAGTCAATCTGGTGTGTGGAATGCAACATCACACATTTTTATTTTTCGAAGCGCTGGAGAAGGGATTCTCTGATTTTTCCTATCTCACGGTGTGGAAAGAACATCACACCATTGCGAGATTTTGAACGGTCGGGTCATCCGGATAGTTCGGGCGCCATTATAACGAAGTAAATTTCTCCGTCATTTTTGGTCTACGCCGTGAATCGAACCCGGGCCCGCTTATTCCGAAGTCGCTCTACCAACTGAGCTACGCAGAAGTTCATTCTGACTCCTATCTGCCTTTATGTCGTGTGCGTCCTGCTGGCAGGTAAGTCACACCGCACAGTGCATGTTTTCACTGCCCTTCAGTGCTTCCATTGCAAATAACGTGAACATCATAGTTCGTCCTGCCCAGCTCGGGAGACCAATTGTCTTCCATTGACGTCCGTTGGCACGTCTGCTCCACCCAGCTCGTCTGCAGGGCCTTCGGCGACTCCGTCCTCGCCGTCTGATCCTTCTACTTCATCACAGCTTTCCCCTGCAGGCGAACTGTCCCCCCTCTGATCCTTCTTCTTTGCTTGTATCTGTTGGCAATGTCTTCCCGCTTACCCTGTTACCATCCTCTCTCCTGGATGTTGTTTCATCTGCCACCAGTACGCCAATGTTTTCACCTCCTTCCAGTCCATCTTCTGTTAGGACTACAATAAAGGACCTCTAGGACCTCTCCCACTGCTGTTCTTCGTTTACCTTTTTCTTTGACCAATGTATCTCCGCCTGTAGTTCCGTTCTCTGGCGCTCCCGATGCATCTCTGCCCTCAGACGTTCCTGTTACACCACAAGTCAGCTCTACTTTGCCAGACATTTCTGCTTACTCTCAGCTCGACTTGCCTGTCATTTCGTCTAGGGAACTTGCTTCCCCCAATCTCCAGTGTGATGCTCTATCTTCATCAGTGCTATCCTCTCCCACTACACCTTCTGGTGTCCCCCCCCGGCATTTCTCGACACTGTTCCTGATTCTTCGTTTGTACCTCCTAGTGATCCTTTGTCCACGCACGTTGATGCATCATTGTCCCATCTTCAGCCGTCCTATGTTTATATTTCCGAGATTCGTTCATCTCAGCCTCCGCGTCGACGGCGGAAACGGCGTAAACCGTTTTCTGCTGATCCTCCTTAATCATCTGCCTTCCACCTCACATCCTTTTCCTGCCGAAATTGCCCGGCAGGTGAGCCCACAGCCTTCTATATGAGTATCTCCTGTTATATTTTGTCCTGTGTTTTTTGTATTCCTTATTCTCTCCCTGCTCAATTGTATTTTCCATATCACACATGGTGTGGCCTGGGTGCCCACGTTTTCTGTATGTTCTTGCTTCCATGATGTTTACTTCACGATTTTTCTGTATCGCTCCTTGTAATATGCTCATGCCTTGCTCTGTGTCCACTTAATGTATTTTGTCCTACTTTCCATGTGCCATATAGTTTTTCCATGTCTATGTTTATTCAGCTCACGATACTTGTCCTGCATTATTCCATGGATTTTTCTCACGACTGTGTATGTATTTCTGCCCTGTGTGTTGTCCACGTTCCATGCATCTATTAGTCTTTTATTAATGCGATTATGAAACCTCCAGTTTCCGTACATTTCAGGGTTATTTAGCGCGAACCCGCTTTTCCAAGTCGAACTCCAAATGTTCGATGGGGTTCATGTCAGGTGAATTTGGAGGCCAGGTATTTAACAGAAAGTAACCAGCATGTTCCTCGGACAACTCCTTGACGATTCTGGCAGTGTGGCGTGGCGTATTATCCTGTCGGTAATGGTCATCACTAGCAGGAAACACAGTTCCACCTCACATCCTTTGTCCTGCCGAATAGGTGAACTTGGTTCGCAACGATGTTCAGATACCTGACAGCTGTCAGAGATTATGCTATTAGGATAATGGGGTCTAAAGTGTTCCAAGAAAACATCACACACAGCATAACACCGCCACCGGTGTGTCTCCACCAAATACTGCATCCAGGTGCCATAGCTTCCGTTGGGAATCGGGGTATTCGCACTCGGCCGTCCACGTGATGCACCAGTAGTCTTTATTCGTCAGACCAGGCCACTTCCTTCCAATCATCCACAGTCTAAGCTCGATGATCTTGGACCTATTTCGTGGGTTGTTGGCGATGGCGTGCAGTGAGCATAGGAACCCGGCTTGGTCTTCGGCTACGCAGGCCCGTCCTCAGAAGGCTGCGATGAAGTGTGTGCTGTGACACTTAGCTCTGATCACCAATGTTGTAGCTGCGGGGGATTTTTCGCACTGTTGCCCTGCGGTCGCTGTGAACGATGCACTACAGTCTCCGCTGCCCTCTGGAATTAATCAGCTGCGGACGACGGTTTGTCATTTTGCCATATGTGCACCAATTTTAATACGTACTCACTCCAGGGGCACGTGAACAACCCATAAGCCGCGCCGTTTCCGAGATCGTAGTTCCGAGGTGCAGTGCCATCACAACTTGTCCTTTATCGAACTCCGATAAATCGGCAGCTTTTCCTATTCTGACTCCGCACACTCTACTAACCGATAGCCTGACCTCGGGTTGTATATCTACTGTTCTGTGAACTCCACCTGCGCCACCGTTCGGTCACCAGGCACGATCATTTCTCTAGGATGTGTGTAGTCATAACGGAATAGCTTATATGTGTTATTCCTTTCTACGGCACCAATGACAGAGTGTCTTGGGTCCTCTACACTTACGTTTGCAACGTAAAGTCCAGAATATCTTCTACATAAATCTTTTTCAGTATTACATGTCACTATCCACTGTGTCGTTTGCCTTCAATAAAGAGGTTGACATCGTTAAAGGAGAAGGTATTAAATTACGACCGTATCACTAAAATGTTTATTAAGCGACTTATAGAGACCGGTCAAGGAATTGTAATAGATACCTTCACTCAATACTGGGTTCGACCTCCTTTAGCGCAAATTACAGCACGTTTGCTTTTGGCATAAATTCCACAAGGTGTTGGAGTGCATCTATGTGTACAGCATACAAGGTGTTCACCAGCTGGCTCAAATTTGACGGAAGAGAACTTTGCTCCCGTATCTGTTTTTCTTACATGCCCCTATACATTGTCAGATTCGGGTTTCGTGGTGGCCAGGTGAGATGGTGAAAGTTGCTCTTATTCTCTCTCAACCAATGAAGAACACATCTTGCGCGATTAAAAGTATCATTGTCGTCCATGAAACTGCCGTCACCTTCCGCGTAAAAAATCAACATTGCAGGATGTACTTGGTCAACAACAAAATTCAGATACTCCTTGGATGATTCCCTATCTTCCATAAGCGTCACTGTACCCGTTATGTGTCAACAGAATGTGTACTACACCATGACATTACCTAAAGAACCCAGAATTGTGTTTACAAGGCAAGCTGGTTCCATTTTTTCGTGGGGCTTCCTCCAAACTCTCTGCTTACTTTTGGAACAGAACAAGGTACACGGCGTCTTGTCGGACCACTTAAATTTTGTGCAGTCTTCCAGAGTCCAGTCATAATGTTTCCTTAGAGCACTGTAGACGAACTTACCGGTTCTTCGAAGAAATCAGTGGTTTCAGTACAGGCTTGGGAATGCAAATACCGATCATCTTTAATTTTCTGCGCATAGTTCGTTGTGACATATGGGTCGGGCACAGCTTTCGGTTAATGGCCTTGTCAGTTGCTGCACACAGGATCTCCTGTTTCTCCGTACAAATTTTCTCAGACGACGGCTATCTAGTTCCTGGAAGATTGTCACAGCGTGAGAGTTACGCTTCTAAGATAAAAACAATGTGGTTATTTTTTCTGCTGATTAAAGACCCGGAATATCTCCACTTTTGAGAAACCAGTGAGATTTGCTAATCGTCGCATCAGCCAGACTGACCCCACAATAAGCGCTTCATCGAACTCCAAAAGATCCTTCCTTTCACAGCGACTGGGATCAACACTTCTGAGAAGCAGCTGTCTTAAATAGTTGCCAAGATCACGTGGTGCATATATTCTGCGTAAGTGGCGATTACATGTATGAAGGCTTTGAACATCTGCTGCCGGTATGTGCAAAAAGGGAGAAACAAATATCTCACTTGAATATGGAGCCAAAAAGTAAGTTTTGTGAGTTTGTTGAAATTTGACACAAACACTTTTAACCTTTAACGACAAGGACCCTAATCATCTTGTGTTGTTTAGAATACCACAATGCCCGGGACTGTCTGTTGGTGCTTTCTGACTTACGTTTCCCGAGGGAAATCCCCGAATTTTTCCACGGAGAGGAGATGCGATATCCTGAGAGTGAATGATATCTCCCCAGGGAGATACCAACTCTTTTTTCACTCATTTGTTCATTAACTGAGGTCGACTTCTGCTAAACTCTTAGAGGCCGTACAAATTCAGAGAGTATGTGAGAGCTGGAAATGCTACTCACTCGAGGCAGGCAATTCAGGCGACCGTGGTCATTTGCATGTACGGTAGTTTGGGGCATTACGGTTGCGAAAGGATTAACTAGGGGTAAACTACGTTTTAGGATTCTCCTCTTTTAGACGGGTGTTCATTTTATCCTTTGGTTACCTTTTCAGATTTTCCCTAAAATTTAATACTAATAGTTCAGGAGAGATAATTTTACGAATCATACGAAAAGGTATCAATATACACTATATTGACAAATGTCATCGGGCACCTAGAAGAGAAACACAACATAGCATTTATTGACATACATTAGTACGGTGTCGGTCCACCTTTGGCTTTAATGCATGCACTGACCCTTCGGGACATGCTTTCCACAAGGTTTAGGAACACAGCAATAGTTATGCGCATCCATTCAGTACATAAAGTTGTCATTAACTGTTACTTAGTAGTAGGCCTTGGTTCCAAACTTCTTATGCGGAACTCTAATTCATGCCATAGGTGCACTATGGGATTAAGATCAGGGCTCTGTGCTGGCCAATGCACATACGATACGGAATTATCGTCAAACCACACCGTAACAGTCCTTGCTTTATGGCTCGGTGCATTATCCAGCTGGTACCAACAAGGCTGGGTTCCATAGTATTGCCACAGAGTTGGTAGGGCATAATTGTCCAGAATATCGAGGTAGAAATGCTGGTTAACAGGTTTGTCCACGATGGCTAATGGGCTGGGACCGTACTACGAAAAATACCCCCACACGAGTACACTTGCCAGCTCCAAATTAAACCGTAGAGACAGTACACTTTAGTAAATACCGTTCCCCGGCTGCCGCCATACCCACACACGGCCATCAGACTGATAGATCATGTATACGGATTCATCAGTCCACAGGACCCGTTTCCATTGATCTACGGTCCACGATAAACGTTCTTTACACCATGCTAAACGACGAGTAACATTCCAAGTAGAGTTGAAAGACTTATGAGCAGCCGCACGACCACGGTAACCCATATAATGAAGTTATCTGCGAATGTTACGTGTACATACTAATGTTCCAGCATTTTTACTGACCTTGTACACTGAGGTCTTGTGCAGTACTCGGTCGATTAGCTGTAACGACTCTCTTGAGGCTTCGACCTCCTCTATCACTGATTTTCTTTGGTCTGCCGGTACGTTTTACTGCTTCAAGTACGCCATGTGTCTTCGACTTATTCTGTACATCCAAAACAGTTGATTTGGGTATGTTTAAATGCCTCTCGCTTTCTCTTATGAGCAACCCACTAATATAACGCCCAACAATCTTTCCTTTCTCAAAGTCAGTTCTCTATCTCAGCGACATTTTCACTCAACATCACAGTGGGATATGATCGGTGTTAGCTGCAGGCTTTTTTTATACCGTTTGCAGCTGTTACGCGCATCTTAACAATGCAGCGGATCCGTTAATTTGCTTTTGAGTGGGTGTCCGGTGACTTTGGTCAATATAGTGTATTTCGTAAAACTGAAATTGGTGAAAAGTTATTTTTGCGTTCATCACTAACACTAAAGGACACAAAATAAGAAAAAGATTGCAGGTAGGAGAAACTAATTTGAAAAAAAAATGATGACCACCCAAGTGTTATTTCAACTGAGCATTCGTCATACTGCTTATTCACAACGTTCATCCCCACAGTCCAGCTTCCCTGTTGTCCAAAATGACAGATGCGCTTGCATCTGAGTAATTTTCCGAGTTGGGCCCGGTTTCAGGTCTCGAATGAGGCACATGTCGTATGGCACTGTTTTCCACCCTTTCTTGTCTCTAACGTAAAAAAAGGAGAATACTTTATAACCTTAGATCTGTCCATGCTGTTCATTAAAACTCCAAAATAATAACACAACTCTCTGGTGAATTTTGAACTCTGCTGAGCACCGATGGTTAGAAGGAATCGCTTATTCCTAATTTAGTGTCGCTCATTACAGAGCAGAACATACTAGGGGTGTTCAAATGAAAAGGTACGAAACGTCATAAGAATGTAACCGTTAACATATTTGCCTATGCCGCTATGGGAGAACGTAGCGACACATCTAGGGATGCGATTGGAGTCGCCGGCGTGGATCGGAGCATGCGCGGGCGCCCGCATGCGCAGGAGAGAGCAGATGCTCTTATAAAGAGCGCCGTCCAATTGACTACTTGTTGAATTCCTCGAGCACAGACGAACCATTAACTCCGATGTGTACTGTGAGACATTCTGAAGCCAACTCTGGTCCATCAAGAATAAAAGACCGGGGCTGCTCACGGAGGGTGTGGTTCTGCTCCATGATAACGCGCGTCCACACGTCTCCAGGGTCACACGCGCGGAACTGGCCAAGTTCCAGTGGGAGCAGCTTGACCATCCGCCCTACAGCCCGGACATGTCGCCCTGCGATTTCGATGTGTTTAGTCCCTGAAAAAACATCTGAAAGGGAAGTGCTTCCACTCGGACGACGAACTCAAGGACGCTGTGCAGGACTGGGTCTCGTCACGGCCACAGGAATTCTGGGAACAAGGAATCCTTCGGCTCCTTAATCAATGGGATCGTTGTGCTACGGCCTATGGTGTATACTTTGAAAAAAGTCTTCATTTATACCTACAGTGTCGTTTCGTACCTTTTCATTTGAACACCCCTAGTAGTATGACACCTTACCTGAGGCTGGAGCAAAAGATGGAGTTTGAGGAATATGACAGATATCCAGTGGCAATGTTCTTTTTCGGCAAAATCGAGCAGGCGTCACATTTAGCAGAGTATTTGTCTTACATTTTTGACAAATGTAAACTTAAGTGTTCAGGGTAAAGTCGCTTCACGTAATTAAAACTTGCGATTGAGGAAATAATGCATTAAGTAAACAAAATTTAAAAAAATCTTCTTAAATGACAGTAAATAGCCTAAGATTTCAGTCATACTTATAACTAGCAAGAATCTATTTGAAATATATTCATTTCAATAGTTCACTGGAGGAAGGAAGTTACTTCAGTGAGAAACACATTATTGGTGCTCACGCATCTACTTCAAGTAATTAATTAAATTTTTTTTTAAATCCACTGAATTTACTGCCTATCAGAGATATTTTAAAACGCGCACCAATAAATATATATAGTTTCCAGTACGAACCAAACGTTTAAAAAAATCAGCCTTACGAGGGTTGTACCGAAAGTTATGCAAAAGTGGTCATAACGTTTTTATTAACTCACATATGTCGTTCAAATCTCACATGTTGGTAGAGCAACATAGTCTGCATCACAAGTGATGCATTTACGTCATCGTTGAACCCAACTCTCGAATCCTCTTTGAAAAAATTCAGATGTGGACTGTTGCACCTACTTCTTCACAGCCACTTTCGCCTAGTCTGCGTCATCAAATGGTTATCCCAGGAAATTGTCCTTCGTTAGACCGAACAGGTGGACGTCGGAAGGCGCTAGATCTTCGCTATACGGTGGATGAGGGACAACCGCACCTACCAGCCTGATTTGCTGATCATTTGATTTGTTGGAAAAGATGTGTGGGGGTCTCGCACTGTCATGGTGAATGTGGATCCTTTACCAATTTTTCTTCGGTTTTCCTCCTTATAGCTTCTCTGAGCTACCTGAGTGTCTCAATGTACCGCTCGCTGGTCACGGTACTGCTGCGCTCCCGAAAATCTAGGAGAATGACACCCCTGTCACCCCACACAACAGTCACCATGACTTTCTGTGCTGATCTCTGGCTCTTGAACTTCTTAGGCCTTGGTGAAGAGGTGTGACGCAATTCCATGGATTGATTCTTCATTGTCGGATCGTAAAGAGACGCCCACGTTTCATCCTCTTTCACCAACACGGAAAAAAGTGTCTTCATTGGCTACAAACGTTTCCAGAAGATCTGAGCATACTTCCACCCTTCTCTCCTTCAAATCGGGTGTCAACTGCCGAGGTACCGACTTTACACACACTTTCCCATACCCTTAGTCTTCCACCATCTTCTGTATGATATTATGATCACAGTCCAGTTGTGGAGCAAGCTGTCGGATTGTGACTCGTCTCTCCGCGTGAATCAATTCATCCACTTATTCGTGTCAGTGGTCGCAGGTGATGGTCTCCCACTGCGTGGTTTGTCTTCATTATTAATTTCCCCTTCTTTAAACTCCTTCATCCATCTGTGCACATTACTCTTGTCAATGCTATCATCTGCGTAAACATTCTAGAGCATTCTGTGGATGTCGGACAGCCTTTACCCTTCCTTCGTCAAAACCTCAATGACGGCACTTTGATTCTGCTTGGAATCCATTATTTACTTACAATGAAGAAGAAGGGTTACTATAGAGGGAGAGTTATTCTGCCAACATGTGCAATTTGAAGGACCTCTGTCAGTTAATGAAAATATTATGCCCGCTTTTGCATTACTTTCGATACAACCCTCGTATTTGTAAACAACAGCTCTAATCAATGTTCTCCTCATACTACGTATTTACACGTGCTATTATTTCTCTATTATGCGTGGACACAATCCTATGATTCGCTTGATTTATGCACACATCGTTACGTCCTGCCGTTGCATGGAGCTATCGATGTACATCCTTTCAACTAAGGAGTTACCTTATTTTGAATATCTAGAAACCGAACAAATAATGCCCTACAACTAATATCTAGAAACCGAACAAATAATCTATAACTTAAATAATATTAATATTGTGTGCTAAAACCGTGGCTACCGCGACGGCCTCAAGTATACATGGAATACTCTCCACCAGATACTCGTAAGTGTTCGCTAATTATGTAATTCCTCGATTACGCTTTCAAAGCAGCGACAAGTTCAAGTTTGTTTGTTGGGACTTTCCTCTTTCATACATTCTTTTATTAAATTTATCCCAAAGACTCCGGGTAGGATTCGGGTCACGACTCTGGACTGGCAATTCCATCATTTTGACGCCCATGTCCTCAGACCAATCTGCAACAACGCTAGTAGTCTGACTTGGGACGTTGCCTTGCTGACAGAAGTATGCGTCTTACCCAAAAGACTTCAACGGGTGTAGTGCATTGTTGCCCAGCACCTACAGGTAGATCTCAGCATTCATGGTTTTGTCCATATCGTGGTTTCCGTAGTAGTGGAGAGTTCCTGTGTGAGCTACCTCTGTGACTCCTCCCTATGGCTGCTAGCTGTTAGAGACCAACACACCTCGTCTTGACATCTTTTTCTCGTTCTTATACCGGTCTCCTGGTTATTGTTCGGGTTTCCTGAAACTGACTCGAGATATTGGAGAAAAGTTGCCTGGATGCATTCAGCCATCTTGTTATATTATCGTCCGATTGCCTTATTGGAGAAAAGTTGTCTGGATGCATTCAGCCATCTTGTTGCCTTAGCTTCCGATTGCCTTGCTTCCAATCTTCCGATCACTCTCCACTGTAATAGGCAATAATGCGAAGCCATTCTTTCACTAATTATCCAACTCAAGTTTCTGATTAGAACAACGTTTATCAAGTTCGCGTTGCTACTAGCTCAATGTCGTACGGTGGTCATTCGCATATCTCTCTATGAGCTGTCACAATGTTGCATGGGTACGTCGACTTAGCGTTTCCCCTTGCACACCTCTATGAAGAATCTTTACATATTCTCGAATGTGTATTTGTCACGTTAATTTTGGACCTCAGTGCATTGGGTTGACCAAAAACTTCGTTCCGTTTTCCCGTAGGATGGCTGTAAGTGCGCTTAGTTGTTTTTAACTTCATTCGAAACAATGTTGTTAGATTGTATTGTGACAGCTGTCATATCAGCGTGCATTTAAAAATAAAACATCCAAATTGGTGAATTATTGTGTAGCCATTTTAATATTGAAGATGGAAGAAAATAAGCAACATTCTCGGCATATCATGTTTTATCATTTCAAGAAAGGTAAAAACGATACTAAAACACACAAAAAAAGGTTTCTGCAGTGTATGAAGAAGTTACTGGGACTTATCGAACGTGTCAAAGGTGGTTTGCGAAGTTTCGTGCTGAAGATTTCTCGCTGGACCATGCTCCACCGTCGGGTAGATCTTTTTCTTTTTGATTGGAGGGTTAACGACCACCGTGAGCAACTCAATGGGCTATAAACAGTCGCCAGTCGTTTATTTAGGGCCACTGGTTCTGGGTAAGGGGGAGAGCCAGTGCCGTAAGACAAACCCAACATGCATGCCTCACCGGGATTTGAAACTGAACCCCTTTCAGACGAATGATCAGAGGCCATGGCTTGGACCACGGTGCCACCAGGGTGGCTCGAGTACAATAGTTGAAGTTGATAGCGATCAAATCCAAACATTAATTTAGAACAAACAACGTTACACCACGCCGGGGGGGGAAGGGGGAGGGGGGAGGAGGAATCCGACATACTCAAAATATCCAAATCTAGCGTTGAAAATTATTTCTACCAGCTTGGTTATGTTAATCGCTTTGATCTTTGGGTTCCGCATAATTTAAACGTAAAAACCTTCATTACCGTATTTTCGCCATGCGATTTTCTACTTAAACATAATGAAAACGTTCCGTTTTTAAAACAACTTGTGACGGACGATCAAAAGTGGATAGTTTGCAATAATGTGGAAAAGACGAGATCGTGGTGCAAGCTAAATGAACCACCGCCAACCACACCATAGGCTGATTGATCTTCACCCAAAGAAGGTGATGTTGTATACACTGAAGAACAATTGAATTAGAGACAGCTGGCGTTATGCAAATGTGGTGCTGTGGGCGGCCCTGTAAACGGAAACGACATGACGTATGCAGCGATCCGACAATATAAGGAGTGATGTGACGGGAATCAGTAAGAGTCGGACGCAGTATGGGTAAGACGAAGGATCTAAGCTCATTTGATCGTGGGCAAATTGTCGGGGACCGACGACTGGGTCACTCCATCTCGGAAGTCGGTAGGCACTGGGAGTTTCACGAGCCACTGTGTCACGGGTGCACCGTGCGTACATCGAATCCGGTAAAACCATCCCTGCAAGGGCCAACTGCCGTGGACAGCAGCGTGTGTATGAGCGTGGTCATCGTCGGCGAGCTCGCATTGTAACAGCGGATAGACGGGCCACAGTGCAAGAAATCACTCGTCAATTTAACGCTAGTGAACAAAAACGTGTAAGCAGCCACACCATCCAGATCCATCTACTCGCTATGGGGTACAGAAGCCATTGTCCCACGAGGGTACCGCTGATGACCGCACATCACAGGGTGCAAAGATTAGCATGGGCGCGGGAACATCGCCACTGGACCCTAGAAATGTGGAAAAATAAAATGCCGCCTGTACTGATCAGTCGAGATTCACGTTGGTACATGCGGATGGCAGGATACGAGTACGGCGCAAACAACATGAAGCAATGGATCCTTCTTGCCAGCAAGGTACTCTTCAAGCTGCTGGGGCTGGCATTCTCGTCTGGGGACTGTTTACGTGGACTGAAATGGGACACCTGGTACGACGACTGGGTCACATCGTCCCTCACAGGTCAACGTTACCGGGATATCCTGGACGACCATTTGCTCCCGTTTGTGAATCTTCAACATCGCACTGGTAACCTCATCCTGCAACAAGACAATGCACCGTGCCATCGCTCCCGAATTGTATCCGAATGGTTGGATGAACACTCCACCGACGGGACCTCGCTTCCTTAGCCAGCTAGGTCACCTAACCTCAATCCCATCCAGCACATCTGGGATGCCATCGACGAAAAAGATGTTCGAGGCTCTGATCCCCTCCATCAAATCTTCGTGAACTGTGGGAGCTTGTTCAAGGGTCGTGGATCCGTATGGCTTCCCAACGCTTCCGGTGTCTTGTCGAGTCCATGCCGAGACGAATCGCCGCCGTCATCAGAACGAAAAGTGGTACTATACGTTACTAGACACGTATCTCTGATTCAATTGCTTTTCTGTGTATATGGAGAGATTGGAAGGGTGTCCTCTATCATGAGCTCCTTCCGGACAACTGAACGAATAATTCCAACAAGCGCTGCTCCCAGTTAGACCAACTGAAAGCATCACTCAACGAAAAGCATCCGGAATTAGTCAACAGAAAATACAAAATCTTCCATCAAAATAGCGCAAGACCGCATGTTTCTTTGATCACCAGGCAAAAACTGTTACAGATGCTGGAAAGTTTTGATTCATCCGCCGCATTCACCAAACATTGCACCTTCGGATTTTTATTTATTTCGGTCTTTACAAAATTCTCATATTTGAAAAAATGTCAATTCCCTGGAGTCTGCAAAAGGCACCTGGAACAGTTCTTTGCTTAAAAAGATAAAAAGTTTTAGGAAGATGGAATTATGAAGTTGCCTGAAAGATGGCAGAGGGTAGTGGAACAAAACGGTGAATACGTTGCTCAATAAAGTTCTTGGTAAAAATGAGAAAATATATTTTTAATTTTTACTTATAAACCGGCCAACCCAATATTTTGGCGAATAATCAAAATATTATCAATGCAAAACAATATCGACGATATTTATTTTTGGAATACGGTTGTTGGGATTTAGTTCGTCCCACAGGACGAACTAAATCCGAACAACCGTATTCCAAAAATAAATTTCCTTCGCACTCGAGGGCCAGGTGAACCATGGGTAATGTATATTTATAAATACTTTTCTGCCGCTTTACTAGAGTAAATGTCCTTAAATTTGAGATACCAGGCTTCTTAGATGTTTGCGGGTGGAGTTCGAATCCTCCGCCCAAATTTTAGTTTCAGTATGTAATTCTTTAGCAACTTCCACGCAAATCACTGTGCCTGATTTATTGTCGGACTTCTGGGTTATGGAGAATAGCACTTTTTAAATAAAACCATTCTTGAAACATCTTTTTCTTGTTAGAAGGTTAAACGGCCACCGTGATCAACTCAATAGACTATAAGCAGTTTACGTCCCGAATTTGGAGTCACGAGTTCCAGAGTCAGTAAAGAACCAGTGCTGTAAGACAAACGAAACATCCATGCCTCATACCGGGATTCAAACTTCAACCCATCTCAGACAGGTGATTAAATGTCACGCCTCGTAACATTCGGCCAGGGGGCGGTTAAATATCGTTTCCCCTTAGACAAAGAAAGACCGTACAAAATATCCGTGTTGTTCAGTCTAGTTATTAAAAAGTGGCAATACCTGAAAATCAGAATACTGCTTCATACAAAAACCGCTGAAATAAAATAATTTACTTTCCTTGTTGAGTTTCACACAAACGTAAATATTAGAAATCCAACTACTTTGAAATACGAAATTAATTTATAAAAACAACAGAAAAATTATAACGCGTGCTTGGCATGCTCTATCTAAAACGGTAAAATTCTGTTAAGAAAAATATGTATGGAATTAAGCTAAAATTTCTATCTTGAGAGTTTTTAAAACTTCCCCAAACAATTATTCACACATGATTGAAATTTGAATTAAATTATTGTAACTGGGCTGCTCCATTTCTGATTTTAATAAATGTAATGGCATTTCACAAAAATGATGAAAAATAATTCATCCTGACAACAGCAGAAGTATTTTAATTTCTTTCTGTTTTCTTGTTTAAAACATTGTACATCTGGTAATGCAGAGTATGAAATGATGTGAAACGGTCAGTCCAGACAATAACTGATAAATCCTTTTTCTGTTTAATGAGAATTTTGTGATTCGGTGCCCAATCCTGAAGGAATAAATTCCCCCAGATAATAACTAAGGTATTCTTTCCCATTTCAAGAAACCTACAGTATGAGAAATGAAAGGGGAGAAATGAATTTATCCTGAAAATAAATAAAATATTCCTCTTTCCAATCAGAGATGAATCATACAAAACAAGAAAATTGAACTCGTCAAGTAAAAAGCGGATGTTCTTCCCTTTTTTATTTTTATTTTGTAATGCGAAAAATAGTTTACAAAATTAAACAGAATGAGTTACTCCTTAGAACGAAGGTTCCATTCCTTTTCCGTTTTAGATAACTTCAATGGTGCAATGAATAAAATAAAGAGACTTGCTTATCAAGACAAAAAAGGAATTTGCGTGTGGCGTGTGTGTGTGTGTGTTTAAGCGCCTCTTTTGACTGAAAGGTCGTGCTTATGATATCCATTTGTCCGTCCGTCTGTTTGAGAACTCCAAATCTCTAAATTTATGAGTTCTGTCTGAAAAGTTATTTTTGCGTAGGAAATCTTAAGATACAAAAACGATTATCCATAGCTCTTAGTGTTTCTCATCAACACAATATTGCTATTAGATAGTGTACGTTTCTATTTTCGTTTATGAATATGTCTCCGCTTTTAAAACTCAGAATGAAAAAATCATTTTTCGTAGGATCTGCAATGTGAAGAACATTTTTTATATATTTTATGTTTCAAATATTGAATATCACCCAAGTTGCATACATTTATTTTATTATCACAAGATACTTCTATTTCTAGAATTCCGACAAGAACAATTACTTCTGTATCAGAATTGTTCCGATAGGAAGAACATTTTTTAAATACATGCATTTCTTCTGTTTCATGAAGCACAGCTATGAAACTACATGCCGATGAGCGAACGCTTCGGTTTGCAATGGTATCGCCACTTCTAATATCGGAGTAAAATAATATTTTTAAACCATTTATACCGAAGCACGTCGTCTGCTTTAATGAGTGCACGGTTTTACTATAGAGGCCAAAATACATGTTCATTTTCTCCCATTATATCTCTTGGTAAACGTCCTACTTGCAAAGTGGTTTCCGTTATGCTAATAATTTTGCATGTTTTCTGATTTGTCGAAAAACTGTATTTCTCTGGAAGGAAGAAAGTGAATATTCTGACTCATCTACTTCAAACAATGTGAATAAAAATGATTTTGGTACATATGTATCGCAAACTACACATATTACTAAGCTGTTCTCCGAGACTCAGTGGTTAGCTTCACAAAGAAATACAAACTACCAGATAATTTTGACTTACCGTTGCCATATCAAATTTCTCCATTTACAGCGATCTTGACATACAACTCGGGCTTCACTGACATCCATCACACGCCGTACAGAAGATCATCTACACTTCATACTCATGATTTTTTCTTGCAGACGCTCTTGAATCTGATTCTCCCATGATTTCCTCAGCCTTCTTCTGCATTTCCTTCCTGCCACATGGGCTAAAAAGGTTTTCTTAGTAAGCATCTCATTACTCATTATTTCAACATGGGCAAACCACTGAAGCATATTAGTCTCCACCTTGCTAACAACATTTTGCCTCACATAACACAACTGCAACACATCTTCATTCCTCACACAATCAGAACGTGCCTTGCCACAACCCCCCGCCCCCGTAAGTAACGCATTTCTCCAGCACACAAACGACTACTATGTATTTTCTGCAGTATACAGGTTTCACTGCCGTACATCAGAGTAGGAACAATTACACTTTCATACACAGCCATTTGGGACTTTCTTGAGAACCCATAATTCCTTTGAAAACCTCACAGAAGAGCCATGACTTTCAATGAAGAATTCACTCGCCTACTAATTTAACATCGAATTTGTTCTCTGTGCCAAAGAAGCTTCCTAAACATCAAACAAAGATCTTTGCTCTTTCCACGTTTATAAGTGAGTCACGAAAAAATTCTCATTGGCCGCCACCGGAGCCAATGAGAATTTTTCCATGACTCACTTATGAACGTGGAAAGAGCGAAGATCTTTGTTTGATGTTCCTGGTCCACGTTAAATGTCTGTATTAATTATTCATTCGTCTTCTAATTATTTCTTCAGTTGCTACTTACCATCTTTGGTGAATCCCCAGCATTGTGCGGGGCTCCAAGAAGCAGATTGCCAAATTGGCTTGGCAGTTAGCGTGTGTGAGTATGGAGGGATTCGAGGCCGCTGTGGTGTAGCGGAAGCATATCCGGCGCGTAACTGGAAGACCCTGGGTTCGCCTCCCGGTGACGGCCACTGAGAAATTTTCCATGGCTCACTTATAGACGTGGAAAGAGTGAAGATCTTTGTTTGATATTCCTGGTCCACGTTAAATGTCTGTATTAAGCTTCCTAAATACACAGACTCACTCACCAAAATAATTTTGGTGCGGGACACAATTTGCTAGGTAGGACATCTTGCGCGCATGTTTTTTTTGTTGTTATGGTTACCTTTAGCTACAAAAGGCCAATGCAAGAAATTCCTTTTAAGGTTCTTTGGCATCTACTAGGTCAATCATTATGTTTATATTTTCCACTTTTCAACTGCTCACACTTAGTTAGGTGGCTAAACCGACGGAAATTAATCATTTCATTTGTTGTGATAGTTTTTCTTTTCACATGCAGATTGAAAAAAAAACATGCGTCAGATACGCACTACTATGGGAAACATCTATCTACATTTTCACTTTTTAATGGTACGAACAGTCTCAGCTTAGAAGGGTAATGCTTTATCTGCATTTGCTGTCTTTCCCAAATTCAACGTAAAAACATTATTTTTGTATCAGGTAATATTCTTCATTATGAATATTTTTCATGCATTTCCTACTTCCAGTAAAGCACATTTTTCTCAAAAAGATTGCAGATGTACATTTCCATTTGTGCCCATTTTTTCTCGCTTTTAAAGGATTAATACTAGGGGTGTTCAAATGAAAAGGTACGAAACGTCATAAGAACGTAACCGTTAACATATTTGTCTATGCCTCTATGGGAGAACGTAGCGACACATGTAGGGATGCGATTTTAGTCACCGGCGTGGATCGGAGAATGCGCGGGCGGCCGCATGCGCAGGAGAGAGCAGAGGCTCTTATAAAGAGCGCCGTCCAATTGACGCGGCAGTGCGTGTGAGGACAGGATGGCGTTCACATTGCAAAATTCGACGATTGAGGAGCAGCGAGGCGTTATCCGATTTCTGATAGCGGAAGGTGTTAAACCGGCCGCTATTAATCGCGGAGGGAGTGGTTCTGCTCCATGATAACGCGCGTCACCACGTTTCCAGGGTCATACACGCGGAACTGGCCAAGTTCCAGTGGGAGCAGCTTGACCATCCCGGACATGTCGCCCTGCGATTTCCATGTATTTGGTCCCCTGAAAAAACATCTGAAAGGGAAGCGTTTACACTCGGACGACGAACTCAAGGATGCTGTGCAGGACTGGGTCTCGTCACGGACACAGGAATTCTGGGAACAAGGAATCCTTCGGCTCGTAAATCAATGGGATCGTTGTGCTACGGTCTATGGTGTATACTTTGAATAAAGTCTTCATTTATACCCACAGTGTCGTTTCGTACCTTTTCATTTGAACACTCCTTGTACATCTAACCAGTGTCCGAAATTAACGAGACAAATACAAATTCGATAATATGTGCAAACCGAGACGACAGATTGTAAAGATTTTTCATTGACATGTGCAAGGTGAAACGCTAATTCGACACGCCCACGCAACATTGTGCTAGCTGCTACGGAGATACGCAAATGACAACCGTACATTTTTTTAATTTGAAAGTTTAACTACTACCGTGAGCAATTCAATGGGCTATAAGCAGTCGCCCGTCCCTAATTTAGGGCAACTGGCTCCAGGGAAGGGAGAGAGACAGTGCCGTAAGACAAACACAACATTCATGCCTCACCGGATTTCGAACCCGGGCCCTTTTCGGACGAATGGTCATAATTCAGCGCTTATATCATTGCACCACTGAGGCGGCCGACCGTACCGAACTGGCAGCATCGCAGCCTTGACAAATGTTGTTACGAGAAAGGCACGATAACTGAAGCTTGAGTTGGACTGTAAGAATACTCTTTACAGTGGAGAACGTTCGGTAGGTTGGAAGCAAGGCAATCGCATGCTGAAGTAGCAAGATAGCTAAATGCGTTTAGTCACGTGATCTCCAATCTCTAGAGACTGTCCCAGGAAACCAGAAGAATAACCAGAAGGTCGGAACAGAGACAACCACGAGCCACAACAAGTCAAAACGACCGATATTTATCTCCAACAGAACGCTACCATAGTGAGTCAACATCCAGTCAAATCTCGTTGGAGATCTCTTCTGCTACAGGAACGGCGATACTGAGGCAAGCAGTTTACAGAAGGCTCTACGAAAGAGATACGTATGCAATAAAGCCAATGTATTCCACTCGAAGCATCGCACAGAAGTGTCTGTCTGAATTAGGCCGGGTAACATCACCCCTGCACGTCTGTTCAATGGGCCTGTGTTCTCTTCAGTGACGAGTCATGGTACAGCCTGAACTCGGATTCTATACATGTGTACATTCTGAGAGAGGCGGATTCTCCACGTATGTACATTCTGAGAGAAGCGGATTCTCCACATATGTACTTTCTGAGGAGGCGGATTCTCCACGTATGTACATTCTGAGAGAGGTGGATTCTCCACTTATGTACATTCTGAGAGAGGCGGATTCTCCACGTATGTACTTTCTGTGAGAGGCGGATTATCCACGTACGTACATTCTGAGAGAGGCTGATTCTCCACGTATGTACATTCTGAGAGAGGCGGATTCTCCATGTGTGTACATTCTGAGATAGGCGGGAAGCCGAAATCTTCCCTCCAACATTAGGGAAATTGAGCAGTACTGCGCTGATGGACTCCTGGTTTGAGCTGGCCTCATGCTGGATGCACGCCCGGCACTTCACGTGTTACCACGAAGCACCCTGACTGCTGCCGCGCTACAGGGATGACATCGTAGAACACTATGTACGACTTTTCAAAGGAGCTGTTGGTCCACAGCCACCTTTCATGGACGATAACGCGCGTCCCAATAGAGCACGGCTAGACGACCAGTACCTGTAGAGTGAGGATATTCACACGTTTCAGTGGAACACAAGATGCCCAGAGGTGATCCTTATAGAGTATGTCTGGGATGCCCTATGAAAAGAAAGTACAAACTGCTAAGGCCCTTCCGGAACCGTCCAAAGACTCCGACATGTCTTGATGGAACAGTGGCATTCATTTTCTCGAACTCTCATTCACAACCTTGTACGCAGAATGCGGGCTCGTTGCTCGTTGTGCAAGATGTATCGTTGTTCGCGGGAATCACATTTCCTATTAGCCCCTCAAAAGCTGAGCCACTTGACCGCTATGCTGTCTTGCGCGTGCTTCCTTCTCATGTGGTGATGACATTACTTTTCTGTTGTGTATTGCTGCGTTTTTAATATATTTATGTATGTCCGCTTCAACTATTACTAACCTTTGTCGGGTGGATTTTTCGTTATTCATTATTTTGTGTATGTCACGTTTATTTTGGACATGAATGTATTTAAACAAATGAGATGCATTATTCACACATTACTCATACCACAAACTCTGTACACATTTTTCACACGTCGTGAGGAGCAAAGTTCCATTTTAATGGCGGTAACGAGGCAGGAGGATTTATAAAAGAAAAGATGGTGGAAGTTACAAAATTGAAGCACTTTGATAGACAAATAATATATATGATAGAATAATGCCTGAAGTCATGGAGGCAACATAGTTCTGTATAGATGTAGCACAGTCTAACACATCACCGCTGTCCAGCACAGTTCCGTATCACTTCAAAAGCCTAGGACTCCCAATTGTAAGTTGAAATATGCAGACAGTTTGACAGTCAAATTATCCAACAGGTCACATCTAAACATACATTTGGTGCAGCGGTTTAAAATAGATGAGAGATAAAAAAGAAAAGAATTACCCACTTGGCTATAAAAGTCGAAACTCCGCTTCTTCACAAAGTGCAAGAAAACAACTGTGCGATATTGAGGCACACGCTATGCATTTCGGTATATGTTCATACTATTATCAAGCTGTACTTTGGCAGTTTCGCTTTTAGAGCGGGTAGATATGTCTGGAAACTGCCAATCAGTAGTTGTCATGCAACTGTCTACGTGATCGTTGGGGTCACATGTTGAACTCGCTCCATCAATCATTTCGTTATCAATTTGCTGTAAGCCGACATGTAGATTCGGATACGGATTATTGAACGGAGGTTGAGGTTTGCTAAATCGAATGCCATGTTGGCCGGATTTACAACTTTTTCTATATTTACAATTAATATATTTAATTAAATATATTTAACCTTCCCTTTGAGTTTCGTTTTCTTAGGCAAACCTAGTTATTTCTCAGTTAAAGATTTTCTGACTGAACAGCATTACTTCTCCGAAAGGCTTGTGCAGTTTTGCAATGTGAGTCCGGAAGAATGAATAGACAACGTTGAAGAAAAGATTGGGGAGATGTTGAGAACATTTTGGCGTTTCAGTTGGAATAGCAAAAGAACTTGAAGGGCATTGCAGGTTTAAGTGAATCGACGAATAAGATTGAAACTATACGAATTTGGTATACTATATGTGTTGACTGATGATTGTAGAGTATTGGTGACGTGAACTTCCAGTGAGTGGAGAAGAAACATTTGATGCAACTTAAGTTGTTGCTGACTCTTTCCAATCTGCTGTTATACGCATTTAATTTCTGAAGTGTGAGATATGCGTTCAGAGAATTATTTAAGGACTTTAGTTTTATTCATTCTTCAGCAAGTTTAATTTAAGACACTAATTAAGTTCAACTAAAAACAACGTTAAAAAAACTGCTAAGATGACATGAAAAATTATTTTTATATTGTACATGTCGAACGTTTTTTATCCGTTGTCAAAAAACCTTAGTTACAAGATTTCACATGGCGATAAGTGCTTGAATATGTGCCTAGATTTTACATTGTAATATTCAATTTTGTGTCAAAGGTTGATCTCATCACTTCCGAAAATTTGATGACGTAGCTCTCTTGTTTGTTTTCCAGTTCAAATACTTTCTGAGTTGTTAAATGAAGAAAGCAATTCATCTATGTAATAACAAATGTCCTTCTTTATAAGGAAATTAAAAATTCGTTTCAGAGAACGGGGAAAACAATTCATATCTTTAATAATCCACATTGTTTTAATTCAATTTAGAGATATCATGAGCAAACTCAGATTCGAAGTCACATGAATAAATTATTTTGTATCTTTGACTGGAATATAAAATCTGTTAATTCTCTACCTTACCGTAGAAGTGCAAATCGTTATCTTGTATTGAGCCGAGTTCTACCTAAATTAGTGCATCCTGTCTAGTTTCTCTACTTTTGTGGTGATACTGTCCTTGTGTCTGTTTTCTGTTGAAGAATTAATTTTTTCTGATCTTATATCCGCTTCCTTTCAGAATTGTCTTCTTTTATTCACGCATTAGATCCATTTCAAGTCTTTTTTCTTTTTTGTTTTGCGTAAAGTGTCTTCTTAAGAATACGTGTCATTTCTTTCGGTCTCATACTGTGAACGGGAAACTGTGAATAATGAGTCGTTTACTGAAACTCTGAAACTCTTTTGAATATCCCTTTTCCACTGGGCATTTATGTTGGTTTAATTTAATTCTACAAGCTCCTTGATTGGTTCTTGGAGCACTTGAAATGAATAAATGGCTTAATTCGTTTTGACTGAGTTCGCTTCTACACATTCAATATTTTGAGATCTTGAGTGCTTTTTGAATGGGTACCATTAAGAGCTCCTGCGATTACATCAACGTTCAGAGCTCGTCTTTCTGTATTCTGAATTATTAGTTTTTAATTTGGAAATACTGCACTTTCGTCAGTCTCAAAACATTAGCTACTGGATCCCTTTTGCTAGGTGGAAATTAAGCGTTTGCAACTTATTAATAAATTAATTCTTACTATGAGCAGCACTAGAGCTCTACGAGGTCCGTTGGTCGTAGCATTTTACTATGTATAATAACTGCAGTGCCATTATTGGTAATGTATAACTTTCTAGTTAGTGAGTTAAAAAATTCTAACAACTGCGACGGTTTCACAATTTGTTAGAAAAACTATCACAAGTCGAAGCACTCTAAAATGAGCTCTCTCGTAAGTTTCGTGTAAAATGCTTTCAAAGGTTTTGACCTAGTAGAACAATTCATTGTTGCATCGTCGTTGTACATTAAAATTCTGTTCATCGTGACCAGGGACGTAGATACCGGGAGGGCAGGGAGGGCGATCACCCTCCCAGAACGATCATATTAGGGCGTAAATTCATGCCCCGAGGGGCGTAAATTAATTCTCCGAAAAGCGTAAAAGACAGAAATTGACAATGTTTGAATAAACTTATCAAAAATGGTTACGGAAAAAGAGTCCCACACTTCTTCAGTATTTTATTTTTTAAATCTTTAATTCATTTCATTTCATTTTGTTATGGTGTTACACTTGACCATGTTACATTTCAAAATTTATTTTATAACATATAATATTAAAATAAAAACATATAATATGAGTATTTATGTACAGGGTAAGCAGAGAACAGGAAATTGAGTAAAATGCTATATATATATATACAGCCTGAGTGAATCTCAATTCCCTTAAAGTACATAGTCAAATCAAACGTCCTGCAGATATGAAATTTACGCATATGTGGTCTGATTAATACATTTTACCATGGAATTTTATATTTTAGTTTGTTAAGAAATATTTTTAGTTGCTTTCGAAAATAATTATAATTATTAATATGTGTTAGTTGAAAAGGCAGGATATTCCATAACATCAAACCCTGGTAATCAATAACTCTTTGTTGGGTTAAAGTGTGAGGCATTTGTAACAAAAATGCATTTCTCTCTCTTGTTTTATAGTCATGACCCACACTGTTCAACTGAATCAAATGTTGATACCTATTCTCTTTTATTCTTTTTATACGTAAATCCTAATAATCTATATTGCCATAATTTCTCAATACCTAGAAATCCATAATAATTAATCCGTACTCCCATATTCAGCTTAATTCTCCTAAAATTATTTGAAATTTTGACTATCCTATTTTGTACTGATTGTAATTTAATAAATTAGTCTTAGTAGTTTGCCCCCATAATTATAAACAAAAAGTCAAACATGGATAAATCAGACTGTAATGCAATATTTTTAATGTTTTAATTGTTAAGTTATTCGAAATTCTCGTAATTAAACCCTATAGCCCCGAAATTTTGTTTATAATATATTGAATATTAATATTCCATTTTAGATTACCCTCAATTGTTATTCCCAAATATTTAATATTATTTACTATTTTAAGGGTTTAATTCTCCACACAGATAGATGGTGGCACAACAACCTGTCTATCTCCCTTTTTAAAAATTATAGTTTTAGTTTTTTCTATATTTAAACACAGAAAATGTGTGTCTAGCCATTCCATCAATTTTTCAATAAATTTATTACATTTTATTTATGTCTACACCCGTAATCAAAACCATGGCATCATCCGCAAGTAAAATAAAATCCTCATTAGGTTCAATGTTTAAAATGTCATTAATATAAATTAAAAAAAGTAATGGTCCCAGAATTGAACCCTGCGGTACTCCTATTTCATTAATTAACTTGTGCGATTTTATTTTATGAATCTGTACATACTGTTTCCTCTTATGTAAGTAGTCCTCTAATAAATTGTAATATTGATTTCTTATCCCTTATCATAGAGCTTATCCAAAAGTATCCCATGATCGACCGTATCAAATGCCTTTCTCAGGTCCAAGAATATCGCAAGGGTTACTAATCCCCTTTTTCTATTATTTAATATGATATTCTGAAATGTTAAAATGGCTATTTCTGTTGATGCTTCCTTTTGAAACCCATACTCGTTTTTATTAATACCATGATATTTCTCAAAAAAATTACCTAATCCAGTATATAATAATTTTTCTAAAACCTTAGCAAAAAAGATAAATTAGAAAATGTTCTGTAATTTTTTATATTATCCCTGGACCCAGTATATTATCCAAAACATAAGTGTTTTGGAATTATTTTTGTTATTTTTAATTCTTCAGGTATCTTCCCAAATTCAATAATCACATTAAATATAATTTGTCGCGTATAGTATTCCACGGAGCAGACCAGTATAGAGTAACTTCTACTGTGAGGCATGAATCCCTCATATGCATGAAAGGAAGTGTCTGAAGCAGCAGATGGAGGAATATAAAACATATGCGGATTGGACTAACCTCCGTGACCTTTCGGAACACTCTGTAGAGATGAGGAACTAGTTAATGATCGGTTCTCTATGTGATAGAAAGAAGCTCTGAGAGTTTAACCTTCAGTGGTATTTTCCAAGCCCTACCCAGAAATCATCATCATATTGTTACTCTTACTATTTGATACGCATCTGTTCTGTGCAGATTTGTTTTTCCTTCTGAATTTCTGCTGCGCACTGTGCAGCCGCCGTTCACATGACTTTTAGGTTTTACGGTTTTACTTGATATTTACAAGTAAAACCGCAAATACTCACAAGAACTTTTGGTCTCTTTTGAGTATTTACCTAGTTTTCACATTTTTAGTAATGTTTTGTCAAAAACCGGAGGTGAGTTTTTTGAAGGATCATAATATTTTCTTATAACGGAGGTTTCAGAAAGTAAAAACTGCGTGCTATTTGAGTGGATTTGGGGAACTTTTGAACTTGAAGGGGCGCAATTTGAAATCGCGCCCTCCCAGATAAGAAGCACTTGCCCCGGCCCTGATTCGTGACTATATCAGCTATGCTAGAGCTCTTTCTGCTTTAACCTTGCTTCCGTGTCCCTTTCCTATCGGGTACCCTAGCTTAAATCTCCTAGCTTCCTGTTTCTAAGGGTTGTTTAAAACCTGGGGTCAGACACTCCCTTCCTAAAATTCTGTACATATGATCTGATCTTTCTGCATTAGATTTCTCTTCGGTTATTTTTTATTTGCAATTAGGCGTAAAAGTAAAGACATTGCTTCAGCTTAACCAGCAATTTAATCAAATATCATCAGCAAAAAATTACTTTTTCTCGCGAAAAGTTTAATAAATGTTAGACATTATACAACGCTCCAATACAACTTTTTAAAATGCACATTTTCACTCGGAAAAAAAAAACAAGACCAATAGATAACGAGCCTTAAAGACTTTTAATTTCCAAATATGAACACATACGTTTCCTAGATATATTATTCTGACCACTAACATATCATGTCTGCGGAATCAGTCCGAATCAGTGCTACATTTTAAATATTAGTTTCGCCTGATATATATATGCAGTGGAGACACTGTAAACTTGATATCATCTGTTTGAAACACGGCAGTATTACACCTGGAATTAATTAAATTACAAAATTGTGGAGTTTTTTCCTGTTGTCGCACATGTTCTGAAATAGTAGAGATAGTGACTTCGCTGCATTTCCTCTATTTTTACCAAACGGAGAGTGTGAGAGAAAATCTAATGTGTTTTATTTAAATCTCTTCATTCTTGTAGTGTCGCAGATGGGGATAAACTTGAGTATTGTTGAAATTAAAGGGCAGGTCTAAGTACAACGCCGCCCCGGTGGCACAGTGGTCTAAGCGATGGCCTCTGATCATTTGTCAAAAAGGGGCCCCGTTGGCGCAGTGGTCTAAGCGATGGTTTCTGATCATTCGTCCGAAAGGGGTTCGAATTGGAATCCCGGTGAGGCATCGATGTTGTGTTTGGCTTACGGCACTGGCTCTCTCCCTTCCCTGGAACCATTGACCCTAAATTAGGGACGGGCGACTTCTTATAGTCCGTTGAGTTGCTCACGGTGGCCGTTAAACCTTAAATCAAAAAAAAAGTACAACTTACGTGGATCTTCACCAAGAACAGGCTACACCTATCGCACGAAAATATGAAAACAAGCTTTAACACCTGCTGATATTTCTGAAGTATCGTTTTCTGCGGTTTTCTCACCCGTGTCAAATGCAAATTCCAACTATCGCCATAAGCAGTTTTCCAACTAAACTAGGCATTAGAGGAATTCTGAAAGATCCTTTAAAATTTCAAAACTTAAAACAAAGATGTTGAGGATAAAAGTGGTTAGTCATGCATTACATTTAATATAGAAACGTGAGGGAGTAAAACGTGATTATCATAACATTCATTAGGGACATCAAGCAAAGATTTTTGCTCTTTCCACGTTTATAAGTGAGTCACGGAAAAATTCTCATTTGGCCACAACCAGCAGTCGAACCCAGGGCTTGGCAGTTAGCGTGTATGTGTCAGGAGGAATTCGAGGCCGATGTGGTGCAGTTGAAGCATATCCGGCCCGTAACTGGAAGACATTGGGTTCGATTCCCGGTGACGGCCAATGATAATTTTTCCGTGACTCACTTGTAAACGTAGAAAGAGCGAAGATCTTTGTTTGATGTTCCTGGTCCACGTTAAATGTCTGTATTAATTCATTAGAGATACTTACCTGAAAATTATGAAATGGCTGGAAGATATTTGTCATGTAAGCAAACGTGTATGTTTCAGATATGCCATCACTGAGAACTAATAGTTTTGTTCAAGTTATTTCATAAATCAATCGCATTCAGCTACAGATCATTTTATTTTCCACAGTTCTGATGAAAACATTGTCAAGTGGCTGGTGAAATTATGCAATGGTATCTGCAGCAGCAGTTTCTTGCAAACATGGAATATGGTTTTTTAATGGAAGTAATATTTTCGCAGAAATTATACACATCTTTCATGACTTCGAATTGCTGTATTATTAAATCCTGGATGATTAAAATATCGGTATTTCCGGGATTTAGATTCTCTGAATTTGAGATCGCAAAATTCGTGCAGTGAGAGCGATGAAATCTCCAGTTATCTGGACTTTCCAGTGCAAAACTATTTTCTGACATGCATGAACTGTGCTATTCAAAACATCTGCAAAACGTTCTAGTTAGCTTGATATGCTCTTCCGGAAAATTTCTGGAATTCTTGGCGATCTACAAGTTCTTAAAAATATCTAAGATACAATGCGCATTCAACTGTTATGTGAATTGATGTCTTCCTAAAATTATTCCAGTGGTGCATTTTCGCACCTCTAATATAATCGCCCTGAAAGAAATTTAATAAATGAAAGCAACACGGCAAGAAAATTGGTTTCTAACATATTTTTTCTTTACTTTGGAATTTTTTTTAGGACTTGTGTGACACAATACCATATATTCTAATAGTTTCCTGCATCCTCAAGAACATCCGAAGAAAGCCAGGTCTCTGTTTTGGCATGACGTCTCCTACATCCTAATGCAGAATGCTCACAAGATGCTATGACAGACATCCGATTACCAATGATGCTACGGTTCAATCTATACCGCTAATACACTGGTGTGCAAAAATTAAGGACGAAGAGGAGAAATTAGCATAACAGCGGAACGAGCAGGCAGAACGAACCGAAAGACCACTCAGGAGATAGACTATAGTCTGGTACGGTAGTGAACGCGCATAACTGCAGCATGACGTAGGCAGCGGGGAGTGTCGGAAGTGTATAAAGCACACGGGCGGTGTACGCTCAGCAATTCGATGAAAGCTATTGCACGGAGTACATCAGTTTGAACGACGTCGAGTTGCTGCCACCGTGTGATATGGCCAACAGGCAATCCAGTAGACGACATCTGGATGACTTTACCCGAGGTCGCGTCATTGGGAAGTTGGAAGATGGTCGAAATGTGACTAGTGTGGCCGAGGATTTCGGGATCGCTCACAGCATCATTTCACGAGCTTGGAAAGCATTTCAAACGACAGGAACAGCTGTCCTAGAGTTTAGTAGTGGTCGTCCACGAGCAACCACGGCGGTGGACGACCTGTATATTGTCCTACAGACGAGAAGAGACAGACGGCAGACAGCGGGAGAAATCGCAAGGCACATGAAACACACAACTGGACGTCCGTTATCGCGTTTTACCGTGGCCAGGAGGCTGCACAAAGGTGGTCTTTTTGCACGACGACCAGTACGGTGTGTGCAATTAACGCCTACTCATCGGAGACAGCGGTTTCTGTGGTGCCAGGAACACAAGAACTGGACACATCAACGATGGGGTCGAGTTCTCTTTACGGATGAGAGCCGATTTAGTCTGACGAGCGATTCTGGACGTATACATATCTGACGAGAGCAGGGAACACGCAATCACGCCTACAACATCATCAAAAGTGACCGGGTTGGACGTGGCGGAGCTCTCGGTTGGGGCGGTATCATGCTTTCTAGCCGCACTGACGTCCACATCTTCCAAGGAGGTTCAGTAACTGGTGTCCGCATTGTACTGAGGTTCTCCTGCCTCACGTGCGTCTGTTTAGAGGTGCTGTGGGTCCTGAGTTCCTCTTCATGGAAGACAACGCTACACCTCATCGTACAGTGGCTGTCGCATAGCTGTTGGAAAGTGAAGATATTCAACGCATGGATTGGCCCGCAGGGTCCCAGGACCTAAATGTAATCGAACACGTGTGGGACCTTCTCGGGAGACGCTTGGCAGCACGTAACCAGCCGCCAGCAACGATTATGCAGCTGCGATTGGCGCTACAACAGGAATGGGCCGCGATGCCTCAACAGCTCCTTGACAACCTCGTCCTCATCATTGACAGACGTTGTAAATCCTACAACGCATATCCCCTACTAAAGACTGGGTTTTATATCCCCTACTGTGATCATATCCCCTACTAAAGACTGGGTTTTATATCCCCTACTGTGATCATATCCCCTACTAAAGACTGGGTTTTTCTTGGCAGCCGCCTGTCACATGGACGTTTCTGTCTTTTGTCCAGTTGTGTTCGAAGCTACCTTTTCAATAAAGTGCCTTTGTATTCTTTGGATTACTTGTTTGGACGGTTTTGCTCACTTGTCTCATATTTGTACATCTTGGGGATCTTATGGTATGATTTGATTCGAAGTGGAGCACTTCTGCACGACGTTACATTCGAAAAACCGTCTCGTTATTAATTTTTGCACGCCAGTGTATACACTGATGGTACTCAAAGGTATTACACTCATACACAATGAAATTTGTGCACCTAGACGAAAACATGCTACAACCGCGAAACTTTGCAAATATCTAGAGTGCATGCTCGTATGAAAATGATCCACGTTTGGTACTATTGCGCATGACCGCGCACCCTGTGGTGGCGCTGCAAGCACGAACCGACAGCCTTATAAACCGGCATGTAGTCAATGCCCCATGAAAGGGCAAAAGCACTGGTCGATGCAAGAAAGAGTACATAGTGACAAGAATGCCTGGTGGGCACCAGAGACGTCGATTTACGCAACTTACGGACTTTAAAAGAGGCCTGATCTTCGGGCTCAAAACCGCAGGGTGGTCGGAGCGCTGTATAGCCCACCACGTGGATCGTTCCGTCCGACTGTGTTAGTAGCAGTGGACACGTGACGGCATTGTCACACGGCTGAGCGGCTCCTGGTGGATCAGGAGGACTACCGCTAGAGAGGATACTTTCGTGCGCCAGACACGAACAGATCACACGGAGACCTGGTCCACTACCCAAGGAGATTTAGAAGCACCTATGTGCCCACGAACAATATCCCGGTATTTTGCGGAAGGGAATCTGCGATACTAATGCCCCTTACGTGCGCTGTCATTAACACCGGAACATCGCCAGCTCCGTGTGCAGTATTGCCAGACCAGAGCGACGTGGAACGCCGCAGACTGGCGATGTGTGCCGCTTTGTTTTGGGGATAGATGTTCATCGTGTCTAGGTGGGGAGGTTGCCGGGTCAAACGGCACAATCCCAACCTCGCTATCGAGCGCCACACCTCCCCCACTTCAGGCATTATGGTCTGGCGAGCCATTGTCTACGATAGCCGATCAGCTCTAATAGTGGTACGTGGATCTTTTGTGGACCAGCGGTATGTGGATGAGATCCTGCGGTCCCATGTGCCCCCATTCCTGGCCGGGATTCCAGGTGCGCTATATAAGCAGGATAATGCCCGCCCGCACACATCTCGTGCTGCCAAGGTCTGCCTACGTCATGTCCAGACACTTCCATGGCCGGCCCGCTGCCCGGATATGTCCCCTATCGAGCATGTGTGGGATCAGTTGAAACGCCGGCTGCCGCCGTGTCGCACTATCCAGGATTTGGAGCACAACGTCCAACACGCGTGGCCGCAGGGCAACATCAGGCGTCTGTTTGCTTCCATGGCGGGCCGTGTTGTAACATGTATCGCCGCACGAGGCTGTGCGACGCGCTATTGAATATGACCGGATTGTGTGCCACAGCGCTCTGTGTAACTGTCCTGCAGCTCTGTTTTTCACATCATGTGTATCATTCAGCTGTATCATTACGTCCATAAATTTTCAGTTCAATCCCATACTTCTTTCTTGGTGCGCAAATTTCATTGTCCGTGAGTGGATATTGGAACGACTAAACTTTCTTTCGCGATCAAAATCGGCGAACAGAAAATAGACTCTAGGGAAAGTAGACAGCTCACAACTCCCTCTAGTGTAGTAAAATTCAAGTCTGCTGCCCCCATGTGGGTCGATATTAAAAATTCGCTCCTTTCTCCAATGAAAAATCAACAACCTTCCCAGAGATCATCGCTAGTTGTGACGTAACGACAGCGTCTATTTAGGTTTCCAAACATTTAGATTCAATAACTTAACAACGTTCTTTTTCCTCCAAAAGGGCACATCAGTATATCTCGTGACTTCAATTGCCGAACACTTTCTGTATGTAATAGTTTTATTATTTATTTCGGCAAGCCATACTGATATCTAAATTGTAACATTTAACACTGGCGGAAAGTGAAAAAGGAATACCAAGAAAGAATTGGCGGACGATCATGAAATTTACATATTTTAATGGCGTCGAGTTTACGTAGGTGTGATGTTAATTTCGGGACCAACCGGTTAGCGCTAATGTTACAGCACGGCATAATATGCAAATTATCGTCGTTGGTATTTAAGGAGTACGGCGAAGTAAATGTAATTAGTCGTGGGCGTACGAACATGTGCAAAGACCCTGAAGAAGCTGCAATGGCTGGACATAGAACACGTGTAGAATTTCAGCAGTTATCGGACTTCCAACGAGGTCGTCTAGTCGGACTCCGCGAGGCCGGGTGGTCGTATCGTGGTATTGCGGAGAGAATTGGACGGGAAGTATCGGTGGTGTACGATAGTGGCGTAGATGTTTCGAGGAACATTCCCACGCGAGAAGACATAGAACCGGAAGTCACAGATGGACTGATGAGTGGACCGATCGACGCATAAGAAGAGCGGCGTTGTCAAGCAGGACATTCACTGCGACGCAAATCTGAGCTGCCGTTGCACCTCAGGTGACTGTGCAAACAATCCGCAAATGTCTACTGGATGCAGGACTACGTGCACGTGTGCCTCTGGCATGTGTACCTCTGACTCTAGCCCACCGTCAGGAACAATTGCAGTGGTGTCGCCAACGGAAGGTATCGGTGGTGTACGATGTGTGCCTCTGGCATGGACAGCACTAGAGAACGCAATGGCGATCTGTCGTGTTCAGCGATGAAAGCAGATTCTGCTTGGGAGCCTCCGATGGCCATATGCGTGTTCGCAGACGCACAGGGGAGCGTCTCCACCCTTCTTGCATCCGACAGCGACACACAGGGCCTACACCTGGTCTCCTGATGTGGGGAGCGATCAGCTATTACTCCCGTACACAACTAGTGTTTGTCCGGGTACGTTAAACAGCACCTCCTACATCAACAACATCATTGAGTCCGTTGTTGTGTCATTTATACGGTCGGTCCATCGTGGTGTTTTTCAGCAAGATAACCCACGCCTACACACGGCACGTGCAACGCAACATGCACTTCAGGGTGTGAGACAACTTCCATGGTCTGCACGTTCACCATATTTGTCCCCCATTGAGCACGTGTTGGATTTTATAGGACAACGACTTATCCGGTCTCCACGGCCAGCCACGACCATCCCTGATTCACGCGTCCAGGTTGAGGATGCTTGGAACTCAATACCCCAAGCTTATATCCAACATCTGCACGTCAGACTCCATGCCAGAATTGCACAATGTGATGCAGTTCATGGTGGTTCAACCTCGTACTAACCATGTTACATGGAAATGTTATTTTTCAGTTTACCAGCAAATACAGCTGAATTTTGCCATAATGTTTTGATCCCGTTATCCCCTTAATTCCGTTATTATGATGTATAAATTTCGTTGGTATTAGACGTCTCCTTCTTGGTGTTCTTTTTTCACTTTCCGGTAGTGTAGTTTTCAGTTCGTTGTCTCCTGTCAACTTTGAAACAGTGGTCCGTTGATGCAGGAATTCTTCGCAGAAGTACCCTTTTAATAATACTACACCCTCTAAATGTGGGTGGTTACTCATTCAAGTCATTTCATCATTAAATAAAAGTCATTTAACGAGTAACCATCATTATGATTTGGGGTACTATAATGTGCGAAAGCAGATCACCTCTCGTGTGAGTCCGCACATCCATGAGAAGTGCCCGTTTCCTCGATAACAGTCTACGGCCGGTCGCCTTTCCGTACAATGACCAATATTTGCGTGAAGTTGAAGATAACATAATTAAACAGAAAGGGATTTCTTGTGTATTAATTACACACACAGCGCATCCACTGTTTGGCATCTCCTGAATACACGTAGCGCGACTCAGGTTTAAGTCATGTGATCAGCGTTGCTCTCTTTACTGAATACAAAGCTCAAAGTCTTTGCCGATGGCTGTTTCGTACGTATTTCGACGAGACACTCCGCTTTAATTCTTTAGCATTTTTTCATCGAGACGATCATTGTAAGTGGCATTCGTTTCCTTTGACTATGTGCCAACGAAGAACGTTCTCGATTTGTATACAATTATTAGTTCTTGAAATGCATAAAAACGAAAGTGCGAGTTTTAGGCATTTTACAGAAATTTTAAACCCGAAATAAATCACGAATTTATGACATTCTAAAGCGAAAACACCAGATGACAGTGTAGTGAGATAGAGCTACTATACTGTGCAAATTAATTGGGACAAAGTAAAAAATCACACTTTTTTTCCAAAACTATGCCTTTATATAATTGCCTAAAACTATGCCTTCATGGGAAAAAAACTATGCCTTCATGGGATGTAAGGTCAGGTGATGCGTAACATCACAGCCTCTCCTTGACAAATGTCAACCCCGCCTTCTCGTGGTGCATCCTGTTCCCACTAAAGGGGCTCTGACGACCGCCAATAGCGGTATAACTATACCATCGGGATTAGAGGAAATTCTATCCCACACTCACCAACCCGCTTGGCCAGCGTGGTGAGTTATGGCCAAACCCCTCCAAAATGATTCCACAACTTAAATCTTGGCCCTCAGTCTCCGGCAGCTGGAATGTAACTGGCCAAGGCAGCGGCCAGTGCGACATGAAGGCAGAGGGTGCTAAGAATCCCCGGAGGACCTGACTAGGCTGCCATCTGATGCTGACCTTGGCTACATATAATGGACGCTCCCTATCTTCTGATTCAAGGCTTCTTGAATTGGAAGAGGAACTACAAAGGATCAAGTGGGACATCGTGGGGCTAAGTGAGGTAAGGAGAAAAGGAGAAGATCTCATCGAACTGAAAAGTGGACATCTCTTCTACTATCGTGGGACAGATACTGGCAGAACTAGTGGTGTTGGATTTATAATAAACAAGAAACTGAAGGATAAAGTTGTAGAAGTGAAAGTTCCTCTGACAGAGCTGCACGACTTGTTATCCAACTCTCGAAAAGATACCAGGCTCAGATTATTCAAACTTATGTACCCACCACAAGTCATCCTGAAGAAGAAATTGAAGAATTTTATGAGGAAATTTGTCATCTAAATAATAAAGGTAAGAGCACTTGAAAATAATTATGGGAGATTTCAATGCAAAAATAGGGCAAGGGCAACAGAATGAAACTTCAGTAGGTAAATTCAGTCACGGCAACAGAAACCAGCGTGGAAATACTCTCGTTGAGTTTGCAGAGGCAGAAGGGTTTTTCATCTTGAACTCCTTCTTGAAGAAAAAGCCACACAGGAAATGGACATGGAGACATCCAAATGGGACGACAAGTGAAATTGATTTTATTATGTGTAACAAAACATTCGTCATAGAAGACTGCAATGTGCTAAACAAGTTCAACACAGGTAGTGACCATAGATTGGTGAGATGTAAGATGCACCTCAACACTAAACTTGAACGTGGCAAGCTCATAAGACAAACAAAATCTATTGACATAACCAACCTTAAAAAACACCATAATACCTTCAAGTTGGAACTGAAGAACAGGTTCTCTGCTTTAGAAGGCCTAACATCGGAAGAAGTGGACATCTCTGAAGTTAACAGAAAAGTAACCAAAGCTCTTATGCAAACAGCAACAAAATTAGCTGGGTCTAAGAACAAATTGCATGTAAACAAATTATCAGGAAAAACGAAAATGTTGATGCAAAAAAGAAGAGAGATGAGGACAACTAAAGAATATGTGACTTCCAAAGTGGAATATATAGAGCTATGCAAGACAGTAAGAAAAAGTATCACTGAAGACGTAAGAAAATTCAACTGTGAACTAGTGAGGAAAGCAATTGAAAACAACCAAAGCCTAAAGATAGCAAAGGGACATCTCAGTAAATGAAGAAAACAGATTATGGCACTGAGAAAAGAAGATGGTTCTGTAACAAGAAATAGAGGCGAAATTTTGACAAGAATGAAAGATTTCTACTCCAAATTATATGAAAGGGATGATACATGCACTCCAGACATCATGAAAGATACCAGTACCAGAGTTCCTCCAGTCCTTCCAGCAGAAGTTGCACATGCAATCAAGAACATGAAGCGGGGAAAAGCTCCAGGAGAAGATGGAATTACTGTAGACATCATACAAGAAGCAAGTGGAGAAATCGAAACAGTACTCACCCAAATATTCACTCGATGCCTTAATGAAGGAAAGATTCCTGAGGATTGGAACACCGCTACAATGATCCTGCTACATAAGAAAGGTGACATTGAGGATCTCGGAAACTACAGACCTATCAGCCTCCTATCAGTAGTTTATAAAATCTTCACTAAAGTACTTTCACACCGCTTGAAGATAACACTGGACATGGCTCAACCGAGAGAACAAGCTGGATTCAGGAGTGGCTACAGCACAATAGATCATATCCACGTACTGAGAGAACTAATTGAAAGAGCGAGGGAATATGAACTTCCATTGTGCATGGCTTTTATCGATTATGAAAAAGCCTTTGATTCGGTGAAACCATCAGCAGTTACAATGGCTCTGAAAACCTGCGGTATTGAAGATGCATACATTAATATTATTAATAACATCTATGAAAATGCAAGTGCAAAGATTCGGCTGTTTGAAAATACAACACACATAAAAATTGGAAAGGGAGTGAGACAAGGTGACACCATATCTCCGAAGCTCTTTAATGCCACATTGGAGGGTGTTTTTCAGTCGCTGAGCTGGGAAAACAAAGGGATAAAGATTAATGGAGATTATCTAACCCACCTTCGTTTTGCTGATGACGTAGTCATTTTTGCAACTACCCCATCAGAGCTGCAGAGTATGATCCAGGAACTTGCTGACAAGAGTAAAGAAGTGGGATTAAAAATGAACTTTCAGAAGACAAAAGTGATGTTCAATGCTTTTACAAGAAATGAAGATTTATCGATTGATGGAGAAAAGCTGGAGATAACAGACACGTACGTTTATCTTGGACAGCAGATATCAAGTGAGGGTCACATTGATGAAGAAATTAATCGGCGTACAAAACTTGCCTGGAGAGCTTTTGGAAGAAACAGCATAATTTTCAAGAGCAATATGCCATTATGTCTTAAGAGAAAAGTGTTTGATCAATGCATCCTTCCAGTGCTTACGTATGGTGCAGAGACGTGGACCTTAACTAAAAGAGACATACAAAGGCTGCAGACAACTCAAAGTAGCATGGAGAGGTGCATACTTGGTGTAACCAGGAGAGATAAGAAGAGGAACTCGTGGATCCGAAAAATGACAAGAGTGGAAGACATCATGATCAGAGTTAAATCCTGAAATGGCAATGGGCTGGACATACTGCCAGAAGGACAGATCATCGATGGACAGCCGACATTTTAGATTGGATTCCAAGGGACAGAAAAAAGACCCAGAAGAAGACCACATGGGAGATGGGTGGATGAAATTCGAAAGTATGCAGGGGTGACATGGAGGAGACTGGCACAAGACAGACTGTTGTGGAGGAAACTTGGGGAGACCTTCGTCCAGCAGTGGATTGATAATGGTTGACAATGATGATGATGATGATGATGCCTTCATATACACTGATAAATACCTGTATTAGTATGAAGTATGTTCTCCTTTAGCAGAAATGACCTCTTGAATTCATTTCAGTATTGACTGCACTAATTAAGTGCACATATGTTTGATTTCATAATCGTGGAACCACACTTTTATAACATTCGTTATCATGCGTTCTTTGGTTGTACAGTCCATTTTACCTAAACGTCTCTTCAAAATATTCCACAAGTTTTCAATGGGATTTAAATCTGGTGAATTTGCAGGCCAATCAAGCTATGGAATTTGATTTTCCAGCATGAAATTCTTGACCAATTTCGAATTGTGACATGGGGCCAAGTCATGTTGAAATGTCCCGTCAAATGTTTGCAGGAATGGAACAATCCTACGTTGTAATATTTCTACGTACTTGGCTGAATTCATCATACCTTGAACAGGAACTAAGCTTCCAGTGTCATTTGATGTAAAAAAACAAAACAAAACATCTGTTTCAGAGGGTGTTTTACAATTTATTTGGCATGCTCAGGTCTTAAGGGTTCATAGTTGCTTCGTCTAACGACATTTGCTTGGTAATCCTGCACAAATAAATGAGTTTCATCACTGAAAATTACCTTTTTCCAGTCGTCAGCAGTCCATGATTTATATTTCTTGGCACATGCTAAACGTTTTATCTTCATTTTCGCATTCAAATATTGTATTTTCGTTGGTCCTCTTGCCTTCCGGCCAACTTCCAGACGTTTACGGCCTACAGCTGAATCACTAACATCGCAACCACCAGCCAATAAATATCTTTGAAGGTCGGTGCTTGTTAGCACGTCTTTTGTAAAAAAAGATCGTGCTTCTGTTATCGGTTTGTCCGTCCGTCTGTACCCACGATATCTCTGCAACTATTAGTCCGATTTGAAAAATCCTTTTTGCATTCGGAAGCTTGAAATATGCGAATGATGATTACGTTTTAATCCACATATTTGCTTCTAAACATCCGATTAAAAAAATTATTTTATCTTTCGATTCCATTTATGTCGAAGAGTGTTTTAGATATAGTTTCATTTTCAAATTACGCATAGATTTTCCGCTGGGGGCGTAAAAGTAAATTACATTTTTTTCCATAACTCTTCTCCAAAAACTCCGATTTGAAAAATCTTTTTTTCAGCGGATACATCTCCTAATGGAAAATCTTGTGCATATAATTTTGAATTTTTGGTAAAAAATAATTTGGCCACCAGGGGGCGTAAGTGTTAATTTTTGCTTCTGATGTATTTGCCATAAAATATGAGCTTCTAAAATATCGATTGAAAAAATTCTTTCGTGGACTGATGCCACTCACATCGATAAACCTTTTCGGAATATTTTCTTCCTAAAACATCTCACAGTTTCTCCGCCAGGGGGCGTAGTGTATATCTTATTTTTGTCAATATCTCTACTTCTAGGAGTCCGATTTGAAAAAATCCTTCTTTTTTGGATAGTGTTTTTGGTGTGGCATGTTTTCCATATAAATACAAAATTTTCAAGTAATTCATGGACTTTCCGCTAGGGGCGTAAATGTAAATTGCGTTTCACCCTATATCTCCGATTTGAAAAATTCTTTCTGCACCGGATACAGCTCCTGATGGGAAATCGTTTGCACATTACTTCTAATTTTTGTAAAAAAATTGTTTGGCCACCAGGGGGGTAAACCTTAATTTCCACTTCTGATGTATTTGCAGCAAAATATGAGCTTTTAAATTCTCGATTAAAAAAAACGTCCTTTGTAGACCGATACTACTCATGTCGAAAATCCTTTTAGGAACATTTTGTTCTTAAAATAGTGCATAGTTTCTACGCCAGGGGTAGATGTATATCTTATTTTTGTCAATATCTCTATTCTAGGGGTTCGATTTGAAAAATTATTTTTTCGTGAGATAGTGTTTCCAGTATGACATGTGCTTCCTATAATTTTGAAATTTTCAAGTAATTCATAAACTTTCCGCTAGGGGGCGTAAAGCTAAATTGCGTTTCTCCCTATATCTCTGCTTCTAAATCTCCGATTTGAAAAATTCTTTCTGCACCGGATACAGCTCCTGATGGGAAATCGTTTGCACATAATTTCTAATATTTGTAAAAAAATGGTTTGGCCACCAGGTGGCGTACACCTTAATTTCCGCTTCTGGTGTATTTGCAGCAAAATATGAGCTTCTAAAATCTCGATTGAAAAAAAAAGTTTTTGTTGACCGATGCTACTCTTGTCGACAAACCTTTTAGAAACATTTTCTTCTTAAAATAGTGCATGGTTTCTGCGCCAGGGGGCGTAGACGTATATCTTATATTTGTCAATATCTCGACTTCTAGGAGTCCGATTTAAAAACATCCTTCTTTGTTGGATAGTGTTTCTAGTGTGACATGTTTTTCCTAAAATTTCAAAATTTTCAAGTAATTCATATGTTGCAGCACTCGTGAGCGAGCGCGCACCTTTTCCCTGTATTGGAAATTGAGAAGTAATCGGAGAAGCGAAAAAGAAATGGGATTTAAAAAAATTAATCAAATGAATGGGAGAGATTTTGGGGAGCTGGTGTAAGAATTAATAAAATTGGGATTATATAAACTTCACGCTCCTCAGGTGCTCTACATTCCGCAATTTAATTTTCCCCTTAGATTTTCTTCCGTGGATTCGGCCTAGGAAGGTCGGAAAAGTACCGCTCTTTCCCCCTTCCCCCCCTCTCTCTCCGAGTCGAAGGGCTTCCAGTCGGCCGCTTGCTGTGCGTGGGACCGCGGGGCATCCTTTCCCTAACTGCTACGAGCCAGCAATATTGGGTAAGGTGAAGTAATTCTACAAGAGTATGGCGGGTAGACATTTTATTGGAGCTCGGCGCCGGTCGTCTTGAGAATTGCTGCACCATGTCTGGTAGAAAAGAATAGCCTGACGCCAGGCAAAGGAAAACCATAGCAGTTTTATGGTAGGAAAATTTACGACCCAGGAGATCCACGGGCACGGAAATTTCCTAGAATTCAAGGGCGGACGCAGATTTTGGACGGGGCGAAGGATGGCAAGTCAGAGTAATGGCGGGAAACCCAGAGCAAATCAGATCGAGAAATGATAATTGTGTGACCAATCTGTAAATTGGTGGGAGGATCCGGGAAGAACAATTTTTCGTAGGACTGGAAGAGGAGCGAAAAAATAGGATATAGCATGGTGAAAAAAGTTGAGGAAGAACTACCGATACTAGGATCGGGGCATTAAGAAAAAAAAGGTCGAGTGACACGGGAGGTCATATCCAGCTTAGCGCTCACTAGCGGGAGATAGAACTATCCCCGAGGAACGAGCATGTGCCCAACAGGGAGAGATGTTCTACATTAACGAACAAAATGGACTCTGAAATCATGACCATGATATAAAAGATCCAGGACGGCAGGCTATGTACAAATAAGGAATCTGCATGAAAACTACTGGGATAGAGAATGGAATGCCAGCCCTTATCGTGGGATAGAAGGTAGGACATTTACGACCTTAACGGTTTCCTCTTGTTTATATAATTAGTATGTTGAACCGAAAGTTAAAGAAGAGCATAGTAGACTAAGTCAGGGTTGAAAATAAAACCAGCTCTAAATTAATGCTAAAAGTAGGGCAGAAATAGAAGAAATGAAATGGTTGAGTAAAATAAATACATTGATCAGAGCAAGAAATTGTGTAAGATAGGAATCATTTTAAGTAAATTATGTTTCGAAATATTTCAGATTTATATTAAAGTAAAATAAGAAATTAAAGTTAACCTTTAAATAAATAATTTTGATAAAAGGGTCTTCAAGCATATTCATATGACTGAGTGTATTTTTCTAAATTTCAAGCCTTCATCAGGCAAAATAAACATATTTTATTTTCACGTTATTATGCGTCGGCTAAATTTCATTTGAGTGTACAATTTTGTAAAGTAAAAATGTTAATCACGATTGAGAGTTGGATGTGTGAGTAAATGATTTGGAATGAATGTTCAGAAAAGTCCTCCAGTGCAATACTGAGTAACTTACACATCAGTGCTAGTAAAAAAAAATCAAAATTTGTAAGTTAACGAAATATTCGCGAGAAATGAAAAGCTAGACGATTACTTTTAAACATTGCGGCACTCAGCGGACCCCGATACACGGAACGTCGGCTGGGTCAAACACAACGCCCATCCTCAAATAGCGAGCCTGTGTTTTCTCTAATACTGGGAAAACATAGTTTTTGAAATTCGAGTGATTACCCTTAATGCTAATAGTTATCGCTAGTGCACACATCAGCAGGCATTGGAGTCGGATAGCAATAAATCCGCTAGGAGGCGTAAAGGTAAATTGCGTTTCCTACTATTTCTCTGCTTCTAAACCTCCGATTTGAAAAATTCCTTCTGCACCGGATACAGCTCCTGATGGGAAATCCTTTGAACATAATTTCTAATTTTTGTAAAAAATGGTATGGCCACCAAGTGGCGTAAGCATTAATTTCCACTTCTGATGTATTTGCAGCAAAATATGAGCTTCTAAAATCTCGATTGAAAAAAAAAGTCTTTTGTTGACCGATGCTACTCATGTCGACAAACCTTTTAGGAACACTTTCTTCTTGAAATAATGCATGGTTTCTACGCCAGGGGGTGTAGATGTATATCTCATTTTTGTCAATATCTCTACTTCTAAAAGTTCAATTTGAAAAATCCCTTCGTTTTTGGATAGTGTTTCCGATGCGAAATGTTTTTCCTATAAATTCAAAATTTTCACGTAAATCGTTTAAGACTTTTTGCAAGGGCGCATAAAGGTAAATTGCGTTTTCTGCTCCTAAAACTCCGATTTGAAAAATTCTTCCTGTATCGCATCGCATACAAGACCAAATGGAAAATATTTTTCATATAATTTCTCATGTTTTGTAAAGAATGGTTTGGCCACCAGTGGTCATAAGTGTTAATTTCTGATTCTGATGTATTTGTTGCAAAATCTGGGCTCCTGAAAACTTGACTAATTTTTTTTTCTTGGACCGATACCGCTCATATGGATAAACCTTTTGAGAATACTTTCTTCCTAAAATAATGCATGGTTTTCCCAACAAGGGACGTAAAGTCACATCTTATTTTTGTCGATAACTTTGCTTCTAAGAGTTCGTAAGCTCAAGATTCCGTTTACACCAATATCTGAGGGATTAAAGACCCGATTGAAAAACTTCTTTCTTCCGTCAGATACTATTGTTTTCCATACCAGTTCCATTGCTTTTGAATAGCTTTGATAAATTTCATTTGCGTCAGAACGGATTCAAAAAACGTGCTTATTACACCCGAAAATTCGGTGTCATCTTTCTTGTTTTTTTTTTTGGTTTTTTTTTTGGATTCATTTTACTATATTTTTGATTAGATATTTATCGGTTCGTTTAGTTGTTTTTCGTTTTCTTCCACATTTACCTCTCCTTTTTGGAGACGATGATCCAGATGCATTATATCGCGTAAGCAGTCTTGATACACTAGATTTGCCTCACGGAGGCAGACTGCAATTGCCTCCTTTTTTTGTTGGCAAGTGCCTTCGCCTACCTTCTCCTATTTCCATCCTGTCAACAACTTAGCGTTGCCCTCTTTTCTTTCGTACAGAGCTTTCGTCACCTCTGTGAGACTGATTCCTGTTACCGACCTTCGACCCCTCATAACCATAATTTTAACGTAAGGTCGTCTTTCGAGCTTTTCGACTTAAATTGCTTAAGAGTAGACATATTTATGAGAGTCTGGATGAATCTGCATTGCCGGACTGGTTGGTCGTGGTGTATCTGGGCGGGCCACCAAAGGCGACTTCACATTTTTTTTTATTTCCACCCAGCTAAGCGAATTATCCGACTTCCCCAATTAAACTTGCTAATTTTTCCAATTCATTTTGTAATAGGCCAAATATTTAATTTAAACATTATAATAATTGAGCCACGCCTTTAGAGTCCTTCCCTTCCCCTTTTATAGTTAATTAATTTAGACCCAATTTTCGTATCAAAATCCATGGATTCTAGACCGACATCTCGGGAGAAGCTGTAAACAATGTTGCAAGAGGTATGGCCGGCATTACCTTCTGGAAGCCCTCCTGCTTCTGGTGGAGTCGATGCTTCGGCATGTATATGCTATTATTTGCGTTAGAGGAGGACCAATATGCTATTAGGTAGGTATCTCTAATGTTTTGTCCATTAAGCGCATATACACACTCGTATTCATAAAAAAACAGAACCCCTGAACGGAGTCGAGCAATGACTTCGAGTTTTACAGATTATGTCAATTCGGCAGTACAGAACAAACGATTATCATCTCGGTGCCATATGTACCTGATGCGTCGATGTAGCTAATAAAAGGCATGCCACTTCTGGCTTGTATCACCTACTGTACGCGCCGTCTAGGCTGTATTGATCCGCGTCCAAAGTTCAAGAGTTGCTGGCGGACGGTCGTACCGATGCATCTGTCGTTTCAGCATGTCCCAGAGACTTTCTATGGGTGATAAATTCGGTAATTTAATCGGTCACGACAGAAGTGGAGAGTTGTTATCCCAGAAGAAGGCATGTTTTGTCCGTCCTGGAGTGACCAGCAACATCACTAAAGTGCTTCTCTTTTGTTATAAAATATTAACAAAATATGAACACGTACAATTATGATTTCACAAAGCGCAGAAGAATTTCTCCGTTAAGAAAAATGATCAAATTACTAACCACAGATGCCAGTTATTATCTTATAACTGTGCCTTTAGTTTGGTCGAGAAACACGAACGAGAGACATATGAGAAAAACGGATGTCCGTAGTTCGCGAAACAAAAGCGGGAAAAATCTATAGGTTAGGCTGGACGGCGGTGCAGAGTCGTGATTCATGATATTTTTAAATAACTCTGCGCATCAATACTGTGAATGCTTCAGGAGGTGATTTGGTTTATGATTCGGACGAAAAAAGCAAACAGCATAAATGGCTTTTCGAACGATGCTCATATTGAAGATGTAACTTGAATCGAAAATGGACATACAAAAACTACAAGGTAAGTGCTTTTTCCATGCTTTGATTTTGGCGTTCTCATACTTATCATTACGTTTCAAAACATTACTTAAGCGATGAGCGGAGATGAAAGTAAAAAGGTATTTGATTTAAACAGTGCATTTCTCTCTGTTTCCGAACACACTACAATGTCATATATTGAGGAATTCAACCTTAAAATCAACAACTAACTATTCCGAGATTCAAAAAGGAAAACATGCTTCACCTATCGATGCATCAACATTTCCGGAAAAATAATTTGGAGAATAACAGACCGCACAATTTTAATGAAAGCGTTGAGCAAATTGTCATACGCGACATGTCTAATTTTATTATCGAGAACAGTAAAGCTAATTTCTGCTAAAGTTTTCATTCGTGTTACGGAATTGAACGTCTAACGGCAGCGTGATGACCCGGTTGACTAGTTCGAATTAAAAGATACAAAAACAGTTGATCTAGAAAAAGAACTATTTCGAAATAACTTTTACGTTCGGGTAGCTGATACATACACTATATGATAGCATCCAGACACTACTTTTGAGTAATAGATTTGTCATAAACATCACAGCCATTGCCCATAGGAAGGATGTTGTGAGAATCTCATGGATGAGAGGCCTCTATAGATTTTAAATGTGATTCATGTATTTTAATTGATCTGGAATTCAATTTGACATTCCAGTAATGAATATAAATTTTGTTGTGTGCATGTGTATATGTTCAAGTAACAGCAGTGTAAGATATATTGTATGAGAACAGGTAATCCATTCTTATAAAACGCAGCTGAAAATTTTGTGCAACTTCTCTTAAAAGTCTCCATGTTTGTTCGGACCGTTTAAGACAGTCCTCGTTAAATACGACCCTGATGTTCAGTTGTGAGTTTTTCATGCATAAAGGCGGAATCGAAGTGACATTCGTTACAAGCTGTCAAGAATGCGACCACCCAAAAGGCGAAGAGGATCGCGAGGTGAGGGAGGAGGAGGACATTCGAAGTTGCTATGAGGAGGAGAAAGAGAGTTATTATGTTCTGCGGATAGTCACTCGCGTAAATGACAAGATGTAAGTATCGTGTAAATAGAATAGTTTCCCGAAATTCAATACATTTTTACAATCTCAGCTAGTATTTTCCATAAGGGTTGTTTAATTTATTTAGACGGTTAAACGAACTGAAAATATTTGAACTGCCAGGAGGAATGTCTGGAACACACAGAACCCGCTGTTTCACTAATGTAAACAAGAACTGAAGGGCATGTACAGTGTATCTCACCAACAACTACTGGATAAAAAATTTAATCACAACACACCAAAATGGCACAACAAGGTGTGAAACGGGTTCAATTAGTAATTTAAATGTATCGTAGTGAACTTTGTCGAGGTACCAAACTCAATTGAGAAGTCAACGTTTGGTGTTTTAACTTCCACTAGGAACGTTTTCTCAGTTCTCGAGCTAAAAATATAGCGCTGACGTACCAGTTGTATCGCAATGATCGCCATGTACGCAAATACAAATCTTTCACCTCTTTTTGTAGAAGAAAGACCTGAAGTTTGTATTGAGCAAGCTTTTTAAAGTGTGTACATAGTATTAGTAGAATAATGCACTGAACTTGTGAACTAGTACAAGGAACTCCCAATAGTAATCACCTATTATCCTCACTACAGTGATTTTTTCTTTATACTGTAGTTAAGTAACGATGACGTTGAGAAGGCTTTGTAAAGAACTCACTGCAAGAGATAAGACGGGTACGTAACTTAGATAAAGGCTATGTGGGCAGATCTCGTGGTTTAAACGACTTTGAAAGAGGCACGACTGTAAGCGTTAGGTTTGCAGGTGCAAGCATCTCAGAAACGTCAACATTTCTCGATTATATGTAAAAGAACAACTGTATCGAAGGTGTACCACGAGTGTTGTGCAAACAACAAGACAAGCAGCCAGTCTCTGTAACAGACAAGACAGAAGCTGGTCAGTTACCCGCTATTTCTGTGGGCGCAAATGACTGGTCGATGTTTGTCGGCATCTACGGATGGAGAGCGTCTTACGAGATAACAGACCAGGTCCTTTACTCCAAGTAGCCGCGCAGTATAGTGACAATATTAGGAGGAGAATTTCAGAAAACACACATTGCCGTACAATAGCACGAACGAGTTACAACAGCAGACATTCTCTTTTTGCACCACTCGTTCCACCTAAAAATCAACAAATTCGTCAGCAGTGTGCACGGCAGCACAAAAAATGGATACTTGAGGACTGGGAAAGTTCGCCTAATACGTTCAATAACAAACGTTTGTTAATACATGCTGATAGACTGGCTAGAATAGTGCGTCAGCAACACAAATCGGTGGATCCCAGCGGTCTAGCTTTACTATACTGTGCAAATTAATTGGGACAAAGTAAAAAATCACTCTTTTTTCCAAAACTATGCCTTTATATCATTCTATGCCTTCATATACACTGATAAATACCTGTATTAGTATGAAGTATGTCCTCCTTTAGCAGAAATGACCTCTTGAATTCGTTTTGGCATTGACTAAACTAATTGAGTGCACATATTTTTGACTTCATAATCGTGGAACTACACTTTTATAACATTCGTTATCATGCGTTCTTTGGTTGTACAGTCCATTTTACCTAAACGTCTCTTCAAAATATTCCACAAGTTTTCAATGGGATTTAAGTCTGGTGAATTTCCAGGCCAATCAGGCAAATGAATTTGATTTTCCAGCATGAAATTCTTGACAAATTTCGAATAGTGACATGGGTCCAAGTCATGTTGAAATGTCCCGTCAAAAGTTTGCAAGAATGGAACAATCCTACGTTGTAATATTTCTACGTACATGGCTGAATTCATCATACCTTGAACAGGAACTAAGCTTCCAGTGCCATTTGATGTGAAAAAACCCCAAAGCATCTGTTTCAGAGGGTGTTTTACAGTTTGTTTGACATGCTCAGGTCTTAAGGGTTGACAGTTGCTTCGTCTAACGACATTTGCTTGGTAACCCTGCACAAATTAATGAGTTTCGTCACTGAAAATTACCTTTTTCTAGTCGTCAGCAGTCCATGGTTTATAATTTTTGGGCCATGCTAAACGTTTTATCTTCATTTTCACATTCATTGTTTTTTCGTTGGTCTCCTTGCCTTCCGGCCAACTTGCAAAAGCCTACGGCGTACAGTTGAATCACTGACATCACAACCACTAGCTAATAAATCTCTTTGAAGGTCGGCGCATGTTTTTTTGGATTCATTTTGCTATTTCTGATTAGATATTTATCGGTTCGTGGAGGTTTTTTCGTTTTCTTCCACATTTACCTCTCCTTTTTGGAGACGATGATCTAGATGCATTGTATCACGTAAGTAGTCTTGATACACTTGATTAGCCTACACCAACTGCAGAAGCGATATCTCATTGTCATAGAAGTGTGATCCTTCAGAGCGATTATTTTTGCACGATTCCTTGGAGAAATATCCATTTTCACACACGAAAGCTCAAAACTGAAGCTGAAGTGCCTATTTAATGTTTAAAAACGGTCAAACCACATTCTTACTATCAAGTTCTAACAGTCACTCCATCTCACAGCTGATAAAACCGGTTTACGTGGGTTTCCGACATCAACTGGCGATCGAATTACAATTCTGAGAATAAAACAGCTTGTCCCAATTAATTTGCACGGTATAGTAACTGTACAATCTGGATGAGACAGTGTAATAATCTGGAGTCAGTTTTCATGGCGGAATATGCGTTACTTGATCTGGCGGAAACAGAATTCCTATGCCACGAGGCATCTTAGATTCACTTCGCACCGGGCATGTGCATGGTATTTCCTTACGGAGAGGGCTACTTTCAGCTGAATAATGCTCCCTACAGCAAGGTTCGGATCGAAACACAGTGGTTCGAAGAACATGACAATGACTTCAAGATGGTAAAATCGCCCACTTAATCCCCAGATCATAACCCAAATGAGAACTTCTGGGTTGAAATTGAGAGAGCCATTCGTAATAGAGATACACCCCCGGCGAACATTGAGCAATTCTCGAACCCGATCACATCCCCTTGGCTGAACATACCTGTAGGTAGAAAGATAACAGCACCTCTCTGAATTCATGCTACATCGAAACGAGCCTTTTTTGAAGGACCAGGACCGCTCAACTTGTTAATAGGTAAATGTTTCTAATAATTTGCTAATTCAGTATATGCAGACGATCGTCATTGAGAGAAACCATTCCACATCATGGACAGCAGGAAATGCACAAAATGTCTCTTCCTTAGGTCAACACTGCCCTTTCAAATAGTAAAGAAAAATATCGATTTCAGATGTGAGGATCTCATGCTATAGATACAAAACATCGGTCTATTGGTTTCTTACCACTCTACACAGAAACACGACTTTTGGTTGACCAGTGACCTTGATCCTTGAGAAATGCGCTGGAGTGATTTTCCTGATAAGGCGATGATTAATTCAGACGTCACCCCACCAGATGGCCGGGCACGCTAATTCTGTACTGACGCAATCTGCGTGTTTTACTGTGTCGTTGTTCTTCGTTCAGGATAGCTGTGTATACCTTTGTGGAGAGGGTTCTTCTTGTGAGAATTTTTTGGATAATCAAATCCAGTGGTGGAAATGTGAATTTTTCGCTGCCGGAACGCAACGTACAACTAGTAGTTTTTTCACCAAAACCAGTAAAAATGACGTCGCAACTTTTTGTCTATTTCTGACTCCATAGTCAGAATTCCTCAAAAAGGCATAACGCCGTTTTGACGGGTTTTGGCGACAACACTACAACGGTACAAGTGAATGCATTAAAAATTTAATATTCGCAAACCCATTTGCTGTACATATAAAACCATATAAGAAAATTTCGTTATTGAACTTTAAAATGAAATAGTCACATTTAGCTAAAATCAGAGCCGTTTTTTAATTCATAAGTACGTTTCTTATTAGAAAGACCAAGCGAATGTGTTCCTGGGCAATTAAAGGTATCACCCTTTTTGGAGGTGTCCTCAAATAACAAACATCGGAGAAAAAACGTCAGCTCGTGTTTGAGGCAGATATATGTAAGAAACTACTGTATATGGGGTGGAAAAGTAAAGAAATTCGGCTTTGTCTGAAATATCCATTTATTTAGCTGCAATATCTATTATAACTTCGATTTGAAAAAAAAAATAATCTCCTAAAATAATCTCCAAAGTTTTTGTTTCAACAAGTCTTCTTTCATCTTTTCTTCACGTTCTCTGCAAGCCAAAAAATCTGCATTTCTCCTTCCGTCACTCAACCATTTCCGTACGTACGGCTCGGGATTGAATATCTTTGAAGAAGGTCCGTTTATTTTTATGAACATGAGGTTGCTGACGTGTGTAACGTTCAAAGCGTTTCTTAAATCAGTTATTATCAAATTCATGGTGCTAAAAACCTCTTTCACACTAAGCTGTTGATATAGCAACCGCAGCAACAGATTTTAATAAGACTTTTAAATGATGTGAAACTTTTTTGGTTTCCTTGAAATGTCTGAACTCTTCAATGATTTTCCTTTCTTCCTCCAATCCGAATATTCGACATAAACGTAGAACCTCTCCTTCTCCATATAAAATATTTATGTTGGTCGGCCAAAAAGACGGATACAAAACCTGAAGTTGATTTACAATGTCCTCGCTGCTGAATAATTTGGCAGATAAATTGTTGGCAACACTCCGAAAAAACTGAATACGGTTTATTTTCCCGTCAGATTTATATCCCCTTGAATGTAAGTCAACCCTTTTGAGCACCATGTTTTTTACGCCATCTGATGCTACTGAATAAAACTCGTCAACACCACCATCAGCTAAACCTTGAAAAACATTCACTGTAAGGAAAATATGCGAATGTGCTTCTGGTAACGATACAGAACTTCCTTGAAGATGCAGTGACAATGAACAAAGTTCCTTTAAGGCGGTTTTCATTAGTGCCAAATTTTCCAGGAAGCATGTGCTCGTAAGTCTTTTCAGTAAGCCAGAAAACATGCTTATTTCTTTACTATCCCTTGAAGCATCAGCAGATGCAGCTTTAAAATGCAAAGCCAAGGCTGGAAATATATTCCAGACAGCAGATACTATTCGTTCACTAGATGCAACAGATCTTGTCCCAAGAACTCTCCCGATTGAAGAAAACAGAACTGCAATTTCTTCAGCACAGTGATGCAACTCGCGGGCGTTCTTTGGTGAAACGTGATACAAAGAGTATAATTTATCGCAAAACGATTTAAAACTCTGTATACCGTAAACCTCTTTAATTACGTCCCCGACAGCAAGTTCTAACTTATGATTTGCACAGTGCCATATAATAAGTTCGGGAATTTTTTTAAAGCTGTTGAGCCACACCAGATATGGAACCTGCGAAGTTTGCAGCTCCGACGGAAGTGAAAGATTTCAGATTATTTTTAATAAGCTCTTTTGGAAGTACTTAACCAAGCAGTTCATACTCGATTCAGTTATTGCTGTTGCTTTCAAATCGTGTAATTCAACCAAGTCAAAAAATAGAGTTTGGGCATTTATATCATCCGGATCTATAGACATTCTTATGCAGATTATGAGTACTGAGAGTTGGCTTACAGTTGTACACTCATCAACCAAGATACCGAATTTTATATTTTGGGAGACGATTTCTTCACAGAGCTTTTTACGCATGCCATTTCCTATAGAATCGCAAATATCCGTACGTCTTCCTAGACTGCAGTATCCTCCCCATCTCAGTGCCGTTTTTCTTTTGAAGATCAATCAAACCAGGAAAATTGGCAAAAGTTCTATTGTTCTTCGCAGGTATTGAATATTTTGTACGTATTGTCCACTTTATTTTTATTTATTTTTTCAACAATATTTTCAAAGACGCCTTCAGAACGTTTTGCGTTCATTTTAGAAGCTTCTTTATGAGCGTGACTTTCTCTGTTCTCCTTTATGTTTTTCCTTAGAGCCGTATTTTGCTTCTTCTTATCGTCAGCCGTAGATCTAACTTTGGAATCTGTCAACTCCTTAGAAAGCCTTGTACCAGTTAAAAATTCTGAAACGTTCATATTCCCGGCGGTTTTACAGACGGCACATCCTAAACACCCATGTTTTTAAACAAGCCAAGAGTATTCATTCAAAAAATACTTACTTTGATCCTCTGTCCAACACTCGGGTTTACCATTTGTTGAGCTTTGCCGAGAATCAGATTCTTCTAAGGAACTTCCTAATGCAGTGATTTCCTTTGACTGTTGTATTTTCGGCGATTTTCTTGGTGATACTTCACACGGAGTCCGAGCTTGAACAGGGTGGGAAGGTTTCCAAATTCCCGAGTTCTGTTTTTTTCCTTTTGACTCATTTGTTTACCCAAATAAATCTGTTAGTGTTCTTTTCATTATTTTCAGATGTTTTCTTTTTTCACGCAAGAAAAAATTAAAACTTACACAACGACTACAATATCAGTCAAAAAGTCATGTCATACATCGACAGGAGCTGGAGTTGAAGTGACAGCATGTGTAGAGTGTAGTAATTAAGCTCGTTGCCAGGTTACAGCAACAGCGAAGTCATTTTATGCCAAGAGCAGAGAGAGATTGCAAGGTCATCGAGCAATTAACTAATGTCATGACCTTCGCTCTCACGCAAACACTTCGCACTCATCGTGGAATTAAGCGGCGTTGCAGTCGTCACCATGGCGGGAAATCGCGAAGGAAGGACGCCAGACGGTGAAGTGAAAAAATTTTGAGAACTACAGCTACAACTCCGGTAGTACCGACACAAATGACGAGTGAGCTTTATTAGAGGAAAATAAAAATAAAAATTGAAACGAAGAACAATTAATACAAGATGGTGTCATTAATTTAAATGGATAATGCATTACGAAATGTTTTATGAAAATTAAATGCTCCCTTTCTTTTGGTGTCAATAACGGAACGCCGGAACGCAGGGTTTTGCTTCCGGAACGCGGGGTTTCCCTCCCGGATCGGCGTTCCGGTGCGTTCCGGCCCATTTCCACCACTGATCAAATCTATAAAGGTAACACAGCGTGAATTTCTGGAGAAATTTGGGGGAAGAAAAACACCAGAAAAGCGTTACATTGCCATGTTTGAAACGACGGGCAGTATTTTGAACCAATACAGTGGCAGACGTCCTCCTTCATCGGAAGCAAAAAATCAATGAGATGAAGTACAGGCTGCTAGCATCATTGATGAAATAACTACGATATTTGTCACAAGAAACTGGATATTTTGTGTGCAACTGCCAAAGAGCTGCAAAGAAATCATTGCTTCACCCGTACCTTGTGACAGCTGTGCAAATTTGCAAGAACGTTATCTTGAAAAGAGTGTGTCTTATTGCCACTGGTTCCTAACATTTTTACTCGCAATTTTAAACATTTCGAATTTCACACTGTTTACTGACGAAGCATGTTTTCGTTTGGAGGAGTATATCAATTCCCAAACCTCCCGCATCTGGGCTAGAGATAATCCACATGAATTACATGAAACCCCATTACATCCTGCAAAAATCGGTGTTTAAGGTGTCCCGAACCAGAATAGTTAGACGCATTTTCTTCAGGAGAGTAGTAAACTCGTCGTCATTTGCAAACATTTTCAGACAGTTTGTCGACCAATTAACTGAAATCGATTTGACAACGGTGTACCTTCAACAGGATGGAGCTACATGATAGGCGTCCCGTGTGAGCATGAGTGAAATTTTCTCTTCTCTCTGTGACCAAGTGATCTGCAAAGGACTGTGTACACCTCGTTTACCCGATTTGACTCCTCCCGATTTTTTCTTATGGATATATTTGAAGTGTCGTGCTTACAACAATAAGCATCGCATGTTAGAAGACTTAGAAAGCAACATCAGTGCAGCCATCCGGGATGTTGACGAAAACATGCTGCGGACGACCTACGATAGTATTCAGCGTCACGTTTGAGTGTATTTGGATGTTTCCACCATTTATTGTGTATGGTGCTACATTCCCATGAATTAAGGTACGTTGTAAACCACATGTCAGGTTTCTAAGTACAGTGTGTTGCAAAATGTGACTGATTCATTGGGAAGGGGTGGAGGACTACCTGTTGAAACACCCTGTATTACTTATCCTACATAAATTATTTATTATGTTTGATGCATCAATAGCATAAAATTCTATGTTGTTCCATGATCACGAGAGTTGTGCTTTCTTATTTATTTAGAACTAGCAGAAGTACTCGGTATTTCCCAGGGTAAATATTCGTGAATGAAAAATATATTCCTGTACAATTTTATGAGTGAAAAATATATTGCTGTAATTTTCCCGTTAATACCAAATTTGGTGATTCTAAATTGAAAACTGTAGAACTTTTCTTTTATACCAAATTTGGTGGTTCTAAATTGAAAACTAGAATTTTTTTCGAAAATTTTGTATGGGGGCCCCTTGACCCCCCCGGCTCCGACCTTTTCCCAAAACTGTCTATGATCTACGTCAGAGTAATATGAGATACTATACCAAATTTGGTGGTTGTAAATTGAAAGCTGTAGAACTTTTACGAACATTTTGTATGGGGGCCCCCTTGACCCCCGGCTCCGACCCCTTCCAAAAACTGTCTGCGGTCTAAGTCAGAGTATCATGAGATAATATACCAAATTTGGTGGTTGTAAATTGAAAACAGTAGAACTTTTTACGAAGGTTTTGTATGGGGTCCCTTTGAACCCGGGCTCCGACCCCTTTCCAAAACCATGTACGCTCTACGTCAGAGTAACCATGAGATAGTATACCAAATTTGGTGAGTCTAAATTGAAAAATGTAAATATTTAAACTAAAATAACGAAAATTTTGTATGCGGGCCCCCTCATTCGCCCCCCGGGCTCCGATCCCTTCCAAAACCCTTCTACGATCTAAGTTAGAGTACCATGAGATAGTATACCAAATTTGGTGGTTCTAAGTTTAAAACTGTAGATTTGTATAGCGGACAAACAAACAAACATACAAACAAACAAATATACAAACTTTCCCTTTTATATGTATATATACAGTAGCGAACAAAAGTATTTGGCGAAACACTTTTTCGACCATAATTTTTTTTCTGCTGGACCAAATCGGGTCATTTTGGGATATTATATGTGTTATTCAGTTTTAAACATGACCCATATGCAGATGGATCGGAAACCTTAACACAGATCAGGAATAGAGCTTAATCGCAAAGATCATACAAATTGACCAACAAAGTAGGTGTGTATCACATTCATTTAATGCAACGATAACAGAAAAGAAGTAAGAGAAAACGACAAAACAATAACTAATACTTAGTGGGATAACCACGAGACTTAATAACAGCTGCACAACGGGCCGGCATCGAGTCCACTAGCTTCTCGACGGTGACCTGCGGAATTCGCGCCCATTCTGCAGACAGCTGGTCGAACTTCTGGGCCCTATTCCGGCAGGTTTTCTTCACACATCGTCTCTCCAGCTCCTCCCGCAAGTGCTCGATGGGGTTGAGGTCTGGAGATTGGCTTGGTCGGTCTAGAAGTGTGACCTGTTGCTTCTTGAAGTCTGCCTCCGCTACTCTGGAGGTGTGCTTCGGGTCGTTGTCTTGCTGCATGATCCATCCGGGTGGCATGTTCTGGTTTGCCCATGGGAAGACATCGTTGATGAACATGTTCGTGAATCTCTGGCCGGTCATTATTCCGTCAATCTTGATGATGGGGCCCATACAAATTGACCAACAAAGTAGGTGTATTGCGAGAAAAGGCGCCGTAAACCATGAGCGATCCTCCTCCGTTCTTGACAGTCGGCTGAATGAACTGGGAATTGAATCTCTGGCCACACGGACGTTGTACGTATCGGATGCACTTTCTTCCGAACAAGTTGAACTTGCTCTCGTCGGTGTGCAGCACCTTACTCCAGTCCGCCGTGGTCCAGTGTGGATGACAGCGCGCGAACGCGACTCTAGCTCGTCGATTCTTGATTCCGATGAGTGGTTTATTGGCGGGGCGTCTTCCATTCAATCCACCAGCAATGAGACGACGGGAGATGGTCTTTCGGCTGACGTTCAGGTCGTCGCTGTAGCGGAATTCGGTGGCGATGAACACAGCATTCAAGGTGGGATCAGCACGAGATCGACGGAGGATGCGTGTATCCTGACGTAACGTAGTAGAACGAGTTCTACCACATCGCGGAATGTTCTCGACGGTCCCAGTCTTCTTAAAACGTTGCAGGATAGCTGAAATGGACTGGTGTCGGATCTTCATGGCCCTTGCAATGTTCGTGAAGCACATTCCGGATTCCATCATGTTCACGGCCGCCTGGCGAGCTCCAGCAGGGATCTCCGCCTTTTTACCCATTTCTGAAAACGTAAGATTGACTTATTATCACACTACACATCACAAAACCCACAAAAATCACAAGAAAAACATTAATACATTCAGCAAACAAATGGGTAATAATTGACGACTCTTGAATATGGCCCATTTCGAACGACAAATTCGCTCTGAGCGAAATACAAACTACGCGGCATTAAAATACTCGGCATTGCAACCCACAAATCACCACATATCATGTCCCAAAATGACCCGAGTTGGTCTAGCAGAAAAAAACTTATGGTCGAAAAAGTGTTTCGCCAAATACTTTTTTTCGCTACTGTAGATTACCAGATTTTTCACTCAATTTTTCTAAGTCTTGAAAATCGCTTCCCAGAGCATAGAAAAACACTTTCTATTGAAGAGTTACTAATTGCTCACTAATTAGTGATCTCACTAAATTACCATGTAAAAAAATATCTCCGATGAGTAATTGTTATATGCTTCGAGAATTTTATATGATTCTAATGCCTGTAACTGTTGATGGTAATGGCGCTTCGACCAAAGACGAAGTAACAGAAAATATTTACTATTTGCACTTCTGGAAAACTTTTCGCGTCACCTTCGAAGATACTTACATTCAGCACATATGGATATTTTCCTTCAATCTCATTTATATTTTCCAAATACCGCATTTTGCACTCGAAAGTTAAACTTTCAAAGTATGACACCATCATTTTAACGGGGACTGGCTGTCCTTCACTTACGTTACTAAGGCTCATTGCCATGATAAAAGTCACGTGTCTACTGCATCCTCATTGGCAGTGGGCCACGAAAGAATGCGAAAGGCGGTTTTTTCTTTGACTTGTAACTAAAATCGTTACTTCTCGGCTTCCTTTTGTCATAGATTATTGTTTCATACACCTAAACCTTCCTCGACAAATGCTCTATGGAATGGTGAAAACCGCATCAAAATCCGTTAAGCATTTCTCGAGATTAGCCTGAACAAACAGACAGACGCCTACCGGGGACTTTATTTTATACTATGTATATAGATAGGATGTTGCTGCAAATATCTAGGGCTTTTATTTGGAGACTTTCATCTACAGTTGAAGGAATGGATGGGCAAGTAACATGGTTCAAGAGTATGAGCTCGTAATTTTTTCATGTTTTCTAAAAATGCTATCTAAAAACACTGAGCAGTGCTACAAAGATTTTTTCTGTTATTCGACAGTGCACATGCACTTTTTTCTTTTGCCTTACAACCAACAAACTGCAAATAACTTTTCCCTGATTCTCTCATGCACGAGACCATTTCCTGATTTAATTAAGTAAATTAAACTTAATGGAGTAAACAGGACTAGAACTTGAATGCATTTTTCCACACGATCACTGCCCGAAAACATTTTTAGGAGTGGATATTACTTGAGTGTTAATTTTCGTTCTATAACCTTGTTAATTATATTACGTTTTGGTCTTTTTCCTGAAAGTTTTTTTACTCCTTTTTTGCAAGGTGCTGCTCCATTGCCTTGAGAAATATTCCAGCAAATTTCCGTTAAATTACTCTTAGAGCCGACATGCTGAAAAAGACAGGGAAGTTGTACAAAGATTACTGAAAATCGATCAAAATGCGAGTAAAACAAATTTACCATGTTAACATCTTTTTTCGTAGAACCTGCCTTGCAGGTCAGAATGAATTAATTTCAGATTTACTTCTCACGATGCACAAAGAGATTTTGTTTTGCTCCGAAAAGTATTGCCGAGAGTTACATCATAAAATGCAATCAGCTGCGATTAAATATTAAAGTTGCATCGCTCGTAAATTTTTGCTCACACTGGTATCCTGCTCTTAATGATATTTACGTCCATGATGGGCGATAAAAGGCATTTATCTACTTCGAAAAATATATTTTTCGATAATATTAGCATAACATTCCGCTCAAAAAATTTCTTCGACGCTAATAGATCCGAATACTAAACCGTATTAAATGAAAGATAAAGAGATTACCAGATGCAACGATACTTCCTGAATTAAACATGACATAAAGCTGTAATTTTACTTATTGATTATGTTTCCAGCTTCAATAGGATAACATTTTATGTTTTTCCGAGATCACGGAAGAAGTGCTTAATTATATGACTTCGAATGAGATGTTGCAGTAAACATCTAAGACGTCTGAAAAACAAAACAAGGTAGATTCCTTGTGATCACAAAAACGGCAATGGAATTTTTTTTTTCTCGAATAGGCTCATGCAGAGACGAATATCGTACACAGCATATTATAATTACGCAGCTAAACGTAATTACTTCCAGACTTTCGAGGATAGGCAATTTTCTTTGTGAGACCGTAATTAATTTTAGGAATCTGCCAACCTCTCTGTCTTTTTCCACTGCAGTGGATAACAGGGTTAAAGCCATCCAGGTTGCAGCCATCCAAGTAACAACCTGGACGGTTGTTACTTGGATGACTGCATATAGCCATCCAGGTAGCAACCTGCATGGCTATAACCTGGATGATCTATAACAACCTGGATGGTTATAACCATCCAGGTTGTTATAGCCATCTAGGTTTTACCTGGATGGTTATAATCATCCAAGTTGTTATAGCCATATAGGTTGTTACCTGGATGGCTATAACCTGGATGATCTATAAAAACCTGAATGTTTAGAGCCATCCAGGTTGTTATAGCCATCCATGCAGACATCCAGGTTGTTACCTGGATGGCTATAACCTGGATGATCTGAAACAACCCGGATGGTTATAGCAATCCAGGTTGCATTAACGGTTAGAGACCATTGGCTTCTAACCGTTCGTACGAGATGGGGCCAAGCTCGTGTTCCGCATGAGGTTCTCGAGCTTGGCCCCATCTATGTGCGCTTGTCTCACGGCATTGTCCTGCCGCACTCCATCACAAACCAGTGGCCCAAATTTGGAACGGGCAACTGCTTATACCCCATTGATTTGCCCACGGTGGTTGTTAAACCTACCCACAGCCCCCGAAAAAAAATGTGGATAATAACTAGAGCACACAGGTCGGGATGGTGACATACACAAATTTCTTGTTACATCTTCAGTGCCATTTCTGTCTAAAAATTCGGTACATAGTGTGCAACATAATCCACCTTGTTTTTTTGTTAGAGGTTTAATTACTACCGTGAGTAATACGAGTATAACCATCTGACAACCCCTAATTTAGGGCTATTGGTCCCAGGACGGGGAAGAGCCAGTGCCATAAGACACACAAAATCCATGTATCACCGGGATTCAAACCCGGCGCCATCTCTGAAAAATGACGAGAAACCAGAGCTTAAACCACTGCGCCACATGCTCAGCTCTGAAGAATCGATATCGCTAATGTCTAAGTCGGATTGGGCAAAAACTGCTTTTGTTTCCGATAACTAGTGCTGTTTACTATCGTTTCGAAGCTAAAAAATTCCCGTGAGCCTCTAACGTATAAGGAGTAAATATATCAAATTTAGATCATCCGATTCCAGGGAAGTGACAGAGCTAGTACCGCAGGAGAAACGTCCCACACATGTATCTTATCTGGGGTTCGAGTCAGGGACGCAACTCGAGATAAAACACTGAGGGACCACACATGATTCATCTGGGACTACTCGAGATGGAACATTGATGGACCACCCACGTCTCATCCGGAACACAAACGAATCAAGGACCTAGGTTGAGATGGAAAATTGAGAGACGACGAATATCTCATGTCGGACTCGACTCAGGGATCCAACGCAGTATGAAATCTCGCGATGGAACATTTTTTCGTATGTTTCCTGCTCATAAGAATGTATAGTTTTTCTACTAGGAGCGTAGGTAAACGTATTATTTCCCCCAATAACTCAGTTCCTAACAGTCGGCAGGAGGATCCACCCATGCCTCATCTGGGAGTAGAGTCCGGGACCCAACTCGAACGATTACTTAGAAATCCACACTCTTATTACTCGGCAACTAGGACTGCCTGAAGCTTCTTTCCAAGTACTTCGTGCGCATTTTTTGCCTTTCGTATGTATAGCTTTACGACTAGGTGGCGCTATGCATATATGTTTTTGGTATTACATAACACCAAAGGCTAAATCTCAAAATATTAGGAAATATTCTGTTTTTTTTTAAATAATCCATCATATACTATAAAATACCTTTAGCAAACTTAATTTGAGGTTCTTTACTAAAATTCACATTCACCGTTTACGATGCCGGATAACTTTCTTATTCTTGGACACCATCTTGCGCTCAAACGGAAGTCCTAGGCCTTACTGAAATGGGCACTATTGGAAATCTCACCAACTTATGTTGAGACACACTCTTGCAGCATAGTCCTTCATATTGTGGCTTTGATTATAATTTCAAACAAGAAGGCATGCAAAGGAATCAAAACCTGCAGAAGTTGTTTCATGTGCATGTTCTGGATTTTTAAAATATTGCAAAGAATGACAATTATTAGTGAATCAGAAATTTAGTTACTTGCTTACGTGAAACTATGTTTCCATTTCCAGTTATAACGTCACTGAAGATCTAGTAGTAACGTTACTATGGAAAACCGACACATGACGGGATGGCTATGTGGTAGCTTGGTCGAACGACTCTTGCAGTTCACAAATAATCCAAAAATATTATATAGCCCGGGCATGTGCAGTAACTGCAATATGAATTCCTAGTGTTGCGGAGAACACACACTGAACAAAGAATTGCAGCAAGTAAAACTGTCATTGTGAGAAAGCGACCAACGCCGAAGCGTCCCGAATACGGTTTGACTCACCACTACAAAAGCAATTACCTAATGCCTAGAATATTGATCGTTCTTCCTTTTCCGAGATCATTTCCATTTTCTGCTCTTCCTCCAAGATCAGCAGCTGGAAATGTGCCACAAGCCCACAGTACGGGAAAAGGGATTGCGCCATTTCGCCTAATGTGAGACCAGCTACAGAAAACTATGAACTACATCAGGGAGGTGAAAAATGTAAGTGGTGCATTAGATGAACTTAAATATACAGTGGATGCCGCTTAAGAAGTTTTCGTTGGGACGAAGCGATCAAAACTTCTTAAGCGGGAAAACTTCTTAAAAGGAAGTGTCTGATTGGGTTTTGTATGACTTTAGCGATTAAAAATGTTGCATAGATTAAATCCAGAAATTACATTTTAGTTAATTTTAAAGTAACATAAAAAATTTCACAACTTACCCATTGAAACTTGAATATGAGGATTGAAAGCTACATTTATTATGCTACAGGATTACAAAAATACTGATCTGAAAGCGTTTGTTCCTTTCTTTTTTCTGCTAGATTCACAAAGTACGTGCCCACTTCCCTCAAAGTTATCATTATGTCCGTTGGAGCACGTTTGTGGCTTTCTATAAAGCGGCGAAAATTTCTAATGCTTTACCAGCTTCAGCTGAAGTTGGAATTGGCCTGCACTCATATTCTTGCGTTTCTGGTTCATCGTCCTCTTGCGTTTCGATGTCGCAAATATCGTCGATATTTTGAATTTCAAAAGTGAGAACATCTTTGTCAAAGTTTACAAACTCCTCAAAGGAAGATTTGAAGTTTAATTTTTTTTTTGCAAACTTTCCCAAGCTTCATTGTTGTCATGACTGCTTTCTTCATCAGAAAAACTAAGCTCTTCAACGTTGAAACCAGCTTTCCTGAAGCAATTTATGATCGTTGAAGATGATACCTTTTCCCACGAAGAAACAATAAAATTCATAGCATCTAATAAATTCACTTTCAGTGTACATCTGGTGTAACCTGAGTCTGATACAAACTTCTGCAGTAGCCAATGAACTAAACGTTTCCTGTAGAATTGTTTTATGGTTTTAATTATTCCTTTATCCATTGGTTGTAGCATTGAAGTCGAGTTAGGTGGCAGGAAAACTACTTTTACATTTTCCAGATTATCCATATTCTTTGGATGGGCTGTGCAATTATCCAAAAATAACAAAACTTTTCTATTTTCTTTGGCTATTTTCTTCTGAAACTCCATTAAAAAGTCTTCAAAAATATGAACTGTCATCCATGCGTTTTTTGCTTTTTCTGTAATTGCATGGAAAAGTGTTAACATTTTTGAAGCACCTCGGATTCTTCGATTTTCCAATGACCAATAAAGACAACTTTTCTGTTCCATCCATATTAGCTCCTACCAGAATTGTCAATCTTTCTTTATTTACTTTGACTCCGTGGCTGCTATCTTCTGTGAAAGCGTAGGTCTTTTCAGGAATAAGGTTGTAAAACAAAGCACACTCTTCAGCGTTGAAAATATCATTTGCTTTGTATGCAGATAACAGTTCTGGTAAAACATTAGATTTCCAATCATCCACTTCTTCGACGTTAACACTTTTTGATTATCCAAAAACAGGTTTATAAGCCAGTCCTGCTCTTTTCCTAAAATCCATCCATTGGAAGGATTAAATTCAACATTTAATTTCTTGGAAATGTCTTCTGCTTTCTCATTAAAAAAATTGTCCCGTTGATCGGAATGTTAGCGTTTCTTGGTTATTTAAACCACACAAGAAGTTTTTCTTCGACATCCTCGTATTTACCCTTCTTAATATTTTTTATTTTTAATGAATGGGAAGTATTTGCAATCACAATGTCCCGTTTTGCCACTATACCGTTAAGGGTTGTAAAAGGTAAATTTAGTTCTTTTCTTATCTGCACCCTACTTAAATGCGGGGTTTCATCAACTTTCGTAATAATGTTTCGTTTCTCAAAAATAGATAAAGCTTTTCTTTTTATGCCTTTAGCCGCCATATTTCTAGCTACGCATTTCAGCAATAAAACTAAACGTTTAACTCCACGTATGTGAGGTGCACCATCTGAGCCTGACACTTACAGAATGCCTAACTTTCAGCAGGTGTTTCCTTTCCCAGCCTTTCTCCAGCCCCAAAGATAAGGCGATTGTGACACACAAAGCGCAGACGCAGAAGAGGTGGGGGTAGTAAACATGAGCCCCTGCGTTGACCGTGGAAAGCCGGCAGGGGCTTTGCTTGCTGCATGTGCGGGAAGAACGAAGAAACGTTTCTTCCCAACTTCTTTGGCATGTACTTATCTGCTGGACGAGTTCCAAAATTGTATGTTTTACTTAGAAACTTATGACACTTACAACTTCTTAAGCGGGAAAACTTGAAACATCGTTACTTTTTAAGTGGGAAAAAATTAACATTAGCACTATGGGAAAAAACTCGGGAGTATAAAAATAAAACTTCTTAAACGGGAAAACTTCTTAAGCGGGAACTTCTTAAGTGGATCCACTGTATCTAAATGACAGCTACGAATATCTTTGTTTCATGTTCCTGGTCCACGTTAAATGCCTGTATTAATTATTACAGCTACGAAGTCTAAGACTTTGAACGTGAGTTCATTATGAATGACAGCAAGATGTAACATCTTAAGCGGCGTCAAGAAAAAATTAGAAGCTTTTTCTTTCAGTTCAACGCTAGTTGGTGCGAATAGAAATAGAACGCAGCACAAACTTTTCACTGAGCTCCGTAACTCACGAATTCTTCCCTTCTATCAAAAGATTAATTTTTCTATGACAATTATTTCACCCGCTCTGATAAATGCCAACGTGACCTCAAAATGGTTGAAATTGTTTATAGGATAATCTGGTTCCTCGGGTGGTCTCTGCTTTTATCTCTTTATTTGCTGATTTGCTTGTTCTCAAGAATTATTATCCTATACTTAGGTGAAGTCGTTGGCGAGTTCTTCCTTCTCCACTCAGGTCTATCTTTCATCTCATCACTCCTTAAGGACTTTCGTTCATGTCATTGTTTAAATATGGCCATTAGCAAGTCTCATATTTAGAAAGCTTTGCTAGTCTTACGGCACAAATTCTTGAAACGGCTAATTTGCTTCATTTAAAGTTTTCTGTCTCAGACTGTAATCGATATATACACTGAAAGGCAATTGAATTAGAGACAGCTGGCGTTATGCAAATGTGGCGCTGTGGGCGGCCCTGTAAACGTAAACGACATGACGTATGCAGCGATCCGATAATATAAGGAGTGATGCGACAAGAATCAGTAAGGGTCGGACGCATTATGGATAAGACGAAGGATCTAAGCGCATTTGATCGTGGGCTAATTGTTGGGACCCGACGAATGGGTCACTCCCTCTCGGAAGTCGTGCAGGCACTGGAATTTTCACGAGCCACTGTGTCACGGGTGCACCGTGAGTACATCGAATCCGGTAAAACCATCCCTGCAAGGGTCAACTGCCGTGGACAACAGCGTGTGGATGAGCGGGGTCATCGTCGGCTAGCTTGCATTGTAACAGCGGTTAGACGGGCCACAGTGACAGAAATCACTCAGCAATTTAACGCTGGTGCACAAAAACGTGCAAGCAGTCACACCATCAGAACCATCTCCTCACTATGGGGTACAGAAGCCATCGTCTCACGAGGGTACCGCTGCTGACCACACATCACAGGGTGCAAATATTAGCATGGGTGCGGGAACATCGCCACTGGACCCTAGACATGTGGAGAAATGTTGCCTGGACGGATGAGTCGAGATTCACGTTGGTACATGCGGATGGTAGGATACGAGTACGGCGCAAGCGACAAGCGATGGATCCTTCTTGCCAGCAGGGTACTCTTCAAGCTAGTGGGGGTGGCATTTTTGTCTGGGGATTGTTTACGTTTACTGAAATGGGATCCCTGGTACGTACGACATCGTCCCACACAGGTCAACGTTACCAGGATATCCAGGACGACCATTTCCTCCCGTTTGTGCGTCTTCAACATCTCACTGGGGACCTCATCCTGCAACAAGACAATGCAGCTCACGAATTGAATTCGAATGGTTGGATGAACACTCCACCGACGTGACCTCGCTTCCTTGGCCATCTAGGTCACATGACTTCAATCCCATCGAGCACATCTGGGATGCCATCGAGAGAGATATTCGAGGCTCTGACCCCCTCCATCAAATCTTCGTGAACTGTGGGAGCTTGTTCAAGGGTCGTGGATCCGTATGGCTTCCCAACGCTTCCGGTGTCTTGTCTAGTCCATGCCGAGACGAATCGCCACCGTCATCAGGGCGAAAAGTGGTACTACACGTTACTAGACAGGTATCTCTAATTCAATTGCTCTTCAGTGTACACCATATAGTCTTCAAACTTGATTTTGAACTCATTCATTTGCCTTTTTTAACTTTCTTTTCAAAGAGTATGTTTTCCAAACATGTCATGCCGGAAGTAACTCCTTTAATTGGCTCAGATTTGACGGAAGAGGATGTTTCTCCTGGATTTCTTTTTCTAATGTGTCCCATTCTCATTGGAGTTCCAATCCTGGGTGTTTGTTGGCCAGGGAAGATGGTGGAAGTCGTTGCCCTGCTCGCTGAACCAGTGCTGAACAATTTTTGCACGATGGACAGTAGCATTTTTGTCCATGAAACAGCCGCCATCTGCTGGATAAAAAAGTCAACATTGCAGGATGGACTTGATTGTCATCAATCTTCAGATAAATCTTGGAGGTCACCCCATCTTCCACCAGTATGAGAGGTTCCGTTCGGTAAAAGCAGGTCGTGGCACCATCTACTGAAACTTGAGTTGTGTTTACAAGCGAAACTGGGTCAATTACTTCGTGGCGATCTTTCCAAACACTCTGCTACCGTCGGTACACAGCAAGGTGTACTAAAACTGGTAGGACCACATAACTTTTTGCTAGTCTTCCAGTGTCCAGTCACCATGTTACTGATCCCCGAATTTTCGGGTTCTTCTCAGAAATTAGTGGTTTCCGTATAGGATGCAACTCCCACAACCGATTCTCTTCAATTACTTGAGCAGAGTTCACTGTGATATGGGTCAGCGACAGCCTTCATTGAAGACTTTGATCAATTCCCGCTTCTATGTAAACACCTTTCTCACACGACGGTAATCTCATTCCTAACATATTGTCGTGCCGCCACAGTTGCACCTCTTAGACAAGCCACGTGGTTTATTTTTTCACGAGATATCCCATCTTTTGGGAAACCAGTATGTTATCAAAATCGTCGCTCCAGCCACACCCACAATAAGCTCGTTATTGAACTGCAAAACATTCCTTGTTTTCTCCCATTACGATCAACATTACTGACAAGTTGCAGTCTTAAATAGTTGCCTAGATCACGTGGTGACGCACGTGGCTACGTATTTTACATATGGGCTACGTAAGTGACGTTTACGTACGTCTGCATAAAGGTTTCTATTTCAATGGCCGGTGTGTGAAATATCACAGCTCATGCGGTTTAATATTTTCTTATCCTCTCTAGCACACGTTTCGTGGTATCTTACTATCTTCTAGGATTTTCTATAAGTTTCTAACTTTTCTTCCAAATATTCTAACCTTTCGTTAATTCATTTCATACCATTGCTTTTTCACTTTATCTCTACTTGGTTTTTATTCTCTGTTTTGCTTTACCCAATGTCCAATTTCATCAGTAGTGAAATGCAGACTATTGTTTAATGTGTATATTACTATCTATAGCTCTTTATGAAGAAGTTTACGATTCCGTGCTTTGTACCCTCTCTCAACAGGACGAAGAACTTATATCTAATTGAATGAATAAATGAACTAATCTGTGGGCAACTAATGTGAGTAATTTCAGTGTTTCTCCGACTGCTAACATTATTATTAATTGCTTTTATTATTAAATTAAGCGCAAATTATTCAAGTATACTGAACAAGCTTTAACCGAAAAATTTCAATGTTTTATAATTAAGTGTTTTTAGTGTTTCAAAGGCTTTAGCTTCATAAAAAAAGTTAAGATCTCGGAGTTAATCTTTTTTTTTTTTTTTTGGTGTAATACAAACAGTTTTAAATTCACATGAACGTACGGTTTAAACTTACGTTTTATTTTAAACTGTAAGTTCACGTGAATTTAAAACTGTTTGTATTAGACAAAATTTCTTCTTAGTGCAGTTATTATAACTTTTATTTAGTTCTAAAATGCAGTTTGTAGTGAAAAAATCTTGTTTTTATTTTCTACTATTCGAAGCAAAGCGGCATGTACCAATTGAACTACCAGGAAAGGACTCGTGGCAAATATAACTGTACATATAGGTCCCATGTTAGGAAAACTGTGCTTAAGGAAAATGAAAAATTATTTTATCATTGTTCTCATATTTGCAGCGATTTCATGTAAGAGAAATCACTAGGTGACTTTGGGATTCTGAAATACAGTAAAAAATGGGTACCCAAGGATAAAGTACTGTCTCTTTCGGTAAAAGGTCTGACTAAGAATTAAGAGAACGAAAAGGTATCCTCTTGATTCTAGAAAGAAACTCTTCATATTTCTTGTTTTCAAGACCTGAAAGTTAAACATAATTCCTGTCATTTGGTTTAGTTAGTAAGCGTTTTGCACGTAAGTGAGCGGGCGTGGCTGTAAGTTTGGTGCTCGCTAAGGCACACTATGTATCATAAGGCGAGATGAATGATTTCCGTTGAGATCTTAAAGCAATTTGAAAGCTCTTTGAAAAGTTCATCATTTAAGTGCAAAGTTCTTTCCATAAGTGATCGTGAATACTTCTTGCAAAGCCTACGGCTATCTATAAATGCAGAATTCATTGTGATTTCAATTTTTTTCATTTTGTCAAAAAGCTATTTCTCAATATTTTGAGAACGTCCGAGACAAGCTCCCAAGTAATTTTAAAATGCAAATGAAGTGTTGTTTTTGCTTCTTTTCTGGTGTTTATTTTTATTTTATTTTTGTAAAATATTTGGCTAAGGCATTAGCAATGTTCTGCGCTCCTTGAATTTTGGTGTTATTGTGGTTAACTGTATTTTTTTTATTGATGTTTGATGACCGCCATTAGCAACTCGATGGGCTATAAGCAGTCTCCCTCCCTTATTTTTGGGTCACTGGTTCCAAGGAAGGGAGAGAGCCAGTGCCGTCAGACAAAGACAACATCCATGCCTCATCCGGTACTCTGACCCGTGCCCACTAGGACGGAAGGTCATAAGCCAGCGCTTAGACCACTGCGCTATGGAGGCGGCATAAAAAAGTAATGAAGAGATGCTTTGGTGTTTTAGAATATTCTGAAAAGGCTCAACACGTTCACGAAAGGGATCTAAATCATATATCGTTCTCAACGTGCTTGAGCATACACGGGGCTGAGTATTACTGCAGTTATTTATTATTATTATCTTGTTTGGGCGTTTAACGATCACAATGAGCAACTCCATGGGTTATAAGCATTCGACAGTCCCTAATATAGGGCAACTGGTTCCACTGAAGGCAGAGACCCAGTGCTGTAAGAAAAATACAATATCCATGCCTCACCTAAATTTGAACCCGGACCTATCTTGGACGAATGGTCAGAAGACAGCGCTTAGACCAGCTCTCGAAAAAATATTGCTAATTTTATTTCTAGATAAACACAGTCGAGTCACATTATTGTGCTCACCAGCTAATATCCAGAGTAACCGCCGTGTGCAGCGCGAACAGCAGCTAAACGGGCTAGGAGTGACTCAATAAGGTGCTGGAAGGTTTTTACAGGTATGTGGAGCCATGCTGACTGCAGTGCATCTGACAGCTGCTGGAGGGCACGTGGTGGAGGATCCATAGAGCGAACAACACAATCGAGGTGGTCCCACAGAAGATGCTCAATTGGGTTTAAGTCTGTAGAGTTAGGGGGCCAGGGAAGTACTTTGAAGTCTTCATCGTGCTCTTCCAACCACTCTCGGACATTTCTAGTTGTGTGACACGTCGCATTGTCGTGCTGGAAGATCCCAACCGCCCTCTCAGGGAAGACAATCAGCATGTATGTGTGCACGTAGTGGGCAAGGATGGTTTCCTAGCGAATTCGGTCCATAGTGCCTTCCACAGGTATGAGTGGACCCAGGAAATGCCACGAAAACATTTCCCAGACCATAACGCTGCCCCACCAACTTGTGTTTTTCCAGCAATTTTTTAAGATTATTTGTTCTCCGATGTTTCTCGGCTTCCAACCCTTCGATGAAGCAGAAAACGTGACTCATCGGGAAGGCAATCCTTTGCCAATCATCGGAGGGCAAATTCCAATACTGCGGTGCAAATGTAAGCCTCTTCTGCCGATGCACCTTCGCAGTGACCATCCGTCAGCATCGGAGCCCCATACGTAGCAGGGTTCGCTAAACAGTCGTATTAGGCAAACTCCCGGTAGCCCACTGGTTCATTCGGCCTGTGAGTTGCTCCCTTTTACCGTGTCGATCGGCCCTCACGCACCTTAGAAGCCGACGTTCACCTCTCACATCAACGGCACGTGGTGCTCCGCAGTTTGCACATCGCTTATTCGTAATGGTGTCATTTCTTCATTCACTATAAACCAACCACAGCAGCAGGCGAACAGTTCACAAACTGGGCTGTTTCAGAAATACTGTCATCCTTGGCCCGAAAGCCGATAATCATCCCTTTTTACAAAATAGATAAATTGCTCCTTTTGCCCATGACAGCAACGAGCGATATGTTTTCAGAATGCATAAAGCACACCTTATATATCATCCAAGCCATCTCCCGACACGTGCCTTCTTTCATTGGCTACGCGCTGTTGATGTCAAAAGTAGGAGGTGGTCACAATAATGTGAGTCGACTGTGTAAATGCATGATCCAATTTTGCGTAATATTTTCACGTGTGCGAACCGTTTAAGAAACTAACATATTGAACAATGCTTAAAAACAAGCTGGAATCTATAATTAGAAATAAAAGAATAAGATTGTTGTTAATTTTGTTTTCATTTGCATCACGACAATACTCTACCATATACAAACGCTCCAACCATGGGAACAACTCAAAATCGCAAGTTTAAAATTCGTTGATATCAACCTTACAGCCCGAAACTCGCACCAAGCGATTTTGATCTCCTCTGTTAGCTTAGAGAGGCGCTACGTAGTCTGTGGTTTGGTAGTGATAAAGAGGTGAGAGAAGCTGTGCGTATATTACGTCAGGAACAGCCGAAACTTGTCTGCGATGGGATTAAAAATCTTAGTTTCGGTTACAAAAACCGTACGAAACTGCAAGGAGACTACATCGACAAATAATATTATAGTTATGTGTAAGTTTCACTTTGGTTTTGGTAAGTATTATGAAATCGTCTTTACGCTTTGATTTGCTATCGTATGTTTATAGCTTCATGGAAATTGGTCGGAATGAGAGACGTGTCTTTACGTAATGCTTAAAACCAACATGATTTTCCGTCTTCGATATTTTTTTTAAATCTGATAAATAGAAAATGTCAGTTTAAGTCATTTCCGCTTTTTCTTAAAGTTCATCATTTACTACATGATAAATCGTCTGCTTTTTTGTACCCAATCTGAGATATTGCGTTGCTTTTTTGAATCCTTCAACACCATTAAACATTTCGAGAATTCCATATCTTCAAGTACATTTTGCAAAGTACTGAAATACGACACATGGCCTGTCCAAATAAAAAAAATAAAAATCATGATTTCGGTTCGAACGTTTGCGTGACGTATTCCACTGCTTACCGATTTGACTTCGATGGGACTTTAGTTAGCCCTGAGCAATCCTGCTTCTTTTAAATAATGGAGAACACTTCCGCTAAATTGAAAATCGATTGTAGTTACTAAAAAGACAGTTCTTTACTCAGAGATGTTCACGATGTCTCAAAGTTTCAGGGATTTTCCTCACAAAGCCTCTTTGCAAAGTGCGCCGCCAACATAGGACAGTTCACTGATTAGAATATAAAATCAAAAAAACCCATTTATGGAGTGGCACATAATGTGAAAGAATCTTCTGTAGGCAACGATGAATTACTCTACCAATTTAAAAATGATACCCATTGTAGTTTTAGTTCCATGTAGGTTTTTGCCGGAAGATTGTTGTCACAAAAACATTTAGCTCTTTTCAAGCTTTTTATTAGAATACAATGCTCCAGAAAAAATGCATCGCAATCTTATGAATGCATGATATATACGTCACTCTATTATTTTATTACTTCTGAAGAGATGCAAGGTCAAGTGATGCACAATATAGAACCCCTCCTTCATAAATTTTAACCCCACCTTCAAGTACTGCAGCTTGTGTCCACTAAAGGCGTTCTGACGACTGACGAATAGAGGTATTTAATAATTACACCACCGGGGTAGCGGTAATGCTATCCCACACTCCCAAACCACTTGGACAGCGTGAATGGGAGTGTGGGGGTAAGTTACTTGAAGATTAGCTCCAGAACTACTATGGCCAAAACCCTTAAATGATTTCACAACTCCAACCTTGTTCTTCCTTCATATTGCAATGGGCGCTGCCTCGGCCAGGTATATTGGGCAGTTAGAATATACCTGGCCAATGCAGCGCCCATTGTGACATGAAGGTAGATTTCTGGAGCTAATCATCAATTAACTAATATCTACATTTACCTTGAATAACAAATATCAAACAAGGGATACATGGATGAAGAAATCAATTTGCGCAAAAAAACTTAGTTAAAGAGCATTTAGAAGAAAGAGTACAATTTTCAAGAACAATTTGCTATTATGTCTTAAAAGGGAAAATATTTAATCAGTTCATCCCTTCAGTTCTAGCGTGGATCATAGACTTGGGCCTTAACTAAAAAAGTCATTCAGAGGCTGCAAACAGCAAAAATATGTATGGTAGAGTGTAGGCTTGGTGTAACCAGGAAAAATAGTAAGAGTAACCCATGGATCGGGAAGTTGACGGGAGTTGATGACATCACGTTCAAGGTAAATTCCCTGCAATGGCAAAAAGCTGGACGTGTATGAGCTATACCGTAAATTGGTTGATAGTATGCCTCGACATGTTGCTGCTGTCATACAAGCAAAAGGTGGATGGACTAACTACTAATTGCGATAATACAGCCATTTGTCCCAAAACATTGTGGTGCCCGAATACTTTTGAATGTATAGCGTAGTCTTAAAGGTTATTTCAAGCCAAATCGTCAGATGCTATCCACCACATTCTTAGCCATTCGACGACGAGGAAAACTAATATAAACCATTTTCTCCGTACAGCTTACCAATATGAGCTATACCGTGAAAAAGGTTTTGCTAGAAGAACTGATCACTGTTCGACAACTGAAATATTAGATTGGAATCCAAAGGACAAGGGAAAACCATGGGTAAGATGGGTGGATAAAATTCAAAAGCATGTCGGAGTGACATGGAGGAGACTGGCTTTAGACCAAAAAGTTGTAGAAGAGACTTGGGGAGACCTTCGTCCAGCAGTGGATTGATAATGGTTGATGATAGTGAAGACGATTCCCGAAAAGTGGGACATTGTGAATCTGGGATCTCTCTCGCTCTCTCTCTCTCTCTCTCTGTCTCTCTCTCTAAATCCGCTACTAGGCGAAGATTAACCCGAAAAATCATATATGTGCATCCATATTCATCTTTAACTCAGAACTAATATTTTCTGAGAAGAAACTGAATCAAAACCATAATCTTATCCAAGATTACAAACCCACTTATAAAAATGGAAATGCGGCGGGTTGTACCTGACTAGCGAATACATCAGAAAGTTAAATTTTAAAAATGTACGTATTTTGAAATATACGTAGCATATACGTTTATCGAGTAACTTAATTTTGCTTAGCCAAATCGAAACACTTTTTTTACAGATTTGATCCCAGAAAACACGTTATTGATTACACTTTGCACTACAATAATTATGAACTCGGTAAATGTATACAGTATACTTTGAGCTTACCCATCGAAACAAATGAATGCACGGTAAACGTACGTATACTTTGAGCTTACCCATCGAAACAAATGAATGCACGGGAAACGTACGTATACTTTGAGCTTACCCATCGAAATCAGGTAGGTAAGCCCTGGAATACAAAACGTTATTGATTAATCTTTGCACTACAATAATAATTTAGTGAACTCAAAAATGAAATTCCAAAAACTAAAATTCTTCATAAAAAAGCACAGAGTTTATATAATTATTTTGTGACCCGGAAAAGTTTCTCTTCGTTTACTTTGAGGGATAAAACGCAAAGAAAGAAGAAAGTTCTGCCCATGGAATCGATTCATTGAAGGCTTGTCTGTGACCATTTGACACATCCATTAATTTGCTTTGAGCAAGAAAGTGCACCTGTGGAGAAAGAAGTCCACAAGAAATTAAATTAATCCGTCTTCTTCATCCGAACTGGCTTCTCTACCCCTACTATGTATGCGGCTGTTAGACAATGCCGTGCAGGGTGAATGAAAGTGCCAGGAGGAGGCACATAATGGAGAAGTGTGACTGAGTCACATCATCGATTATCATTTGGCTCTGAGCAAACTGCACTGTTCTTTCAGAGACTAAGCTCTCTTTCATCACCATCTATCAGCATAGGAAAGAAATGATGTTTCGGAACATAGGAAATACAAATGCTGGATGCTCTGAGATAAAAATATCTGTTGTTCACTATATTTTCCGGAACAAATGCAGGATATATTTTATCACTAACTTTGTGAAATTTTGTTTTTCAAAAATGCGACAAACATCGCCTTATATGCTGCAATTTGGCATGTCTTTTCACGTATGATTCTGTTTCAGGCAATAACAGGGGTGTATTTTTTTTGTTAAAATACTTCTTTTTTTTTTATCTTATCTAAGGATGGAGTTCATGGCTCAATCGTGAATAAAACCTTTGCTTCAGAATATTTTATGTTTCGTTTTTTTTTCTTTTTTTTCCGCTAAGGTTATATATTTGTTTGGGTAAATTACTTTAGAGAATTCATAATGTTTCAGTGCATTTCATTTGATTGTTCGCTGTTGCTACACTTGCTATAAAGCAGTCACTCAATTTCTAAAGAACTAAACCTATCACAAACAGCGTAATTTCCTTTGTCTGAACGTTTGAAAGTTTATTTCACTTTGGTAGCGCAGTAGAAAGAGCTCTTGCCTGTTTTAATTGTCGAATCCCGACTTCAACGAATATACTCCTTTTTCGTTGTAATGTTTGTGAGGTACTATAGAGGTGAAGTACGTGTCAAGACAACAAATCTGGGGCGATATATTCCGTCGGGGTAGTTTAATTGGTTAGAACAACTGGTTCCGGAGCAAGGAGGTGTGGTTTCGATCTCCACCAACGGCGAATTTGTGAATTTCGCATTTTCATGATACATACTTTCACATTTGGGCATCACAAGCCTAAAGAATACATGGTTATTAAAAAATTATTCTATATATCTTACTTTTCCCCGTCATTATTGACGGGCTTTCACCTGGTCAATATATAAACAGATGAGGTTCATTCGACTCAGAAACAACTGACTGAAATCTTCAACCACCCTTTTCATTCAACTCTCGAAATACTGCTACCACATTTTCAAGAACATAATTCACACGTAATGGATAGCAAGCTACTAACTTATATGGATACAAAGGATACCAAGCTACTAGCTTATAGTGCAATAGCTCTCCATATGCGTTAGATACACCGATTAACCATTACATTATGACAACATCCAGACTAGAGAAATGAGCGCGCCTAGAGACCAAACGGTGGCGCAGGTAAAGTTCACAGAGCAGTATACACTGAAGTGCCATAAAAATTGGTACACCAGTCTAATACTGTACTTGGTAGGTCCCCCACGAGAGCGCAGGACTGCAGAAATACGACGGGGCATGGACTCCACTAGCTTCTGGAAGTATGCTGTAGGCAATTCCCACCATACTTCCTGCAGAGCGTTCCCCAATTCGGGTGTATTTCGAGGTATAGGATTCTTGTGTTCCGTAGCGCGTTGGATGGCATCCCCAATGTGTTCTATCACGTTCAGATCTGGGGATTTGGGTGGGAATGGCAACACCCCAAACTCAGATGAATGCTCCTCTAACCATAATGTGGCGTCCCGACACTTGTGTGGAGGTGCATTGTCCTGTTGGAACAGGCCCAACCCATCAGCATGAATGCAGGGCCTGAACGGGTGTACATCGTCAGAAAAGATGCACACATAGCGTTGGCCGGTCACAGACGTTTGTAGACAAACCAGAGGTCCCAGGGAAGTCCAGCTAAGCACACCCTATACCATTACGGACCAGCCGGTTCAGTTCCCTGTTGACAGGCGGGATCCATGGCTTCATGGGGTTTGCGTCTCACACGATTCCTTCCATCTCCTCGATACAGTTGGAAACGCGACTCGTCAGACAAGGCTACTTGTTTCCAGTCATCAAATGTCCAGTGGCGGTGTTGACCGTGCCAAAGCGAGACGCATAGCTCTGTGCCGTGCACCCATCAAGCGGACTGGAGTTGGGCGTCGGCTCCCAAAGCCCATATCGTGCAGGGTACGTTGCACAGTCCAGACGCTGATGCTTGTTGAGGCTCCAGCATTAAATTCCGTTGATACCTGCGAAAGTGTCGCGTGAAACGATTCCTGACAGCCGTCGATGGTTACGCTCACCCAAGGTCTTTTTACGGCCACACTGGTACCGTAGGTTGGAAGTTTTACCGTACTCCTTGTAGTCACGGTACACCCTTGCAATGGTCGTCCGTGAAAATCTGAACTTCGTTTCTACCTCCGAAATACTATGGCCCATCTCACGAGCGCCAACTGTGACACAGCGTTGAAAATCGCATAAATCGTTTTTACTTGTCATTCTCATGACGAAAACTGCTCTGACAGCTGGCAAGTATGTCTATCGCTTTATATATGCACTGGCGGACACAACCGAGTACGCGCATAGGTGACGTTGCTATGTATTTTGCCTAAGCTCATCTGTACCAGTTTTTCCGGCACTTCAGTGTATATACAACCAGAGCACCGACTTACGGTTAGGTGAGTCTCCGGAGGCAGAATGAGAAAAGCTGCCGATTTATCGGAGTTTGATAGAAGACAAACTGGGTTTGCACAGCGGCTGGGAACAACGATCTCGGAAGCGGCGCTGCTTGTGGGTTTTTCACGTGCCACTGTAGGGAGTACGCATCAAAAGTGGTGCACATATGGCCACACGACGAACTATCGTCCAGACGTGTGTCGATCGCGGCTCATTAATGCCAGAAGGGAGCGGAGACTGTCGCGCATTGTTCACAGCGACCGCAGGGCCACAGTGCGAAAAATCACCGGCAGCTACAACACTGGTGATCAGGGTAATGTGTCACAGCGCACAGTTCATCGCGGTCTTCTGCCCATGGGCCTGCGTACGTGTATATCCATCTGGATCCCCATGATCATGGCACGTCATTGCCAACAATGCTTGAAATGGGCCCAAAATCATCGAGACTGTACCGTGGACGATTGGAAAAAATCAGCGTGGTCTGACGAAATCAAAATTCCTGGTGCACCACGTAGACGGTAAAACACGGATACGTCGATTACCAACGGAGACTATGGCACCTGGATGCACTGTTGAGCGGAAACAGTCCGGCAGCGGCGGTGTTATGCTGTGGGCGATATTTTCTTTGGACCCTCTAGGCCTTATTATACCAATAGTACAGTCACTGCCAGCTGTCATGCATGTGAACATCGTTGCGGACCAAGTTCACACATTCATGGCAACTGTGTTCCCTGCTGGTGATGGCCATTTCTAACAGGATAACGACCGCCATGCCACACTGCCAGAACCGTCAAGAAGTGGTTCGAGAGACATGCTGGTGACTTTCTGGTGATATCCTGGCCTCCGAATTTACCTGACACGAACCCAATCAAACATTTTTGGTTCGACTTGGAAAAGCGGGTTCGCGCTAAATCACCACCGCTCCGAACTGTAGGGGAACTGGAAGATTTGCTGTCGTCATTATGGGACCAGATACCTCAGGATACCTATCGCCACCTCATCGAATCGATACCTCGCCGAGTGGCCGCTGTCTTGTGGCCTAAAGGGGGTTATACAGCTTATTAGGTAGGTGGTCTTAATGTAATTGCTCATCGGTGTATACAACCTATACTCTAATGGTCGACTCTCGTTACTCTTAGTACATAGTTCTTTTATTTATCATTTGGCTAGCTGTTAGTTGTTGCCAAATCTTAGGTAGAAATCTTAAGGTTCCAGTGTGCCGTTCCGAAAAGAAGCACAATTAAGAAGAAACACAATTAACGTTGAAAAAAAAGCTAAAAAAAGGTTAAATAGAGATATGCAGTATATTTAAAAGTAACCTATGATTTTGGTGTTTTTTTAGGTATGAAGTTGCAGTCTCGCATGTTACAATCTCAAATCGTTTCTTAGGACGAGAGTTAAGTGATGTAAAGCTGAAAGCAAAAACCATCGGAGTGATGCCATTTTGATGATGTTTAGGTAACATAATATTGCGAGTAAGTTTTATATAATTTCCAAAATAAAGGCAATTGCTTCTCTTAACAGGAAGTTGTCCTTAACAAGTGAGGAAAAAATTCCGTAATTTCTAAGTAATTTTTCTTCCTTATTTGTCGGATCTTCGTAAGTTTCATGTGGGACACTATTAGCATGGAACTAGTTTTGTCTTATGTTTGTTTGGTGGTTTAGCGACCACTGTGAGTAACTCAGTGAACAATAAGCAATTGCCCCTTCCGGAATTAGGGGAACTGATTCCATGGAAGTGAAAGAGCTAGTACGGTAAAACACCCCCATCATCCATGACTCATCCAGGACCTGAGATGTGGCTCATCTCAAACGAACGATTAAAAGACAACACTTCGGGCCACTCGACCGTAAAGACGGCATTTAATTGTATTTAGACAAATGCTTTTACCGTCGTTACGTTCAGGGACATTGTTCTCCTGTGTTTCTCTAAAGACAACTCTGTGTTTTTGTTGGAGGCACTGAAGGCATGAAATGCAACATAATTTGGAAAAACATCCTTGAGGTCTTTCAATGCCATACACAGCATGTTTTGTTGTTTATAAAGAAGTAAATTTCTCCGTCATTTTTAGTCTACGCCGGGATTCGAACCCGAGGCCGCTTATTCCGGAACAAGTCGCTCTACCAACTGAACTACGCAGACATTTGTTCTGATTACTATGTGCCTTTATGTCGTGTGCGTCCTGCTGGCAGGTACGTCACATCTCCCCCCGAAAGAGGGCCGGGGGCATGGCCCACGGGTCAGCCGTGACCATGAATCGTTGCAGGCAGCCATCCACTGTAGAACGTGCACTTGAGAACTCCCAGTCAATCTGCTGTGTGGAATGCAACATCACACATTTTTATTTTTCGAAGCGCTGGAAAAGGAATTCTCTGATTTTTCCTGTCTCGCGGTGTGGAAATAACATCACACCAATGCGAGATTTTGAACGGCCGGGTCATCCGGATAGTTCGGGCGCCATTATAACGAAGTAAATTTCTCCGTCATTTTTGGTCTACGCCGGGATTCGAACCCGAGGCCGCTTATTCCGGAACAAGTCGCTCTACCAACTGAGCTACGCAGACATTTGTTCTGATTACTATGTGCCTTTATGTCGTGTGCGTCCTGCTGGCAGGTACGTCACATGTTACTCTGATTTTTGTTTTTTGTTGTTAGTGATTCACTAGGGACTTGCTGAGCGGGTGTTTATCGTTCGAAGTTATTGTAATTCCAGCTCTTTCAAGGAGTGTCAGAAAGGGTTTAAGAAGAAATTTCCCTGTCGGGGACCACCTACGAAACCAACGATTTCAAATTTTGCGAAGAAACTTGAGACGACAGGAAGCCTTGTTGATACGCATTCAGGAGAGCGGCCCTCAATGTTAGAAAAACTGTGTGCAGTGTGTTAAAAAGAGGCTGTTACAGTCTCCAAAGAAATCGTTACGCAGACTGTAGCAAGGAACAAGACTGTCATATTCAGGGTAAACTGAAACCATATCGTGTTACAGTTGTTCATGAACTGTTACCAATTGACATGCCGAAGCGATTGAATTACTGCCGGTGGTTTAAGGAACTTCCCAGTCAAAGTCCAGGCGTATTAGGCATTACGTGGTTCACGGATGAAGCCTGGTTCCACCTTTCAGGGTATGTGAACTCACAGAATACACGGCTATGGGCGAGTGAAAATCCCCATGTCATTCACGAGGAAAGAATGCATCCCATAAAGATTGGCGTATGGTGGGCCATTTCGCGAAACCGGATAAACGGTTCCATTTTCTGTGTGTATCTCAATATCTTCACAGTTGGTTCACGAACTGCGTGAAGATATTGAGATATCTTCTCCCAGTTCGTGAACCAACTGAATGATTTTGAACTGCAGAATGGCTTCTTCCGACAGGATAGTGCGACTTGTCACACTTCGAACGCCAGCATGGCTGATATTTGAATTTTCTTCGGCGATCAAGTTATCTCCAAAGGTTTGTTGCTTCCCAGTCCTCCAGATTTAACTCCACCAGATTACTTCTTATGGGGTCATCTGAATATACAGCAATAAGCCTAGGACCGTTCGGCAGCTCAAGAACAACATCACAAGGAAATAGAAGCAATAAATAGCAACATGCTCAGGCGTACATTTGACAATATTCACCGACGAGTTTATCTTGGTTTAAATGCAAATTGCGGACACTTGCAACATCTTCTCTGATATCGATGTGATTGTGAAAAGGTAAGGCACCTCGTCTTCAAAATTCTGCTTCGAATGTTTTCCCCTTTCAAACTTATAGAGCGTTTTTCGGGTAAAGTTTCGAGTGAATCACTTAGCATCTTAAAAGGTTCTGCCAAACGTACAAGTTTTAATGCTGAATAACAAATTCAGTACTTCACTTCCAAAATTTCAAATGGTAGCCTTCAAGAATTACGGAGCACATCTGGGCTTATAATAAACATCCCATATTTGAGAAATACAAGTTTGGCAATATAAGAAGCGAGGATCTGAATTCAATATGGTTGAATAACAGTTTTCATTTAAATGTAACATGTTCTTAATTTCCCATTTTAAGCGCAGAATTTTTAGATTATTTTGATATGAGATTTTTTCATCTCAACAAAACTAAAACCATAACCACATTTGACAATTTCCTGGTAAATTTCGTGTGGTTTTAAAATACTACTATTACCTTTTGAAGCACTTTATGCGTTATTGTACATTACGTTGCACAATGAATATCCGTGATAAGAATTTTTACTTACATATACTGCTGTTCAGGAATTCACCCGTAAAATTATTTAAACTAATGGGAGCGATTTCCTTCATATTTCTGCATTATTTCAAACGCTGCGTTATTCTGGAAATGGAAGAAAATATACATGGGCAACGAACTATCGTGAAAGAAACTTATACTTCACAGAAGTGGAAGGTGACGAAATCAGCGCAAAACATTTCAATTTTACACAAGTTAGGCATCAAAAGACCAAAGTGTTGTAACTAATATTTGTGGGCAATTATTCCACTCCGCAAAAGAAGTTTTCTCTTGATTCTTTTTAAAATATGAAACAAAAGTTGTCTTTTTTGTGAGAAGGGTATTTTTCTGATATAAGATCACATTTGGCCAAAGAACGCCAAAACATATACACCTTCAGTATAACACCTTCAGAATATATTCACCTTCAGAATGTAACACCTTCTCTTACACCTTCAGAAAATCATTCAAAAAAATTTTGAATCAAAATATATTACACTTGCTCTCTTCCTTGATTTGACTAAAGCGTTTGACACTCTCAAGCATCAGTTTCTTTTAACTAAATTATATAACGCGGGTGTGAGGGGTATTGCATATACTTTATTTAGTAATTACCTAACTGACAGATTTCAATATACTATCGTTGATCAATCTCAATCACCGCTACTGCCCATTACTTTAGGGGTTCCTCAGGGCTCTGTTTTGGGTCCCTTACTGTTTATTTTATATATAAATGATATTTTTAACATAACATCGAACAAAGCTGTAATTCTTTATGCTGATGATACAACAATATTATTCCATGGCAAAAATTTCAACGAAATGGTTTCTCAAGCAAATCATCAACAACAGATTTACTCGGAATGGTTAACATACAATGAACTTATAATTAATGTTAATAAAATAAAACTTCTAATCTTAAGTAGACAAAAATATTACATACACAAGTTCCATATTTACCTTTAAATAATACTCCTATCGATATAGAACAGGGCTTTAAGTATCTGATAATTATTCTAACTTCCGACCTAAGATGGAATAACCATATAGATTCAATTGCAAATCGAATCTCCCAAAATATTGGGATTGTAAGCAAAATTATTTCAAGTCTAAAACACTTAAACTTTTGTACTATACACTCTTTCAATCACACATTAATTATTGCTTTTCCTCATGGGGACAAACCACTGAAACCAACATTAATAAACTACAAATATTACAGAATAAATACATAAGGTTATGAGACTTAAAAACAAATTATTCTTCTCATATCAACGTCCAACCTTTCACTTTTTACCATACCCATGTGAACCCAAACTATTACGGAATTTAATCTATTAAACAATTATTTGACTTCAAAATAGATAAACTAATGTTTCAAAGAATTAAACTGAATCTACACACAGATATCATTGAATTGAATTTTCATACTTATCACTACAATACGAGACATAGATCATTATTAAGACCCATACATCCAAAAACCCTCATGGTGAAGCGGGGCTTAAATTATATTGGTCCTGAATATTGGAATACACTGCCAGCTGAGTTGAGCACAATAAATAACTTAAATTTATTCAAAAACAAACTAAAAAGTACTTGCTAAGTTAATTAATAAAAATAATAACCACTTAAGAAAATGTGTTTACAGTATAACTAACATCTAAAGTTACTGCTGTGTTTTACGAACCTATGACTGTTTGCCTATTTAATTGAGAAATCAGGGCTGGTCAGGACTCCCCGAGGCTTTTTTCCCGATTTTCCCTGCTGTTCTTATGAAATATAAAATATTTATGTACATTCACAAAGCCTACAATGTAACAGCAAAAATAAAATTTATTATTATTATTAAAAAAATCTGCAGGGAGTTTTAAAACTGTTTGGTCGAAATTTAGGTGCTAGTTCTGCAGCCGAATCTAGTGAAAAAATTCATGTAAAGATACAGTCTGAAACGCTTTCCTACAGAGGTATAGAACGTAATAAACTGCAAGCCATACACACAAATAATGTACCAAGGTTGTATTCCATTTATTAGCGTACATAGGAAAGGATAGGGGAGAACAACTACTCACGGCAATACGCAACAGTTAATGTTTGAAATGATCTCCGTGAGTACCAGTACATGCTACTCAGCGTCGGCTGAAAGGTTATCGTGCACGTTTCTGAAGTCCCTGAGTGTCCCGCATTATCGTCCATCCATCCACGATTCTTTGGCGTAAGACCTGCTTATTAGGCTACAGTGTTACACGAAGACCGATAACTGTCCCATGTATAAAGATCCAATGGATTCATATCAGGAGATTGCGGTGCCGACATGATTGACTTCTACATATTCAACAGCCCGGATAGACACGATCGAACTGTCATCTAACAATTCGAAGAAAATGCGCTGTTCCTGCAGCATGCATTTACCACACGAGCTGTCCTGCTGTTAATGATTCTTCTTCTACGGGTGTCCTAATAAAAATTCTGCACACTGTCCATTTTTGAGAAAAGTGTGAAGTAATGGAGAAAGCTTACCTTATTGCATTTCAATGTACTACCCTCCGCTGCTAATGACAGCTTGCCAGCGGTGAGGTAATTCCTGGATGCCCCGCGGTACGCCATCTTTGTTCAGCTGTTGCATTACTCGGGTTATGTCCAATGACATTTCGTCCAGCGATTCGTAGCGGATGCCACTGAGATAATTTTTTTGACATGGAATGACGTTTCTCAGCCATATTTCGACAAAAGTTCCCGCACCGACGCTGCACCATGACACGACGAGTTGTCGTGCAACAAGATCGCTCCAGCGTCCAACATGTTTGAGTGATTTTGGCGAATTTTCGGTCTCAACTTTGTCCTCAGAAAGTCACGATAATATTGTGCGTTGACATTTTGCCCGACCGGCACTCGATCGGAGACCACAACATCCTGAGCATGGTACGCAAAAATCATAATTTTCTTCACTTTGGATTGTTGCCAACGACACTTTGAGGCACGTGTGGACTTGGATGCCTCCATTCCGCTGATTGTGACTTTACTTATGACTCAAAATCACGGGTCCAAGTCTCATCCACTGTAACAATTCTGTTCGGGAAGGTGTGGCCCTCCCTTTCTAATCTGTGAAGGTGATCCTGTGCGATGATCACTTTAGCTGCTTCCTAGGAGCTTGGGGGTGAGTTGATGGGTCCCCCAGCGCGCGGCAATTTTTTTTTCTAGTGAGTCTGTCAAAATCAGGTCAACAGTCATGGTGGAAAAATTTGCTTGGTGAGCAATCTCCTCGACTGTCAAACGGGAAATCTCTCCTAGAAGCATTGCAAAAATGGTGACAGATGTTTTGTCTGTCGCCGTTTGAGGTCAGCTTGAGCAGTAATCATCTTCAATATTGCTTCGGCCATCCCGAAAGCACGATGTTCATCGAGAAATTGCGCATCGATCAATAGTTCCTTCCAGACAAACCTCTTGAAAGGCATTGTGGATCTGTGTCGTAGTTTTCCCTCGAAGAGTTTCTATTTTCACGAATGAGCGCTGGTCTAACGCGGTGACTCGACCTGAGGAGCTTCACGCTTCTCAGGACTCGACCTGAGGAGCTGCACGCTTCTCAGGACTCGACCTGAGGAGCTGCACGCTTCTCAAGACTCGACTTGAGGAGCTGCAAGCTTCTCATGACTCGCTCTGAAGAGCTACACGCTTCCAAGTCCTCCCACGTCCACACAGAAAACGATAACGCGTCGTTCTGACATCACTGCGTTGCTGAGAGTCTGACCTTGAAATGACGCAATCATTTTCCCGATTGCATCACCCGCTTCCGTTTCAGATTACCGTGTACATAATTCCGTTATGGTCCTCGTAACAACGCCGGTAATTCCTCCTCCAAGAAGTGCTGGAACCTCCTGCCCTTAAGTATTTATCGCATGAAGAACAGACCGATGAGGTCCCTAGCGATGTCAATCCTAGCATGCACCTGAAATCTGTGCAGATACCAAGACTGCCTGATTTATGGCAGATTCTCCTGCTCCCAGGCATGCATGTCGTGGTAGCTTACAATGGCATCACGAGTTGCAATTCATTCATAGAAAGCACACCCTGGAGAAAACCAATTTCGGCGCATTTTTGGAGAATCCATTTAGTAAAGCTGAATCGAAAGGAGAAATCTGCTGGTGAGAGTCCCTGTCCCCGTTGCACGTGATGGGGATGCAATTTCTCCTGATGACAGATACGACATAAAGTGGACTTTGATGTGCCCACCTCAGCTACTCTTCTTTCAGAACCCATTCTTCTAACACAGGGGTACGCACATGACTGAATCGTACCCTAACTGTCTTGCGAGCCGCCGTTGGTCTCGTCTCTCGTAGACGCTGATGAGCGGCTGATAACGTAACTTTTGGCTTAGATCATTGCGGTAAAGACACGCAATAAGGGTGCTATGATTCTCTGCTAATTCCATTCACTAGCCCGTACGTGAAATGAATGACAGCCTATTCGGTGTCAGTAAATGCAGTCTGCATGTTCTCAGTTGCTCAAACTTAGTCGACAATAGAAAGAAACCAGACTACTATTTCCCTTGGATATAACGTCATATAATACGAGTGCTTAGCAAAAAGGCTGCCGGTTCATTTTAAGTCAAATTATCGCACACAGGAGTTGCGCAGATGTGACACACATTTGCATTCGTTCCCAACGTTCAGTGACATAAAAATAATGTTCATTTCTATAGCGCCATGCCTACCACGCAATCTTCACAGGGAAGCCAGTTTATTTCATGCCACGATTGGTTCTCATACAATTTGCTATATCTCTGCAAAAAAACCGCTTCGGTCCTGTATTTGTATTACTGTGTTTTATAAAACTTGGCAGCAGAACAAGTTCCACAAGTTAGACTAAACATTCTGTGGTCAAAAGTTGGTGCGGGACGTAAAATATCGTATATTCAATCATTAAGAAATTCATTGCGCAATAACTATGATATTCTCAGTTTTAATGCAATTCTTAATTGTATAATTGCGAGATTTGGAGCATTAGAAAAATATCTACATTGATACGATTTTTGAATCTGAAGATGAAGTTAACTGCTGTTATGCAGCGAGTTTAAGCACAACTTTAGTTCAGTTGTTTTTTTTTTGAGGAACTAGGTTTAAAATGTTTACCTACCGCAGTCATGATTTGTATAATAGCTATGTATGCATACTTATTACAAATTCATTCTATATGTTTTTAATATGAAGTCGCGTTGATACAAGGGGTAGAAAACGAAACTGGAACACATTGGTTTAGGACACAACAATTTATTATTACGGTGTAGGGCCTCCTTTGAAGGCCAATACAGCTTCAGTTCGTCGTGGGAAGGAAAGATACAAATCCTTTACAGTACCCAGAGGGATTTGAAGCCATTCGTCTTGCATAAAAATGGCTAGTTCATGACGTGATGCTTGTGGACGACAACGTTTCCTGATTCCCTCCTCCAAAACACCCCACAGTGGCTCAATAATGTTCAAGTCGGTTGACTGTGCAGGCCATGACAGATGTTCAGCCTCACTTTCATGCTCGGTAAACCACTATTCCACCAGATTGGCTCTGTGTATAGCTGCGTTAACATCTTGATACACGGTACTACCGTCACGGTACACCATTACCACCGTCTTGCTTTGAAGCATTGGGTGCACTTGGTCCTCCAGAATTGTCCGATAGTCTTTAGCAGTGATGTTCCTCTCAAGAACAATCAGCGGGCCGACAGACTGCCACGATATAGCGGCCCATACCATCACCGATCCACCTGCGTGCTGCACTGTGGGCAATACAGTCCGGGTGGTAAGTCTGTGAGGAATGTCACCACGCGTAAGCTCTCTTGTTTGTGGGAAAGTCAGTAAAGGACGATTCATCGGAGAACAATACACATCTCACGTTGTCCAACGTCCACGATTTGCTGGAACCATTGCAACCAACGTTTGACATTCTCATTCGTGATCCAGGGTTTGGCCAAAGCAACACGACCGTGAATGTTGACCCGGTGAAGCTCCCGACGAACAGTTTTGATGAAAACAGGTATATCACCTTGCGTATTCTACTCTGCAGTGAGTTGGGCATCTGTGGTTTTATGTGTTTTTGGTTACCATCAACGTTAGCACCCGGACGTCTTTGTCAGACGGCTCCCTCTTACCTAGACAGTTATCCCAGTTGGATGTGGTTCTTCCAATCTTGCTGGTAGGCCGACATGAAATTGGATACCGTAGTTCGCGATACACCACAAAGGCTTACTGTCTTGTACACTGATGCACCAGTGAGACTCCCAGCAACAGTCTGTTCTCTTTGAAACTCGGATATATACCCCATTATGTTGTGTGGATCGCACATTTTGACGTCCAGCTGTGCTACTGCTCTGTTAATGCAACCTTCGCACTCCCTCTCGTTGATCGACTGCAAAATAGATGCAGGTTGGCCACCAAGTAGCGTGTACAGCGGCGTGACACGTGGGGTGTTATTCGCGCAGGTGTTTCAGTTTCGTTGTACATTGGCCTCTTCATATGCACTAAGTAGAAAACAGGTATTCGGTCACCCAGAACGCACGAATTCAAGAGCATTTATTAGCCGAAGTCAGTGCATAGTCGGTTCACCTTTTGCCGTTATATGTGCACCAGCCGTAATGATTGCAACGAGACGCCAGTAGGTCTTTAGTGGGATATTTCTAAATGTCTCTGCAATGTTTCAGCCTGATTTGCCGCACAGAAAGATTTTAGCAGCCGATATTGCATTTGATGAACCAGCTGGTTTCAATGATGTTCTATTGAATTAATACCAAGACTGTGAGCGCATCGAACCCTTTTGAGCATGAGACTGCGTAGCCGCAGGTCTCTCTGAGTGCCCATGCGAACCTCCGTTCATCGTCGGAGGCGCCTACAATAGGCACGCCAATACTAAAACTGGACCTTGAGTGATTGGAAGAAGGTCGTCTGGTCCGATGAATCCTGTTTCCTATTGCACCATGTTCACGGGGCTCGGTACGAGTGCGTTATTTACCTGGGGAAGTACTAGCATCAGAATGCACCCTAGGAAGAAAACCAGCCCGTGCAGGAAGTGTAATGTTTTGGGCAATGTTCTGCTGAAAAACCCTGAGTCCAGGTATTCATGTACAGGAAATTATGGTCTGCTACCTACCTAAACATTATTGCAGACAAGGTACATCCTTTCATGGCAACGGCATTCCCTTTTAGTATTTCTTTCTTTTAGCAGTATAATTCGCCATGCTACACTACTCGGATTGTTCGAGAATGGTTGGCAGAACATCAGGAATCATCAGTGGTTTCTGTTGGGAAAGCGAATCTGATCTGCGGCTGCTCAACCGCATAACTGTCAAGAGTTAAAGCAGCTGTTGGTAACGCGATGGTACTATTGGGTTGTCGGAAAAGTCATGACGTATTTTGGCATCCGATGGCGATTGGGCGGTTTTGAAAGTACTAGAGGCATGCGCAGCTCTGTCATCGCTATGGCATTCGACAGGTGCCAGTTCTAGCTGCAGTCTCATAGGAATAGTGAGCAATTTGGTTGATTTGCGGAGATTTGACTTCAAGTTGAAGATAGAAGACCAAATTGTGCATTTTTACCATATTTTACTGTTTTACTTCCGTAAAGAGAAGAACGCACGTCAAGCTTGCTAAAAGTTGCGTGGTGATAATGCTCTGCAAGAACGTCAGTGCCACCGGTGGTTCGCAAAATTCCGTGCTGGTGATTTTGACCTCAGCGATGCTCCTCGGTCGGGGAGGCCCACCGAGGTTGATGACGACCAAATCAAGGCATTGATCGAATCAAACCCACGTTACACGATACGAGAGATTCCAGACACATTGCACATCCATCATTCAAGCGTTCACGACCACCTGAAGAAGCTGGGATACGTAAGCAAGCTCGATGTGTGGGTTCCTCATGAACTCAAAGAAGCTCAATTGACGGCGCGTATAAACATCTGCGATATGCTTATTAAACGTGAGCAAAACGATCCTTTCTTGAAGCGACTGATAACTCGTGACGAAAAGTGGATTGTGTACAACAATGTGCTGCGCAAACGGTCTTGGTCCCGACGTGCTGCTTCGCCTCAAATGACATCCAAAGCAGACATTCATCAGCGGAAGGCTCTGGTCTCAGTCTGGTGGGATTTTAAAGGTGTCGTGTTTTTCGAGCTCCTAACAAGGAACCAAACAATCAATTCGAATGTGTACTGTTGGCAATTGGACAGTTTGAACGAATCCATCATCCAGAAACGTCCAGAGCTCGTTCATCGGAAAGGTGTTGTGTTCCATCACGACAACGCGAGACCACACGCAAGTTTGATCACCCGCCAAAAATTATTGAAGCTTGGGTGGGATGTGTTGGCACACCCAGCATACTCGCCTGACATCGCGCCGTCAGACTTCCACTTGTTTCGCTTTCTTCGAATGTCCTTGCTTGGTATAACGTTCAATTCAGATGAGGCTGTAAATCAGCACCTTGTACAGTTTTTCGCCACGAAAGACAGGTCCTTCTATGAACGAGGCATTCTGCAGCTCACTGAAAGATGGCAAAAGGTTATCCAACAAAACGGGCATTATATCATTGATTGATCTTTGTTTTTTCTATCAATAAATGACTTTTGCAAAACATGGCTAAAATACGTCATGACTTTTTCGACAACCCAATAGATGCCCCAAGAGGTTCCTTAACTTTGTCCTGTACATTTCGTCAACGTTCACTTGGTCCAGTTCATTTCGTCCAGCGTTCACTGTGTCCACTGTTCATTTCGTCCACCGTTCCTTTTGTCCACTGTTCATTTCGTTAACCGTTCTCTTTGTTCACATTAATTTCGTCCTCAAAATGGACGAAACACTATGGGAATTTCCTGTTTTGATGGAATTTTCGTTACTAGACAGACAAAAAAGTCAATGGACATTGCTTACATGCGATTTTATTTCTTGTTGATTTTTCTCGTTTTAAATGTAATGATGTTAAATGTTATTTAAAGTAAAACCAGGAAATGATCTCTGAAGAGCCCTTTAACTCTTTTGTGTAATACGATGTCAACAACTATGACATTAATCAAAGTTTATTCCAATGTCTATTAATGTGTTGGATTGATAAGGAAAATTTTAGACTCCCTTTCTCCTGTATGTAAAACATCTCTATTTCCCTTCTCTCACACCGCAAATTCACGGTAAACATCTATCTATCGACCAAGATCGACCTTTTTGATCAGAGACAGGATTTTAATTTTGACATCCAGTTTTTCACCCACTGGTCTTCCAGCGTCTCCATTGGTGTACACCGCAACGCCATTAAATCTCAGTTTCACAGAATAATCAAAACATGTTCTAACTTAGAAAATATTATCAAGAACCTCAACATCCTAGTCAATAAATTTAAATCTAATAATATTCCAATCCACTTTCTCAGACGTTACTTTAATCACTTTATCCTTAATTTTAATTCAACCTCTCCCAAGTCTAAACTACACAACAGGAAATACCAAGTGCCACTTGGCAGGTCCTTTGTGGCTGAAGAACATATACATACCCAGTTTTACATCTACTTCTACGCTCACATCTTTCGGCCAATTAGGTTACTCCTTATTTGTTTAACTTTTATTTACATTAATTTCTTTTTACTGATTTCGTGTTCCTTCCGTTCGTATTTCAGTCTCACGAGTTTTCGTATCCCTACTCAGTCCGGCTGTAGGATTCACACCGTTTTCGTGTGAGTTATAATCCCCTAATGTTATTCCAGTTTGGTAATTTTCGGAAGGTTTCTTTTTCCATTTTTTTTTTTTTTTTGGATTTCAGTGGCTTCCGGATCATGGTAGCGACTATTGGTTTTTCCCTAGTCGTTTGCTGTTTCCAGAAAAGCCATTTCCCCAGGTTGATGCGCTCCTGATGAAGGCCACCTGGTTTTTTAATTTATGTTTTCTGCGTTCTTCAATTCACCATTAATATAAATTTTCGTACTTTGAATAATAATATTCGATGTTCCTTTTTCTCCTTGTTAGTTTTTCACTATCTCATATTTTCGCCAATTCCTTCGGTCTGCTGCATACTGCACAACCGATATATTGGCTTCGATTTTCAGTCATTTGTTCAGATATATTCTTGTGGTTATTGTGTATATATATATACATTGAAGAGCAATTGAATTAGAGAAAGCTGGCGTTATGCAGATGTGGCGCTGCGGGCGGCCCTGTAAACGAAAACGACATGACGTATGCAGCGATCCGACAATATAAGGAGTGATGCGACGGGAATCAGTAAGAGTCGGACGCAGTATGGGTAAGACGAAGGATCTAAACGCATTTGATCGTGGGCAAATTGTCGGGGCCCGACGAATGGGTGACTCCATCTCGGAAGTCGTGCAGGCACTCTGATGTTCATGAGCCATGGTGTCACGGGTCCACCGTGAGTACATCGAATCCGGTAAAACCATCCCTTCAAGGGCCAACTACAGTGGACAACAGCGTGTGGATGAGCGGGGTCATCGTCGGCTAGCTCACATTGTAACAGCGGATAGACGGGCCACAGTGACAGAAATCACTCGGCATCTTAACGCTGGTGCACAAAAACGTCTAAGCAGCCACACCATCCAGAAGCATCTCCTCGTCATGGGGTACAGAGGCCATCGTCACACGAGGGTACCGCTTCTGACCGCACATCACAGGGTGCAAAGATTAGCATGTGCACGGAAACATCGCCACTGGACCCTAGACATGTGGAAACATGTTGCCTGGACTGATGAGTCGAGATTCACGTTGGTACATGCGGATGGCAAGATACGAGTACGGCGCAAACCACATGAAGCGATGGATCCTTCTTGCCAGCAGGGTACTCTTCAAGCTAGTGGGGGTATCATTCTCGTCTGGGGACTGTTTACGTGGACTGAAATGGGACCCCTGGTACGTGTGACATCGTCCCTCACAGGTCAACGTCACTGGGACATCCTGGACGACCATTTGCTCCTGTTTGTGCGTCTTCAACATCCAACTGAGGACCTCATCCTGCAACAAGACAATGCAGCTCCGGAATTGTATCCGAATAGTTGGATGAACACTCCAGCGACGTGGCCTCGCTTCCTTGGCCATCTAGGTCACATGACTTTAATCCCATCGAGCACATCTGGGATGCCATCGAGAGAGATGTTCGAGGCTCTGACCTCCCTTCATCAAATCTTCGTGAACTGTGGGAGCTTGTTCAGGGTTCGTGGATCCGTATGGCTTCCCAACGCTTCCGGTGTCTTGTCGAGTCCATGCCGAGACGAATCGCCGCCGTCATCAGGACGAAAGGTGGTGCTACACGTTACTAGACAGGTATCTCTAATTCAATTGCTCTTCAGTGTATATCAGCACAACACGCAGCCTTTAGATAGATACACATTTAAACAAACAACGTTTTCTCCACAATTAGTATTATACCGGGTGCGCCATATAAAAGAGGACCTGTTGCCAGACGTTGTTAGGAGGGTTAAAGCTGTTTGGCGGGTTTCCAGTTAAAACCACTTTGTTCCACTTCGAACAGGTTGCTGCGTGTATAGCTGCAAATGAAGTCTCCGGAGTGGTTAGTCAAAACCAGAGCAGTGTAGGTACGCGGTCGTAAGTGTAAGTGAAGATAGAACAAAGGCAACGGAAATGGTTTTAAGTACGGAACAGCGGATTTTTATTATTGAACAGTATTTCAAAAATAACTCATACAAGGTTTTAAATGACTTATTTACAGAAAAAAATCCATATTTTCCAGCACCGGCGAAATCAGTGGCACAGACATTAGTGCGGAAATTTCGTGAAACCGGCACGCTGTGCAACAGGAAAAGAAACAAACCCAAGACAATTCGTACTGAAGACAATAACAAGGATGTGTGCACTATGATGTTATAAAGCCCTCGGGATTCGATTCGCCGATTATCGTCTGCAACGGGAATATCTGCCACGTCATACCGACGCATACTTAAAGGTGGATTTGCATTTTCGGGAATTTAAAACTCCTGATTATGCAAAACACATGCAATATTGTAAGTGGTTTCAGGAGACCATTGTCAGCGGTGAAATGGACCCAACACTTTATTACATGAAAGATGAATCATAGTTTAGTTCCATCTGTCCGGGTATGTCAACACGCAAAACAGCAGGATTTAGACCGACACGAATTACAGACAGACAATGGAGACTCCTCTGTGCGACCAAGATAGGCGTTTGATGTTCATTGTCTGCGAAGAGGATAGTCAGCCCATTCTTTTTCACTGACACCATCAACTCGGAGCATTATGTTCAGCAACTGTTCAACCCATTTGTTGCCGCACTCTCAGAAGAAGAGAGAACATATGCTTTCTTTCAGCAGGATGGTGCCGCGGCGCATATTGCGCGGAACAGTATACCTGTTGTGCATGAAGTGTTTGTGGAGGACATAACTGTATCGAGGGACTATGGCCACCCAGAACACCCGACCCGATACCTCCACCTGCGACTTTTATCTTTGGGGCGCATTGAAAGGGAAAGTGTACGCAACTAATCCGCACACCCTTGATTAATTAAAAGTGAACATTACGGATGCCATAGCCCAGATTACTTCCAATGAGTTGTGGCGCGTTGCGAACAACATGCTCGGTCGTGTGAAGCTGTGTTTTGTTGTCGGAGGACAGACATTTCAGCAATTGTTGTAAACGCAGGTAAATTACGCCTGTTTTCTCTCATTTCAACTATTCGTTACCATATATAGTAACATTGCCTGACTGTTGTCGTTCATTATACTCGGGCCTCTCTTATATGGCACACCCTGTACTTCCACCATCACCCTATACTACTCCGGCTAAAACATTACATATCGGTCAGTCAGTTTTCATCTGACACATACATGTGTCATATGTTTTGACCGCAACGTGTTGCCAACCATACTCTTGCGAGAGAGAAGATATCACATTAAGTTTGAAAAAGTGAAGGAGAACAAACTCAAATGTACATAGAGAAAGAAATTAAAAATTAAAGTTAAATTAGAGAATACGTCACATCTCGCTCACGTATCGTTCAGCTGTCAGTGTGCCAGTCATGCGGACAAGAGGTGACTTGCTGTCATGCGCAATAGCACCCCACACTATAATGTCTGTCTGACGGGTGGTATGGTGGTCGCGAACGAGACCAGGATCCGTCCGCTCACCAGAGTGTCGCCAGACAAGGTACCGTCGATCGTCAGCACCCAAACAGAGACCAGGATCCGTCCGCTCACCAGAGTGTCGCCAGACAAGATACCGTCGATCGTCAGCACCCAAACAGAGACCAGGATCCGTCCGCTCACCAGAGTGTCGCCAGACAAGATACCGTTGATCGTCAGCACCCAAACAGAGACCAGGATCCGTCCGCTCACCAGAGTGTCGCCAGACAAGATACCGTCGATCGTCAGCACCCAAACAGAGACCAGGATCCGTCCGCTCACCAGAGTGTCGCCAGACAAGGTACCGTCGATCGTCAGCACCCAAACAGAGACGTGATTCATCACTGAAGACCCGAATGGTCCATTCGTGATCCCAATTTGCATGACTTTAGGGCCAAGCCAGATGAGCACTGCGATGGATGGTCGTCAATGGCAGACGACATAACGGTTGCCTATTGCGCAGGTTTGCCACATATAACCTTCGATTTACAGTTCGAGTCGTTACAGCGACGTCCATGGCCAATGTCACACTACGTCGAATATCGGCTGCAGTGCTTTCTGGTGGCGAACGAGTGTGTCGAACAATTGACCTTTCCAGGTGTACTGATATCTCTCGGAATGCACCGCTTCCGCTCCGACGCACGCACGAACCTTCCTGTGGCCGCTGGTGCCATCAGCGTTCAACAGTTCGCGCATTCCGTTGCACATGCGCAGCGATATGACGTGCAGACCAACCAGCCCGCTTCACACAGGCCTACTGAAACGCATCCAAATGGCGATACACCTGCCGATAGCGTGTACCCGGCATTTTCGGCCTTCTCTGAACAGTTTCCCAGCACAAAAAGCAAATCTCAAACTTCCGCAACACTCCCAACAGCGATCACACATTACCATCCCCGTTACTACTGGCACCTTTTTTCACGAACGTGTGACGACATCGGCTTCTATTTAACATCATTTGCATATCTCGAGTTGGTGCACCTGCCCTTCGATTTGTAAGTATGTAGCTCACCTCCTACTGAGTGGGGCATTTTCTATATTGGGAAGTTTATTTTATAATCTAAAATTTTTTTGTAAAACATTGATTTATGTCATACTGATTAACATCGTACCACACCAAAAGAATTAAAAAGCTCTTCAAAGTGTAGTTCCTCGTTTTACTTTAAATAACATTTACAATCGTTGTATTTTAATCGAAAAACTCAAACAGCAAAAAACATCGCATGTGAGTATTGTTCGCTGATCTTTTTATCTGTCAAGTAACAACAGCTTACTTCTGTTTTTGTCGTTTCTTTAGTGCTTAACTACCACCATTTGCAACTCTTATAGCCATTAGCTGTCGTCTGTCCCTAATGTAGGTCCACTGGCTCTAGGGAAGGACATAGCGATCGCCTTTGGACAAATATACCATTCATACCTCATCTGTGAGTGGAACTGAGGCCCAACTTAGGTGAATGATCGAAAACCAGCTCTATCAGATAAGCACAGCTGTCCATGTCTTATTAGGGACTCGAACCATGGCCCACGTTGGAAAAATGGTTAGAAGTCAGCAGCTCAGATCTCTCGACCAAGGGTGAGGCCTTCACTTTTTCTTACACATTTCTTTCCTCTTATGGAACACCATACACCAAATGCACTAATTCATACACTGAAGAGCAATTGAATTAAAGACAGCTGGCGTTATGCAAATGTGGCGCTGTGGGTGGCCCTGTAAATGGAAACGACATGACGTATGCAGCGATCCGACAATATAAGGAGCGATGCGACGGGAATCAGTAAGAGTCGGACGCAGTATGGGTAAGACGAAGGATCTAAGCGCATTCGATCGTGGGCAAATTGTCGGGGCTCAACGAATGGGTCACTCCATCTCAGAAGTCGTTCAATCACTGGGATTTTCACGAGCCGCTGTGTCACGGGTGCACCGTGAGTACATCGAATCCGGTAAAACCATCCCTGCAAGAGTCAACTGCCGTGGACAACAGCGTGTGGATGAGCGGGGTCATTGTCGGCTAGCTCGCATTGTAACAGCGGATAGACGGGCCACAGTGCAAGAGATCACTCATCAATTTAACGCTGGTGCACAAAAACGTGTAAGCAGCCAAACCATCCAGTACAATCTCCTCGCTATGGGGTACAGAAGCCATCGTCCCACGAGGGTACCGCTGCTGACCGCACATCACAGGGTGCAAATATTAACATCTGCGGGGGAACGTCGCTACTGGACCCTAGATATGATGAAAAATGTTGCCAGGACTGATGAGTTGAGATTCACGTTGGTACATGCGGATGGCAGGATACAAGTACGGCGCAAACCACATGAAGCGATGGATCCTTCTGGCCAGCAGGGTACTCTTCAAGCTGGTGGGGGTGGCATTCGCGTCTGGGGACTGTTCACGTAGACTGAAATGGAACCTCTAGTACGTGTGACATCGTCCCTCACAGGTCAATGTTAACGGGATATCCTGGACGACCATTTGTTCCCGTTTATGCGTCTTCGACATCCTACAGGGGACCTCATCCTGCAAAAGAAAATGCACCGTACCATTGCTCCCGAATTGTATCCGAATAGTTGGATGAACACTCCACCGACGTGACCTCGCTTTGTTGGCTAGCTAGGTCACCTGACCTCAATCCCATCGAGCACATCTGTGATGTCATCGAGAGATATGTTTGAGGCTCTGACCCCCTCCATCAAATCTTTGTGAACTCTGTGAGCTTGTTCAGGGGTCGTGGATCGGCATGTCTTCCCAACGCTTCCGGTGTCTTGTCGAGCCAAGAAGAATCGCCGCCGTCATCAGGGCGAAAGGTGGCGCTACACGTTACTAGACAGGTATCTCTAATTCAATTGCTCTTCAGTGTATAATGGAATTTTTTGTCAGCATTCAAATCTCACACCCGTGTAGGGAGGTTTGCCAAATATACCCGTAGAAGCGCAGCTGATGCTAATTCCAATTCCTTAGCAAATATCTCTTCACCTTGGTTTTTAAGTTTCCAAAATGAAGATTGTGCCACCACAACTCCTGTTTGGCATGCTTAGGTAGCCTCATAATTAAAACACAGAGGCTACCTGAGCATCTAAGGCTCTTAAACTGGTTATATTTAATTTGATACCACATTTCCGATATTTTTTCATTAACGACCATTAATTTTTTCTTGTTCATGTTCTTGCCATAATTCATCGCCAAAGTGTTGTATATAATTCCCTCGTACCTTTTTTCGTAAATGTGCTGTTCTTCCACTAACATTGGGAACATACCACTTCTGCTGATATTAAAAATATATTGCTTCCAATGACAATTGCGATATGGCGTGACTTTATTGTTTACTATTACAAAAAATGGAATTATAATGATAATTTTACTGTAGCTCGCCCCCTTGACATTTCTTACCCAGTATGTTCAATCGCACACAAGTAAAGTTATTAGTAAATCTTTTCTTTACATCGGCAAAAACAGTTATCTCACCAAAACAACATCCTCCGTCTCCATGGGTAACAGATTACGTAGGGTATGTAAACTGGGAGGCATTATTAAAGTCTCGACACAAGAGAGTTTCAGATTTTGCATTACCTTCAGTTTATTCTGGGAAGAATAAAGTATGTGATTTCGTGGAACAAATGTCAAAGTGTAATGGGGTGGAACTACATCTCGTTCCTGCCTCGTTTGCGTTTTGCGAATCAAAAAGGAATTTCCGTAGAAGAATGCGAGATTCGGTTGTGAAAATACATTTTGATCATCCTCACTCATTGAAGTACCGCGGTGTTCCTTTGCAGATTAAGAAGCGAAACAAAAAGACAGAGCTGGAGATACGTTCGATTTCTCTGTAGTTTGGCCGCGTGATTCAAGAAATGAATTGCGACGTTAGAGAACGACGGGGCAGCTTGTGGCTGTCGCGATTGATCAAAGTGACAGTGGGAACTGTCGACCAGGCAATTAATGGCTGATTGCAACGCAGCTTTTCAATCTTCCCAGGACGCGCCATCTTTTGTGTTTCCTCTCTTTGGAACTTCCCTTTTCTTCCAATTTAAATGCAATCGATGACGTCTTTTCTTTCTTTCCTTTCTTTTCCCTGTAAATTAAAGAATGTGAATGCGAAAATAGGACGGGTTCAAAAGAATAGGACGCTTTATTACGCAAGTATTAGCGATTAACGTGTAAAACAAATCTGATATCTCTGCGCATTATAATTACGCATTATAAATGCGTTGACCTAAAGTTCTCATGCAGCTATGAAACTACTTAATCTGTTTTGGAAATAACTGTTTTGGAAATAATTAACTGCTTGAAAACTGATTTTTACCAGGAATTGCTCGATGACCCCTCAAAGTCTGTAGTATTTCTATTAGTTGAAGTTGCTGCATTAACTAGTGCTCTTATCTTACTAGTCTTGAAAGAAAAAAAGAAAGGTAGGCTCAGTTCTGATGGAGCCGTCAGTTTGGAACGTAGGACTACGACTTGCAGATTGGAGAGTTCAAATGAAATGAGATAGCCAAGTATGGTTTCAAAGTGTTTATTTAATTTGCTATAGCCAAAATAGGTCGATGATATGAAAAGTAGCTTACATATTTTTTACAAATAATGCTGGATACATTCCGAACACAAAGCAGATCTATACACGAATTACCCAACGTGGTGTTCTATCTTCTTGAATTTCTTACATTCTTCATAACTTGATCTTGCCTCTCCTTTTCATTCTCTCCACTTTTGTTTGTGTTCATTTCGCGAATTCCACGGCATTGTTGAAAATGTTTACCCGTTCACACGAAAATATTTTTTTTTATTTTAGTTTAAACCACCGCGATATGTTCTTTATATATAATATTTGAATAGATCTCGTCGAAAGATTTAAAACGATACCACGCACAGTGGTTTTGCACTCACTGTTGTCCAGATAAACCACGATATTGTCAAAGTGTTCATCGGTTCACAAGAAAACAATTTTTGAAATGTTCAGTTCAAACAACTGCGAAATATTCTTCGTATATTTGAATGGATCTCGTTGAGTGCTTTAAAACGAAACCACGCACAGTCGTTCTGCACTCATTGTTGTCCAGATTAAACGCGATATTGTCAAAGTGTTCATCGGTTCACAAGAAAGCAATTTTTGAAATGTTCAGTTCAAACAACTGCGGAATGTTCTTCGTATATTTGAATGGATCTCGTTGAGTGCTTTAAAACGAAACCACGCACAGTCGTTCTGCACTCATTGTTGTCCAGATTAAACGCGATATTGTCAAAGTGTTCATCGGTTCACAAGAAAGCAATTTTTGAAATGTTCGGTTCAAACAACTGCGGAATGTTCTTCGTATATTTGAATGGATCTCGTTGAGTGCTTTAAAACGAAACCACGCACAGTCGTTTTGCACTCACTGTTGTCCAGATAAACCGCGATATTGTCAAAGTGTTCATCGGTTCACAAGAAATCAATTTTTGAAATGTTCAGTTCAAACAACTGCGGAATGTTCTTCGTATATTTGAATAGATCTCGTTCAGTGCTTTAAAACGAAACCACGCACAGTCGTTTTGCACTCACTGTTGTCCAGATAAACCGCGATATTGTCAAAGTGTTCATCGGTTCACAAGAAAACAATTTTTGAAATGTTCAGTTCAAACAACTGCGAAATATTCTTCGTATATTTGAATAGATCTCGTTGAGTGCTTTAAAACGAAACCACGCACAGTCGTTCTGCACTCGTTGTTGTCCAGATTAAACGCGATATTGTCAAAGTGTTCATCGTTTCACAAGAAATCAATTTTTGAAATGTTCAGTTCAAACAACTGCGGAATGTTCTTCGTATATTTGAATGGATCTCGTTGAGTGCTTTAAAACGAAATAACGCACAGTCGTTTTCCACTCACTGTTGTCCAGATAAACCGCGATATTGTCAAAGTGTTCATCGGTTCACAAGAAATCAATTTTTGAAATGTTCAGTTCAAACAACTGCGGAATGTTCTTCGTATATTTGAATGGATCTCGTTGAGTGCTTTAAAACGAAACCACGCACAATCGTTTTGCACTCACTGTTGTCCAGATAAACCTCAATATTGTCAATGTGTTCATCGGTTCACAAGAAAGCAATATTTGAAATGTTCAGTTCAAACAACTGCGGAATGTTCTTCGTATATTTGAATGGATCTCGTTGAGTGCTTTAAAACGAAATAACGCACAGTCGTTTTCCACTCACTGTTGTCCAGATAAACCGCGATATTGTCAAAGTGTTCATCGGTTCACAAGAAATCAATTTTTGAAATGTTCAGTTCAGACAACTGCGGAATGTTCTTCGTATATTTGAATGGATCTCGTTGAGTGCTTTAAAACGAAACCACGCACAATCGTTTTGCACTCACTGTTGTCCAGATAAACCTCAATATTGTCAATGTGTTCATCGGTTCACAAGAAAGCAATATTTGAAATGTTCAGTTCAAATCACTGCGAAATGTTCTTCATATATTTGAATAGATCTCGTCAAGATCTTTAAAACGATACCACGCACAGTCGTGTTGCGCTCACGGTTGCCGAAATAGACTTAATCAAACGCGGCGGCACACCCAGAAATATTGCATATCTTCCCTGAGCGCAGGGAGCGAGGGAAGTGTCGCGCGCACATATACTGCGCAGTACGAGAATTGGAATCCATGCTGTTTACGAATATGCTAACACAATTAGAGGGCGGCATGTATTTTTAACCCTATAATGATTTCAATTGCTACCTATTTTTGTTATAGGCGGTCTGCCGTAAGTCGCCCCATACTATCCGTGGAGTTAGACGTAGTCCTATTTGAAAACCTAATGTCCTTGATTAATTCGTTGAACATACAATGGAGACTCGGTTATACGTTTCTCACTTTTGTACGTAATTCTGCTTTAGTCTCGATATTTGACTGCAGTTTCTAATGTTTTTTTAACTTGGTTATACGCAATTTCATATGTTTTTTGCGACTATATGTTGAAATTTGAATTTGACGTTATTAAAAATACATGGCTCTGTGATACCTTTATACGTAACCCGGTATTTTACAATTTTGAGAAAATTGAGACAGCGTTGTCGTATTCTTCTTCGGGAAGCCAAAGTTGAACGTTGATCCCATCAGAGGAGGGTATGTAGTTTACTTTCGGTTTGGATGAAAAGAAATTGGTGTCGCATTTCATGAATCACACACATATTAAAAACTGGTGAATATCTGAGACGTAACTATGTGGCTCCACTATTTCGTGGCGTAGGAAAATAGAGTCCAAAATATATGATCAATTTTTAACATTCGTAGTAAACTTGAATCCTAAATGTATGATCAATATTCAACATTCGTAGTAGAATAGAATCCTAAATGTGTTATCAATATTCAGTATTCGTAGTAGAATAGAACCCTGCACGTATGATCAATATTCAACATTCGTAGTAAAATAGAATCCAAAATGCATGATTAATATTCAACATTGGTAGTAAAATAGAATCCTAAATGTATGATCAGTATTCAACATTCGTAGTAGAATAGAATCCTAAATGTATGACCAATATTCAACATTCGTAGTAGAATAGAATCCCAAATGTATGATCAATATTCAATATTCGTAGTAGAATGGAATTCTAAATGTATGATCAATATTCAACATTCGTACAGAATCCTAAACGCATGATCAATATCCAACATTCGTAGTAGAATAGAATCCTAAATGTATGATCAATATTCAACATTCGTAGTAGAATAGAATCCTAAATGGGTGATCAATATTCAACATTCTGGTTTCAAATGGATACAATTTGATCCTCAGAAAAGAATCCTGTTAATTCATGAGTTCCATAATGAAGCACTGCTTTCAGATTCTTAGTTATGAGGATTTCACTTAATCTAGAATCACAGACAGAGTCGTCAAGGCTGGTGGCGGTGGCGCAGTGGTCTAAGCGACGGCCTCTGATCATTCGTCCGAAAGGGGTCCGGGTTCGAATCCCGGTGAGGCATGGATGTTGTGTTTGTCTTATGGCACTGACTCTCTCCCTTCCCTGGAACCTTTCAATGAAGAAAAAAAGAGTCGTCGAAAGAGAAGCTTGATTTTCATAGGGTTGTTGAATTTTGCAATGCGATAAAATATAATTTGTGACGCTATTGTTTTCTTTCGCCGATGATTCAACTTATAGTAAATCATTATTAAGGAGCATCTTATACTCATTTGAAGCATAAATTTTACAATAAAGAGGGTGAGTCGAACGTTTTGTAATATTTGGATCACTTTATGTCTTCATACGTACCTTTACGATGAAACCTGAATAGCATTCAAAGTATAGACCATCGTGATCCACTGACTTTAGCCATCTGTCTGCCAGTTAGTTCTTCGATTGAAGTACCGTCCATGAAGGAAGTGGGCCATGGACCGGAACAATTAATAATCCGACGGGGCAAGGTTCGGACCATATGCTGGGTGTGGCATCAGTTCGATGCCCTCAAGTTCCTGGAGTTTTGCCGGGGTAGTTCGCGCGGCATAAGGCCGAGCGTTTTCCTTCTGTAGCAGTGCGCGCTTTCAGTCCACTAGTTCCGGGTACTTCTCCGCCAAAAGGGCATACATCCGCCCAGCTGTTCAGAGTCGACGTTGGCGTTGATGGTCCGACAGTCTGAAACAAATTCGTAATGGACTATCCGTCGAAGTTCCACCAGACGCAGAACATCACCTTGTGCTCGAAACGCCAACAGGCTCAGGAAGAGGGCCTGGGCTCAACCACTGCCGTTGTGCGTTAGGATTGCAGAAATAGAGCCACTTTTCATCGCACGTAACAATTCTCTTGATCAAACGTACATCGCGCAGGTTTTCCAGGAGTTTCTTACACACTTCCACTCTGCGGTTTGCTTCAGCTGGCGTCAGTTCGTGAGGGTCAATGCGGCAGCTGCTGTTGACCTTCTTGAGTTCCTGAAGGTGACGAACCACGGTGGTCTGTGATATGTCCAGCTCGCCTGATTATCTCCGACTGGTTGTCGGGTTTTCCTCTACGACATGGCGTACGGCTTCAGAATCCACGGTTTACCGCCTACCTGACCTTTGCTGATCGTCGAGGTTTCTGTCACCTGAGCGAAATTTCTTGAACCATCTGTTTGCGGTACTGTGGCTCACGGAACCTTCTCCTTTTGCATGACAAATGTTTCGTGTTGCTTGAGCAGCGTTATGGCCGAGTTCAAACTCGCAAAGCAAAAGTTCCCTAGTTAGTCGGTTGTGGATGTTCATCGTTTAGGCGTCCCAACCACAGACAGAACGACGCCATGCAATGCTGTTCACAGCAACGACTACAACTTTATATCCTTTTCGAATGACTGCATTGCGTGACTTGAACTAGTTGAAACACGTGACGTGCCTTCCGCAGCACATGCGGTTATGCAAATATTGCAAAACTTTCGACACACCCTCTGTATATTTTTAAATTTTGTTTATACATTTTTTTACATTTATATCTTTTTTAAGACCATCACCTAAAAACGTATAACCGAGGTTTCTCGGTATATATTTCACTGGGAATAACTAAGGGAATGAAACGGTCAGGGCGAACGTATTACTAATTACGTTAACAGCAACTAGTTCTTCATTTTCCAGGCACTGAAAATTTCAGGTAGCCAATACAAGATGTAATTTATCCGTTGGCTCTTAATCCATTAACCGCCTGGAATGAATTAATTTGGGTTTAATAAAAATCCGAAATGAGGCTGAACATGAATTGTGTCCAAAACAAATTTTCCAGTGGAGGGATGGAAACTGCATCCTTCTGATCCGAAGCCAAATGCTTTCTCAATTAAGCTAAACCGGCGGAATATATTGCTGCAACTTTGACGTCCTGACATGTGCTTCACCCTGTAGTACATCACGTATATCCCTCCTTGAGAAAGGGATGGGACGGGATCTTAGGTTTCTGGGTCACCCACAGGGCGGTTGTTAGTTGTAAAGAATTACGCCCGGGATGTTTTTTTTTTGTTTTTTGTTTTTTAGAATTAAATGACTCGAAACTGTAAAACGTTTTGGACCGATGCAGACAACATTTCGAAATTTGATATTTTCAACTTTGTAGGAAAAAAATAATAGCCCATTTGGCTGAAATCTGACAAAGGTATCTTTTATGCAAAGCGACACACTTGTTTTTCTCCTCTAGGCTAGACGACTTTCTTTTAAAAAATTCTGACTAAATAGATTTTATCAATCAGGTATGCCTGAATCACAAGTACCATTATCGCATCAGAAAACTTGAAAATTGCATAGCAATGTGGAACACCTACAAACTTTTTAGACGTCTTCGACATTAACTGGAGAAGGAACGCTCCCACCTCGACTTTTTAACCACCTGCAAAACATCGGACCTAATCCCAAAGTTCCTCAACTTTAAATCAACAGTTAAGGGATCCGGGTTTGATAATAAAAAGGAAAAATTTCTTCGTCAGACCCTGTCATGTATAGTGAACCTGAAAAGGAAGGACGTCATGTCATTGGAGACCAAGTGCTAAAATCTGTATATGAAATTACACGGATTGTGCTACCCGATCTAATTCAACATCTTAACCCTCCGAGTAGATATGTTAGTTGAAAAAGTCCAATGTTCATTATCCTCCACGCACAACAAAAACTGGATTACTTGAAATCTTCCCAGACTCCGAAAGCTAAAGATTTCGCCATTCCATTCATCAATATTTCCAGCCGGACCCTTTCCCAGGATGAAACAAAAGTTTTGGAGCTTGGACCAAAATTCTGCTTCCGAACCAGATCGAACCCAAAAAGCGTCGTTTCCGAATTCGAGAGCGTAATATCAAGAGTTCCAAACGACTCAAAAGATGAACTGCGCCAGCTATGTTCTTCTAAATTACGATCTTGGTACGATCCTACTAAAATGCCTAATAAATTTATAATTCCGAGACCAGTTTCCATCCTTAGAAATGACCCGTCCATAATGTTGACTCTAACGGACAAATCTGGCTAGATAGCAGTTATGGACGCAGCGGACTACAATAAAAAACTTGAAGGTTTTATCACTGACTCTGTTTCTATAGCCTTTCAAAGGAACCCTCTAAATTCTTGGATTGCTCAGGTACAAAGAGCTGCCCGGTTACCCGCTATTCCAGACAATCTCAGGAAAGCCGCCAGACTACCACCAGGACCTCAGATCCCAAAGCTCTTTGGAAGACTCAAGCACCATAAGCCCGGAAACACACTCAGACCCATCGTATCTAGGAAGTGTGCAACAACGTACCATTTAGAGAAAGCACTATCCAAATTCCTGCGTAGTTTTCTTCCTAAATTGGACTGTGTAATAAATTCCACTCTGGATTTTATAATGAAAGCCGAGCAACTGACACTTCTACCAGTCGACATTATCGGAAGTTTGGCGTGGTTTTCCTTTACCCTTCAATCCCCGTTCCGGAAGCCATCAGATAATTAAAGGAGGCCATATCAAATTCAGCATTTTATACGCAGGAGTCATGCCTCAGAATCTTCAAATTAATTGACTTGGTCACTAATACTAGCTTCTATAGTTTCCTAGGACAAGTATATAAACAGAATAATGGCGCTCCGATTGGATCCTCACTTTCACCCGTCCATGCAGAAGCAATACTTCGCCCAATTGAACGGAATATATTCTCTAGCATTACCCCACGGCCTACCACTTGGCTGCGTTATGCAGACGACGTATTCTCTGTATGGCCTCACGGAAAAGAGACTCTTCCGATGTTCCTTGATAAATCAATGATATGCATCCTACGATCAATTTCATGATGGAGCTTGAACTCAAAAACACTTTACCTTATCTGGATGTTCTATTGATAAAATCGCCTGACAACCGTCTCGGAACACAGGTCTACTACAGACCCACGCCCGTCCCTAACCTAATGCTCCGCAGCTCTTTCTGTCCGCAGAATACAAAACAGCTATCTTCCGTTTTCAAATTAGAAGAGCCTTCGCCGTTTCCTCCGATACCCATTCTAGACAACACGAAATTGAAAGCTTCATCAAGTTAGCCACTGATGCAGGATATTCGTTGAATCAGATACGTAACTTTATCCAAAAAGTCGGGGTCAAACATTCTAATCTTTCTGTGCCGCAGACACGTTATTTAGGCTCAATTCCCTACACACCAAATGTGTCTTACAAACTCAAAAATGTCCTAAAGAAGATTAACTACGGCGTAGGCATAAGGTCTCCTGCATCTTTATATACACTGCCGGGCAATTGCTAAGGACGGATGACAATAGCAACGATAGCAACCATAAAATGGAAGGCAGGAAAATGTGGAAATTAGCATAAGTGCGGGATATAGTAAGACGTGTTGTGCGTATGCAAATTTTGGATTACCGAACTTGTTCGTGACGTCATAGCGCTGATAAGAGATATAAAGGATTTGACGCGTATTGACCGTTGTTGTTCAAACGCAAAATGAAAGGAAAAGAATCAATTGACGAACTTGCAATTTTCAGCATGTCTTCCCAACATCACTTAGATGATTTTACGCGTGGCCGTATTATTGGCAAGATTGAAGAAGGGCGAAAAATAACAGATGTTGCCAGGGAGTTCGACGTCAGCCACAGTGTTGTTTCAAGGCTTTGGAAATCATTTCAAACAAATGGAGAGTGTATCAAACGTCACGGGGAGGTCGTGTTCGCAGTACGACAACTGCGGAAGATCGGTACATAGTGCTATCAACAAAAAGACACCGGCGCAGCACAGCTAGTGAGCTAGCAAATCAGTTTATGGCTGCTACTGGCAAGCGCATCTCCCGAAAAACTGTCGCCAGACGTTTACATGAAGGAGGACTATACGCCCGCCGTCCTGTTGTGTGCATCTCATTGTCCAGACGTCACCGTACCGCCCGTTTGCAATGGTGCCCTCAACATCGCAATTGGACTGATAACGACTGGTCTGCTGTCCTCTTCTCAGATGAGAGTAGATACAGTCTATCGTCTGATTGTCGACGACAACTGATCTGGCGTGATAGTGGTACTGCATATTGTCCAGCAAACATACAGGAAAGGGACCGATATCCGACATGTAGTGTCATGGTATGGGCTGGCATCATGATCAATGGCCGTACGTCCCTCTATGTGCTTCCAACTGGGACTATGACTGGCCAACGATACATTAATGATGTTCTGCTACCTCATGTTTGCATGTTCCGTGGTGCTGTCGGTGATAGATTCATTTTCATGGACGACAACGCAACATGTCATCGAACAGTCGCTGTCCAGGAGTGTCTTGAGAGCGAGGATATGCAACGCCTCGTATGGCCAGCACGTTCTCCAGATCTGAATCCCATTGAAAATGTGTGGGATGCTTTGGGGAGGAGTCTTGCTGGTCGCCAATGCCCTCCAATAAACAAGGACACCCTCATCCGTGCACTGACAGAGGAATGGGATAAATTACCCCAACAGATGCTTGATAATGTTGTGCAAAGCATGACACGACGTGTGGAATCTTGCATCGCCCTCCATGGTGGCCATATCCCGTATTGACATCTTACGCCGGAACGCTTGCGGACGGTAATTGCATTTTTTTCACGTTTACGTATTCTGCACAAAATGGCCTGTTTGCCCCTTAAACACGTTCTAAAGCCTTCTCGATTTCAGAACACAATAAATTGTCTTTCTTGTAATGTCCTGGCATTCTGACATTACTTTATTTCACTTGGCATCCAACCACACTTACTTTTTTTATGCGCTATATAGCCGTTTATGATCCGTCCTTAGCAATTGTCCAGCAGTGTACTATGCTAAAGGGAAGTAGTGAAAAACCAGCTGTCTCCTGCGAAGCAGGTGTTTATGCGATCCCCCTACAGTATACGGACGGATCTAAACGATCATACATTGGAATGACCAAGCGTTCGTTTGGAGTCAGAGTCACCGAACATAAACGAGACACGAAATACGGTAAAATTACAACGGTACTATCCAGAAAAGTGAAATTCAAGTCTGCTACTCCTATGTGGGACGATATAAAGAAATTGGCTATACCTACTCTACCCCTAAAGGTACAGCCATTCGGGAAACCTTGGAGATCATTACCAACAGCGATACTTGCAATGATTGCGTGTCACTCGAGTTGCCACGAATTTGGAACCCATTCTTAGCCTTCTGCTTATCAGGATACCGCGCGTGATACCAACGTGATGCGTCATATTTTTAAATGAATATAACGTCGTATCTATTGTTGTCAAGTTTCCGCGTTCAAACTGTTAATGCGTTCTATTTTTCAGTTGCAGTTTCTGTCTAAGTTCGTTGAGAAAGCCATCTGGTTGATGTGCGAAGGCTTGGAAACACTAATGTGTCTACTTCCTACGCCAATAAATCGGATCACTAGTACAGAGTTACTACTGTTTAGTAATAATGATGTGTTTCGCATCACGTTTCTGTTATGTCTAAACTTTTGAGACATGTAGACTCTTCTTTTTTCACACCATAACTGTGTGTAATTATATTCATTATATGTACTGGTTTCCCATTACGTAGTGCGGCACACCTTGAAATGCTTCACTTGCTTTTCAATGTCTGTGCTCCTTTGGCTTGAATTTTTACGTTTTTGCGTCAATATTTATTTGTGCCTAAACTTTTGCGACAGAGCTAAATTGAAAAATTTGAAAAATGAGTAATTAAAACATTTTAAAAATGAATAAGGCTAACGCGCTAAGCCAGATATCGAGGGTTCTGGGATTCAATTCCCCAGCATTGGCCGAATAACAATTTTTCGGTTACTGTGTGTTGCTAAAACGTGGAAAGAGCGATGTCTTTGCTTATTCACTGACGCTACGCATTTGGTGGGTTTTAATTTTGGATCTCGCCCTTTGGATTTAACTGAGCAGCGTGTTGTTGCTCCGCGATTTTCTTGTGATTTGGGTGTGTTATTGGACTCTTCGCTCCTTAATTTCACGTTCACCCTAAATATAAAGGTATCGTTTTTCATTTTGCTTCGTTCCGAGCGCGGTGAGTGCCTATTTTCTTGTAATTCATCTTGTTTACGTTTGGCCGAGCTGGCCAAGCTCGCTACTGGGCGCCGCCATTAAAGCTGGCGACTTCCGGTAGGGATAGTGATAGCCCTAATCTCTCTTTCTTTTCTGGTGTCCCTGATGGGGGTGTTGCCACGCAAGCGTTCGCTCGTGGCGGTGCCAATTTGCCTTCCTCAGCTATGTCACATCTCCCGGCTTCCGCTATCGAGGATGACGCAATGGACATCACTGGAAATCCAGCCTCTTCTAGCACTACCGAACCCAACGTGTCATTACCTTCGTTTTCTTTTCTTGCAGCCTCAAAAGTCTCTCGTCCAGCATACAAGAGTAATTATGTTGGCGCTGAAAAGCTGAAATCTTTCATTTCCCAAGCTGGCAATAATATCGTGCTTAATATTCCAGCCAGCTCTCCAGCTGGCACAGTTTTTACTGAGAATCTTGCGAAAGGCGTCCATTTCGAAGCCCTTCCGGACACTCCTTTGCGAGTATTTGCAGATGCCATTGCACAGCGATTTCCATCTGAATCTATTCCGCAAATGTATCGAAGTGGACGACTTGTGGTCGTCCACTTCGATACATCTGGCTACGGCTGAAATGGCAAAATCTCTCCTTACATCTGGCCTCACAATTGGTGTAAGACAACTTTCTGCAGAACCGGTGGGCCAAAGACCCATTAACGTTTCTTTCTACCCAGTCCCGTTGGAAGTGACAGATCTCATGCTGTATGCTGTCTTATCTTCGGTTGGTCGGGTAGTTGGAGGCATACAAACGCATCTTGCTGCCCGAAACGACCCATTACGTGATCTACGACATCCGTCGCTCCAAGGTGATCGCCGTGTTGCAACGGTCATATTTCCATCACAAGAAGCAATCGAACGGCTTCCAACGCACTTCACTCTTCGGTGCGAGGATCAGGTCTGGCAAATAAACTTCCTGACGGAATTCCATTGCAGTCAATGTCACCAGGTTGGTCACTACTATAAGCAGTGTCCAGTTGCTCCACCAAAGTCTGTTTCGCCCGTCTCACCGACGCCTTCTCATCAAGATCCTAGTAGCGCTCCGTCACCGACGGTGGTTCCTGCGAACAACCTACCTTATGTGGCAACTTCTGCGCCAATTATTGTCCTACCTTTTCTTTCCGAAGAACACTTACCAGTTTTACAATCTTCACCATCTTTTCGTGTTTCTGCGGACCCTACAGCAGTCGCTGCGTCCGTTGCGACTGACCAGTCTGATACCGAGACCTCGACCGCTGATGACACAGCCTATCAAAGCGTCAGCGACCAAGCGATGAGTGATGGGACGGAGGGCTACCTCCGTACCCGTCCTAACAAATAGGATGCCAAACCTCCTCGCGGTTCTACGAAACGACGGCGACAATCTGGCCACTCTACTCAAACCTCTCTGACTCAGCCTGCTGGATCAACTGATTTGAGTCGCCCTGTTAAGTCTTCCAAGCCAGTTATCTACCTCCTGCCTCTTGAGGGATTTTCCACACGCCTACACATGAATGTGTTTCCGGACACTCCTCTCCCTCATGTCGAATTGCTCGACTTCGCTTGTGCCAAGACTCTTCTTCCTAACTTACACACCTATGTCAGCCGATTTGAAGGTCGCTACCCAGCAGTTGAGAATCAACTGGCACAACTGTTAACTCTTTACAATAATATCAAGAGTCCATCTGCCGAGGATGCTGCCACTCAGAAGTGCTTCCAGCGACGGTACAACAACTTCCGTTCCCATTTGGAGAAGATTGTCTCTGCCACTAGAGACTTGGCACTTTCACTGTGGCTTCCTTGAATTGTCGCGGGTTCGCGACACCAGTGTTGAACTCTCTCGTTTATGAAGACATTTCTGCCGCTGGTGGAGACGTTCTATTTCTCCAGGAAACTCACTGCTCTAGTGGCACTCCCACTAACCTATGGAGACGCTGGCCGTACACCTTTTACCACTCGTATCGCCTTTCGCGGTATGGTGGTATAGCTGTAGGTGTGAGCCAGCAGTTTTTGACTCAGCTGACTTCTATTTCTGTGAGAAATTTGCACCTTGATTTTCTTCAGTGTTTTTCTTCAGTGTTGTGCCGTTAATGCCCTCCAGATGGAGATGTCTCAGTAGCTGAGGCCATCTTACGGATTTATGATGTCCGAAGCTGACAGAAAAACACATATAGCCCCGTGGAATGTTGGCCACCATGGTGTAAGGATAACGCGCTCGGTTGGATATTGAGAGATCTGGGTTCGATTCCCCAGCAGTGTGCATAATGTTACTTTTCATATCTTTAATGTATATATCCCCACTGATGAAATATATGTTGCTCCTTTTTTCCGTAATATTCGTGCAGCGATTGCAGCGATTCCTCCCGGGGACTTTTTCGTTCTTGGGGGGATTTTAACTGCACGCTGCAGCCTTCTCTTGACAGAAATTCGTCCTATGGCGAATACCGCATGAATTTAGTTTCACAGCTGTCTCAGCTCCTTGATGATTTTCACCTTGTCGATTCCTTCAGACGGCTAAATCCTGATTCCATTTCCTTTACGGGGTGTAATCCGCCGACGTTCGGTTCTGCTGCTGCGCGGTTGGACCGTATATATGTTTCTGCTTCCTTACTCCCTGCTATCACTGCTGCTCGACATTCACATACTGTATCTTCCGATCATTCTGCCGTTTCACTATCAATTTGTGTCTCCCCAGCACCTTCATCTACACGCCGTCATTGGACATTTGATGACACTCTCTTGCAAGACCGTTCCTTTTGTGATAATGTTCAGACGTTTCTCTCTAATCTGATGTTGCTGCTCACAACGACCCCAAGCGCCTTGCGTTTGTGGCTTGACGTCAAACGGGATCTTCTCATGCTCGTTCGTCAACTCTCCTTTACTATTTCCACCAATCGCTCGATGGAGGTCAGTAACCTACGAGGACTACTATCCGTGACGCCAATGTCTGACCCGCACTATGTCTCCGTCCGTGATGAACTTCATGCCTGCCCCGAACCGTTTGCTCAGCAAGCAGTCCGTCGTCTTCGACTCTTAAGTATTTCACCATCTACGCATTCTTTCGAAGTCCTTTCGAAGATAGAATCCATGCGACGCACGTCAACTTCCATCAGGCATCTCCGATTGCCTGATGGCACTGTTACTGTCAACACAACTCTCATCTGCTCTCATGTCCGTCACTTCTTTCAGGAGAAGTTCCGAGCGGTTGCGCAGGGTTCTTCTTTTTCTTCCTCTTCTTTTCTTTCTTCTCTCCCTAAGGTCCCGTCTTCTCTCTGCGCTCCTCTCATTGCTGATTTTTCTTTGCCTGAAATGAGGGAGGCTATTGCCTCCCTCAATCTTCACTCGTCCCCGGGACCTGATGGCCTCTCGCTGTCGTTCTATCGGTCCTTTCTTCCGTCACTCCTGCCTTTTCTCTCTGCCGCTTTTCGTGTGCTCTTTCTTCTCCTGCGCTTCCGCCGGAATTTACAGTTGCACATGTCATCCTCCTGCCGAAGAAGGGTGACCTTCTGGACTTGTCGAATTGGCGCCCCATTTCCATTCTCAAACTGGATTACAAATTCTTCACTAAACTCCTTTTTAGCCGCCTAAATTCTGTTCTTCCGTTCCGTGTATCCCCCGACCAGACATATACCGTGCCTGGTCGTTCTATTTCTAACAATATCTCTTTTCTTCATAACCTTTCCTTTCTTGCACTTAAACATTCCGAATCCCTAGCTTTGTTTAATCTTGACCAGAAATCCGCTTTTGATAACGTTTCTCACGCTTACCTTTCTGCCGTTTTAACTCACTTTGGTTTTCCCCCCGCTTTTGTTTCTCTCATCCTTAGCCTTTACCGGGGCGCCCATGTACACGTTCGGTCGGCCACATTTGTGACGGCCCGATTCCGTTTCGATTTCAATCTGGTATCAGACAAGGTTGTCCATTATCAGGACAACTCTTTGCTCTCGCCTTTGATCCCTTTTTGATTGCAAGTCGGGCGTCTCTCTTACCTGCGGTAGGATCGATTGTCTCTAGTACTCGGCACCACCGTTTTCTTGTCTCTGCTTATGCAGAGACTATCTGGTCGGCCTCTTCTCTCTCCCCTTTCTACCCCGTTAGAGCGAAATATCCAATGGTGGTTTCTTCACCTCCGACTTCCTGTTCCTTCTTCTCTCTTTCACATGTCTATTTCTTCTACTTCTCTCTGCTGCTTTTGTGGTGTTGAAGGAGATGTTCCTCATGTCTACTGTTACTGTCCCGTTCTCCTTCCACTTCTCCATACTGCCTTTTGTGTTGTAGGCACCTTTTGCTCCAGATACCTCCCTTTTCAAGCGTACGAGTGGTTACCAAACATCCCCTGGTTATTTTGCCGGATGCCTGTGCCTATCTCTTCGTACTCGTCAAACATGTCATTTTTCTTTATCATCAATCTCTCCGCTCTCATGCTACCACACCTAGTATCCTCTCTGCTGGTGCGACCTTACGGTCGATTTTGAGGAATCGCATCGTGTCTCGACTACGCCTGGAGAACTTCACTGCTTCCACCCCTCAATCTTAAGCCTCTTTCCGGTCTACCTGGGTGCAAAGGACCGGATGGTTCAAAGTCACTGGCTCTTCCATTGATCTTTCCTTCTAATTGGTTTTTTTCCCCAGCTGCGACCTACTGACTGCATCAGTTGAGAATTTGTGTTCTCTCCTCTTGGTGCTTCGTCAGAATGTCTGCTAAGTGTTTGCCATGCAACTGCTTATGATTTGTATTGTAGGGGTTTTCTGCATTTTTTATGTAATTCGTGTGCATGTACCGTGCTGTATTTGTTTCTTCGTTGCACCTGTCCTTACTACCTGTTCTTCACTCATGTGTCTGCTTTTGCTGCCTGTACCTTTCCTAAAATGTTGTGTTTGATTCGTTTTCTCTGTCTGATACTAGTGCTTCTGGTCTTGTGTTTTTGCATCACACTGTCTTTCATTGAGTTGTGCACCGTGTATTTGTTCTCTAGGAGCAATGCGACGGGTATTTCCCTGCGAGACTTTGCTCTTTCTGTTTTTCCTTGCTGCATTGTGTTGTATCTTTTAATTTATACCTTATTACTGTCTTGCATTTTTCCATTCTTTGACGTCATGTATTTCTTGCTCGTCCCATGTCATTGTTTTTTAGACCGATGCAATACTGCACGGCTTGCTGTTTGTATTTTGTGTATCCTTGTTTTCACTTGGGGAGTTTGCCTAAGTTTCCACTATGTTCTGTAATACTTATCATGTTTTTGTCACATATCGTGTAGTTTCCTCGATTGTGGGAACTTCTGTACCTTTATCATAGTATATGCTTTTGTTGTGTTTTGCATGTTCCCTTCTTTTTGTGCATTGCGTTGTACAGCCATATTCTTGTAAACATTGTTACCTGTTGTTTTGTGCTCTGCTCTCACTGTGCACGTCATCGCATCCTGTAATATATAATCATTATTACTTTTGCTTGTGCATGATCATCCTCAAGCATGTAGTGTTCCTCATTAGTGATTTTAACATTTTGTCATCCTTCGTTGACTGCCGTAGGACATTCATGTGTAATATTTCATCAGTATCGTTTTTTGTTTTGTGGTTTATTTTGCCATATGTGGTACACCTGTATTCCCTATGTTTTTGCCAATAAAGTATATTTTGAATTAACTGCTATAATTAATATATAGCCAGTGCCGTTAATGCCCACCAGATGGAGAGGTCTCAGTAGCTGAGCCCATCTTACGGATTTATGATGTCCGAAGCTGTCAGAAAAACACTTATAGCCCCGTGGAATGTTGGCCACCGTGGTGTAAGGATAACGCGCTCGGCTGGATATTGAGAGATCTGGGTTCGATTCCCCAGCAGTGGCCGAATAACAATTTTTCGGTTGCTCTGTGTTGCTAAAACGTGGAAAGAGCGATGTCTTCGTGTATTCACTTTATTCACTGACGCCACAGTGAATAAAGTGAATACACGAAGACATCGCTCTTTCACGTATTTGGAGGATTTTCACTGAGCAATCGCAATGTGTACGGGAAAGTGGACGGGCATACGGTGTACGATTGCAGCAGCTTATCATGCAAGTCACAACAACAACTTGATCTGCGAACTGCATTCCTGTGTGTTATTCTTTTTTTTTTTTTTTTTTTGTTGATTGGAGGTTTAACGACCACCGTGAGCAACTCAATGGGCTATAAGCAGTCGCCCGTCCCTATTTTAGGGTCACTGGTTCCAGGGAAGGGAGAGGGCCAGTGCCGTAAGATAATCACAAAATCACAACATCCATGCCTCACCGGGATTCGAACCCGGACCCCGTTCGGACGAATGATCAGAGGCCATCGCTTAGACCACTGCGCCACCCGGCCATTCCTGTGTTTTAAGCAAGCGTCTGTAAAAACACTTCACTCCCTTAAAATTTCCAATTTCTATATTGACTCGACGGGCATGATTTTTGTCAGATGATTTACGAGGTTTTTTCTTCTTCTTTTTTTTTTTTTTTTGATTGGAGGTTTAACGACCACCGTGAGCAACTCAATGGGCTATGAGCAGTCTCCCGTCCCTAATTTAGAGTCACTGGTTCCAGGGAAGGGAGAGAACCAGTGCCGTAAGACAAACACAACATCCATGCCTCACCGGGATTCGAACCCGAACCCCTTTCGGACGAATGATCGGAGGCCATGGCTTAGACTATTGCGCCACTGTGGCGGCACCAGCCTGCAATCTCAGTCAGATCGATATAATAGTGCTTTAAGTGTGATACTGAAATTTTTTTGATAATAATTTTTTTTTCAAATTATCATTATGTTCGTCGATTCTTTCATAGGGGAGGCTCAGTCTCCCCTGGCGTCAACCAAGCTACGGCACTGGTCTGCTGGCAAACCATGCTTGTAGTAGCTCGCTCAACATTGCCCAATTTTCGGAGCGAAGGAGGCATTTTCATTCATTCCAGGCGATGTAGAAGGAACGTCACACATTTCTCGAAAAACCCGCGAGACACGGACATGTCTCTGCTATCTGCTTTTATCTCACGTGCGTCCTGCTGTACAGATACGTCACATCCCCCTCTCGCGAAAGAGGGCCGCTGTCATCGCCTACGGGTCAGCCGGGACAATGTGTCTCTGCAGGCAGTCATTCCACGAAGAACGTGCATTTGAGAAATCCCAGACAATTTGGTGTGTGGAACGTAACACCACACTGATTTATCTTTTCGAAGCACTGAAGAAGGGATTCTCATTTTTCCTGTCTCGCCGTGTGAAAAGAACTTCACATCATTGCGAGAAACTTCAACATCCGGGTAACCCTGGAAGTTCGGGCGCCAATATAACGAACAAGTGTGTCCGCTTCGGGCATCGAAACCGTGTCCCCTCACTCCGGAGCAAGTCGCTCTCCCAACCGAACTACGCGAGCATGTGCTCTCGCTGCTATCTGCCTTGATCTCATGTGCGTCCTGCGGTGCAGGCACGTCACACGTCTGGACATGTGCTTCAACTCTGTAGTATGTCTCAGACCATATTTGCTGTCAAAAAAGTGAGTGGAACGAGGCTGGAACGAGGGAACCTCCTTATGAGGAAACGCTACTTTCCTCCGCCGCTTTTTTATTCATAGCGATCATTTAGGGGGATGATTAGCGCTAATTATTTATGCTTGATTACCTCCTAAAGCTTCTGTAGCGAAGGCGGCGAAGCAAAGAAAGGAGAAAGAAGATATTTGAGTAACGTATTTCCACTTAGTGGCCTGATGTCCATGTCAGGAAGTCTAGCCCTTCCTCCCTATGCCGTGGGTCATGCAGAAGAGAATGAAGGACAACAGTGGAACGCTTATCAACAGTGACAGATTTATGATCGGTACTGTTGAGATGACCGGAAGAAAGGAATTGGTCTGCCGTAGCTTACGTAAAACCCGGCTGCTGTGCGAATATTTATGTTCGGGGAGCGCAAAAATTTGTGGTACCATTTTGTTCAGATCATCGGTCACTTAAAGAGTTAATAGTAGGCTTTTGTATCAAGACCTAAATCTCATTTATACAGCAAACTGCTACGTCTTTCGTTATTCCAAAAATATCGCAGCTATCCCAGCACTTTTTCGTTCAACTTATTGTGTTCCTTTTTTTCTAACTTTCTCTTAGCTTTGTCAAAATGTAAATGCAGTTCGGAAGAGTAATGCGCAGTTCAGGAAGAAAAACTTTAACCTAAAGTAAGGAAATTTGTATAAAAATATAAAACCCGAAAAGGAAGGTTAAATTAGAAGTATACGGCACAAACCATACATTCAACAACAAATTAAGGAAGTTACTTACATGTACAAGTTAAATATAGTAACAAACACGTCGCATTAAAAATGGAACGCATATGTTTTAAAAACAGATGGATAACGATATAAAAAGCTGTGCGTTTAATATTTTCAATCGCAGCGGCTCCCATAATAATAGCCGTGTTTCATCCATATATATTCTGTACTTTACATTTTATTCCATATAAGAGTTTAGGTACCACCAAGGGCAACTTTAAGGGCAATAAACTGTCGTCCACCTCTAATTCAGAGCAGCTGGTCTCACAAGGTAGAGAAAGACGGCGCTGTCATACTAGCACTTCAGCCATACGTCATCCAATCTGGGATTCGCTCCGTGGCCCAGATAGGGCGACTGGCCACAAACCTATGTTCCTACCTACTTGGCCATCAGCCCTGCACACTTCACATAATTGATGCTGTGGTGTTGACTATAAATCTTGCTATTTTCAAAACCATTTCTGGTCGTTTGTTTACCTAATTATCTACTTAAAGCAACTGTAATTTTACAGAAGCGTTTAAAGCCACTTTAGAAATGACATAGTAATCATCCGAATACTGATTAACTATGGAGCGAAACAGAATTTTCGTTTTATCAGCAATCTACACTGAAGAGCAGTTGAATTAGAGATACCTGTCTAGTAACGTGTAGCACCACCTTTCGCCCTGATGACGGCGGCGATTCTTCTCGGCATGGACTCGACAAAACACCGGAAGCGTTGGGAAGCCATATGGATCCACGACCCCTGAACAAGCCCCCCGAAAATTTGATGGAGGGGGTCAGAGCCTCGAACATATCTCTCGATGGCATCGCCGATGTGTTCGATGGGATTGAGATCAGGTAATCTAGCTGGCCAAGGAAGCGATGTCACGTCGTTTAAGTGTTCATCCAACCATTCGAATATAATTCGGGAGGCACGGTGCATTGTCTTGTTACAAGATGAGGTCCCCAGTGGGATGTTGAAGACGCACAAACGGGAGCAAATGGTCGTCTAGGATATCCCGGTAACGTTGACCTGTGAGGAACGAAGTCACACGTACAAGGGGCCCCATTTCAATCCACGTAAACAGTCCCAAGACAAAAATGCCATCACTACCAGCTTGTAGAGTACCCTGCTGGCAAGAAGGATCCATGGCTTCATGTGATTTGCGCCGTACTCGTATCCTGCCATCCGCATGTACCAACGTGAATCTCGACTCATCAGCCCAGGCAACATTTTCCCACATGTCTAGGGTCCAGTGGCGATATTCCCGCCCCCTTGCTAATCTTTGCACCCTGCGATGTGCGGTCAGCAGCGGTACCCTCGTGGGATGATGGCTTCTGTACCCCATAGCGAGGAGATGGTTCTGGATGGTGTAGCTGCTTACACGTTTTTGTGCACCAGCGTTAAATTGCCGAGGTATTTCTTGCACTGTGGGCCATCTATCCGCTGTTACAAAGCCAGCTAGCCGACGATGACCCGCTCATCCACACGCTGTTGTCCACGGCAGTTGGCCCTTGCAGGGATGGTTTTACCGGATTCGATGTACTCACGGTGCACCCGTGAAACTGTGGCTCGTGAAAATCCCAGTGCCTGCACGACGTCCGAGATGGAGTGACCCATTTGTCGGGCGCCGACAATTTGCCCACGATCAAATGCGCTTAGATTCTTCGCCTTACCCATACTGCGTCCGACTCTTACTGATGCCCGTCACATTACTCTTTATATTGTCGGATCGCTGCATACGTCATGTCGTTTCCGTTTACAGGGCCGCCCACAGCGCCATATTTGCATAACGCCAGCTGTCTCTAATTCAATTGCTCTTCAGTGTATATACCATATTGCTTTCAGATTTACATGTTAGGAGGGGTGTTGATATGTCTTTGACTTTGAAAAAAAGACAACAAGCTACTAGATTGAAAAAAATATTTGCTCTACATATGCTTCTTTGAGCTCCACACACTTATGGTTTCTGTTCTAATTGCTTTAACCCGTCGAAAAAAAAATATTTCTATTGTGCTGCAACCCACTTGTCCGCAGCTGCTCTGGTCTCCTCAATGCTTGAAAATTTTTCCCCTTGAAGTGTTTTTTCAGGTTAGGAAAGAGGTAGTAATCCGAAAGGGCCAAATAAAGTGGGTAGACCGGGTGATTTAGAATTTCAAATGAAGATCAGCCGATATCTGCTCCGTAATGGCCGCTTTGTGAGGAGAGGCATTGTCTTGAAGAAACAAAATCTCTTTCGAAAGCTTGCCTCGACATTTAAGCTGTTTCAGTTTGTCAAGAAGTGCAACTTAGTACTTTGCCATGATGATTGCACCTTTTTCCAGTTAATCTACGAGCAAAATTCCATCGTTGTCCCAGAAGACAGCCGCCGACACCTTGCTTGATGACGTCTGTGCTCTGAACTTCTTTGGAAGCGGGGAACCACTGTGTCTCCCTAATTTGGATTGTTCTTTCGCTTATGGATCATACATATGGATCCACGTTTCGTTCATAGTTACGTGACGGTTCACGAATCCCACAGGATCCCGCCGAAATCGATCCAAAATGGCTTGTGAAGCAATCACCCAATTACGCTTTTGGTTTGCATTGGTTAGCATTGGTTAGACATGAGACGGCTGTGAGACGGCTGATAGCCGTCTCATGTCTAAACTCTCGTGAATAATAGAGCCTACTCGTTCTTTGGATATCGCAAGGGTATCTGCTAGCTTTCTAGTGGATATTCTTCGATAATCCAGGATAATAGAATGAATGGTATCTGCATTTTCTGGAATTGTTACTTGAGTTGATCTCCCAGAACGTTCTTTGTCTTTGGTGCTCAAATGTCCTGTTCTAAAACCAGCAACCCAGTTATTGACTGTAGAATAAGAATGACACTTGTCACCTAATGTAACCGATATTTCATCATAAATTTGTTTGGCCGAATTCTCTTTTAGGAAAAGATATTTCATCACTGCTTGGCACTCTTTGCCGATGAGATCTGTGCCCTTTCGCCTCATTGTCACTTCAGACCCACAAAAAAAGCATATTTTCAGGCTACAATTATGATATTCAGTCAGACACATACATAAAAATCAATTGGATATGACAAAAGTGTTATCAATCTAAGAGTATGTCAAATGGGAGAAGCCAAACTCTTATCAGCACCCAAACGTACATGTATTTGAAAACCTAAAGTCAAGTGTTAAGTATCAAAAAATTAGGTACCATTTTCGCTTGACATCATCATCATCATCATTGTCAACCATTATCAATCCACTGCTGGACGAAGGTCTCCCCAAGTTTCCTCCACAACGGTCTGTCTTGTGCCAGTCTCCTCCATGTCACCCCTGCATACTTTCGAATTTCATCCACCCATCTCCCATGTGGTCTTCTTCTGGGTCTTTTCCTGTCCCTTGGAATCCAATCTAAAATTTCGGCTGTCCATCGATGATCTGTCCTTCTGGCAGTATGTCCAGCCCATTGCCATTTCAGGGATTTAACTCTGATCATGATGTCTTCCACTCTTGTCATTTTTCGGATCCACGAGTTCCTCTTCTTATCTCTCCTGGTTACACCAAGCATGCACCTCTCCATGCCTCTTTGAGTTGTCTGCAGCCTTCGTATGTCTCTTTTAGTTAAGGTCCACGTCTCTGCACCATACGTAAGCACTGGAAGGATGCATTGATCAAACACTTTTCTTTTAAGACATAATGGCATATTGCTCCTGAAAATTATGCTGTTTCTTCCAAAAGCTCTCCAGGCAAGTTTTGTACGCCGATTAATTTCTTCACCAATGTGACCCTCACTTGATATCTGCTGTCCAAGATAAACGTACGTGTCTGTTATCTCCAGCTTTTCTCCATCAATCGATAAATCTTCATTTCTTGTAAAAGCATTGAACATCACTTTTGTCTTCTGAAAGTTCATTTTTAATCCCACTTCTTTACTCTTGTCAGCAAGTTCCTGGATCATACTCTGCAGCTCTGATGGGGTAGTTGCAAAAATGACTATGTCATCAGCAAAACGAAGGTGGGTTAGATAATCTCCATTAATCTTTATCCCCTTGTTTTCCCAGCTCAGCGACTGAAAAACACCCTCCAATGTGGCATTAAAGAGCTTCGGAGATATGGTGTCACCTTGTCTCACTCCCTTTCCAATTTTTACGTGTATTGTATTTTCAAACAGCCTAATCTTTGCACTTGCATTTTCATAGATGTTATTAATAATATTAATGTATGCATCTTCAATACCGCAGGTTTTCAGAGCCATTGTAACTGCTGATGGTTTCACCGAATCAAAGGCTTTTTCATAATCGATAAAAGCCATGCACAATGGAAGTTCATATTCCCTCGCTCTTTCAATTAGTTCTCTCAGCACGTGGATATGATCTATTGACATACAGGGGCCTATTCATTAAATATCAAGATAAACCATATTACATTAAAATGCGAAAAAAATCAATGTGTATGGGATAATTAGGATTTCATTCATACAGTAGGAAACAGAAACTAAAAGATCCGCGCAGCTTAACTTATACATTCAGTGAGCTAAAAGGTTTTTGAAGCTGAACGTGAAAATATTTCAATTTCTAGTAATTTTTAAAACAGTCTAAAAGACAGTTAAAGTAAAACGACTGAATGTTTGTAGCAAAATCACCATATATAATGTAGCCAAAGGAATCTGGTTAAGTACTATCTGAAGCACTATAATATATGCTCAAATGTATCTTTTATTTTCCTCTCAATTCTGAAGCATCGCATTACCACACAGCGTAAATGAATATTTCAAGCATAATATCGCCTCTCCAAATAAATGGAGAGGAGATATTTTATATCATATATGATTCATACGATAACATTGTATGAAGCATAAAGCGTACTAAATGTACTCGTTATGGAAGCATGTTGAAACTCAAAAATAAATGTGACATTACTTGAAAAAATGAAAACCTTATCTCATGACTCGTCAAATGAGCATATGAAAATGGGAAACGCATTAGTTCAGTATGCTTTGAAATAGCAGCTACCAAGATAGAAAATTCGAGATTTCGGGAAAAGTATCTATCTACCTTTAATGAAAGCATTTGCTCCCTTTCTCTCTTTTCGTTTTTATTTGCATCTCTTGCTATGAAGTGTTCGCAAAGCTGTTTTGCTTTATTTAAGACTATCTCTTCATTTTTATCACAAGGTCGAAAAGATGGTATGTTTTTTATTGCAACTCAATGATTATCATGAACTTTCTTTGAGTGTGGCATATTCTCATAAAGTAATTTCTTGATCTCCTTCATTTCTCATTTCCCAATCTGTTGAAGGCACTGTATGCTTTATGTGAAGCTTAATTTTTCTGATAAAAATCATAATGTTCTTACTCATGTTATCTGCTTCCTGTACTCTAAAGATGAGGTTGTGTACAAAGAAACTCTGCTGTATTTTAAATATGTAAGAGTGTTTTATCGATTATCAAAAACACATGATATAAGCACTACTAAGGTTTTAATATCCTACATCTCTGTCAGAGGAGGTGAAATAATATTTTTACTTTTCTAAATCCTGCGACAAGGCATCACGTCTAATTTCGAATCGTATTTTGTGCATTTGTTTAACTGTTTCTTTTAATCACTCCAATATTGCAGTCTGGTTCAAACACATCGGCATTCTCTTTGGAACTGAGAAAGGTTAGCGTTGTTCCTCGGCATCATCGATGATTTATGGACTTTCAGGACCGCATCACATACACATATATATGTATATATGTGTGTATGTACATAGATACTACATTGCATGAAGCTCTTTATTGTAATTGATACATGTTTTTAATGTTGATTGTAGTTTCCTATGCATACCTTGTTTTTTTAACACGTCTTTTGTAAAACAAGATCATGCTTATGTTATCGGTTTGTCCGTCCGTCCATCTGTGGACACCGCATCTCTACAACTATTTGTCCGATTTAAAAAAATATTTTTACATTGGGAAGCCTGAAATATGCAAATGATAATCCTTCATTTCGTTTTTTTACCATTATATTTTCGCCGCCAGAGGGACTCCAATGCAGGTGATAACGAATTCAAAATACACTGTATTCCATATATTTCATTCTAAACATGCGATTGAAAAAATTATTTTACCCTTGGATTCCAGTTATGCCGAAAAGTATTTTAGGTACAGTTACTTTTTGAAGTTAAGCATAGATTTTTCGCTAGGGAGCGTAAAAGTAAGTTGCGTTTTTTCCGACATTTCTACTTCTAAAACTCCAATTTGAAATTTTTTTTTTCTTCAGCGGATACAGCTCCTGATGGGAAATCTTTTGCATATAATTTTTAATTTTTGGTAAACAATGGTTTGGCCACCAGAGGGGATAAGTTTTAATTACCGCTTCTGATGTATTTGCAGCAAAACTTGCGCTTCTAAAGCCTCGACTGGAAAAAATTCGTTTCTGGACCGTTAGTACTCACATCGATAAACTTTTTCTAAATATTTTCTTCTTAAAATAATCCACCAGAGGGCGTAGATATATATATATATATATATATATATATATATATATATATATATTATTTTTGTCAATATCTTGACTTCTAAGAGTCCGATTTGAAAAATTCCTTCTATGTTGGGCAGTGTTTCCTGTGCGAAGTGTTGTTCATATAATTTCAAAATTTTCAAGAAAATAATAGACTTTCCGCTAGGGGTCGTAAAGGTAAATTGCATTTTCCCCGATATTTTTTATTCTAAAATTCCGATTTGAAATATTCTTCCGGTATCGGATACAACTCCTGATAGGAATTGTTTTTCATATAATTCCTAATATTTGGTAAAAAAAAATGGTTTTGGCCACCATTGGCCATAAGCGTTAATTTCTGCTTCAGATGTATTTGCAGCAAAATATAAACTCCTGAAAACTCGACTGAAAAAATCCTTTGCTGGACCGATACCGCGTTCAACGAAAAGCTTTTTGAGAATACTTTCTTCTTAAAATAATACATGTTTTTCCCGCCTGGGGGGCGTAGATGAATGTCTTATATTTGTCGATAACACTGCATTTAAGAGTCCGATTTGAAAAATTCTTTCTTGTTGGAGAGATTTTCCGCTGGGGAATGTTTCTGATATAATTTCAATTTTTTCTTATCGCACAAGTCTACAGCCTGAGGGCGTAACATCAGGATTCCGTTTACAGCAGTATCTGTGGGATTAAAAATCTGATTGAAAAACTTCTTTCTTCGGTCAGATACTACTGTTTTCCATACCGGTTCCATCGACTTTGAATAGCTTTGATAAATTTAATTCGCGTCAGAACGGATTCAAAAGACGTGCTAATTACACCCGAAAATTCGGGGTCACCTTTCTTGTTTCATTTTGGGAAATGTCAGTTAGTGGCAACTTTCTCCTACAGTATCAGCCGCTTAATGAAAGTCAAAGTTCAGTTGAAATTAATATTGTTTTGAGTTTTAGGATGGCACATCCTTATTAGCACGTCTTTTTTAAAAATGATCGTGCTTATGTTACCGGTTTGTCCGTCCGTCTGCATGTGGACACCATATCTCTGCAACTATTAGTCCGATTTGAAAATTCTTTTTGCAGTGGGAAGCCTGAAATGTCCGAATAATGATCCTTGCATAGAATTTTGCGGCTAAAGGGCATAAATACAGATGCTAGCGAATTTAAAATACATTTTATTCCATATATTTTCTTCTAAATATTCGATGGAACTTTTTTCTGTCCTTGCTCTGCAGATTCAAGAAGAAGGATTCCCTCTACAAGTTTTTAACCTGTGATGAGAAGTGGATCCTCTACGATAATCCCAAGCAACGCAAATCGTGGGTTTATCCAAGTCAGCCTACCACCAGTACCGCCAAACCGAATATCCATGCCAGGAGGTTGTTGCTGTGCATATAGTGGGATCAGCGCGGTGTCGTACACTATGAGTTGCTAAAACCTGGTGAAACGGTCAATGCTGAGCGTTATTGTCACCAACTCATTCGTGTGAGTGACGCAATGGAGGTGAAAAGGCCATACACCGGCAAGGGCAGAAAGTCGTTCCTGTTGCTTCAGGATAACGCGCGTCCTGAGACCGAAAACGACTTTAAACGCGATCACCGACCTGGGATGGGAGATTTTGTCCCACAAGGAATATTCTCCAGACTTCGGCCCGTGGTATTTTCAACTCTTTCGCTCCCTGCAACATAACCTGAGTGATACGCACTTCACTTCTGTCGAGGAGTTTCACACAAGTATTGATGACTTTATCAACTCGAAACAGCCCTCTTTTTTTCGTAGTGGCATTCGGCAGCTCCCTGACCGATGACTCAAATATATCCAACACCACGGGAATTATTTCCCTGATTAGGTACGTATTCGATTTGCTATAATTTGATGTCAACGTGCTGTGCCTGCACCCGAGAATGAAGTTGCACATCTAATAATTTACAATTTTTGGTAAAAGACGGTTTGGCATCCAGGGGGGGGGGGGGGGCGTAGGTCTTAATTTCTACTTCTGATGTGCTTGCAGCAAACTCTGAGCTGAAATCTCGATTGGAAAAAATGCATTCGTGGACCGACGCTACTCACATCGATCAACCTTTTCACATTGTGAAATGCAATTTCACTGATGCATTGCATTATGAAAAGATAGGCTTATACAAGCAGGTTAGATAATTTTTCTTCCTGAACTTTATCTGTTCAACCATTAATTCAAATGGAAGAAGCATTCTAGGTAAGACGTTTTATACTGTCGTCTAAATTCGACTGTGTTGCAACGACCAGGAATGCATGACTTCATAAACATCGAGGTCACTGAACCGAAGTTGTAGCCTACTGTGACTAAGAAAAGGAAAGCGATATGTACGTAGTCATCTTTTCGTCATTTTCGAAAGTCCCACATGGGTGGTAAAATGTTTTCTCCCCTTTTAAGTTTCGATCGCGTCTGTTAAAATATGTGCTCGTGTCACCTAAGAGGAAGTTTTCTTCTCTTTGCTTTGAGCGGTTTCATTTTTCTTAAGTTATGCGCATTTATTAAAAAATCAGCAAGAAAAACATGATTTTTCTCGACGCTTACATCTTATCTGGACTTGTTGTAGGACAGACGTGTGTTGTGAGCCAAAAGGTAAAGTTCGTTGAGCACTGACACGCGTGTATTTGAGATGTAGGTTTATTTTAATTTTGGCTACGAAACGCATGCAGTATCTTTAGAAAGTCTAAGAAACGCTGGATTTATTTTTTATTTGTAATGCTTCTTTTCTGAAATGAGAATTTTGTATTTCCACGTTTGAGTTTTTTCAGAAGTTGTATAACACTGAGGCTTGGGGCCTGATGACCTTTTATGATTGTAAACAACGATGGAATCACAGTAAATCCAGAAATTACGAAGTTTTAGGTGTTTTACGCCCCATAGTGACGTCTGTAAAATATAATTTCAAATAGATCCGTTTTAACGAAAAAATATAATGAAATACTCAGTGTAACGAACATTAAGACAGTGGCTGAATTCTGGGAACATTTTCCGTCTCTAGTAGGAATTCCACTTTTACTTCTGTGTTTATTAGGTCATGACATATGACCTTTTTTGTGTGGTACTGGCATCCTTATGACGCAAGGGTTTCATGGTGCCCGGGTGATATCAATGCCCTTCGAAACGGTTCGCATATATACACCATATTGACAAAAGTCACCGGACACCTAGAAGAGTAACACAACACATCATTTATTGGCATACATTAGGACGGTGTCGGTCCACCTTTGGGTTACACGTGTCTTCACGAGCACCGTGTTTGAGTGCTTCGCGTACGTGTTTTGTGTTTCCCATCATTGTTCTTCTGTGTGTGTGCCGAAGTTAACGGTCTGTGCTTTCGTTTAAGATCCCTTACAAGTTGGTTAGTGCTTATTATTTTTTCATTATCAGTGTTTTAATTTCCACACCGAGCTGGTCCTTTTCTTCGTTAACATTTACCATTGAATATGGCATCTGCCGATGATAGCGCTGTTCCCGCCCAAATCGCTGCAGCTCCTCGCGTCCCCTCTTCAACGACAGACGCAGCCGATCAGTTATCTTCGCTTGCTAGCGAAGAGCCTCTTAATTTGTCTCCTGTCATTTGTACGTCTTCTCCTGCTCAGGTCTCCGACTCTGCCATTGAGAATATGGATGTGACGTCCCTGGCCTCTGCTGACGATGATGAATTCATGGACGTCTTGGTTGAAGTCGCTAATCTGCCCTCTACAGTTTCTACTGCCTCTGCTTCCAGTTTATTGTCTTATGCTGCGTCAATGCCTTCCAGAGGAGGCGCTTCTGCACGCACGTATTCTGCGGCTGCCTCTGGTATTCCACCGGCTTTTTTCTCGTCTGGTCTGCCCCATATGGATTCTTACGTTACTCTCAACGGTGATACCATCTTATCAGGCATTCCCGAGAGGAGTTGTTTTGATGCGCTGCCCAACACTCCTTTGAAACAGTACAGCTCCGCTCTCAAGAAGATGCTTCCTTCTGGAGCCATCACCCACCTCACCCGAAAGCCACGAACTGTGATTGTTTATTTTTCAAAGAAAGAATAGGCGCAGCTTGTCTTGTCTCGGGGCCTATTAATAGGCAATCGTCACCTTTTGGCCGAATCCATCGCTCAGCGTCCTGTTCTGGTCTCTCTACATCCGGTACCCCCGGAGATCTCTGATAATATGTTGTGTGCTGCACTTAGTCGATGCGGCAGAGTAGTCGGCCCAGTGAAGACTCTCTCCTCTTCCCCCTCTGACCCGATGATAAATATATCTGTGGCTTCCGTAGAACTGCTCGCATCGTCTTCCTGTCGGAAGAGTATCTCATAAAGTTTCCACGGTTCCTCGATGTTCGTTGCGGTAACGAGCGACCACCGGATTGAGCTCCTCACCTCTGCTCATTGCTCACGCTGCAAGGCTTACGGCCATCAGCAGGCTTAATGCCCCCATGCAGCGCCACTGACTCCTGCAGCTCCAAGGTAGCATCCAACCTCTTGCTTCGTTTCTGTTGCCGTGCCTCCTCCTGTGTCTGCACTTCCTGGAGCCAGTTCTGCCGAAAATCTGATTAAAGCCCTCGATCAACACGCGTCTTCCGATGTTGATTTCCCCACTCTGTCGGATTTTCCTCCCCTTGATTCCTCCTTGCCTTCCCGTGTTCTTTCTCCATCAGAGGACGTCACGGCTGATCCTCAAGCTTCATTCACAGTCGACACTTTTTCTCCCGGCGATGAGGTGGACCTTTACTCTGATTCCACATCTCGTGTGTCATCGATCGACGGCAAACATCGCTCTATTACCAGTACCGAGGTCTGGAGGAAAAAGAAGAAATCCCCTTCTCCGACTGGCAGCCCACATCGTTCCACCCTTCAAGCAGGCTCCAAGTCGCCCCTGTCACGTTCTAGCTCTTCCTCGTCAAAGACCTAGGGTCCTCTGCCGACGTTTGAAGATTTCTCGACTCTTCAAACAAAGGTATTCGCTCTTTCCACGTTTATAAGGGTCACGAAAAATTATCATTAGCCGCCACAGGGAATCGAACCGAGGTTCTTCCAGTACGCCGGATATGCTTCCACTATACCACAGCGGCCTCGAATTCCTCCAGACTCACACACGCTAACTGCCTAGCCAGTTTGGCAGGTTGCTTCTTGGAGCCCCGCACAATGCTGGGGATTCACTAAGAAGATAGGCAGCAACTGAAGAAATAATTAGACTCACTTATAAACGTGGAAAGAGCGAAGGCCTTTGTTTGATGTTCCTGGTCCGCTTCGGGTGTCTGTATTAATTATTCATTCGCCTTTTAATTATTTCTTCAGTTGCTGCTTACCATCTTTGGTGAATCCCCAGCATTGTGCGGGGCTCTAAGAAGCAACCTGCCAAATTGGCTTGGCAGTTAGCGTGTGTGAGTCTGGAGGAATTCGAGGCCGCTGTGGTGTAGTGGAAGCATATCTGGCGCGTAACTGGAAGACCCTAGGTTCGATTCCCGGTGGCGGCCAATGATAATTTTTCCGTGACTCACTTATAAACGTGGAAAGAGCGAATACCTTTGTTTGATGTTCCTGGTCCGCGTCGGGTGTCTGTAATAATTTCTCGACTCTGCTTACCAATGCCTCACTTTCCTTCAGAACTTGTCTCCTTTGAAGATCTTTACGAGTTTCTCACTCATAAAACAAATCGGGAGGCTTCTGTCATATTTTTACAGCAGTTTGAAGCAGTTCGTTCCGAGGTCTTTGACCAAGCAACCTCCATCCCCGATTTCCTCCGGCATAATGCCAAGCACGTCCTGTGGTGTGGTATCATCAATCTCCTCGACATATTCCAGAAAGCTGCCATAGCTGCCCCTCATCTGACGTCGTACTTACCCATTCAAGGTCGCCACTCTGAATTGTAGGGGGTGTGCTAACCCCCTTACTAACGCTCTCGCTCTGGAAGATCTCTCGCCCCTTGGGGCAGACTTACTCCTTCTACAAGAGACGAACTGCCACTCCTCGACAATTTTTCATAGATGGCGCACTTGGGACTTCACCTTTCACCATGCTTTACGTTACTCTGTGCACGGTGGTACAGCAGGAGTATCAGTCTGCGATCTCCGCATGCCGTGAAAGCTCCTTGTATGCTACGTGGTCTCGAGTGACCCCGTGGTTCGCTGTTACACCAAGTCCGTTACATCTCATGGTGAGTTAAGACTCTGCATTATCATTTTGATATTCTTTCGCACTGCGGTGCCCTGCCTGTGATCATTTTGTTCTTCCTCAAGCATTGCTCTGTTTGCATCACTTTGTAAATTTGTCATTACTCGTTCAATGTACATATCATCGCTTTTATCAGTTTGTATCATTCCTGTACTTTTTTTCTTTGAGACGATTCCATGTTGCTCGTTTCTTCTGTTTTGTTACATTAAAGCGATTTTGAAACCAGCTTTGGCCTTAATGCATGCACTAACCCTTCGAGACATGCTTTTGACAAGGTTTTGGAACACAGCGATAGGTATGCGCTTCCATTCAGTACATAATGCTGCCGCTGACTCTTGCTTAGTAGTAGGCTTTGGTTCCAAATTTCTTCTGCGGTGCTCTAATTTATCCCATAGGTGCTCTACGGGATTGAGATCTACGGGATTAAAAAACGAAAAGCAAAGTTCATTGTTCTCACGGTTCAAGCTTCCCAACGAATTTTTTTTTTTCAAATCGGACTAATACAAAGACATTGTGTCTGCAGACGTGCAGACAAAGTGATGCCATAAGCACATACCTTATTTTGCAAAAGACATGGTAAGAGGAGAAGTTTTTTCAACCCAGAATTCCACAAATCATTCAATAAGGGATTAATGGACATCCCGTGTCAGTATTGAATTCTTTGTTCCTTTTTCTTTCAGATAAATGCCCTTTTTTCTCCAACAAAATGTCTATTTATCTCTGCATGAAAAGAAGGAATTAAATATTCCCATAAATCACTGTAATCGCTGAATTTTGTTTACTTAAAGTGGGCCAGAAATTCTGTCCTTTGCAGGAACTTAAGTAATTTGATAATTGTTTTCTTTCATGAGGTTGTTTGAACACCAGCTTCTCGCTAAAGGGTCGAAAGTGCACTCACACTGCTTTCAAAGTCAGCAAACGTCCTCATTGCCAGTTTAAACCTGTTATATCATAACCCATTTCCATGAGATTTTAATTCTCTAAGAAGTCATTTTCATAACTACACTGGCGGAAATTGAAAAAGAACACCAAGAAGGAATTTGCGGACGATCATGAAATTTACATATGTTAATGGGGTCCAGTTTACGTAGGTATGATGTTAATTTCCGGACCAACCGGTGAGCGCTTACACCACAGCACGGCACAATATGCAAATTATCGTCGGTGGTATTTAAGGAGTACGGCGAAGTGAATATAATTAGTCGTCGGCGTACGGACACGTGCGAAGACCCTGAAGAAGCTGCAATGCCTGGACATGGAAGACGTGTACGATTTCAGCAGTTATCGGACATTGAGCGAGGTCGTCTAGTTGGACTCCGCGAGGCCGGGGGATCGTATCGTCGTATTGCGGAGCGAATTGGACGGTAAGTATCGGTGGTGGTACGATGGTGGCGTAGATGATCCGAGGAACATTCCCACACGAGAAGACGTAGAGCCGGGAGTCACAGACGGACTGATGAGCGGACCGATCGACGCATAAGAAGAGCGGCGTTGTCAAGCAGAACATCCACTGCGACTACGCAAATCCGAGCTGCCATTGCACCTCAGGTGACTGTGCGAACAATCCGCAACCGTCTACTGGATACAGGATTACGTGCACGTGTGCCTCTAGCATGTGTACCTCTGACTCCAGCCCACCGTCAGGAACGGCTGCAATGGTGTCGCCAACGTCTACACTGGAGAACGCATTGGCGATCTGTCGTTTTCAGCGATGAAAGCAGATTCTGCTTGGGAGCCTCCGATGGCCGTATGCGTGTTCGCAGACGCACAGGGGAGCGTCTCCACCCTTCTTGCATCTGCCAGCGACACACAGGGCCTACACCAGGTCTCCTGGTGTGGGGAGCGATCAGCTATCACTCCCGTACACAACTAGTGCTTGTACCGGGTACGTTAAACAGCACCTCCTACATCAACAACATCATTCAGCCCATTGTTGTGCCATTTGTAAGGTCGATCTGTCGTGGTGTTTTCCAGCAAGAAACCGCAAGCCTACACACGGCACGTGCAACACAACATGCACTCCAGGGTGTGAGACAACTTCCATGGCCTGCACGTTCACCGGATTTGTCCCTTATTGAGCACGTGTGGGATTTTATGGGACAACGACTTATCCGGTCTCCACGACCATCCCCGATTTACGCGTCCAGGTTGAGGATGCTTGGAATTCAATACCCCAAACTTACATCCAACATCTGTACGACCGACTCCATGCCAGAATTGTACAGTGTGACCCAGTTCATGGCGGTTCAACCTCGTACGAACCATGTTACATGGAAATGTTATTTTTCAGTTTACCAGCAAATACAGCTGTATTTTGTCATAATGTTTTGATCACGTTATCCTCTGTATTCCGTTATTATGCTGTATCAATATCGTTAGTATCAGACGTCTCATTCTTGGTGTTCTTTTTCACTTTCCGCCAGTGTATGTTTTGCAATTTATACGCACTGTATTACTAAATATGTAGTACAGTATACGCTGTATTTCCTTATTATTTATACATTAAAAAGCTTGGTACTTCAACGTTTTATGCAGCACAGTCTGTAAAAACCTTTACGACAAGTAAGCAGATTGTGTCTTTCAGTATGCGCTCTGTTAATCTCTTCATAAAAAACTGTCAGACGACCTCAGCACAAGAAACTATTACGTATTATAAGATGATTTGCTGTAATGTTATAATAAGTCTAAGTGAAGTACATTGTCCTAACATTAATATCAGGACATCTGCATGTATACAAATATTTATTTACTGAAATTTTATATTGTGTGGTAAAACCTCTTGCCCTCATGGTTTCGAATGTTTGTAGAATGCTCTTCAGCAATGTTTTGCAAATGTATGCTCTGGCATTTGGCCTTCAAAGAAGTGCTCAGTTCAGCTTTCTTTGTTATGTGATTTATTTTTCTACGCACACGACGATCCAATTCACTCCAAAGATTCTATATAGTTTTCAAGTCAGAGTTCTGGATAGGGCAATCAAACCATTCGACGCCCATATCTTCAAGCAAATCTGTAACAACGCGAGAATTATGATATGGTACATTGTTCTGCTGATAAAGATACGGGCTTCCCCAAAGTTCGTAGTTCATAATTACTTAGGACATCTACGTATATCTCGGGATTCACGATTTATCCAAAAATGATACTGGGCCCAAACCGAACCACTAAAACTGGCTGCACACAAATAAGCTGCCTCCACCAAACTTCATGGTCAGGACAATATACCCGGGAAGGTATCTTTCTCACGGCATCCACTACATCCAAGATCGGCCATTAGACAGATGGATTGTGTACCGTGATTAGTTGGTCCAAAGCACAGTTTTTCATTAGTCTACAGTCCAAGATTGACATTCCGTATACCGTGCTCATTGGCGTGTGATAGCTGCTTGCGGGCGGCTGTTCGCACTGTACGTGAGAACAGCCGCCCGCAAGCAACTACAGTACAGTGCGACATCCAGAACATTGTACAGGATGTCATGCAGCATCCTGTACACTGTAGTGTACAGGTAACTCGTGTCGTTCAGCGTCCAAACTGTACTGGTTCCAACATCGGTCCCAATAGCCTCATATGGAGTTTTACAGTGGTAACCCATGGCGTTTAGCGTCCAAGCTTTACTGGTGCCAACATCGGTCCGAATAGTCTCATATAGGGTTTGACAGTGGTAACCCATGACGTTCAGCGTCATGCACGCTGTACTGGTGCTAACATCGGTCCCAATATAAGGTTTGACAGTGGTAACCCATGTCGTTCAGCGTCCTGCACACTGTACTGATGCCAACAACAGTCCCGATAGTCTCATATAGGGTGTGACAGTGGTAACCCGTGTCCTGCAGCGTCCTGCACATTGTACTGGTGCCAACATCAGTCCTAGTAGTCTCACATAGAGTTTGACAGTGATAACCTGTGTCGTGCAGCATTCTGAACATTGTATTGGTGCTAACATCAGTTCCAATAGTGCGATAAATGGCGTGCCCAAGCAGGGGTTGGGGTGTTAACAGCACCCGCCCTCCCCTGCCAAAAAAAATTGAAACCTTTCAATATTTCAAAAGCACGATTTTAAAAGGTAAAGTTTTATTCATACCTGAAATTGTTTTCATGTCTAGTGGCAACAACTGAAAGTATTTTCTCCATGAAGACGAGGAAGCCGCAAGAAGCCAAGGACCAGAATGTCCCATTGCAATGAAGAGCCAATACATGGGTATACTGAAAGTTTCTGTGGCGAGGAGGTAATTCCAAAATTTACTTCCATGACTTATTTCAGATTACTCTAACGCATGTTGAAAAGCAAGGAGTTTTGATTAAAATACCAAGATTCACGTCAAAACAAAACCAACGCTGTAACATAAACACAGAAAACCCATATGACTATTACAGGATTTCAATTTACGTACCATTTTTAGATATGTTTGTTAATGCTTTGGAAAAAAGATTTCTCGCACACGAGTCGGTCTTATTAAGATTCCAGTTGATGGTTTAAGAACTTTAACTGAAATTTATACAGGTGACTTCAATGGCTCGTAAGAAGAACTATTCGCAGGATTGAAGCTGTGGCACCGTAGGATCGTCCACAATTTAAAAGACCACTGGTCAAAACATGCATTAAGTGCTTTAAAACTGTGATATTGTGAGATGTTACCGAATATAGAAACCTTGTTTCGCATACTAGGTACTCTACCAATGACAACATCAGAAAGTGAGCGTTCGGTTTCAACACTACGTCTCTTAAACTCATATCTACGTAATACCATATCAGAACCTGCGATTCAACGGGTTAGCATTACTTCAAATTCATGGAGAATATACACCAAAAGCTATAGACGTTTTCGATGAACTAAGAAACAAAAAACCCTGACGGCTGGAATTACGACTCAAGTAATAGTAAGTAAAAATCAGATCATATGTGGAGGATTTCAGGAAGGGAGTGTCTGACCCCAGGTCTTAAACAACCCTTAGAAATAGGAATCTAGGAGATTTGGGCTAAAGTGCCCGATAGGAAAGTGACACGGAAGCGAGATAGAAAGGGGGAGGAAGGCGCCCTTATTTATTACCGGGGGCCAGTACCCGGGGTCCGACGACTTAACGGGCCCATCCGACGCCCGGCGACTTAACGTGCTCATCCGACGCCCGGCGGGTATTTAGTGGTTTGAACCTGCCCAGGACCGAACCTGAGGTTATCTCCATGGCAGTCACAACCCTGACCACTAGGCCACCCGCGGCCTAGTAAGTAAAAGTAACATAAGGGTTGAATCAAATCAAAACATATTTAAAAAATATAGTGTCATTAGCGATTGTTAGTCTTGCTGTACAATGAAAAAAGGCGCTATTATACAAATGAAGAATATTTCACTAGAAGGTAAATTTTTATTTATTTCTGGAATTTCTTGTATCTTTTAAACATTTAACAGTAAGTAACGTAGTATTCTTGTTTTCTGCACAGACAAATAGCAAAATGGAAGAGATCAACAATTATGTGGTGGTAAGAATATAGCTAATAAGAATATTAAGAATTTCCGGCAATTTTTATTTAAACACTTTTGCGCGGAGGTTGCATACATTTTAAAAATGTGAAAAGCACTCATAACACATTTGGCTGTATAAAAAATTAATATCGTAACCATCAAGAAAATTTCTGGGTACGACATTGAGTCTGACGTAGGGTTTGACAGTGGTAACCCATGTCGTGCATCGTCCTATGCACTGTACCAGTGCTAACATGAGTCCCAGTAGCATCACATAGGTTTTGCGTGATTTGAGACAATATTGATTTGCACAGCTCTCCGGTAACGTTCTGTTAGCTTCGTAAGTTTACCAGGTAATTTCTTGTCAGACTTAGCCCCAGTTCGTTTCCATTTACATATTAAACCACTCCAACTTCAAACGTAGGGATCTTGAATGCCGCTGAAATGTCACGTACGGAGCGATTGCTAATCTGGCACCCTTTTATCAGTCCTTGTTGGAAACAGGTTAGACCTGTTGAACGGGACATTTTTAATTAACAGTCTTCCTATTGTTTCATCATAGCAGCATGAGTATATTATTAGCAAGGTTAGTGATATGGTGCCTACGTAGGATCTAATTCACTACCAATACAGGGGTGTCTAGATATTAATTATATATAGTGTGACGTGCCTGCCCAGCAGGACGCACACGACATAAAGGCAGATAGCAGCAAGAACGAACGTCTGCGTAGCTCAGTTGGTAGAGTGACTTGTTCCGGAATAAATGGACTCGGGTTCAATTCCCGGCGTGGACCCAAAAATAACGGCGAAATTTACTTCGTTATAATAGGGCAATGCACATTTCAAGTGGAAAAAACTGTTTCGCGATACAATGCTTGTGAAACTCACAAATTTGTTAGTAACTAAAATCGAACCCGCCTCTCGTCGTTCCAGAGTGAGTTGCTCTAACAGACTACGCTACACCGATGGAATGTATCGCTGCAGATTTGTCGTCTTGATACTTTTTTTACCTCTGTTGTATGTCACATGCTACGGTAAAGATGTTTAAGTTTGCACCTCAGTTAATTTTCGTATTAGTCGATATTCGTTTGTTAAATCAATATTTCCGATCCTGTTGTTTAAAATAGTTTTGAAGGAGAATGAACATTATGACCATTTCCTTCTCTCTCACTCTTTCTCTCCGTGTGTGTGTGTGTGTGATGTTGTCCGTAAAACGAGATCCTCAAGCAAGTTATTTAGGATATTCTTTTCAAGAAACGTTCTCAAAGAATATCCAATTTCAAAGTGCATGGAAGAAGAAATAAAAAGTCTAAGAAGATAGTCTATAAATGGCTGCGCTGTACAGCCATCAGCCGCTGCTTCTTCTTTTTCTTTATCTTCAGTCATCTGTAACGTAAGAAATTCGCAACCAAAGGAGCTGCGATGCCAGACTTCTAGAACCTCGTATTTCCAATCAATCGATTTTGAGGAAACAGAAAAAGGAAGAAAAAAAGAAGAAGAGTGCATGGAAGCGAAAAAAATAAAAAAGTACGAAAATAACATTTGAAAAAGTAAACGAGGAATTGTTGAAACAGAGTGGACTCTAATAGACAGTTCGCTCTAGCGCTAAAAAGGCAAACAGAGGGAAACTTGGAGACTGTCGGAATGATTACTCTCCATCTCAGATGATTACAAAATGTCGCTGAAGGCTCTTTTGAGGAAACTTCAAAATTAATTTTTAGATAAAACTTCCATGATCTTAGTACTGGATATTAATCCGTAAGCACTACAGAAAAGTAGCATGAGGCGGTTAGTAAAAACAGGAACACTGCAATTTAGGGAATGCAATTGGAAAATAAAATTATAAATATTAGCTATTGGACGTCATCCAAAATTTTATTCCGAAGCCATTGCTCAAATTCGAACGAGTAACAGAACCGTGAGTATCATTAGACATTCCAACACAATATTAACCTCCAACCCCAATTCATTCTGGATTCTTCACAATGTATTTTTCGGAGATATGTTGCAACACCCGGTCTTTGACAGACCGTGTGAAAAGCCCTCGATGAAAATTCTGGAATGAGAACAGTGACGATGAGGAGCAAAAACATTTACGGAACAGAAAAATCCGGATGAAAGAAATACGGGATTACACCATATAATACAAGTTTTGAAAATGTCTATCCGTTTTTTGGTGCAAATGTGACAAGGATGGTAAGTCAGATAAAATCCGAAAACTTGAAAGCTTCATCGTTCTGTCCGGATGCTTCAAAACACGCTACTGTAGGAATTAAATTGGAGGTCAGTCTACCCCTTGAACTGAAGCAGCTACGCATCCGTTGTGGCATGCCATCAATTAATTTTTAGACAGCTTTGATCTTAAGCATGCCTCTCTTCAAATGCTGCCTTAAGCAGCTCCTCTAAGGTTCGAGGATGATTTTATACCATGTCGTGCTTCAGTTGATCCTAGCACGCTCGATATGCTGCAGATCGGAGAAGAATACTGATCATTTCATCAGTGAGATCACCGCTTCCTACAGGCTAACTCCCGTGATAGGCTTAAAATTAAACAGCGTTGAACAGCGTTGCCCTGTAGAATGAACATGTCATTTGTCCTGTAGAATGAACATGCCAAAATTACTAACTCTTGTCCTGTAGAATGAACATGCCAAAATTACTAACTCTTGTCCTGTAGAATGAACATGCCAAAATTACTAACTCTTGTCCTGTAGAATGAACATGCCAAAATTACTAACTCTTGTCCTGTAGAATGGACATGCCAAAATTACCAGCTCTTGTTCTGTAAAATGAACATGACAAAATCACTAACTCTTGCGATAGGCTTGAACAGCGTTCTCCTCTAGAATGAACATGCCGCTGCTGCTCAAAATGTAACGCTGCGCAACTTGCAAGAGAATGTTTTACCAATATTGCGTAGCGGTCAAGTTACACTGGACGTGGATGAGCAACATGGGGTGTCCACACATATCGAGACGTGGCAGCGGAACAAAGTGTGGAATTTATATGGTGACGGTATAGCCAACTTGTTCATCTTTGTTGGAAGCTTGTGGAGTAAATCGATTGCTGCGCACCACAAAATGATATTTCACTGTGAAAATAAACGTCTAAAACTACCAAAATCCTTTCAGATTTAAAAAAAGTATAAAATATTTATGACATTTTAAATTTAAATGACTCGTATTACTGACATCAACTCTCCGAAAGCGATCTACCTGATCGGCCTGAAAGCAGAAAAGACTTATTGTTATGAAAATAAAATTATTATCGCAAAGCAACTGCTATATATTTTTCAAGTGTAGTAGATTTCCGTACAACAAATACCGTTTCAACGAAATAGGACAAGAGCCAAATTATTTCCAAGTGTCAAAGGATGTTTCACACGGAGAGACTACACAAGTGAAAGGTAAAACATGAGCTCCATAATAATGGTTTGTGAATGTGTGAACAATACTCGGATAAATAAAACACGGAAAATTAACGAAGAGTACGTTCCCTTATTGTGCTCGTTTGTTATTCCACATAATCGCCAAGAAACAGTGCAGGCGCTCCCAAAAACTATTAGCACGTCCTAACTGGAATTCTATCGTATTTATAGTAACCCAAGGCAAAAGAAAATACATGAACTAAATAGGACAGTACCTTTCTTTATTGTCTTTGACAAAATCCAAGTTTGTATACTTGAAGTTGCAGATACAACAGAGGAATTAAGTGAAGGTTTAAGAGCACAAGGTAAATATGTAAAAGTCTCTTAGGCAAAAAAATAGCAACAACACGGGTTAACTCATCGTTTGTCGCTACACGTTAAACAACGCCACTGGTTGCGCGTGAGAGCTTTTCTCACACTACCTTTTTCCGGTGTTTTAATTAGTCTACACAATAATAACACTACAGAACTATTTCCTTGCAAGAAATATGTTTTATATAAGAATTAGGTAAAACAGGTACTCGTTTCATCACGTTATCTGTAAAAATGCAAAATACAACCACCAGTTTTCACTGGATGTGAAAAACTGTCACGTGACGCGAACGCCAGCGGCCACTTGATGAGAGAAATATTCACACGAAGCACACAGGAGCAAAAAGCAGACTGTTGGAAGGTCAAAGGCGCGCGAATTCTTATCGGAATTGATAACAGACTGTTGAGAAGATTATATAAGTCAGCTAGAGCTTTGATGGTATTAGGTCGCTTCCAAATAAATGGTGCTCTTTATCTGTGAAGCGTGAGAGAAATGCTCATAACGCGACTAATGACGAATTAAAGAGACCACAATCCGCTGACAAAACAGCGACAAGTTCCTAGCATGACAGCTAAATCACACATGCCTGTCCCATTGCTCAAACCATGACCTTTTATATACGGCTTAGTCACTTGACTCTCTACCAGGAATTTCCTGAAATGTAAGCTCTTGGGTAAACTGACGTTAGATTAGTAACATAAGCTCTTGGGTATCCTGACGTTGGATTAGTAACATAAGCTCTTGGGTGTCCTGACGTTAGATTAATAACGTCAGGACATTTTTATTTAAATAACATAATTTAAATAAAAATAGGGAACTTGAATAGAAAATTGAATTAGATAATAAACATCATGTTATATACAAGTTCGTCATGGCCGTCACAACAGAATTCCTTATTTCGTTCCTCAACCAGGTCTCAACGAACCTTATCAGTTCTTCATTGAATCCATTGATGATTCCGCTGAAGTTTTGGCAAAAAGGTAAAAGCCACACTACCAAAAGATGAAAGTCAAATTTGGGGTGTATAATGGATGTGGAAGTGTAGGAATATCTCGGAATTCACAAAATGTGAGGACTTGGGTTTCCGTACTGCCACACAACACTGATTTTGTGAGTTCTAATGCAGGGGTGGCCACAATTTTTTTAAATTGGGCCAGCACATTCTTAGAAATCATTTGAAGGGCCACCGTAACTAACTTAAATATTGGCAACTATTATCAGCTGAAAATGGGGTTATTTTATATGTTTTTGTAAAATATTGAAACCCATATACATTTTTTAAACAGTCTTTTTATTAAATCATCCACATAAAATGAAAATTATTATTATGCAAAAAGAAATAAACTGAATTATTATAATAAAACTTTTTAAACAACATTAATTTAAGAAAATTAAAGTTCCTATGAGCTCTACACACCTGCAACACTAATGTGATTTTTCACTTGCTTTTCACGTAACACTTTGTCAATGTTGTGTGTAATTCTCAATGTACTCAAAAGGAGCATATCACCAAGTGTGCATCTGTGATAGTTGAACGAAATTTATTTTTTACAATATTCAAGGATGCAAATGTTGTTCACAAATGTATATGGATCTGAAACTGCAAAGGAAACCTCAGAGCAAGGTCATGAAGCTCGGGAAACTGTTCTTTAAGGACGTATTTCCAGAAAGCAATCAAATTAGGAGCAATGGGAGATTCACATTGTTCTTTAAACTTAACACTAAGTTTTTTGTTTTTTGTAGCTTTGGATTTCTAATATTTTGATTTGCATTGATGGGGAATATTTATGTGCATCAGACTTTAAAATACAAAATGGATTTATGAATAAGTCAATGTTACTCCTTTCATATTCAAAAACAGAAAATCGAGTTAAGAATGAATCGTACAAAGATGTAACAGCTGATTTGCATTTTAAATGATCCACTGTAAAATTACTGTACTTACTTAAGATTTGCTGAATGGTTGGGGAATGAACAGGTTTGCCCTGCTCTAAACTATTACAAAACAATTTCAACTTTAATTTAAAAATGTTGCCTTTATTGAACATGAGTGGAAATAAAGAATCTTTACCTTGCAATCTTCTGTTACGAATATGCAAATGATGCGTAATTTCCACTAAAAACGCTTAAGTCACAAACCCACTCTCGATCTTTAAGTAGTCTGCATTCCATAGGCATATCTTTCAGCTCCAAAAAGTGAAAGCACTTGGTCTTTTAATTTGAAGATCCGTTAAACCACTTCTCTCTTAGAAAGCTATACAATTGAGTTGTGAAGTAGAAGTTCACCATATTCGTTTATTTTTGCATCAAAAAGTTCCCTAAACTCCCTTCGGTTAAGCGCGCGTGATCCAATCACATTAACGCAACGTACAACAGGATTAATAGCATGATGAAAGTTCATTTCTTTAGCAAACAAAGCCTCTACGTGAATGATACAGTGGTATGAAAACAACTTCCGCTCTAAATACTACTGGAGCAAAGAAACACAGTCATTGCTCTTTCTTACCATAGACGAGACACCATCCGTACCACTACTCTCAAGTTTAGCCCACTGAAGTTTACCACCATCAACATCACATTTTTTCTACATAGTTTTTCAATGTCTCAAAATATCCCTTCCGAAAATTCTGGTCGATAATTGACAGTCCTAAAAGTTCTTGAAACACATCACAATTCTCGTTTTTGCACCTTACAAGCACAAGCAACTGAGCTTTATATCTTATGTCACATCTCGCATCTATTGCAAAAGAGAAGTATGTAGAATTAGTAGTTAAATAATTTATTTGTTTGTCACATCATCCACCATTTCTTCAATGCGCCTCATAACTGTGTTTCGAGAAAGGTAAATATTGTCCGCCATTTGTTTAACGTTTGTATCACCAGTGTGTTCGGCAAATATAGAGAGACTTTCTTTAATAACCTCACCATCTGAGAAAGGTTCTTTCTTTTGGGCGTGTAAATACGCTATATCATATGACGCTTGAAGCATGTTATTCATCTCTTCACATTTTGTTACAAATAAACTTTGCTGGCAATGAAGTCCCCTCTTTTTCTTTGAAATGCGCTGCTCAACAAAATTAGGGGAGCGCCCTTTTTAAACGATTTTATTCAAAGCAATTGGGTAAAATGCTATTGAACTGTCAAAAGATTCCCACCGAATAATGAAAAACAGCTGTAGAAAGCAGTTCGACATGCAAATTGGCAACAATGACTTCAAAAGGGACGTCGATGCGAAAATCACATAAAACGGGTGGTTCTTCCGGAACTGTGTTCTTGTACCACTGGTCGCGGGAGAAGCAGTTTATAGCCGCGGATGGCTTAGTGGTTAGTGTTTCAGGCTATCGATGCTGGCTCCCCAGGTTCAAGCCTGGGCTGATCTTTCAGAGATGGCGTGATTTACTAACAATCGCTGAATATCCGCCGTGCATCGGACGAGCACGTAAAGTGACGGCCTCAAGGCTGGACCCACTGGTTAAATGGGTATCCTTTCCTATGTCCTCCCTGAAATTCTCTCGCCCATCTATGTGCAATATCGTACTTGTACGGTGGCGCCATCTACTGTACTCTAATCTCACTACAAACTGTTCTGTCAAAAGTCGCTAGACTTGCTCTCACTGTTTCTGTGTCCTGCCCAAAAGGCGATCTCGCTGTAGGTGGCTGGGACCTAAACTCTACTACCTGTGGACGGAAGTCCTACAAGAAAATGACGCTGACCCCACGAGAAGCAGTTTGTTGCGTTATCTCATGTTAGCATGCCGAATCAACACGATTTGCTAGAAAACACCGCGTGGCGAGCCATAGGGAGGTTGGAAGCAATTCAAAGTCAACGGACAATAACGTCCGCCATTGGAGTGAGCCGAAGTGTAATTGCACGCTTGTGGAGTCGGTTCCAAGAGACGGGAATTGTTCGAATAGGTCCTGGTCAAGGTCGTCCACGAGTTACCACCTCAAATGATGACCGTTATTTGTCATAACAGTCCAGCGGTCGAAATGCGACCCAGCTGCAAGACAAATTTTAATGGCAACCGGAAGAAGCGTATCGACACAAACAATTCGAAGACGCCTTCACGCACGTGGATTGTATGCACGTATGACGGGTGTTTTTTGTTTTTTTTTGTCTCCCTGACCTTCCGACATCGTATGGCTCGAAGAAACTGGTATGAAGAACACTGTGATTGGGGACCTGCTGAGTGGAGCCAAGTTCTTTTCTCCAACGAGTCCAGGTTCAGCCTAGAGCCCGATAATCGACGACTTCTGATCTGGAGAGAAAGTGGCACGTGATACAATTTAGCGCATGTTCAAGAAAGATCGCGTTTTGGTGGAGGCGGTGTGCTTGTTTTAGCAGGGATAAACGTAGGTGGGCGTACTGACCTGTACGTCATTCGGAATGGGTCCCTGACTTCTCAAATGTACAGGAGCGAAATTCGTTGGCCCTTGGTCGTGCCTTATACTGCTGCCATCGGCGATTCAGCCTTTTTTATGGATCACAACGCCCGACCTCATCGAGCGTGCCTTGTGAATGAGATACTTGAAGAGGAAACAATAGAGCGTATGGAGTGGCTGGCATGCTCATGAGATTTGAATTCGATTAAACATGCTTGGGACACATTAAACAGACGCATTACTGCTAGACCACAACCTCCGTTGACTCGCTTTCAGTTGAGAAATGCCCTTCTTGAAGAGTAGGGGAAAATCCTGCAAAACCTCCTGGACCACCTGATCAATTCAATGCCCCACAGGTGTGAAGCCGTCTTGCACTTTCGAGGTGACCACACACCTTATTAGACAGACGATAAAGTTCGTCAACGCTTATTTTTCTTCTCCAAAAGATATGGGTAATAATGACTTCTTTTATGGCACCAGGTGTGTTTCGTGTAAAAATGATCTTTGTTACAGTAAAACATGATTTTTCATCTGTTCAATCCTTAATTTCTTTGTCCCTTTCATAAATATATTTTGTGTGATTTACCAGCAGTTGTCTGCTCTCGCTAAATCACCTGCTACCCTAATTTTGTTGAGCAGTGTATATTCAGTTCTTGAAGCAGAGCCAGGAGGATATGACGTGTTAAATGTATCCATGAGTTTGTTTGAAATGCCTTTTCGATGTTGTATTTTTTAGGTATTGCAACTGTTGCTGAACAAATAAGACAAATCGGTTTCGACGACTTCCCCATAGTAAATAGAAATTGTCCTTCCAATTCTTTATTGAATGTCCGGAACTCCATGTCACTGTCACATTTCCTTTTTGATGATTCATGTTTACTAAAAGCTATTTTACTTCACACTATAAAACAATATACTACGAATAAAACTGAATATCAATACGTTACTTAGGATCTGAAGCAGCACAGTGTGACTGTGAGACGAGTCAAACTGAAAATAGCCAGATAGCTCTGGAAGGCAAGCGTTGTGTATAATCATGTGACACCACTCTTCCGGTGTCCCCCTCCTCTGACGCACTAACTCCCGCTCGGTCGTTAGAGGAAAGCGTGAGTTAGTGTTTACACAAAAATGCGTCAGTATCTGTTTTTGAAATCGCGACCTATTTCACATCGGCATAATTTATAAAATCCGAATAAATATACTGTCAAGAATAAAATAAAATAAAAGGAATAAAATAAAAGGAATCCAGAAGAAAATAAAATAAAAGGAATAAAATAAAAGGAATCCAGAAGAAAATAAAATAAAATAAAAATAAATAATAATAAAATAAAATAAAAATGAATAATAATAAAATAAAATAAAAATGAATAATAATAAAATAAATAATAATAAAATAAAATAAAATAAATAATAATAAAATAAAATAAAATAAAAATAAATAAAAATAAATAATAATAAAATAAAATAAAAATAAATAATAATAAAATAAATAATAATAAAATAAATAATAATAAAATAAAATAAAATAAATAATAATAAAATAAAATAAAATAAAAATAAATAATAATAAAATAAATAATAATAAAATAAAATAAAATAAATAATAATAAAATAAAATAAAATAAAAATAAATAAAAATAAAATAAAATACAATAAAAATAAATAATAATAAAATAAAAATAATTATTATTGTCAGTGAGAGTCAAATTAGAAAAACAAAGTAAGTGCTTGGGCTACTGGGGGGGGGGGGGGAGGGGATATAAAATGTCCTGGCGGGCCAATGTTTGGCCCGCGGGCACAGGGTTGTCAACCCCTGTTTTAATGTGTCGCTGTCTTTTCTTCTTTATTATTTAGTGCTTCTGTGTGTCGACCTGAACTGATGCACGTCCCACAACCACTGATATCTCTTTGTCTCGTGTAAAAAAACACTCTTCTGCGATCTGTTCCCAGAGGAAATAAACTGCTAGGAACTGATGTCTAACGATCAGACGCTTTCTGTTCTGATAGTCGTGCGGCGCTAAGAGGCGAAAGAATCCAAAAGAAAGAGGCTGATTGTCTCAAAGGTAATATATAAAGTGATCAGTTGCCACGCATTGTTTTTCTTCGTTCAGCTTAGATTTTTTAGTCATGTTTTTCCAGAACTCTCATTGTGACCATGCATACATCTATTCTGGACAACTACTAGCTTACGGCGCTATAAGGAACGTTATAAACTTGTCACTTATATATTTTCTCCTACAATGCTCCATTCCATAAACTACTATCTGCATACACACGGTTTCGCCAAATTAAACCAAACTAACGGAAACAGTATACCGTTCTTGACATCTTTAGGGTGATTTGCGACTTGGGTCTGTGAAAACCAATTTGTCGTCCGAGATGAGTTCCAGTCCCTGATAAGACATGGAGTTGCGTGTTTATCTCATGACACTGGCTCTCTCCATTCATTCCCTGGAACTAGTGACCCCAAATTAGGGACGGGCGACTGCTTATAGCCCACCACGTTGCTCACAGTGGTGGTTAATCTCCGAATTAAAAAAAAGGTACAATTTGTCTAACCCCCATGTTGTTGTTTTGACAGTTTTATGATAGCGACAATATTCTCATGATCAGAAACTTTTGGAAAATACTCACATGGTTGTAATCATTGAATCAAAGAGGATGATGCTAAGGTAAATCATGAAGGAAGTACGGGATTACACCATAGAATACAAATTTTGAAGATGATAATCCATTTTTTGGTGTAAATATGACAAGGAGGGTAAGTCAGATAATATCCTAAAACTTGAAAATTTCGTCACCTGGAGAAGGGAATCGAATCCGCGTTTCCCAGATACCGCCCGGATATGCTAACCACTACACCACCCAGAAAAGTTTCCGATTAATTTGAATATAATAACCATTACAGGTTTCAAATGATTATATTCAATTATGTTAAAATTAATCGGAAACTTGAGACTTGGTCGTTCTGGGTGGTGTAGTGGTTAGCATATCCGGGCGCTGTCTGAGAGACGCGGTTTAGATTCCCGCTCCAGGTGACGAAATTTTCAAGTTTTAGGATATTATCTGACTTACCATCCTTGTCATATTCACACCAAAAAACGGATTGTCATCTTCAAAATTTGATGCTAAGTTAATTTATATCGTAAATAACAGTTTCAAAGAAGTTCATCGGTGCTGTTATTTCTCGTGGCATAATGCATACTGCAGGATTCCATAGTGTTCATATTTGCATAATCTTTTTAGAAAACAAAAGTAAAGTGACTATTGTAAGTCAAAAACTGTAGAATTGTTCGAAATACTGAAAGCACAAAGAAACTAAGTCGCTGAAAAACTCAGTTTTAACCTTTGAAAACACAACGGGGTGCTAAAGCACTCCAGTAATTCTTCATTTGCTCAGAGATAGCGCAGTGTTTGCTGAGAAACACTTTCCTGATAAATTTGTTAAGGAAGGAAGTTGTTTTCTGATAAACTGAATGATTTCCCTCTGGGGTTTCCAAGTACCCCGCTTGTGCATTAGGAGGTGAGAAAATAATCTGTGTATTCCAGGGTTAAGACTGACCTGTTTCGCTCTTGCATAAAACTTACTTTCCAATTAATGTTTCAGTGAGTTTTGAAAACAGAAGTTCTTATTAATATTATTTCTTTTATGAAAGGAAGCATCAGCTAACTTTTTCACCCTTTCATTTAACTCACCGAAATTGAATCAAAATGGTTACCGAAATTAAAGAATTTATTTCCATATCTGTTTTCAATAGATTTGACTATACCAAAGATATTGTTTTTTTTTTTCTGGAATAAAGGGGAAACCTGTCCTACCAAAGTTCAGTTTACAATCGAAAGCATTTATTAATATCTTAGCATTAAGAAACTTTTGTGGTGGTAACTAACACGCGCATGAATTTTTACAGTTCATTCCTAGTGTTATCCTATCTGGTTGAGTCATAGTAAATAACCATTTTTGATTATGGCAAAATTGTCGACAAATAGGAAATAGTAATACTATACAAGTGATCCGATTTATTAGCTTAGGAAATATACACATAAGCGTTTCCAAGCTTATTCAGACCCAGATCCAGTATAGTTTATCCAGATCCAGTATCCGGACCGTTCTAAACGATACTACACTGCTGGCCACCCAAAATGCAACACCAAGAAGGAAGCATCCGATTGCCCTGAAATTCGTAGCATGCGTCGCCCGCAGAAGGACATGCAAACGGTTAGCATTGCAGGGCATATGCAAATCATGTGGGCCCGGCACTCCACCGAGAAGCATTATAAGAAGGGTGCACAGAAGGCGGGGTGTAAGTAGTGGAAGTGTGTTCTGCTGCCCGGACCTGTGCGTGGGAAGCTTCCTGATGCCTCGTCGCAAAATACGGCAGTCATTCCAGCACGTTTCGGAGTTCGACACAGGATGAATAGTGGCTTATCGCGACAGCGGTTTAGCGTACCGAGACATCGGCGCCCTTGTGGGACGACATCCAGCCACAGTGAGGCGAGTATGAATTCGGTGGGTGCAGGAGGGATGGACGGACCGACGTGTGCGATTGCCGCAGCCGCGGCACACCACCAAACGAGAGGACCGGCATGTTGTGCGGCGAGCATTGACGGTTTCCAGCGCCACATCACGAACGTTAGCGCAAGAATTAAGGTGTGTTACGCAACAATATGTGTCAGCACGTACCGTTCGACGTCGTCTGCAGGTGCGGGGACTTGTCGTACGGCGCCCATTGCTCCGATTACCATTGACGTTACACACCGGCGCGTGCGGCGGCAGTGGGCCGTTGAACGCCGCACCTGGACTACGGAATGGCACGACAGTGTCTTCTCCGAGGAATCCCGGTTCTGCCTGCAACACCACGATGGTCGAATCCGCGTGTGGCGGCACCGCGGCGAGAGACTGTATGGCGCCTACATTATGCATCGCCATACCGGTCAGTCGCCTGGTGTTATGATTTGGGGCGCAGTTGGATATGACACCCGCACCCCTCTGGTACGCAACGCTGGTACACTCAACAGACACCGCTACATCTCCGACGTTCTGGAGCCTGTAGTCCTCCTTTGCCCGCAGGACCTGCCAGCGGCCACGTTTCAAGAGGACAATGCGCGCCCGCACGTGGCACGCATCGTGCAACGATTCTTTACGGCCCACCAGGTGTCACTTCTGCCGTGGCCTGCCTGTTCTACCGATATGTCGCCCATCGAACACGTCTGGTCGCTGATCGGCAACCGAGTGGCCCGGCAAGCACCACCCGCTTCTATGCCTGATGAACTGTGGCAACGTGTGGAAGCAGCCTGGACCGACATACCCCAAGCCCACATCCAAAGCCTGTTTCGGCCGATGCTGCGGAGTGTAGCGGCCGTTATTGCCAGCCATGGGGGCCATACGAACTATTGATGTCTGCGTGTTCCACAAGTCGCACGGACCTGTAAGCTCAATAGTTTCATCTTTGTATCTGTTGTTATGTGTCCAGTAAATCTGGATTTGCTATCTCGTGTCCTTCTTGCTGTTGCATTTTGGGTGGCCAGCAGTGTACACTTGAATGACCAAGCGTTCGTTCGGAATCAGACTCAACGTACATAAAAGGGACATAAAATACGGTAAATCATCAACGGCACTATCCAAAGAAGTCAAATTCAAGTCCGCTGCTCCTATGTGGGATGATATAAAGAAATTAGCTACCTGCTCTACCCTTAAATGTACAGCCATTCGGGTAACCTTGGAGATCATTACGAACAGCGATATTTGCAATGATAGCGTATCACTCGAGTTGCCACGAATTTGGAGCCAGTTCTTCAAGTAACGCCTTCTCCCTATCAGGATACCGCGTGCACAACCAACGTGATGCCTCGTATCTTTAAATGAATATAAAGTCGTGTCTATTTATTGTCAAGTCAAGTTACCGCGTTCAAATTGTTAAAGCGTTCTATTATTCAGTTTGCAGTTTCTGTCTGACTTCCTTGAAAAATGTCATCTGGTTGATGTGCAAAAGCTTGGAAACGCCTTATATATTTCCTACGCCAGTAAATCGGAGCACTAGTACAGTGTTATTCTTTCCTACATAATTGGTGTACTATTCCTAGTTATCAATTTGTCGACATATATACAAACTACAGTACGTCCGGAAAGTTCTAGGACTGACGCAATAAAGAATATAGAATATATACCACACTCACAATCAATGCTGGTCACTTTCAAGTTATCGCCGTTCTGAATCAAGTTCCCAGCTTTTCTGAAGATCCTGAAAAATATTCTAGAATGCATTTTCTGGGATGTCCGCAAGTTTTCTCACTGCTGCTTGAATAGGTGTTATGTGCGCATGATACTGTACTTTTAGTGCCCGTTTTATCCTGGGGAACAGTCCTCAGGTTTACGGAGCATACTGCAGTCACCATTAATACGGCCATTTCATGTGGACCAGGAACATCAAAGCATTGTGCGGGGCTCCGAGAAGAATCTTGCCATGTGGCTTTGCAGTTAGTCGTATCTGCGTCTGAAGGAATCCGAGGCAGCTGTGATGCAGTAGAAGCATGCCCGGCGCGTAACTGGAAGACCCTGGTTTCGATTCCTGGTGGTGGCCAATGAGAATTTTTCCGTGACTCACTTATAGACGTGGAAAGGGCGATGACTTCTGTTTGATGCAGTCACCATGTTTCAGATCTTGTAATGATTTTGGAGCAAAAATCAGGATGCCCAGCAGATCGATGAACGTGCTTCCTTTTGGCCATCATTCAGAATGCGGTGTACCAATCTAGAATTAAGTTTTCGTTTTCCCAGATCGTCGCGTAGAATCTCATGACAGATAGACTTACTGATGCCCACCGACTCAGCCCAAAGTTTCACTGTAATTCGGCGAACTTTGTTTTAACTGGATGCGGCACCTCTTCCATTTTTTCCGCAGTCCACACACTGGATGACCGCCCAGATCTCGGATCATCATCAAAGGATTCCCGCCCGTCACGAAACCGTGAATAACATTCAGAAACTCTGCTGCGGGATAATGCTGGGTCTTCATACGCTTCTTTTAACATTGTGTAAGTTTCAGTAGCTGATTTATCAAAATTCCAACTAAAACGGATGTGTACTCTCTGCTTCTCTATGGCTAAAATAAAATGTGACGATAACGCTTGCTATGACTCGCTTAATGCCTGTCGGCACCGGTACAAACCAGTTTCCAACTGTTCGCTGATTGGCCAAGGACTACTGTCTTCTGGCATACTACTAGTGTTATGTCAGTTATGCAGTCAGTCCTGAAACTTATTGGTTGCAGGTTGTACTTCCAGAAATAATAATCAAGTGCTCTTTAGTGACATTTCTGACGGCATAAACCTGGGGTACGAACAATGTTCGTTTTTATAACAAGGAATCATCAGCTTATCTGCTTTTTGAAGGGTAGGAGGTAAAGTGTGAATATTATTTTCGTTTTCATTCTTTTCGAGGTTGCTAGCAGCCGCAGTGAGCGTCTGAGGCTAGAAGATGTTGGCTTCTGCTGATTTGGTCCACACTGGTTCAGACGAGGGAGCAGCCGGCTGCTCACATGACTCATCCGCAGCTCGGTTGAGGCATCGATGGCCAAAGGCACGCGATCACCGGGACAGCACATATTTCTTCAATCCACCAAATAATGCCTATAGTATTTTTAGTAGAGCAAGTGAAACTACATAATTAACTCGGTAGCATAATCCAAGAAAATGGAAAATGTGACATGGAAATAAAGGAAAGAATTAATAAAAGGAAATAAGCATTTTACAACAAGAAAAATTTGTTTAGTAATAAAATGAGTAAAATTTTATAGAAAATACTTATTAATTGCTGTATTTGGAGAATAATTTTATATAGGGAAAAAACGTGGACAATCGGGAAGAAAGAAGCTAAAATGTTGGAGGCATTTGAAATGTGGTTATAGAGAAGAATGGAAAAGATAAAGTGAATTGAAAAAAATTACTAACGATGAAGAATTGCAAAGAGTTGTATAAGAAAGGAATACTCTAAAGACCATAAGAAAAAGAAAATATAACTGGATAGGACATGTGTTAAGAGGAGAACGCTTATTGAAAAGAATGATAGAAGGGAAAATTGAAGGAAAGCGACCAAGACGAAGGAGACGACTAATGATGCTTGATGATATCATGGGTACAGGAAGTTATCAAGTATTGGAGGAGGAAGCAAGGGACAGTGAAAACTAGAGGAAGAGAACGTATTCAGTTAGCGTTGGATCTGTCAAAAGACAGAATATTAATAATGACGATTTTTATTAGTAATACTTTCCTGTTACTTCGAGGTTTCACCATATGCAATTCAATTCAATTTTTTCGAAGTCGGCGCTCGTCCGTAATTTTAGGCCACTGTTTCCAGGAAAGAGGAAACTCCAGCACCATTGGACAAGAACTCCACCAATGCCTTTACACGACACTCGAAGCTGGGCCCATCTCGTACGAAAGAGCCGAGGTTGCTCCTCAGACAAATTGCCTCACCAGACAACATAATAGCTAGTATGAAAGTGTTATTTGAAGTTGAGTAATAATAAATAGTATGACTTTAGGAATGGAAATAATGCAAAACATTCAAAATGCTCACGAAGGAGGTGCTCCAGATATCCAGAAATGCCACCGTTAGGTTTAGAAGCTTACCTCTGGTGATCACTAGTTTCTCACTATTAATTGCTTCCAGATGGACGAGTCCAATTCAACAGATATTTGACTAAAAACACAATTTCTGACTGCGTCACCATGGTTCAATGCCATTAAACCCTTTAACGACCAGAACCCTAAACATTTTTATGGCTCAGAATATCATAACACCTGAAACTGACCCTTTACAGGTTATCAAAAGAACGATTAGTGGTGGGTCACCACACGAAACTACCGATCTATAAGCTGGATGTGTATTGAACTTGGGACATTTTCCGGAGGGTAATCACTGCCATCTTCCAGGAAGAAGAGATTTTGTTTTGGAGGTTTAACGACCGCCGTGAGTAACTCAATGGCTACAAGCAGTCGCCTGTCCCTAATTTACGGCCACTGGTTCCAGGGAAGGGAGAGAGCCAGCGCTGTAAGACATACACAACATCCATGCCTCACCGGGATTCGAACCCGGACCTCTTTCGGACGAATAATCATAGGCCATCGCTTAGACCACTGCGCCACCGGGGCAGCGGAGAAGAGATGCGATGACATGAGGGAATAATATTTCTCCGGAAGACACCATCTGTTACGCCTGTTTCACCTACCTGTTTATTGGCAACAATTGACTGAGGATATTTTCTGCTAATCCGGCAGAGACCGTGCAAATTAAAAAAAAATAGGTTGGGATAGGAAATCCTATGCCCTCTAGACAGGCGTTTCGGACGGCCGTGTTCGTTTGAATGTACAAGTGTTTTTTGTTTTATGGTCGTTAAAGGGTCAAATGCGACCGTTGATATCATGTCATTTGCAATTATTCCTTTGGGTTACGGCTTTAATAACTTGGAGTCCAACATATCTCCTAAATACACAGAAATGTTTCTGAGACCTACACGTCACAAAAGCTTTTCTGTGTGTCTTACGCGATATGTTGGACGCAGTTTTTTTTAAATTAGGAATCTGAATGAGATGATCACAGCTGATCATTCCTACAGAAAAGCCAACTGTTAAATACACTGTTGTACGAAAAAGACCCTGCTTTGTCAAAATAATTGTAAGGTTGAAAATAACGCATGCCTTCTGTGTCACTGCTACTACATACTCCAACACTATGGGCAGATGGGCCAACTTGGAAAATGGCACATCTGCCCCACATACTCCAACACTAAGCAGTCAAACCACCATTTGCTTTTAGAAAATTCAGAATATTATTTGAATGAGAAAATGTCGCAGGTTTTAAGTTCTTCAAAACTCCTCTCCGTCAGCTTTTATTCATTTCCAAAGGAATTTTATAAACGCGTCATTTTAAACCTTATAAAATGGTTGAAAGATTTTATATGGAATGTGATAAGCATTTAACAGAATAAACTGAATTTAATTTATTGAAGTTGAGCTTTCAGCATAGAATGTTGTATTAGGGGATAACATTAGTTTGGCAGCAAGCTGGTATTTCCAAGTTGAATAACTTTGCCACTAATGGATCGATAAATATGGTTCCAAATGTGTTGATAAAATACTCGTAATAAATTCTACTACTTATTAAGAGACGAACTTATTAAAATTCAGAATAGAATCATGGTAGAGTAAATGAACTGATATCCGAGCACGTGTCTGTTAAAATGGCATTAACGAAGCAGCGTTACAGAAACGAATTTGTCGTAACACCACTTATGCAGAATAAACTCCCAGTGTTCTGTGTCTGGCTTTAATTGGTGACGTCTGTTCATGACCTGGGTATCCTCATAAAATCTCTGAGGAATTCGGAGTAGATCGATATACGACTTGACGAAAGTCACGACACGAAATTACTAGACTCGCGAACGCACACAGGGAAAAGGGTCCAGAAGGAACTTCGTGTTATTCATTTTGGCTTTATTATAAATGGCTGGGAAAGCTCGAATTGAAAGCCACTAACGCCCAACGACCGAGGACCACAGCTGTTGCCTGACAGATGAGAACCTCAGATTAAAGGCTCCTCCCTCGCGAAAACTAAGAGCAAACCAGAAGCGCTAAGAATCCCCAAGTAAATTAAGGCGAAAAGGTTATGTATCGTATAAATGTGGCGCAGCAGAAGATGCTCGTCTAACATCACACTGGTAAACACCATCTTCTTGATGAGATCTCAGCAGAATGGCTTCTTCACGTTTGCTCTTATGCAGCATAAACCTCAGAGCATATCAAGAGGCCCTTAGCAACGAACGAAAGAGTGATAAAATGAAATGTATTACTTACATGGGAAAGCAGCTGTAGTTGGCGCAAAAAACTGAAATTCAATGTAACCAAGTTCCCTCACACATTTGTGATATACTGTATTTATTACTTTCCCAATTTCGGGAACCTAATTTGTTATTGATATCTTCCTCTCAATTTCTCATCGAACATTACCTATATTTATAATTCCTCCCACCACACATACCGACTACGAAAATAAATTGTTACGAATAAACAAAGAAACAGATACTCCGGATCGCAAAGATCTGGCAAGAGAAAACAACCTAAAAAAATTCAGTTTGCTCATAAAATGAATTACTTAAAAAAGCGCACAAATTTCTTTGGTAAAAAAGGAAGATTCGTCAAGTTTAGGTCAAATTAGCATGTGTAAGCAAAGCGTTGCAATGAATTAAAGAACTAACTGTACTCGGTGACGTTTAAATCCACCTTGCGTAAAATAATCGAACTAATGTCTCAAATGGCAAATAGAAAACTTTCTTTTACTTGTAGAGGGGGAATATTAACAACCACTGTTAACTTCTAAAGCTATGAACTGTCACTCATCCCTAATTTAGGGCCACTGGTGCCGCGCGAGGATGTCATAGAGCTAGCAGCCTCGACCTGGCCCAATTCGGATGAATAGTCAGAAACCCTCGTCACTGAGCAGTCGATTACAGAGGAGGCACTGGTTTACAAATCTCTAGCGTATTCATTGTCAAAAGGATTGATGTTCAAGAGATTACGTCAAATATCAAGCGGCTCAGTCCTTACGTTTCCATTGAACATAATGTGTCTCACCGTGCTTTTTGTTGACTTCAATATAGATGTGTTTCTTTGTTTTGTTCATCACGTCATTTGATTCATTTCGCTTGAAGCTTCTGTTGTATGTTTCTCACTTGAAAGTTTTCTGCTGTGTTGTCTGCTTTTTTTATTGGAGGTTTAAGGACCACCATGAGCAACTCAGTGGGCTGGAGCCAACTACTATTAGGGACAGGCGACTGCTTATAGCAGTCGCCTGTCCCTAATTTAGGGTAGTTGGCTCCAGGGAAGGGAGAGAGCCAGAGCCGTAAGACAAACACATTATCCGTGCCTTACCGGGATTCGAACCCGTACCCATTTCTGACGAATGATCAGAAGCCATCGCTTAGACCACTGTGCCACCGGGGGCGGCTGTCTGTTTTTCAGTAGTTTCATTTTATGTTTCTTCCACCTAATTTTTTTTTTTTTTTTTTTTTTTGATTGGAGGTTTAACGACCACCGTGAGCAACTCAATGGGCTATAAGCAGTCGCCCGTCCCTAATTTAGGGTCACTGGTTCCAGGGAAGGGAGAGAGCCAGTGCCATAAGACAAACACAACATATATGCCCGACCGGGATTCGAACCCGGACCCCTTACGGACGAATGATCAGAGGCCAGCGCCTTAGACCACTGCGCCACCGGGGCTGCCCACCTAATTTGGAAAGACCTTATAATATGCCAGATTTAACTTGCAGTGCTGTACATTGTTTCGGAATTGTCGTTCTGTCTTTGAGCTTTTTCTTTGAACAAGTCACACTTATGGACCTACGTGATCGTGTGGTTATGCGTAGTCGTTTACCGCTAAAAATAATTTTAACCCTTTAGGCGGCTAATGTACCTGAACGAAAGGGTGCCCAAATTTTTCTGCGCTGTCTCGAAACAGAAATGTTCACATAGCGACCGGGTTATACGACAGCTAAAGCAAAACAATTCCTGCAAAATATTCCTTTCCCTGTCTCAAAATTTCCCCCTTTCAATTCCTTTCTCCTCTCATCTGAGCAGTACTAATGATAAACCTGTTACCCGTGCTGAGAACTCGCTTCTAGTCTTCTATTCTGGCTCCATAACCCAAGGCATGATGTGATATCGCTAGCTCATCCCGCTGACACAAAACATCATGCAACTGGACAGAAACGGGTGATTATAACATCTTCTCCTTCCTTTCTTAGGTTTGTCGCCTTTGTTGTTGTCCTTACAGCAAGTAATAAGTCAGAAAGGATTAATGTTAATCATCCCCCAAATGACTACTTTGAATAACAGAACTAAAGGGGAGAATAGCTTTCTGATGGCCGGGACTTCTTATACAGCAAAGTATATTTATTTGAACTGATTTCAGCCCATTTTACTAACCCGGAGTTAATTCGTTCCAGCTGGCAAAAGGATTGAAAGCAAGTGAGGAACATGTTATGCAGGAAACTGATTCCAGAACTTCCTGCTTTCCTTCGTGTTACTGTTATCTTCTGATTTGCAGGATTTTACCCTATCAATCTCTCAACCCTTGATGGCTTAAAATCTCTAGTTAAAAAATCGCTATTTGCGATCTTACATCACAGCTATTTTTTCACAAAGCATAACTATTTTAAACGAGCATAAGAACTTCGAAAAATAATCGTTATTTCTCTAACTCTCTGTTGTCATTAGTCCCATACACGTGACCTAACATCGTGCATTACCTGAGCACCATCTTTATTTTTGGAAAAACTGTAGAATGGTGCAAGTCAGTTAAGTTTGCCGAAAATCATATATTTCTCGATGTGCAGCTATTTTTAGGAACCGAAACAGATTCACGCAAAACATTATGTTCAGGTGCAACATAAAGTATTTTGATACCTGACATATTTTTGATGCTATGCACCTTTCTGACAGCAGTAAAGTAAATCCTAAGTAAAAAACTTCGGTGTAACAAAAACAAGTAACGGTGCGTCATTGTCAAAATCTTTGTTGAAATCTCATCGTGCGCATGCTATCCCATGAAGCGACCCAAATATGGTAAATGTTATTGTTATTCAACAATATACGTAATGCGATCAAAAAGTTCCGAGACTAGGTATGTAGCGCGTCAACAGATGGCAGTACGCGGATGAGTCATTGCGCTAAGTGGCCTCGTTCTGTGAACATTGGGAGCTCTGCTACACAATATTTGGTGATCACGTGCAGAACACAGCTACGATTTCAGTATGGATTGCAAACTGGAACAGAGAGCGAACATCAAATTCTGCGTCAAACTCGGCAAATCGGGAACAGAAACGCATGAAATGTTGCGGTAGGCTTACGGCAATGAAGCAATGAGTCGTGCGAGGTGTTTTGAGTGGCACTCGCGCTTCAAGAGCGGCAGAACGGCACTGGAAAACGACGAGAAGCCAGGGTGACCGTCCACGAACAAAACTACCGACAATGTGGACAACATTAGGGAACTGGTGCATGAAAATCGTCGGTGAACCACACAAGACATTGCTACCATCGTCAATGTATCATACCGAACAGTGCAAGAAATTCTCACGTCAGTTTTGAAAATGCGATGCATTGCTGCAAAGTTTGTGCCAAAGATTCTGAACCCCGAACAGAAGGAGCTCCGTGTCATACTCTGTCAAGATCTTCGTCAGCAGGTGGTGAATGAACCAACGTTCCTATCACGGGTCATCACTGGGGACGAGACTTGGGTCTACGGTTACGACCCGGAGACAAAACAGCAGTCATCGCAATGGAAGAGCCCGGCATCTCCACGACCGAAGAACGCCCGACAGGTCCGAAGCGCAACCAAAAGCATGCTCAACGTGTTCTTCGACATTCGTGTGGTTGTGCACCGTGAATTCATCCCCCAGGGCCAGACCCTCGCCGGGTTTTTTTACTGCGATGTTCTGTGGCTTCTTAGGGAAGACATTCGCCGCAGACGACCTGAAATGGGGCGCAGGGGATATTTCCTGCTCCATCACGAGAACGCAGCAGCTCACATAGCGTTAGCAACACTCCAGTTTTGCAGCAGCAACAGCATGACTACCCTTCCTCACCCGCCTTACTCCCCAGATTTGGCCCCCTGCGACTTCTTTCTGTTCCCGAAGATGAAACTGAAGCTCAGGGGTCGCCGTTTTGAAACCGTGGACGAGATCCAGCGGGGATCGCAGAGGGTGCTTGACACGAATCGCGGACAGGACTTTCAAGGAGCATCCCAGCACTGGCAAAAACGATGACAGCGGTATATCGCAGTCCAAGGACTCTACTTTGAGGGAGATCATAGCCAAACTTAAGTTACGTAAGTACTTTTTTGTATACCGGCCTAGTCTCGGAACTTTTTGATCGGACCTCGTTTTTTGCAAAATTACTGTCGAACATTATTTCATCACCTCTTACATAAAAGTAACAATATCTCATTACAATCTGCTTAAATTACGAGAAACTTATGCCAAATGTGACAAAAGCCATTACAAAAATGCATTTTGATTCTGTAGTGGGTGAACCACCTAGGTTATTTTCTTCAAATATTTCGAAGTAGGGGAATTTAGCTTCGTCTTGACCCACCACCCCCACTTCCCACCCCCAAAGGAGGTTACCTGCTATTGGCGAGATTTTTAAAATGATGCATAACACGATGGGGCTAAACAAAAGGTAACCATTCTCCCCAAACACACTTGCATATTTAGGTCAGTTTTTAGCATGCTCATGCACGGATGAAGTACTTTAGCTATATCACATTTCATCGATGTCAGGGTCGTTTCTTACGTTCGTCTAAATCTGAATAATATATAATAATAATAACAATAATAAATATATTGTTTTTCAAAAAATTAACAGTCGGAATACTTACTATTGCCGCTGTCGTAGTTGAATAAATACGTATTTACTTTTATGATTCACATATCTCCTTTCATTGGTTGTACGAAAATAACTTTCATTAATCACCTATCTAAGTGCCTCGCAAATGTCAGGAATTAGTAAACCTTATTGATTGTTATGATTTAATTCCATTTAATTCCATCTCGATGTGGTCGTGAGTGACTCAAATAAATGCAATGCATTGTAGGCAAATAAATGCATACTCTGGAATCATTTGGCTTTTTTTTTCACACCCACAATGATCTTGTCTTGACAAAGATGCATAGCATAAATTATCTACAATGAGTACCAGCGGCTTCTCTAGATTTTTTCATGTAGCTAAAAAAATATATTTATTTGAGATCTAGCATTATAACTCTTTTTTTCACAAAGCATGGCTGTTTTAAACGAGTATTAAATCTTCGAAGGACAGTTCCAACATTTCTAACTCTTTGTTGTCATTAGTTCCGTACATGTGACTCTTGATCCTATATTACCTAAGCATCTTCTGTATTTTTGGTAAGAAAGTAGAATGGTGTTAGTCTGTATAGTTTACTTAAAATCATATATTTCCCTGGGTGGAATTATTTTTAAAACACGAAGCCTGTTCTTGCAATTCTTCGAGTGCAACGTAAAGGATTTTGATATCGGCATATTCTTCATTATAGAGTAAATGAATTATAAATACATAGTGTCCCAAAAGCCCTTGACACATTTGAGAAAATTATAAAACACATATTCGGGATAGGAAATTTTTTTTTTCAGATCTTGTCAACTTACTTCAAAAGGCGTTTTTCCGGGTAGTTAATAAACTTCAACATGTGTACCTTTTGTTGCGCGGATTACATCAAGCCGATATTCAATCTCTGCCCATGTACGTGCCAAAGTGGATTCTGTAACAGATGCAATAGCAGCAACTATGCGAGTTTTCAGTTCGTCAACACTTTACACTTTGGGTGAATAAACTTTGTCTTTCACATATCCCCACAAGCAGGGCCTGATTATCGCAGGGGCATGCGGGGCACGTGGCCAGGGCCCCCAGTTTGAAGGGGGTGGGCAAATTTGCAATTTTTTTAGTAATGTTATGCTATAAATTTCTTTTTGTTGAAAGTACCATTTTGATTGAACGAACTATCAATAGGCCTAATAAAATTTCTGAGACACCCATCCTAACTAACTCAGTGAGGCAGTTTAAACATTTCAGATTGTGAGCTCCACCTTCTACGTATTGCTACCACGTCCACTATCGTAAAATGCGACACGTTGATTGGGGCAGTATCCTAAAGTCCTTGGATGACACTTTCAGTCTGCGGCAGCACACTGATGGAAATATTTGCTGAGGAAAATGGCAACACATTTACAAAGCAAACACTTGTTTATAGCATGTGGTTCTACCATGAAGCTTTTCGACTTGGTTATAGCGAAGCTCTCAATTTTGCGTTTTTGTTAGTTGCATGTGGCAATAGTTCGAAGTGAGATAATATATTTTTTTTAATTTTGTAATTTTTATCAGAAGTTTAACTTATATCGTTTTTGTTTTAAGTGTAATACCGCACTTTTTAAGTGATGTCTCAACGAACGTATCTATCCAGTTCTGCTAAAATGAAATTAAAGACTGAAAAAGAGGAACCTACCAAAAAACTTGCAGGATCACTGTTAAAGTATTCTGTTACGGTCAGTCAAAAACCGGATATTTCTGAGAATAAAATGATTATTTTTTGGGCACCAAATAATGAACATTGTAAAGATTTTGATGCATCAGCGAAGGAATCCAGACTCTGATACATTTTTAAAGGTTTTGTATTTTTCGAGAAAAGGGTATTTTGCCATTAAATATCAATTGTGGGAACAATTACCAAATAAAACTGTATTTTAATGATGGTATTAGATGGAGATGCAACACATATCTTCATGTCACAGCAGAAGATGTTTTCGTAGAGGAACATTGTTTGAGAACTGTCGATTGCCTTTAATAAAAATAACCCTGAAAATGTGATTCGTGAACTATATTTGGCGATATATCACTTGCGCCCGGCTAACAGAAAAGTAGCGTTTATTTTTAATAAATACTATTATGCATATTAAGAAGTAAATATGAATTTTTAAATCATTATACCTAGTATATTATTATTTAAAATGTCTCACTTTTGCTTGAATATGACTTTGAAACATTTCCCTTAAAGTTTCATACATATGCGTGTCTTTCTGTGACAGATTAACAATATGATGTTAGGGAGGTCCCACGTAGACTTCTGTCCAGGGCCCCGAGTTATCATGATCGGGCTCTACCCACAAGAAGAAGTCTACAGCCGTGATATCTTGAGAGCGGGAACTCCACAGGATGGGTTATCTCATCCAGCCCACCTGGTTTGAAATTCCTTATTCAAAAATTTTCGCACAACCTTACGCCAATGTGGCGGTGCACCATCTTGCAGCCAAATGATTTTAGTATGTAAACGGAAAATTTGAGGGACAGCAAAAGTTTGAATCATGCCCAAATAAATTTCCTTTTACGACTGTTGATTGTGAAACAAAACAAAAATGCTCACGTAGCGTAAAGAAATTACGCTACACCACACATTCACCTTGGTACTATCCGCGACATGTTCGATGCAGTCATGTGGATTCTGAAGCCACCAAATTCTGATATTCTGGCAGTTGACTTTACCTGAAACATGAGAAGTTACTCCATCTATAAAAACAAATATTTCGTAGGAAGTCTTTATCTGCCTCTAGATGATTTAGCATGTCCACAGAAAAGTTAAAATGGCGTGGCTTGTCGCCCGGCTGTAAAGCTTGTAATATGTGCATTCTGTAGGCATATAGGCGGAATGTTTGGTGTAGGACTCGATGCACTGCATCACGAGGAATCGCCAACTCCTTTGTGGCAGTTCGTATCGATTTAGTAGGTCTACGTGAAAAGGCTTCAAGAATGGTTTTGACGTCGCCTTCACCCATGTTTGGTCTTCCACATCTTGGCCTATTAAAAACACTTCCACTTTCCAGAAACTTCTTGGGCCAAACTAAGATCCTATTACGACATGAAAGATCTTTTCCAAATCTGGAACGAAAATTTCTTTTCACTTGGGTAACAGATTTTGTTTCGGAAAACCAACCAACACATATCCCTCCCTCTGCTGGAGTAGACGTTTTTTCAACTGATATTGCGGTTGGATCCGTAACGCCACCTAGTGACCTATTTGAGAAACAGAAAGGAACTTTGTTAAGTAAGTCAACAAAATCTGCAATAATTATGTTCATATCCCGAATGGTTTTGTTTTAATAAATTTTCTAAATGTATCAAGGACTTTTGAGACACCCTGTATAAACAGCACTAAATGTAAGTAAGAGACTTAATTATCATTATGTATTGTAAATTTATGTACACTGTTTACTGAGGAAGAATGAAAATTATTTGGCACTGTTTAAGCACTCACACGACGGTTAATAATCACAAGTTAGTAAAATCATGCAATGCATTTATTATGATACGCTTTCCAACATACCAGAAAGCATTACTCAAGTTATTACTCAAATTATGTGGATAATGGCTGTACAATACATCTCGCTCCTATGACCTGACCTTTGACCCCATTTCGATGATATTCAACAGAACCGGTAAATTGCACTTCCGGAATAACATGAGGAAGTTTTGTCTCAATCGAAGCATTTTTAAGTAAGTTATAGCGCATAAGGACGATGGAATAGATCCCGATCCTATGTCCTGACCTTTGATCTCATTTCACCCATTTTCAACAGGGTTCGTCCCCTGGTTGTCCCCTACCACATGCTAAACGTTCATCAATATCGAACCATATTTACGCAAGTTATGATGCATGAGGGCAATGGAATGCATCCCGCTCCTATGTCCTGACCTTTGACCCCACTTTACCCATTGCAATAGGGTTCGTCTCCAGTGTCCCCTACCACATACTGAAATTTCATCGAAATCGAACCATTTTTACGGAAGTTATGACGCATAAAAGTAATGGAATGGATCGCACTCCTATGTCGTGACCTTTGACACCATTTCTCCCATTTTCAAAAGGGTTCGTCTCCAGGTGGTCCCCTACCACATACTAAAATTTCATCGAAATCGAACTATTTTTACGTGAGTTATCGTGCGGACGGACGGACCGACAGACGGACAAAGCAGGAGCATATACGTTTCTTCAACCTACGGTTGGAAAGCGTAAACATAGGAGGTAATCATTAATCACTGACAAATCTCTGAACGACAGTCAGTAGTTTTGAAACAACTGATTTGTGCCACCAAGAGGAAAAAATAAATTCAGTTCACACTACGATGATTGTTCTTGGTTTCTTAATAAAGATATCCAAATTCAGCGAAAACTGAAGTGACCGTAGTGCTTACAATTTGCTTCTAGGTTTTCAAAAATTGTAATAAATTACTCGAGAGACTTGGAAGACACATCGTGCTCCACACAATTCCTAATAATTTCCGTTTTTAAAAATTCGTGTAAACGAACAACTTCATTCTGAGTTCTTTTCGTAATTCGTTATATCAACCATTTCATTCTGAGTTGAAATAACTCAAATTATTTCCTGTGGCGAAATGATACTTATATATATATAATATTTCACTTCTTTTAAAGTAGAAAAGCTTTGTTAGAAGCTGGTAATAAACTTAAAGAAAGTTTAATAAATGTAATAAATGCTTGCGCGATCAAACAAGTTATAACGAAAACTAAATAACTTTTAAGGAACCTGAAAACTGGAGATCAAGTTTGTTTTAAATAAATATGTAACCCAGAAAATTTCGAATCATTAAGAAAATTAAGATCTGCACTCATGAGACAAATCATTATGGCGACCCCTGTCGTCGAGAGTGAACGCGTCCAACAGCGCGAAGCAGTGACGTCACTGACCCACGCGAGGTATGCACTGAAATAGAAAATTATTAGGAACACCAACAGCAATCAGACACATGCCAGTCACATTTAGTAGGCAAATATGATATTTATTATTAGGAACACCAATAGCAATCAGACACATGCCAGTCACATTTAGTAGGCAACTATGACGTTGAGATGGCTTTATACACAGTTCAATATATGGGGATCAATATAGTTCAATATAGCGTAGATAGCGGCAATATGGGTAGTAATCGTAATTTAAACGACTGTGAAAATGCATGATAATGGGCACTAGGCGGCAGGTACAAGCATCTCAGCAACGGATTATATTCACGATGAGTGAAATAACTAGATGTACAATGAGTGATTCACAAACGACGAAACAAACAGTTAGCGGTCTTCCTGTCAGCGGAAAAGTCTGGTCGATATTCTAGGGCCATGGAGATTAGAGAGGATTACACGAGGCAACAGACGAGTTGAAATGTTCTTTATTCCACAAAGAGAGAATTACACAATATGTATACAGATGATGAATGATGGTATTTACATTATGAGTATGTTACAGGTGAGATGCAGGAGAGAAAAAAAGAAACATAGATAAAGAATCTTTGAATTTAACAGATATGCTCATGATGAGATTACAATACTTGTATGCATATGCCATGAACAGTTGAAATCTTGACATTGATGGATGTTAATGGAAAGCAGATGGAGGTTCTGAATAAACAAAAAAAACATGTTCACCGTAAGAGAAAGAAAAAGAAATTGTTCACTGTAGGAGGAAGAAAAAAAAATTGTGGGAGGTTTTACGAATTTTAAGTGTTCAGTTTGACACGATGATTGATGATCTCGTACCAACGATCAAGTGGAGACCAGTTTTTGTTGAATTTAGCCACACACTTCTTGAGCAAAGCTTCTGTGTAATATTTTTATAGTCGGGATGTAAGTCGGCAGTGGAAAAACATGAAGAGTTTCCGTTGAGCGGACTGGATTGTAGCACTTGGGCTGGTCGAGTCAGCGTGTTAGTGAAAAGGGTATATAACATACTTGAGTTACGCAAAAAGGTAGGCATATACACTATTTACCAACAAGTAATTGGACACCTGTGATAGCAAAGGAAAACGAAGTTAATTCACCTTCAACAGTTGGTGGAACCTCCACGAGCGGCGATTACAGCTGCGACCATCCGGGGCATACTCTCAACCAAGCGTTGTACGACGGCTAGACGCATTTTCTTCCACTCGGCTTGGAGAAGACAGGTCAGTTCCTTCACCGATTTCGGACGGTGGGGGCACCCCTTAAGTCGACGCTCCAACTCGTCCTAGTGGTGCTCGGTAGGGTTAAAGTCCGGGCTCTGCGCAGGCCAGTCCATTCGTTTAACCCCATTGCCACCATACCAAGCCATGGTGGACCTCGCAACATGACAGGTGGCATTGTCATCTTGAAAGTAGCATGGGTCCACCCCGTTAAAACTGCCACAACGTAGGAAGCGCATGGTCATCCAAAATGGTGCAGTAGATCTCGGCGTTGAGTCTACCAGGAATTGCGACCAAGGGTCTCGTGCCATACCGGGAGAAACACCCACATGGCATAATTTCACCGCCGCCGAACTTCACAGTTAGCACAATACATTCCGGCGGGAGGCGTTCTCCAGACAGACGCCAAACCCAGACCCTGCCATCCGAACGGTAGAGGGTGAACCTTGATTCGTCGCTCCAGAGAACCTGTTTCCACTGTTCAACGGTCCACTGTCGACGTTCTTTGCACCTCGTTAGCCGAGCAGCACTATGTACCACGTTAGGAGAGCAGCACGATGCACCACGTTAGCCGAGCAGGACTTGGTGATCAAAGGCTTGTGGGAGGCAGCACGTCCATGATAACCGAGCAGATGATCTTCCTTACGGATGGTATTCATCGAAAGAACACTCCCGGATGCCTGTTGAAACTCCTCGCGAATGTGGCCCATCGATTTGGTGCGGCTCTTCCGAATTTCTCTGTCCATAACCCGTTGGTCTCTAACTTCCAGTTTTGTAGGTCTGCTGGATCATGGCACATTCCGACAGTCACCTCTCATCTTGCACTTGCAAATCACGTAGGCCACTGTCGATTTTGGGTACTTCAACTTGCTGCATATGTCACGTATGGATCGCCAATTTCTGTGACACCCGACGATTACAACTTTCTCGAAATCAGAGAGCTCCGAACTGTGTGGCATTTTGCATGCGAATGGTTGCGTTGTTGTTTCTCACATGATATTTAACGGTGGCGGCCGTGACGTGTATCATGACCGCAGATATCGTCGATTGCAGGGGTGTCCAATTACTTGTTGGTAGATAGTGTATATATAGCTGGCTTGTGAAGAGTAGTACAGCCAGGAGACAGGAGGTAAAGATATTAAATGTGGGTGTGGCGGGTGGTGCAAATCTTGGGAAGAACTGCAAAAACATAGGTAAACAGCGGTGAGAGTACAGGGCTAGTTGAGTAAATATGATGTACATCGCCTGGTATAAAGCAGTAACGACAGTTGGGAGATGATTTAAGCTGAAAAATTTGTTGTGTAGGTGAAGCCAATGCGTGTTGATTTCCTTAGGATGAGTATTAGTTGATTGTGCTGCATTCCATATGAAACAAAGTTGAGTAGGTCGTAAGTTAGGAATGGAGCATGGAGAGACATTGCAAAGGCGGAAGATCTGATACAACATTCACTACAAAACAAAATTACATTTTACTTTCACTAATAGTGTCAGTGAGTGCCTGTCACACCGAGTAACGTCACACTCAAACGAAACTTGCAGGCTCCTTGCAGTTATTCGCCCTACTAACCCTGTCAGTTTTTCTTTTGCATTCTGAAATTTTTAAAGTTAAATTGCTAGAGAAACAACTTTTTTTTTGATTGAAGGTTTAACGACCGCCGTGAGCAATTCAATGGACTATAAGCAATCGCCCGTCCATAATTTAGGGTCACTTGTTCCAGGAAAGGGAGAGAGCTAGTGCCGTAAGACAAACACAACATCCATGCCTCACCGGGATTCTAACCCGGACCCCTTTCAGACGAAAGATCAGAGGCCATCGCTTAGACCACTGCGCCACCGGGCGGCAGAACCAACTTCATCTAGTAGATGTTATGGGAATGATCCAAATTCATTTTGTTATATTTGTAGTGGCTTCGTTGTGAAAAAAACAAAGGAACAAGATCACTACATTTCTAAGGAAGGTATATTTTGCTTATTTTGGGTGGAAATTAGTCGAGCAAGAAAAACATGCGTTCAACATCGTTTGCTGTTCACATGTTGAAAAATTAAGTAACTGAATTCTAGGCATGTGCTCATGCTTGCCACTTGGAATACCTATGTAGTACGGCGTTAACACAAAATCACACTAATGATTGCTACTTTTTTGTGTGTAATGTTGCAAAATGCAGTGCAATAAAAACAACAAAGCAAGATTTGCGTATCTAAATTTCAAATCGTCTATAAATCGCATAGTGCTAATGTAGCTGTTCCTACAGATTTTCAGTATGTGCATAGTACTGACGTGTCATCTGACTCAGAATCCGATTTCACCACACAAGAAATGATTTGGATTTACTCGAAAGGAAAGTTTAATACGTTTTACCCAGGGAGAATTAATCACTCTAACGCAGTATACAAAAGAAAAGGCTGTGGTTTTGATTTGGTTTCGATTAAAAGAAAAACATTTTAGCGTGTGGAACTGTTTGCAGTTCATACAGAAATCACAAGAAAGTACTTCTACCATTTCTACTAAAGAGGCATCTCTAGTTTATTGCAGCAGTATCTCCAATTGATTCACTAGCGAATATGAACGGGCAATATTCATCGACTGTAAAGTCTTACCATGCTACTCAGAGAGCAAGGAGTCAACACAAAGTGTCAATGTTTCCTGTGTTAATGGGATAGAAAGGTTCGAGATCAACACGGAAAAGGAAGAAGTGTCCACGTAAAACTACTTTGAAGCCAGGTACTAAGAATATGACATCCAAGGTTTCGTTAGTTCACTCCGGTTAACATTAATTGTCTTGCTACCCCGGTTCACAATGATTTGGAATCTTGGAACCATTCGTGACAGCTCTTGATAAATTTCCTTCATTGATATAAATGCTTCATACAGCTGTTATATATTTTATTTACATCAATGTATTCTCATTTTGAGCATGAAAAATCTGGACCATTTTTTGGTATAAACATTTTTAACAGAAAAAAAAATTATATTTGACAGATGCAGATATTCCGCCTACATCCAGTTGCAAAATTGTGCAGTTTTCATAATTTCAGACAACTTTTAATGATGTTTACTGTCAAAGATATTATTTTGACATTTGAAAATATATATCCAGCCCACATCAGCTCAAAAAAAAAAAAAAAAAAAAAAAGCTAGTGTAATCATTTGACCAAACCTAATAGCTGTCTAGCCCCTTTAAAAAAATTGACAGCAGGATGTAAAAAATCATAAAATGCCAAAATCAGTTTCCATTCAACGGTGTTGATATAGAAAGATGACACCGAATTTTCGGGTGTAATAAGCACGTCTTTTGAATCCGCTCCGACGCGAATTAAATTTATCAAAGTTATTCAAAGTCAATGGAACTGGTATGGAAAACAATAGTATCTGAACGAAGAAAGAAGTTTTTTAATTGAGTTTTTAATCTCTCAGATATTGCTGTAAACGGAAAAGCGAGATTACGCAGGAAAAAAAATATCTCATAAAAAAAACAAAAAAAAAACTAGTGTAATCATTTGATCATTTGCAAACTTGTGCTTTACGAAAAACATGAATTTATATGAGAAACATATCGCACCGGAAACGTTTTCCAACACAGAAATAATATTTCAAATCGGACTATTAGAAACAGAGATATCGACAAAAATAAGATGTGACTTTACGTCCCTTAGAGGGAAAACCATGCATTATTTTAGGAAGAAGCTATTCTCAAAAGGTTTTATCCATATGAGCGGTATCGGTCCAAGAAAAAGAAAATTTGTCGAGTTTTCAGGATCCCAGATTTTGCTACAAATATATCAGAAGCAGATATTAACACTTATACCCACTAGTGGCCAAGCAATTCTTTACCAAACATTCGAAATTATGTGAAAAATATTTTCCATCAGTCCTTGTATGCGATACAGGAAGAATTTTTCAAATCGGAGTTTTAGGAGCAGAAATAGCGCAGAAAACGCAATTTATCTTTGTACCCCTAGCGGAAAGTCTATGATTTCCTTGAAATTTTTGAATTTATAGGGAAAGCATTTCGCATCGGTAACACTATCGAAAGAAGAAGGAATTTTTCAAATTGGACTCTAAGAAGTAAAGATATTGACAAAAATAAAATATACATCAACGCCCCCTGGCGTAAAAACCATGCTTTATTTCAAAAAGAAAATTTTCTTAAAAGGTTTGCCGCCATGAGTAGTATCGGTCAAAAAACGCCTTTTTTTTTTCCAATCAAGGTTTTAGGAGCTCATATTTTGCTGCAAATACATCAGAAGCGGAAATTTAGACTTACGCCACCTGGTGGCCAAAACATTTTTTACAAAAATTAGAATTATGTGCAAAGGATTTCCCATCAGGAGCTGTATCCGGTGCAGAAAGAATTTTTCAAATCGGAGATTTGGAAACAGGTATATAGGGGGAAAGCAATTTACACTTACGCTCCCTAGCGGAAAGTCTACGGATTACTTGAATATTTTAAAATTATATGAAAAACATTTCACGCTTTAAACACTGTCTAACAAAGAAGGAATTTTTCAAATCGGACTCCTAGAAGTCGAGATATTGACAAAAATAAGATATACATCTACGACCCCTGGCGTAGAAACCATGCATTATTTTAAGAAGAAAATGTTTCTAAAGGGTTTGTCGACATGAGTAGTATCTGTCGACAAACGATGTTTTTTTCAATCAAAAATTTAGAAGCTCATATTTGGCTGCAAATACATCAGTAGCGAAAATTGAGACTTACGCCACCTGGTGGCCAAACCGTTTTTTACAAAAAATTAGAATTATGTGCAAAGGAATTCCCATCAAGAGCTGTATCCGGTGCAGAAAGAATTTTTCGAATCGGAGATTTAGAAGCAGAGATATAGGGGGAAACGCAATTTACCATTGTGCCCCCTAGCGGAAAGTCTATGAATTATTTGAAAATTTTGAAATTATATTATAAAACATGTCACACTGAAAATACTATGCAACAAAGAAGGAATTTTTCAAATCGGACTCCTAGAAGTAGAGATATTGACAAAAATAAGATATACATCTACGCCCCCTGGCGGAGAAACTGTTTAATATTTTAAGAAGAAAATATTCCGAAAAGTTTTACCGATGTGAGTGGCATCATTCCATGAAAAAATGTTTTCAATCGATATTTTAGAAGATCAGATTTTATGGCAAATACATCAGAAGCAAAAATTAACACTTACGCCCCCTGGCGGTCAAGGTATTTATTACAAAAAATTAGAAATTATATGCAAAAGATATTCCATCAGGGGGTGTATCCGCTGAAGAAAAAAGTTTTCGAATGGGAGCTTTAGAAGAAGCGTTATCTGAAAAATGTAATTTAATTTTACGCCCCCTAGCGAAAAATCTATGCGTAATTTGAAAAAGTAACTATATCTAATTTAGTAACTTTTTCAATACCCTTTGACATAAATGGAATCGAAAGATAAAATAATTTTTTCAATCGGATGTTTAGAAGCAAATATGTGGAATAAAACGTGTTTTTGAATTCGACATCATCTGCATGTACGCCCTCTAGCGGCAAAATTGTACATCGTAAAAAAAAGGAATAAAGGATCAGCATTCTCATATTTGAAACTTCCCAATGCAAATAGAATTTTTGAAATCGGACAAATAGTTCCAAAAATATCGTGGGTACAGGCGGACGGACGGACGGACAAACCGATAACATAAGCACGATCTTTTTTTACAAAAGACGTGCTAATAAACTTAGAGATTTATACTATCGTTAACAGTTTAAAAGTACACAACTTTCATTGAGGTAATGTTACAAGAAAATTTCCGAAGAAAACATTGTGAAATCAGTTTGCAGCATAACCTAAAATTTACTGCGATGTTTATGTTTGCAGTTCTTGCTGAACCCACATTATATTTTGAGATAACAGTGCTGAAATTCTGGAATATTAAATTTTGAATTATGGGAATATTCGTCTTTTCTTTACACAAACTCACAAGCTCATATCACATCTAAGTGGATAACCTAATTAATTTGTCATTTGTAATTAGCCAGTAGTTTAAACACACTACCTTGTCACTAAGAAATTATATTGTAACAAACTTACCTATTTACATTCGCTCTCTGATATCACTGAGCAAATTGTCCAAACCATTCTGATGCATCACATTCATCGGTTTTTTACTTCGTATGCGCAACAAAAAATATCCGTAGGATGAACAACTGCAGAATTTTTTAATTATTTTAGACACGATGTACTTAGCTTCCAAAATTCAGTTCGATGCTGCGGAAATAAAGCAGCATCAAAAATGCAACACTATAAATAAACAAGAAAGATGACACCGAATTTTCGGGTGAAATAAGCACGTCTTTTCAATCCGTTCTGACGCAAATTAAATTTATCAAAGCTATTCAAAGTCAATGGAACCGGTATGGAAAACAATAGTATCTGACGGAAGAAAGAAGTTTTTCAATCGGGTCTTTAATCCCTCAGATATTGCTGTAAACGGAATCGTGAGCTTACTAACTCGTAGAAACAGAGTTATCGACAAAAATAAGATGTGACTTTACGTCCCCTGGTGGGAAAACCCTGCATTGTTTTAGAAAGAAAGTATTCTCAAAAGATGTATCCATACAAGCGGTATCGGTCAAAGAAAAAAATTAGTCGAGTTTTCAGGAGCCCAGCTATTGCTACAAATACAACAGAAGCAGAAATTAACACTTATGAATCCTGGTGGCCAAACCATTCTCTACCAAACATTAGAAATTATGTGAAAAATATTTTCCGTCAGGTCTTGTATGCGATACAGGAAGAAATTTTCAAATCGAAGTTTTAGGAGCAGAAAACGCAATTTACATTTGTGCGCCCTAGTGGAATGTTTATGATTTACTTGCAATTTTTGAATTTATAGGAAAAATATTCCGCATCAGTAAAACTATCCAACAAAGAAGGAATTTCTCAAATCGGACTTTTAGAATTAGAGACAATGACAAAAATAAAATATACATCTACGCCCCCTGGCGTAGAAACCATGCATTATTTCAAGAAGAAAATGTTCATAAAAGGTTTGTCGACCTTAGTAGTATCGGTCAACAAACGACTTTTTTTCAATCGAGATTTTAGAAGCTCATATTTTGCTGCAAATACATCAGAAGCGGAAATTAAGGTTTACGCCCCCTGGCGGCCAAACCATTTTTTTACAAAAATTAGAAATTATATGCAAACAATTTCCGATCAGGAGCTGTATACGGTGCAGAAAGAAGAAGTTTTCGAATCGGAGATTTAGAAGCAGAGATATAAGGGGAAACGCAATTTACCTTTACGCTCCCTAGCGGAAAGTCTATGAAATACTTAAAAATTCTGAAATTATATGAAAAACATGTCACACTGAAAACACTATCCAAGAAAGAAGGAATTTTTCAAATCTGACTTCTTGAAGTAGAGATATTGACAAAAATAAGATATACATCTACGCTCCCTGGCGTAGAAACTGTGTAATATTTTAGGAAGAAAATATTCCTAAAAGGTTAATCGATGTGCGTGGCATCAGTCCACAAAAGAATTTTTTAATCGATATTTTAGCAGCTCAGATTTTATGTCAAATACATCAGAAGCAAAAATTAACACTTACGCCCCTTGTGGCCAAAGTATTCTCTACCAAACATTCGAAATTATTTGCAAAAGATTTTCAATCAGGAGATGTATCCGCTGAAAAAAAATTTCAAATCGGAGTTTTAGAAGAAGAGTTATCGGGAAAAGTGTAATTTACTTTTACGCCCCTAGCGGAAAATCTATGCGTAATTTGAAAAAGAAACTATATCTAAAATACTCTTCGACATAAATGGAATCGAAGGTAAAATAATTTTTTGAATCGGATGTTTAGAAGCAAATATGTGGAATAAAACGTAATTTTGAATTCGACATTATCTGCCTTTACGCCCTCTAGCGGCGAAATTGTACATCGTAAATAAAACAAAATGAAGGATCACTATTCGCATAATTCAAGCTTCCGAATGCAAAAGAATTTTTCAAATCGGACTAATAGTTGCAGAAATACCGTGGGTACAGACGGACGGACGGACAAACCGATAACAAAGCACGATCTTTTTGTTACATTTTTAACACGTCTTTTGTAAAAAAAGATTGTGCTTCGGTTATCAGTTTGTCCGTCCGTTCGTTCGTCCGTCAATCCGTCCGCCTGTACCCACGATATCTCTGCAACTGTTAGTCCAATTTGAAAAATTCTTTATGCAGTGAAAAGTTTGAAATATCCAAATGATGATCCTTCATGTCGTTTTGTTTTACGACGTACAATTTCGCCGGTAGAGGGCGTAAATGCAGATGATGTCGAATTCAAAAATACGTTTTATTCCACATATTTGCTTCTAAGCATCCGATTGAAGAAAAAAATTATCTTTCGATTCCATTTATGTCGAAGAGTATTTTAGATATAGTTACTTTTTAAAATTGCGCATAGATTTTCCGCTAGGGGATGCAAAAGTAAATTACATTTTTCCCGATAACTCTTCTTCTAAAACTCCGATTTGAAATTTTTTTTCCTCAGCGGATACATCTCCTGATGAAAAATCTTTTGCATATAATTTCAAATTTTTGGTAAAAAATACTTTGGCCACCAGAGGGCGTAAGTATTAATTTTTCCTTTTGATATCGATAAACCTTTTCGGAATATTTTCTTCTTAAAATATTCTACAGTTTCTCCGCCAAGAGGCGTAGATGTATATCTTATTTTTGTCAATATCACTTCTTCCAGGAGTCCGATTTGAAAAATTCCTTCTTTGTTGGATAGTGTTTTCCGTGTGACATGTTTTTCATATAATTTCAAAATTTTCAAGTACACTGCTGGACAATTGCTAAAGACGGATCATAAAGGGCTATATAGCGCATAAAAAAGTAAGTGTGGTTGGATGCCAAGTGAAATAAAATAATGTCAGAATGCCAGGACATTACATGAAAGACAATTTATTGTGCTCTGAAATCCAGAAGGCTTTGGAACGTGTTCAAGGGACAAACAGGCCATTTTGTGCAGAATACGTAAACGTGAAAAAAGTGCAATTACCGTCCGCAGGCGTTTCGGCGTAAGATGTCAATACGGGATATGGCCACCATGGATGGCGATGCAAGATTCCTCACGTCGTGTCATGCTTTGCACAAAATTATCAAGCAGCTGTTGGGGTAATTTATCCCATTCCTCTGTCAGTGCACGGACGAGGGTGTCGTTGTTTATTGGAGGGCATTGGCGACCATCAAGACTCCTTCCCAAAGCATCCCACACATTTTCAATGGGATGCAGATCTGGAGAACGTGCTGGCCATACGAGGCGTTGAATATCCTCGCTCTCAAGACACTCCTGGACAGCGACTGTTCGATGACATGTTGCATTGTCGTCCATGAAAATGAATCTATCACCGACAGCACCACGGAACAAGCGAACATGAGGTAGCAGAACATCATTAATGTATCGTTGGACAGTCATAGTCCCAGTTGGAAGCACATAGATGGACGTCCGGCCATTGATCATGATGCCAGCCCATACCATGACTCTACATGTCGGATATCGGTCCCTTTCCTGTATGTTTGCTGGACAATATGCAGTACCACTATCACGCCAGATCAGTTGTCGTCGACAACCAGATGATAGACTGTATCTACTCTCATCTGAGAAGAGGACAGCAGACCAGTCGTTATCAGTACAATTGCGATGTTGATGGCACCATTTCAAACGGTCGGTGCGGTGACGTCTGGACAATGGGATGCACACATCAGGACGGCGGGCGTATAGTCCTCCTTCATGCAAACGTCTGGCGACAGTTTTTCGGGAGATTCGCTTGCCAGCAGCAGCCATAAACTGATTTGCTCCCTCACTAGCTATGATGCGCCGGTGTCTTTTTGTTGATAGCACTATGTACCGATCTTCTGCAGGTGTCGTACTGCGAACACGACCTCCCCCGTGACGTTTACTACACTCTCCATTTGTTTGAAATGATTTCCAAAGCCTTGAAACAACACTGTGGCTGACGTCGAACTCCCTGGCAACATCTGTTATTTTTCGCCCTTCTTCAATCTTGCCAATAATACGGCCACGCGTAAAATCTTCTAGGTGATGTCGGGAAGACATACTGAAAATTGCAGGTTCGTCAATTGATTCTTTCGCTTTCAACTTTGCGTTTGAACAACAACGGTCAATACGCTTCAAATCCTTTATATCTCTTATCAGCGCTATGACGTCACGAACAAGTTCGGCAACCCAAAATTTGCATACGCACAACACGTCTTACTGTATCCCGCACTTATGCTAATTTCCACATTTTCCTGCCTTCCATTTTATGGTTGCTATCGCTGCTATTGTCATCCGTCCTTAGTAATTGTCCGGCAGTGTATATATCATCATCATCATTGTCAATCATTATCAATCCACTGCTGGACGAAGGTCTCCCCAAGTTTCCTCCAGAACGGTCTGTCTTGTGCCAGTCTCCTCCATGTCACTCCCGCATACTTTCGAATTTCATCCACCCATCTGCCATGGGATCTTTTTCTGGGTCTTTTCCTGTCCCTTGGAATCCAATCTAAAATTTCGGCTGTCCATCGATGATCTGTCCTTTTGGCAGTATGTCCAGCCCATTGCTCGTTCGTGATAGACGTAGTGTTGGTGGCTCCAATGTTTTATGCGTTTTAGTGTGGAATACCTTGTCCCTCACTCACATGTTGCGTGGCCCGGCTGTCTAAAGGTACTGTGTACGTTTTGAGCTACTTTTCTAGCGTTCTCACCCTCATATTAGTTCATATTCATCCGTTTTCTTATCGTTTGCTCGTTTGTTTACGTTTGGAGGCTGCCAACATGGCGGCTTCCGGTATTTCGTTATCATCTATGGGCGTGGCGGATGCACGTCACGTCACACTTCCCACGTCCATGGAAGTTAACATACTCTCGTCCTCAGATGTGTCTGCTTAGTTGCCTTCCCAGCTTTCTAGTACTCCTGCACTGGTGCCTTCACTGGACTTGGCTGCGCTTTCTTCTTCAGCTCCTGCATCTGTCTCGGTGCCCTCCCTGGGAACTACTGATTCTACTGCCTTGCCTTCGGCCTGTACTTCTCTTCCCTCACAGCCTTCTGTGCCTGCCGGATCCGAACAGACTTCTCTTCCGAGGATGTCATTTGCCTCTAAAGTGCAACGAGGCGCTACTTCTACGTCCGATTCCTCTCAACCAGATGGTCTTTTGCAAGCAACACCTATTATTCAGGTATCCAACCACAAGGTGAAGGTAACGATTGATGACAATTCGCAGATTGGCCGTGAGTTCCATAACCTCCTGGATAGAGGTGTGGTTTTTCATGCTTTACCAAATACTCCATTGCCACGCTACATGGAAGCCCTCTCTGTACATGTGTCGTCTGCGTCCATTGCAGGAGTTTCCCGTACTCCTCGGGGTATTTCGGTACAGTTCAATCACAAGGAGGATGCTGACTTTTTCTAGCTAACGGACTTTCGATTGAGACAAACCATCTCCTCCCGTCGCCTCTTTCCAAGAGACCGGTGAACATCACGTTCTATTCTGTTCCACAGGAAGTGCCGGATACTGCACTTCCTCTCCTTGTCAGTCATGTTTGTAAAATTGTTGGCAAGGTCCGTCGCCTTTCTGACGCTCCCCACGGAACTCGATTTGCACATGCTACAGGACCTCGCCGTCAGTTATTGGTCGTCTTTCCCACCGAGAAAGCCTTGGCGGATTGCCCTACAGAAGCTACTGTTGAAATTGGCGCACGAACGTACAGTTTCAAGATTTTCACTGCTCACTATTGTACACACTGTTTAACACCAAATCACACCACTGCCTCCTGTGACCACGTTCGACGTGGACGTTCATCAAGTTCGCATCCCACTGCTGACCACGTTGGTCTTTCTACTATCCCCACTACCGGTAGTTTGCCTGACGCGAATTCTTCGTTTCTCCGTCAGACGAACATTTCCGTCACGGACAATGCTGCCTTTCCTTTTCTCCCGACCCGTACGACTGTGCATCCACCTTCAAGATTGACAGAGTTGTCTTCGACTACAGATGTGTCTACAGCGGAGTGTTCCGATCCGGGTGTGTTGAGTGGTGGTTTGGCGGATCGGCCGTCTGGCTCTTCTCCTAGCCTCTCGGATATCGGATCTCCGTTTACAACCTTGTCTACCATACCCTTGTTGCAACATCTTCCTGAAGCCTCGGCTGTTGTACCAGTCTCCACTAAGGCAGCTCAGCTACGTACTGCTTCTTCGGCGACGTTCGTTTCCTCATCTCCTGACTTGGTAGGTGAGCCTGATCCACTAATGGATACATCCGCCTCAGCTACTTCTTCGAAGCGGATTGGAACTTCCACAGGCGCTGTAAAACAGAAAAAGTTAAAGCAACTTTCTGTGCCACATTCTGAGGATTCATCTAGTATTCCCGAGGTTTCCGGTTCCGGTGTTTCTCCACCTGCTGTTTCTTCAATCAGTATGCTTCTCCGCTCAGGTCCTGTCAATCCTCTCTCTGATGCTGAGGTTCTACAGGCAGTTGATACGTTTCCTCCAGTTCCTGGCCCACTGTCCAGACAGCAACTTTTACGTCTTTTTCAACCAGCACGTACGATTGTTGGTTCTGAAGAATTCCTTCACTCACCTGATCTGGACCTGTATGCAGCGGTAACGCAATTCGAAGCTTATGTGTCACTTTTTAAATCTCCGTGTGCCACCGATCCTCGGTATCAGCCTTTTTTGAGACGTTACACGCGCCGTCTCGCCTCCTTGAAGGAGCTCGTTGAGAAGCATATAGGTGATACCTTCTATCCTTTTACCGATGACCTTTAGCTCTCTTCCTCACACCGATTACTTTTTATTCTCTCAATGCTAGAGGATTTGCGAACCCGTTCGCAGATTCCCTGGTTTTGCAGACTTCGTGCATGTTGATTCTGATGTTTTCCATGTGTGATTTTACTGTGATTCACAAGTCATGTATTGTAAACTTGATTTATTTGTGTGTTTGGCTGTGTTTCCCAAGTGATGTATTTTAAATTTGCGATAATTGCGTGTTTTTGCTGTGTTTTCACAACTAATCGGTCTCGTTACTTGTGTGATCTCCTCATTATCTCATCATTATCTTATCTATTGTTTCCTGAATTTGTGCCGGTTTTTAAATTTCCTATAATTGTGAGTGTTTGCTGTGTTAGTGCTTTCCTCTATCGCGGATTATTATAGTGGTACGTTTGTTACCTTTGTTATTTTTATATAGTTGCTGAGGTACTCCATGTTGTTTTGCTCTCTAACCACAATTCAGTTCCGTTCGGTTGATTTATGATAGCATAGTACATTTCATGCATTTGTGCACATGTGTTATAGTGTTTGACATGCCGTTAGGTCTTTCATTGTTCATGTGCATATTCATTTCCTTTCTGTGTAACGTTGTGCTGCATCGTGGATATACTTACTTTCCGCACTGTTGTTTTCTGTACTGCAGCTTTTAATGAATCTCCTATGTCTGTATTTCGTTATAGCAATAAATTGGGTACCACTATGGTACCCACAGTTACCAATACCAATACCATTGCTATTTCAGAGATTTAACTCTGATCATGATGTCTTCGACTCTTGTCATTTTTCGGATCCACGAGTTCCTCTTCTTATCTCTCCTGGTTACCCCAAATATATATATGTGTGTGTGTGTGTACATATATATATATATATATAGGCTGAGAGTGGCCAATAAGGTGCTGGAAGGTGTTCACAGGTATGTGGATCCATGCTGACAGCTGCTGGAGGGTGCGTGGTGAAGGATCCATAAAGCGAACAACACGATCGAGGTGGTCCCACAGATGCTCAATTGGGTTTACGTCTGGAGAATTAGGTGGCCAAGGAAGTACTTTAAAGTCTTTATTGTGCTTTTCCAGCCACTCTCGGACATTTCTAGCTATGTGACACGTCGCATTGTTGTGCTGGAATATCCCATCCACATTAGGAAAGACAATTATCATGTATGGGTGTACGTGGTCTGCAAGGATGGATTCATAACGAATTCGGTCCATATTGCCTTCCACAAGTATGAGTGAACCAAGGGAATGCCAAGAAAACATTTCCGTGATCATAATGCTGCCCCCACCAGCTTGTGTACTTCCAGCAATGGTTGAAGAATGTTTGATCTCCGATGTTTCTCGCCTTATACGCCAACGTCCATCAGTTCGATGAAGCAGAAAATCTGTTTCGTCGGAGAAGCCAGTCCTTTGCAATCAGCAGAGGTCCAATTCCGATACTGCCGTGCAAATGTAAACCTTTCTGCCAATGCACCTTCGTTAGCATAAGTGCAGTGACCATCCGTCTGTATCAGAGCCCCATACGCAGCAGAGTTCGCTGAACTGTCGTTTTAGACACACTTCCGGTAACCCCCTGGTTCATTCGGCCAGTGAATTGCTCTACTGTAGCGTGTCGATCGGCCCTCACGCACCTTCGAAGCCGACGTTCATCTCTCACATCAATGGCACGTGATGCTCCGCAGTTTTCACGTCGCTTATTCGCAATGGTGCCATTTCTCCAACCACGATACATTTTAACCACAGCAGCACGCAAACAGTTCACAAACTGCGCTGTTTCAGAAATGCTGCCACATTTAACCCGAAAGCCGATAATCATCTCTTTTTGCGAATCTGATAAATCGCTCTTTTATCCATGACAGCAACGAATGATATGTGCTCAGATCAGATCAGATCATATGTAGAGGATTTTAGAAAGGGAGTGTCTGACCCCAGGTCTTAAACAACCCTAAGAAATAGGAAGCTAGGAAATTTGGGCTAGAGTGCCCGATAGGAAAGTGACACGGAAGCGAAGTAGAAAGGGGGAGGAAGACGCCCTAATTTATTACCGGGGGCCAATACCCGGGGTCCGACGGCTTAACGTGCCCATCCGACGCAAGGCGGGTATTAAGTGGTTCGAACGTTCGTACCTGCCTTCGTAACGTTCGTACCAGGGTTTCGTTGAGTTTCAGGTCAGGATGCAACTAAAATTAAATGTTTTCTCAATACCTGCAAGCCAGACATTGTCTTACATTAGTAAAGCTAAGTGGTTAAGTAATAGGACAAAATGCCAATAAAATTCCTGATAATATACTCGGGTACACTCGTACATGAAAATTGATCCTTACACGGAAACCCACACAACATGAACACCTGTTAGTAAGGTATCAAATGCTTTAATGCACACAAGAATACAAAGCTATTGAATATTAGTAGGTCCTATGAAAAGAAATAAAGTAAAAATTCCAATATGCGGTATTAATGCTTCTGAGCGTGTACATTTTTAGTTTCATTCCTTAAGGTACAGGTTCAAGTCAGGTTGTGTTTGTCCTTTTGTTCTAAATTGGGAATGAGCTCAGTGATACATTCACGACTTTAGTACTCATGTTTTCTATTAAGAACACTTATAATCTCCAAAATGCATTTGGGGTCACTTTTGTTCTTTACTTATTTTTTACGCTCTTATTTCTTGCGCTGATTTTGCAAATATTTACATATTTTTATTAGTTTTTTTTTACCAATTGTTTTAACAAAACTGCTTCATTAAAGAACTGACCGCTGAATTTGTCTCTCTGAGGGAATATCATCGTCTTCAATTTACGTGCGTTTAGCAAAATTAATTTACTAATATTGCGGAGAAGGGGTACAATCGTAAGGCAATTTTAAAGACAAAGTAGTTTAAGATCGCAACGTTCATAAACTCCTCTATTTACACTTTCATTGAAATTATAAATGAGTTCCTCTCAGATAGGCCATCAAGGAGCTATCTGAGTCAAAAGCGATTTCAAATAGAATTCTGTGGATGCTGAAGGGTTTTACGCCTTAACACAAAAATACCAGTTAGAGGGGAGACGCGTGGTTCTGGTGAAAGATTTCCTTCCACATAGGGAATAGATGTGGAATTGGGGATACTGAAAGTCTCAGGAGAGCGAGCCAGAGAAGGAGAGTGATGATGATAAGATGTTAGAGGAGAACTCGTTTGTGGCAGAGACGCAACAACTCTGTCCATTCTGTAGGAAAGACAAAATTATCACAGTTTCGTGTAGGAGAGCTTTGGTAATGGGATTGGGCAGCTGCTGCTTTCTAATGCATTTGTCAATAAAGATTCTGTTTATAGACAGTGTTACTATCCAAAAAATGATGGCCGACTTATGCTCTTGTTGTTCCGAAAAATTGATAGACGAATCGTGGTTTTATCAGTGATCTCGGGGGATTGAATTTTATAGTTGGGACTAACATATAACCAAAGAGGGGGAGAGGATAGTTTTATAGACATGACGTTTCTGGAGTTCTCTGTCTGCACTTAAATCACGTTGAAATAGGGCTATTGGTTACTTTTGTTAATAAACATGCCTTTCAGAAATTCGTTTCAACTGTCTCAGCGGCACGTTAACAATATCCATTGTAGAATATGATAATTTATCCGAAAACTTATGTTTTGCTAGCTTGCTCGACCTAAAAGAAGATAAAAGACGCATGCTACACTGTAAAAAAATTATGAAATTCAATAGCAACTTTCCGTGAACGTAACATATTTCTAACACAACCTTTTCCGTGAAATGTCGAATAGAAACCTGAATTTTACGGAGTTTTCGTACGCCAAGAACATTCTGAATTGTCTGAAATATTTCCGCAATTACTTTCTTATATTGAAGGTAAACTGCCATTTTCAAGATGTATTGACAGCAGTTTCAGAAACCTTTCCGCAATTCCTTTCGTATATTAATGAAAAAACTCCGCTCTCACTTTTTTCGTATTTATATGACGAGAAATTTCCGGTGATAGGAGCGATTCGTGGAAATACTTGAGGTTTGATTAACTGTTAAATTTCATATATTTAAGACTTCACACTTGTGTTGTTGAGATAAAATAAATTAATTATTTATCAGCGTTTATCCACAATTAAATGCTTTATTAACATCGGCTGTAGTTTTGCAGAGCATTTGGCACAGCATCATCAACACAAATGGGATGACGATGCGGAGCCGAACGCTCTACGAAACTGTAGTCGATCTTAATAAAATATTTAATTGGGAATAAACGTTGATAATTTATTCTGTGTTAAATTTCAGTCAGGTGTCGAAGGATTTGATTTCGAAGTTCTACAGCGATGTCGGATATTGTGGATAGCATATCGCATGAGTAAGATAAAATCTGTGTTAGCTATCAAGAGTAAATTTTATATTTACGAATTTCGTGAAATAATACTATAAAACAGTACATTTCAGTTTTTCTTAACCACTTCAGCTCTCAAGGAAAACTCAAAGAACCGAAAAAAAACCGCAACTGTTTTTTGCAAGCTATAAGCACCTGGATTCCAGACAATGAACTTACGTGAAACATGTTTTCAAAAAATTAATAACGAGCAGCAGTACACTGTGAAAAACAAACACGACGAAATCCAGATCCGTAATACTACGGGCTTCGTTCTAGTAGTTATAAAACAAAAAATGAAAGTTCCAGTACACATCGTGTGGAACTAAATGAAAGGACAATTATTTCAAAAGTCCATATTTGAATTATATATGCGAAAACATGGCGCCGCACATAGTCCAACATCGTAATCTGGGCATTGGTATCGGGACTTTCCCTGACCTTTTTCCATTTGCCGTCTCTTTTCTTCGCACAAACTACACAAACACGAGTAGCATTTGATTTTTTAGAGGTTGATGGTACATAATCAGGGAAATGACGTTCGACCACACGAAGAGGATTTGGGACTGACCGTCGTCGACCTTTCAAAGTTGGATGTTCCGTTCCATAAGTTTCAATAATTTTATCTACAACTTCAATACGATACTCCAGATCTGAGAGTTTGCCTCCACACTTGCCATACAACACATATGCGTTCCATAATGCGAAGCCATCAAGGTTAAAGAAAATTTTGTTGTAATAATATTTGCCACGTTTCTTGATAACCGGGTAGTCCGAAAGATGCTGGTCTACGTGATCTACCCCTCCCATTGTAAGATTGTAATCCGTAACTACAGTGGGTTTCTTTTTGGCTCCTAACAAATGTCGACTCACATGTTCAATTGTGTCGGAGATGCAAACAGGAAGCACACACCCCTTTTGTCCAGCCATCTCAAAGCCATTACCTTACCTCTCTAATACGCTGCAATTTCACCCTTGTTAAATTTTTGTTGCTTGAGGTCTGCTGGCATTTCTTTTCTGCTTAGTTTTACAGTTCCGTATGTATCTGTTTGATGTTGTAGTAACATATCTGCTAACAGCGGACTGGTATAAAAGTTGTCTGTTGTGAGGCAGTAGCCTTTTTTCAGCAACGGTTTCATCAATGACATAACCATTTGTGTGGAAATCGGGTAGCCAGTGTATTCCGGATCAAAAGCAGTTCCTTTCGCAGTGTAGACTAGCATTGCCCATATGTAATCTGATGTAGATTCACATAGTAAAAAAGATTTTATGCCTAATCTGGCACCTTTCAGTTGAATATATTGCTTACATCCAAGGCGCCCTTTGAAAATCCTTCAACAATGTTTACATCTGGCAGTGGTGTGTATACTTCTTGGAATTCTTCGCTGTAGAAGGTCGACGAACGGCGAAATGTTATGCAGTTTTGGCGCAGGATGTGTGTCACAGTCAAAATCATTGTCATCGTTGAAAAGCGAATTTCTTTTCAGTTGCATGAATCGTTTTCTTCCCATAATTTTGCTGAAAAAGGGTGTTTCAATAATTCGACGCTTGGTCCAGTATTGTTGCAGCTTTTCCTTCTTCACTAGTGACATCAAAGCATTCACAGCTATGAAAACTAACATTTCGTCGTGATTGGTGGGTTCCCAGTTCTGAACTGCCGTTTTGCTTGCTTGTTTGTTTCCCTTACAACAATTTCGCAAAACTCGTCGTCCATAAACAGCCTCATAAATTTCAATACATCTTGCATGCAGCTGTATCTTTCTCAAAACTCAACGAATTTGCAGCAGTAAACTGACACATCTGACTTTTTGGAGGCGGATAGCTTGTACTTATGGAATTCTGATCTCTTGCTGCACTGAGAGGGACAATTACTATGTCCGACGATGTACTACAAACCTCATCATCGACATCTGTATCGTTCTCATATTCCTCTTCTGGTTCTTCCGTATATTCCGTCTATGAGTGTCGGTACTCATTTGTACCGATATCACATACAAAACAATGCGAACCGCGAAGTAGCTCGGGTCTTCAATTATTGTCAACCGCTGTGCACAGCAACGTTTACGTCTTTACCTTGATCAGCAACGCGTGCTTTATGGTCAAGGCTAACGCTGCGAATTATTGTTTGCCGTGCGCTACATCTGTCGGTCCTAAAATCACATTGGACTACCTCATATCAGTCGGCGCGTAATATTACGAATCTCGATTTTCTTGCACTATCATTCGTTAATGTCATATTACGTAACATGGGCGCTAAGTGGTTAAAGATAATTGAAAGTCATTGTCAGAATAAAAAGATCTCAAATTCCAAAGCATTCTGTTGCTTCGAAAAATCACTATGAAAAACACTTACTTGTGATAAATCCTCCTACAGAAAAACTAAAATTATTACAAACCTATTCCAAAAATAATGAGCTCAAAAAATAATGAGCTCCAAAAGGATATAAAATGACTAAACCACTCGCGTTAATTACAAAAAATAAAATTTCTTCATCGCGCAATTAGTTTTGCTATGAACGTAATTTAAAGTTCCGAGTCTTTCTGGCTCAGTTGTTAAGACGCGCGTTATCTGTTGAACCAACCCAAAACGACGTGGGTTCGGTTCTCACCGCTGAAACCAGATTATCTTGTGTAAGCGCTGAAAATTTCAGCGTCTTCGATTTTGCGAAATTTCTGGATAAATATGACAAAACCTGAAACGGACTTTTCTGAAATAAACGGAAATTCTGACTACGGAAAATCTGCTAAAATACGAAGTTAGAAAACACGGACACTTTTTGCAAGTTAGTAAAATCATGCAATTCATTGATTATGATACGCTTTCCAACATACCAGAAATATTTGCTCAATTTAGGAGGATAATGTCTGTGGAATAAATCTCACTCCTGTGATTTGACCTTTGATCCCATTTCGATGATATTTAACAGAATTGGTTCAGAATACCTCCGGAACAACATACTAAAGTTTTGTCGCAATAGAAGCATTTTAGTCATGTTATAAGTATAACGGCTGTGGAATAAATCTCGTTCCTGTGCCCTGACGTTTGACCCCATTTCGATGATATAACAGAATTGGTTCAGTATACCTCCGGAACAACATACTAAAGTTTTGTCGCAATAGAAGCATTTTAGTCATGTTATAAGTATAATGGCTGTGGAATAAATCTCGTTCCTGTGCCCTGACGTTTGACCCCATTTTGATGATATAACAGAATTGGTTCAGCATACCTCCGGAACAACATACTAAAGTTTTGGCGCAATAGAAGCATTTTTAGTGCAGTTATGAGGATAATTGCTGTGGAATAAATATCGCTCCTGTGCCCTGACCTTTACTCAATTTCAATGATATTCAATAGAACCGGTTCAGTATATCTTCGGAACAATATGATAACGTTTTGTCGCAATCGAGGCATTTTAACATAAGTTAAAATGCATAAGGGCGATGGAATCGATCCCGCTCCTATGTCCTGACCTTTGAACCGATGTCGTCCATTTTCAATAGCGTTCGTTCCGAGGTTTTCCCCTAGCACATAGTAAACTTTCATCGAAGTCGAACTCTTTTTACTCGAGTTAACGTGTGGACAGGCAGTCGGACAAAGCTGGAGCATACACGCTTCTTCAACCTATATGGTAGGAAAGCGTAAAAAACGGAAATTTTGTTAAAAGACGGACCGTTACCGGCAACTTTGCTGCACGTTATTTTCGGAAATTTTCCGTGAATTCACGCCCCTTATTTTTTGCAGTGTAGCGACAGCAGTTAAAAAATATAATACCACTACAAGGCAATAGCTTTGAAGAATCTTAAACGAAGCTGACAGAGAAGTAATGCCGATCGAGTTATAGATTCTCATTATAACACAAGTGCTTTTCAGAGCATGGACAAGTGTTGGCGTTTACCATTATGCAATCCATTAATCACTCTATATCTATTTTTAGATTTTGTCATCACTAAAAGAAGCTATGAGGCCACTTTCATTATCGTTGTTATCAACCACAGACATTTTCATTACGGAAATATTTTTTTGCTTATTGATGCCGACATTTAAAAATAGGTAGAGTTGATAGTTATGTTTCGTGTCGGTAACAAATTACAGCGAATCCATTCTGCATCATGTAGTGAAACACAGGAGCCGATCCAGAAATTGCGTGAGGGGTGGGGGGCGCAGAAATGCAGCCTGAAATTACCGTATGGCAGTGGAAAATATAAATTAGTTCCGAATGATAAAATCGATCGATCTTTCAATTAATTAACGGAAATAAAATAGTTTTAAATATTACTTTCTTTCACGAAAATATATTCAATTTTTCATTAAAACCTTACAAATCGAAGCTTTTTCTTGATTCTTGAGGAAGGCGCGCGCATTCCGCGGCCCCCTCTAGATCATCCCCTGGTGAAACAATGGGCCGGAACTATGAAGTACAGTATATATTGCCCATCAGTGCAATATATACTTCAGCTGAATCTCAGTACAATCATCTCCGACGACATACAATGAGAACGACATTTTCTTCCACAAAAGTCCAGGCTATTATGCAAAGAAAATGTATTGTGATTTGTTCAAAGAAAAAAGCGAAGGACGTTATGTTGTGTGCGCCATGTTGTAGAAGATACGAATAAAATGTTTTCCAAACTTTACGAGTAGGTGTAAGTACCATATTTATTTTTTATTTTTATATTTAAGCATATTAAAGAATTATACATATATGAATATTTAAAGCATTTCATTAATTTGTTTCTTTATCTAAAGAAAAAAATTGAAAGAGTGCCCTGGTACTCTTTTTAGAAAATTAATGCTATACATGTTTCGTATGCCAAAATCTTTGCGGGTGTCAAACAAAAAGTGACTTGAGAGCGTACATTTATTTACGTACAGGGTGATCCATTTAAACCAGTACCATGTGATTTACTTATAACTTTTTTATAAATAACAACAAAATCATACCGTAAGTTGAGAATTATGCATGTGGTATTGGAGAATCATTTTATCAAAGCAAATGTTGGAATTGTCCTCCATTTTCTTGTAAACACAGTTGAACACGCCGCACCATATTCAGTGATGTCTCATGCAGAGTACGAGCAGTAACATTGCCAATTGCTGTCGTGATTGTTTCACGCAATGCATCCAATGTTTTTGGATGGGTTTTGTAAACTCTATCCTTTAGGTAGCCCCATAAAAGAAAGTCAGGGGAATTTAAGTCCGGAGATCGGAGATGCCATATGTTTTTTGAAATTAATCTCATTGAGACTTTCGATATGTGACACGTAGCGCTATTCTGCTGAAAGTAGCCCTCTGTCAATTCAATGTCATCAAGTTGTTCCACAAATTCATTGAATATGCGGCAATAAACGTTAGTGTTGACAATCTCAGAGAAAAAAAAATGGGGCCAATAATTTTCGTAGACGAAACCGCACACCATACACCAACCTTTTGTGAATGCATCGGTGTTTCACACATAACATGTGGGTTTTCGGCAGCCCAGTATCTGCTGATTTGCGAATTGACGTAGCCTGACAGATGAAACCAGGCTTCATCCGTAAACCATGTGATGGAGAGAATATCAGATCGCAAATTAAGAAAATTTTGAAAACATTTGCAGTAACTTACTCTCTTTTCCTTGTCCGGTTCCTGCAGCTGATGGATTACGTGCACTTTAAATGGTCGAATATTCGCTTTTTTTGCTACCCTTTGACAAGTTCCGTATGAATATCCTGTCTGTTGGATTAATCTGCGCAACGATTTCGTCGGAGATTGAAGTAAACGTTGCCGAACATCGTCCACACGCGTTTGGGGCATCGGAGGGTGATGTCTACAGCAACCGCTGTGAAGAGAACCGGTTTGCTCCATTTTTTTTGCCATCGACAGTATTGTTGACTTGCTTGGCCCTTTTCGAACTCCAAATTCTCTTCGAAATGCTCGTTGCGTTTTGATGACAGAATTGGTTACCCAATACGATTTCACTAAAAACACACGCTCTGGAACAGAGTACTGCATGTTTCCGAATGCACGCAAGTGAATGACAACAAATCACGAGCTGAGTTACAGTTACCGTTAACAATCTTCTTCCCTTGCAAAAATGTAAGGTTTTTTCAGGGTACTGATTTAAATGGATCACCCTGTACAATGCATGACATTTATTCCTGTCACTCACAATCACACCGATCTACAGGCCGGTATATCCTAAGTGGAATTAAATCATAACAACAAATAATAAGTTTTACTAATTCCTGACATTGAGCACCATTAGGGTTAGAGATAAATACGAGTACGTATGACGAGTTTTTTTTAGTTCGGAGTACCATCATGATAATTTTGGTGAGACGGAGAGATTATTTAGGTATATTTTTGTTCAGAGAGTAGCCTAAGCCAGATATATTAATTAACATTGTTTTCGTAAAACCAACGAAAGAAGATATGTGAGGCATAATAATTAATATTTATTAAACTATGGCAGCTGCAACAGCAATTATTTAGTCTGTTTAGTTTTTCAAAATTTAGGCTTTCTTAATTTCATATTCCCTTATATGTCACTAACAAAATCGGGAAAAATTGATGCTTGCAAGAAAGAAAAAAGCTGATTTCAAAAATTCGGTCATTACAAATAATTTATTCATAGTGTGATTATTTCAGCACCTGGCCGTACACAACATTTTTGGTTTCTTCTTCATCGGCGACAATATATAATTTTGTTGGATCATTTGCTCTTGACATTCCAACATACAGCTGTCTGTAGAATTAAACGGACCAAAAGCGTTACGAATTATTTAACACGCGTCCAGGAGACACAGCATTAGAACACTGACTGAACAAAATTCGTTAACAATTTTTTATCGACGATCAAATGCATCACCTGCTTTCAGTTACAGAGGTCTTTGAGGTGAGGGGCGAATCTCTGGTATAAAAAAGTTGAAAACGTATATTTTCGAATATTTTATGAAACTGGCTGAAATTTCAATGAACACCATAAATCGTTAATAGGAACATGACCTCCAAATTTCGCCTGAATCGGTAAATGAGGTTTTAAATTAGCCGTCAAAATTTTATTAACCGTTTCTGCGCATATATTTCTGTTTTCCGATGAATTAAAAATTCCATGCCTATTTTAAAAAGTTTTGACCGGATTTCGGTGAAATTTCGAGGGACTCCTCTTATTACCAATTCATGGTGTTGATAAAAATTTCAGCCCGTTTCTTTAAGATTTCTCAAAGTTCGTTTTTGCATTTTTTTATGCGCAGTTCTCAAAGAATAGAAACACCTGTGGATGTGCAGCGGCGATGAATGCAGTCACGTGCTTTCAGATTTGGAACAGCATAACGATGACGTAACAAACGACGCTGACTTTATTGATTAGCTTAATAATTAATTCATAACTCGCGAACGGAACTACGTAGAGATCTTAAAATAGCTGCGTTGACCTAGAAATTCCAGTATTAATAATCTACGTAAACTTCACGATGCCACAGTTCGGCGTTCAAGAGTTTTTTGCTGCTTCAGACAAACAGACGTTTTGTGTTTTATATATAATATTATTCATATTTAGACGAACGTAAGAAACCGCCCTGACAACGATGAAATGTGATGTAATGTGCCGAAAGTTCATATACGCACGCGCAAGCTAAAATCTGAATTCAAGATAGAAACAAAAGCTGAATCGCAAGTGTGCTAGTGAGGGGGATTCTTGACTTTATGCTTTGGATATTGACAGGTTACACCCCATCGCGTTATACATCATTTTAAAGCTCTCGTCAATAGCAGGTAACCCAACCCCCGTAATTGCAGGCTCGAGATGAAAACAAATTTCACTTCGATGCATACTGCATTTTTGTCGGAAAAGATGCGTCGCACGAAAATACATTTTTGTAACGGCTTTTACCACGTTTAGCATGAGGTTCTTTTCCTTTACGCAGATTGCAATGAAATATTGTTACGTTTATGTAAACAGGATAACATAATGTTCGGCGATAGTTTAGTAAAATGTATTGTTGAGTAACAATGAAATTAACTATTGTTGCGTCACTTGATGGGACAACATTCAAAAATCAGATTTCAACAATGGTTTTGACTGCTTCCGTTACCCATTTCCGTTACATCGAATTTTACTTTTTACTGAGGATTACCTTACTACTGTAGAGCAGGATGCATGGCATTAAAAAAGCACAAGTGCATTGTTTGGGAGAACAGGGACCGAAACATTTCAAATATATATATATATATATATATACAGGGGTTGGACAGAATAATATGAACTCCACGCTCAGAGACGCAACTTTTAATTCAGCTGAGTACGTAGCAATACGCAAAGGTATCCACCATTTTTTGGTTGTAATAGCTATTTTTAGAACATCAAGGTTCTGTTTAACTGCATTTAAAGTGTCTTGTTGTAAAATTTCTTTCAGAGTGACGACGAATTGAGACACTTAACGTACTTCGAAAGAGGGCTAATTGTTCGTGGCCAGCTAGTTGGTGCCTCCGTGACAACAGTTGCCAGAGTAGTGGGAGCAGCGAGTGTTATTGTGTCTAGCGTCATGGCAGCGTACCGTATCCGTGGCAAAACCTGGTCTGAGAAACACAAGAGCGGCCGGAAAAGGACCCTGGCTGACAGAAAGAAGAGAGCATTAAAGAGAATTGTTACCCGTAATAAGAAGACCACGGCGCCGAAAATTAGTGCGGAGCTCAATTTGCATCTCCAGACCACAGTATCAACGAAAACAGTACGCAGCGAACTGCATAGACAAGATATTCATGGCAGAGCTGCTACTGGAAAGCATTTCGTGACTCAGGTGAATGCACAACGACGACGGCAGTGGTGCCAGGAGTATACAACGTGTTCTGCCGATGCATGGAAGCGTGTAATGTGGTCTGATGAATCCACATTCACACTATTCCCCCACTGCAGGATGTGTTTACGTGTAGTGAACACCGTCAGAAGCGTACAAGCTTAACTGCCTGCACCTAACAGCGCAATATGGTGGTATTTCTGTCAGGCTCTGGGAGATCATATCGTGGATTTCAGCAGGTCCGCTGATCACCTTGAAAGAACGGATGACTGGCAGGGCATGTGAAACCCTTTTGGCCGACCAAATCCATCCAATTGATCAGGCATTGTTACCTGCAGGAATGCCATCTATCAAGATGGTAACACCTCACTTCACAGAGCTTTGAATGTCCAATCATAGTTTGAGGAACATGAAGACGAACTTTCGCGCCTTCCTTGGTCTTTCCAGTTACCAAACTTAAACATCATCGAGCCACTGTTGTCTGTGTTGGAAAACAGAGTAAGATCGTTATCGTCCTCCTGCATTTCTCCAGGACCTTGAGCAGTTTCAGCATGAAGAATGTGTAACATACCACTAACAACCATCCAGGATTTGTAGCGTCCAGGATTCAGTCGGTTTTGAATGACAAAGGTGGTCCCACACCCTATTAGTTACGTAAAACTCCTTTTTCCTAGGTGTTCACGTTATTCTGTCCAATCTCTAAATATATATGTGGGGATGCTATCTATCAAGATGGTAACACCCCAATTCACAGAGCTTTGAATGTCCAATCATGGTTTGAGGAACATGAAGACGAACTTACATGCCTTACTTGGTCTCTCCAGTCACCAGACTTAAACATCATTGAGGCCCTGTGGTCTGTGTTGGAAAACAGAATAAGATACTTATCGTCCTCCTCCATTTCTCAGGGATCTGGAGCCAGTTTCTGCATGAAGAAAGTGTAACATACCACTAAACACCATCCAGGATTTGTAGCGTCCATCTCAAGGAGGATTCAGTTGGTTTCGAATGGCAAAGGTTGTTCCACACCCTAGTAGGTACGCAAAACTTTCTTTTCTTAGGTGTTCACGTTATTCTTTCCAATCCCAACACACACACACACACACACACACACACACACACACACACACACACACACACACACACACACACATATAATCTGCTGGCAACCCAAAATGCAACACCAAGAAAGACACGAGGTAGTAAAGCCAGATTTACTGGACCCATAGCGACGGATATAAAGATGAAATGATTGAGCTTACAGGCCCGTGCGACTTGCGGAACACGCAGACATCAATAGTTCATGTGGCCCCTATGGTTAGCAATAACGGCCGCTACACGCCGCGGTATCGAACGAAAGTGGCTTTGGATGTGGGCTTGGGGTATGTCGGTCCATGCTGCTTCCACACGTTGCCACAGTTCATCAGGCGTAGCCACGGGTGGTGCTTGCCGGGCCACTCGGTTGCCGATCAGCGACCAGACATGTTCGATGGGCGATATAACGGGAGAACAGGAGGGCCACGGCAGCAGTGACACCTGGTGGGCCGAGAAGAATTGTTGCACGATGCGTGCCACGTGCGGGCGCACATTGTTCTGATGCAACGTGGCCGCTGGCAGGTCCTACTGGTAAGGGAGGACTACAGGCTCCAAAATGGAGGAGATGTAGCGGTAGCTGTTGAGTGTACTGGCGATGCGTACCAGAGAGGTGCGGGTGTCATATTAAATAGCGCCCCAAACCATAACCCCACACGACGGACCGGTATGGCGATACATAATGCAAGCGTCATACAGTATCTCGCCGCGGTGCTGCCACACGCGGATCCGACCATCGTGGTGTTGCAGGCAGAAGCGGGATTCGTCGGGGAAAACAATGTCGTGCCATTCCGTAGTCCAGGTGCGGCGTTCAACGGCCCACTGACGCCGCACTCGCCGGTGGTGCAACGCCAATGGTAATCGGAGCAACGGGCGCTGGGCCACAAGTCCCCGCTCCTGCAGACGACGTCGAACGCTACGTGCTGACACATGTTGATGCGCAACACACCCTAATTCCTGCGCTAACGTTCGTGATGTGGCGGTGGAAGCCGTCAGTGCCCGCCGCACAACATGCCGGTTCTCTCTTTCGGTGGCGTGCCGCGGCTGCGACAATCGCTCACGTCGGTTCATTCGTCCCTCCTGCACCCACCGAATCCATTCTCGCCTCACTGTGGCTGGATGTCTTCCCACACGGGCGCCGATGTCTCCGTACGATAAACCACTCTCGCGATAAGCCACTATTCGTCCTCTGTCTCACTCCGAAACGTGCTGGAATGACTGCCGTATTCTACGACGAGGCATCGGGAAGCTTCCCACGCACAGGTCCGACAGCACAACACACTTCCACTACTTACACCCCGCGTTCTGTTCACCCTTCTTATAGTGCTTCCCGGTGGCGTGCCGGGCGCACATGATCTGCATATGCCCTGCAATGCTAATCGTTTGTATGTCCTCTCGCGGGCGACGCATGCTACGAATTTCAGGCCAATCGGATGCTTCCTTCTTGGTGTTGCATTTTGGGTGTCCAGCAGTGTATATATATATATATATATGATGAATGGGTGCGTGATTTTTGGCTGATACAGCGTAGTGGTAAAGTAAGGAATACATATTATGCACCATTTTCAAGGAAATTTTATGCTGAATTTAAATATTTTTACAGAATGTTATTACCAGTAGTAGAAGTGAAGTTACAAGAAAAAGTACAGCGTCTAGTCACAAAAAGCAAAAAATAGTGGCATTTGTGAAATTAGTGTACAATGCATTTAACGTAAAATTATTGTACAGTACATAAATGAAACTTGCAGGATACTTTAAATAACTTACCAAAAAGCAATTTAATTGGATAACCACAGTTTCTTAGTAAATAAAATAGGTGCACCTTCTTGGCATCGAACTAATTGTCCATTGGTGATCACACGATTGATTGTCCATTGGTGATAACTCTCTGATTGTCCATTGGTGATATCACGGTGCCATACGGCCCTTACAGTCTCAATTAATGCTATTTTAGATGTGGGTCCTTGTTGACGTTTCTTTTGGTTCCATAGATTTAGATGCGGTGATTGTGCCGGCCACTGAAGTTTTCTTATAACTTTTCGATTAAACAATTCGTTAACCAACTTTGAGAAAGGACATGGCGCATTATCATCCTGACAGATAAAATTCCCCAAACCCATTTCTTGTGCAGATGGTAGCAGTTTGGACTCTAAAATATCCACATATTTTGATCCATTCAATGTGCCAACAACAATGTGCAGACGTGCAACACCACTGGCTGAAATGCAGGACCACAACATCACCGAATGTAGGTGCTTGATTGTTGGCTGTGAGCAGCATGCCTTATATCTTTCACCAGCTCGACAACGTACATAATTATTTCTATTATTAGCAGAAATAGTAACAATTGTTTCATCACTGAAAATAACATTTTTCCATTCACCAAGTCCAATCCTTGTGCACCTTGTCCGAAGCAATTCTTTTGTGCCGTTGTTGTTCAGTAAGGAAAAGTTTTCGTGCAGCATTTTGTGCATTCAGTCCATTTTCTGGTAGCCTACGACGAACTGTACGTGCAGATTCAATAATGCCTACTTTATTCTCCAACTCATTTCTTAAATCAGTGGCTGTTCTAAACCTTGATTTTAAAGAACGACGAATCAACATGCGATCATCACGTTGACTGCACAGCTTTGATCGACCTGTCCTTTTTCTGTTTCTCACACATCCAGTTTCTGCAACTCTTTTAATGGTGCTCAAGGCAGTGTAATGATTACAGTCGCATTTAACAGCAGTTTTACGACTACTGAATCCAAGTTCATGCAAATTAATAATTATTGCCCTGGTTTGAAGGCCGCCCCGGTGGCGCAGTGGTCTAAGCGATGGCCTCTGATCATTCGTCCGTAAGGGGTCCGGGTTCGAATCCCGGTCAGGCATGGATGTTGTGTTTGTCTTACGGCACTGGCTCTCTCACTTCCCTGGAACCAGTGACCCTAAATTAGGGACGGGCGACTGCTTGCCCATTGAGTTGCTCACGGTGGTCGTTAAACCTACAATCAATCAATCAATCTGGTTTGAAGAGGCAGGACCAATTTTCGGGTCATTGATATTCCGAAATTCAGATATCACAAGCAATTCTGCATAACCTTCCGTCAACTGACTACGGGCAGCTGCGTTTGTAGTCGGCATATGATCATATGTAGAAGATTTTAGGAAAGATTTGTCTGACCCTAGGTCTTAAACAACCCTTAGAAATAGGAAGCTAGGAGATTTGGGCTAGATTCCCCGATAGGAAAGTGACACGGAAGCGAAATAGAAAGGGGGAGGAAGACGCCTTTATTTATTACCGGGGGTGCAGTACCCGGGTTCCGACGGCTTAACGTGCTCATCCGACTCACGGCGGATATTTAGTAAATCGAACCTGAGGTCCTTTCCGTGGCAGTCACGAACGCTGCCCAATAGGCCACCCGCGGCCTCGTAGTCAGCAACGAGGTTTTCTATTTGTCATTTTCTTGTAGGGCTTCCGTCCACAGTAAGTAGAGTTTAGGTCCCAGCCACCTACAGCGAGTTCACCTTATGGGCAGGACAGAGAAACGGAAGGAATGAGAGCAAGTCTAGCGACTTTGACAGAACAGTTTGTAGTGAGCTTATAGTACAGTAGATGGCGCCACCGTACAAGTACGACGTTGCACACGAGAGAATTTCTGGGGGGAGAGGCATAGGAAAAGATACCCATTTAACCAGTGGTCAAGCCTGGTGGCCGTCACTTAACATGCTCGTCCGATGCACGGCGGATATTCAGCGATTGTTAGTAAATCACACCATCTCTGAAAAATCAGCCCAGGATCGAACCTGAGGACCTTGCATTGGCAGTCTGACCCGCTAACGACTAAGCCATCCGCGGCTCCTCCTAGTCAGCAGACGATTCTCCATGCTTTTATACCTCAGTCGCGGACGTCGGAGAAAGCTGCAGTGGATTAGAGGGTCACAAACTCTTTTTCAGAACTGGATTCGAGTTTCCTCATTTGCACTTTTTTGCTTATAACTTCACTTTTATTACCAATAATAACATTCTATAAAAATATTTGAATTCAGCATAAAATTTCTTTTAAAATGATGCATGATATGTGTTCCTGACTTCACCATTACGCTGAATAAGTTTACTTCAAACATCAAAAATTGACTTTCGGTCTCCTGGAGCAGGATTTTTGGTCACGATTGTTTATGCAAAAGTCGAATCAGATTGTGAGTGGCCGGCATTTAATAAACTGAAAAATGTCTTTCTTGCAGTTCCGTTTATTACAGACGCGCCTCACAACACCTTATGCAGCTTTTTCTATGCAGTGTTTGTGCTTCGTGATTCATTATCTTGTGAGAATAGAGAATGGCGTCAGTGTTTTTCAGGTTTAAGTGTAAATTAAAGAATTCTGCGCTTTATAAGTGTGAGAATATTTATTTTTGTTAATTGGTATAAGATTAGATACCATCTTAACTGGTTGGTGAGGAGAAACGCAATCGCCATTAAAGAAAATAATAATATGCCATGCATGACATACGTAATTTTGTAGATTACCTGTAGTCATTCGCATTTTGTTAAATGGAAGAATTATATATATAAGATATTATATATTATTATAGGAATGTAAGGTCAGGTGATGCGTAACATCACAGCCTCTCCTTGACAAATGTCAACCCCGCCTTCTCGTGGTGCATCCTGTTCCAACTAAAGGGGCTCTGACGACCGCCAATAGCGGTATAACTATACCATCGGGATTAGAGGAAATTCTATCCCACACTGACCATCCCGCTTGGCCAGCGTGGTGAGTTATGGCCAAACCCCTCCAAAATGACTTAACAACTTAAATCTTGGCCCTCAGTCTCCGGCAGCTGGAATGTACCTGGCCAAGGCAGCGGCCAGTGCGACATGAAGGCAGAGGGTGCTAAGAATACCCGGAGGACCGGACTAGGCTGCCATCTGATGCTGACCTTAGCTACGTATAATGGACGCTCCCTATCTTCTGATTCAAGGCTTCTTGAATTGGAAGAGGAACTACAAAGGATCAAGTGGGACATCGTGGGGCTAAGTGAGGTAAGGAGAAAAGGAGAAGATCTCATCGAACTGAAAAGTGGACATATCTTCTACTATCGTGGGACAGATACTGGCAGAACTAGTGGTGTTGGATTTATAATAAACAAGAAACTGAAGGATAAAGTTGTAGAAGTTGAAAGTTCCTCTGACAGAGCTGCACGACTTGTTATCCAACTCTCGAAAAGATACCAGGCTCAGATTATTCAAACTTATGCACCCACCACAAGTCATCCTGAAGAAGAAATTGAAGAATTTTATGAGTAAATTTGTCACCTAAATAATAAAGGTAAGCAGCACTTGAAAATAATTATGAGAGATTTCAATGCAAAAATAGGGCAACGGCAACAGAATGAAACTTCAGTAGGTAAATTCGGTCACGGCAACAGAAACCAGCGTGGAAATACTCTCGTTGAGTTTGCAGAGGCAGAAGGGTTTTTCATCTTGAACTCCTTCTTGAAGAAAAAGCCACACAGGAAATGGATATGGAGACATCCAAATGGGACGACAAGTGAAATTGATTTTATTATGTGTAACAAAAAATTCGTCATAGAAGACTGCAGTGTGCTAAACAAGTTCAACACAGGTAGTGACCATAGATTGGTGAGATGTAAGATGCACCTCAACACTAAACTTGAACGTGGCAAGCTCATAAGACAAACAAAATCTATTGACATACCCAACCTTAAAAAACACCATAATACCTTCAAATTGGAACTGAAGAACAGGTTCTCTGCTTTAGAAGGCCTAACATCGGAAGAAGTGGACATCTCTGAAGTTAACAGAAAAGTAACGAAAGCTCTTTAGGAAACAGCAACAAAATTAGCTGGGTCTAAGAACAAGTTACATGTAAACAAATTATCAGGAAAAACGAAAATGTTGATGCAAAAAGGAAGAGAGATGAGGACAACTAAAGAAGATGTGACTTCCAAAGTGGAATATATAGAGCTATGCAAGACAGTAAGAAAAAGTATCACTGAAGACGTAAGAAAATCCAACTGTGAACTAGTGAGGAAAGTAATTGAAAACAACCAAAGCCTAAAGATAGCAAAGGGACATCTCAGTAAGGGAAGAAAACAGATTATGGCACTGAGAAAAGAAGATGGTTCTGTAACAAGAAATAGAGGCGAAATTTTGACAAGAGTAAAAGATTTCTACTCCAAATTATATGAAAGTGATGATACATGCACTCCAGACATCATGAAAGATACCAGTACCAGAGTTCCTCCAGTCCTTCCAGCAGAAGTTGCACATGCAATCAAGAACATGAAGCGGGGAAAAGCTCCAGGAGAAGATGGAATTACTGTAGACATCATACAAGAAGCAAGTGGAGAAATCGAAACAGTACTCGCCCAAATTTTCACTCGATGCCTTAATGGAGGAAAGATTCCTGAGGATTGGAACACCGCTACAATGATCCTGCTACATAAGAAAGGTGACATTGAGGATCTCGGAAACTACAGACCTATCAGCCTCCTATCAGTAGTTTATAAAATCTTCACTAAAGTTCTTTCACACCGCTTGAAGGTAACACTGGACATGGCTCAACCGAGAGAACAAGCTGGATTCAGGAGTGGCTACAGCACAATAGATCATATCCACGTACTGAGAGAACTAATTGAAAGAGCGAGGGAATATGAACTTCTATTGTGCATGGCTTTTATCGATTATGAAAAAGCCTTTGATTCGGTGAAACCATCAGCAGTTACAATGGCTCTGAAAACCTGCGGTATTGAAGATGCATACATTAATATTATTAATAACATCTATGAAAATGCAAGTGCAAAGATTCGGCTGTTTGAAAATACAACACACATAAAAATTGGAAAGGGAGTGAGACAAGGTGACACCATATCTCCGAAGCTCTTTAATGCCACATTGGAGGGTGTTTTTCAGTCGCTGAGCTGGGAAAACAAAGGGATAAAGTTTAATGGAGATTATCTAACCCACCTTAGTTTTGCTGATGATGTAGTCATTTTTGCAACTACCCCATCAGAGCTGCAGGGTATGATCCAGGAACTTGCTGACAAGAGTAAAAAAGTGGGATTAAAAATGAACTTTCAGAAGACAAAAGTGATGTTCAATGCTTTTACAAGAAATGAAGATTTATCGATTGATGGAGAAAAGCTGGAGATAACAGACACGTACGTTTATCTTGGACAGCAGATATCAAGTGAGGGTCACATTGATGAAGAAATTAATCGTCGTACAAAACTTGCCTGGAGAGCTTTTGGAAAAAACAGCATAATTTTCAAGAGCAATATATCATTATGTCTTAAAAGAAAAGTGTTTGATCAATGCATTCTTCCAGTACTTACGTATGGTGCAGAGACGTGGACCTTAACTAAAAGAGACATACAAAGGCTGCAGACAACTCAAAGTAGCATGGAGAGGTGCATACTTGGTGTAACCAGGAGAGATAAGAAGAACTCGTGGATCCGAAAAATGACAAGAGTGGAAGACATCATGATCAGAGTTAAATCCCTGAAATGGCAATGGGCTGGACATACTGCCAGAAGGACAGATCATCGATGGACAGCCGAAATTTTAGATTGGATTCCAAGGGACAGGAAAAGACCCAGAAGAAGACCACATGGGAGATGGGTGGATGAAATTCGAAAGTATGCAGGGGTGACATGGAGGAGACTGGCACAAGACAGACCGTTGTGGAGGAAACTTGGGGAGACCTTCGTCCAGCAGTGGATTTATAATGGTTGACAATGATGATGATGATGATGATATTATTATTATAAAATCCTTATATATAATTATAAAATCCAAATATACAATTCTGAGAAATCTATGTTTAGTGTTTTGTTTCCTGTAAAAATTGTAGTACAGCAGAGAAAAGAAAAAATGAGTCTAAGTGTAGGCGACAAAGGCAGCAACCTCCCCAGAAAAGTTTAGCTGTAACTTCTTAAAACTTTCATGAGAAATAATCTTGCGTAGTTCGCACATTCCCCCTTTTTTTAGGTTTAACGACCACCGTGAGCAACTCCATGAGCTATAAGCAGTTGCTCGTCCCTAATTTAGTGCCTCTGGTTCCAGCGAAGGGAAAGAACCGGTGCCGTAAGAAAAACACAACATCTATGTCTCACCGGGATTTGAACCCAGACCCTTCTCCGACGAATGGTTAGTATCCAGCACTTAGAACACTGCAGCACCGGAACGGCGACACACAGTGTCTTCACGTAGCACACAAGTGTCATCAGCAGCAGATCGTCCATTTTGCTATGTTCTCCGTTTCCATCTCTTGTTCCCCTGTGGAATAGTTCCAGACAGTCCGAAGCGAACTATTCATTATTTGTTTCTAAGTAGAAGATACCAAAAATTATTTTCGTCGCTTTCTTTCAGAATCTGAAGTTTTCTTCACAATCATAAGTTGCTACTGGGAAAATGATCGAATTCGTGATTTTATCTTGATGAACATGCCTTGCATTTCCTCAGTTTTGTCAAATCACCAACCAATCTTCCTGTATGTCATTTCTTAATTTCACTTCAGTGAGACCTTTCCTTTTTTGTATCTTAAGAAGTCATATCGTTTTATTCTTCAATTTCTTGAGCCATTTATTCTGATTTTATAAGAATCTTTAAATAATCCATATTACTGCTAATGATATAGAGATTCTTATTGTTTACGTGTCAGTTTTTTCATGAACTGCTCTGTGCACTTACCTCAAAAATTTTGATTATGGCTCCTTTTATTTCTCAGAAATTATTGCACCTCATACCGTTATAATTGATTGTTCTTTAGCTTTCGTGATGTCTTCAGTATATAAATTGATAAGATGTGGCGATGAAACACAACTACATCTTCCACCTTACGCAATTTGAACTGATGTTGTGTTACCAACAGTAGTTTGAACAACTCCTTCTTCTTAACAGAGATTCCTGAAAAACTTAATTATATCTGTTCTGAACTAATTATATATATTTGACTAATTACGTGTGTTAATTATTGTTTCCCAGATATATTCACGTCTGACCTGTAAAAGCTTTGTAATGATCAATAACGCACACCAGTGAACTTGGAACTTTTTGAATTTATCAATCATAATTCGTAATCCTAAGATTTAAACACAGTTTCCTCTACCGTTTCCTAAAGCCACCTTATTTTTTCGGCATTTCGCTTTCATGTTATTTGACGTTCTGTTAAATACAATTTCTAAGAAGATTTTTAGGGCACGAAAAATAAAACTCATCGTTCAAAAATTCTTCCAGATCTCCATTTCGTTTGCAACAAAATAAAGACGGATTTCCAGCGATCAGACAGCCAATCAAACAGTTCTACTCCGCTCGAGCCGAATGCGGAACTATTGAAAATCATTTGCATTAAGAGAACATGTGGATTTTTCATTTAAAAGTGTTCGGCGGATCCTTCTGCTTAAATCTTTTGTTCAGGAATTTTTTAGTTTTTTTCATTACCTAAAAATATTTTTGCTGGAAAATAGCTACTTCAGTTTATATAGAAGTGAAAGCATTAATATGTTACTGTTTTCCCATTCTCGTTCTGTCGGAAAAGTATAATTAGGCCAAGCACTCGTCCACGTAATTGTTGTCAAAGTAAAACTATCATCATTATCAACCATGGGTAGAATTCCCATAGGTGTCTGTTGCTATTTTAACTATATTGTCCCATTGAAGCCTGTTCATTGCAGAGTGGCTCAGTTCTTCAAGAGTTTCACCACACCAGTCTTTAATATCGTCAGTCCACACAAGGCAAGGGCGTTCTCTTGCATTTCTTCCGTTCATTAAGCCTAACACCAATGCCTCTTTCTTTCAAAGTAAAATAAAAGGCATTTAATTTTGACAGTGGTATTTTTGTTTATGAAAAGTATAACATGATTTAAGATATGTTTCATAATCGTTAACCATTATCAATCGACTGCTGGTTGAAGGCCTCTCTCCCCAAGTCTCTTCCGCACTTTCTTTCTTTCAAAGTTGTGGAAGAGTTTTGGGGAGATAACTCCAGGTCACTCCAGACTGCTTTCGAATATCATACACTCTTCTTGTATGTAGCTTTCTTCTGTGTGTTTCCCTGTACCTTGGAATTCAGTTGTTCAGAGGTTGTCAATTCTAGCAATATGTCCAGTTCATTGTCGTTTCAGGGATTTTACCTTCGTCATGATGTCATCAAGTTTTTTCATTTTAATTATTCAGAATTTCCTCTTCCTATTCTTCCTGGTTATACAAAGCATGTATCTCTCCATGCTTCTTCCAGTAGACTGCAGCCTCTGGATGTCGCTTTTAGTTGAGGTTCATGTCTCCGATCCATATGTAAGAACTTGAATGATGCATTGATTAACACTTTTCTTTTACAACATCATGGTCAATTGCTCTTGAAAATTGTATTATTTCTTCTAAACGCTCTCCAATCAAGTTTCACGCGCATATTAACATTCTTCTTCAGTGTGGCCGTTCCTTCATATCTATTGTTCAAGGTAAATGTAAGCATCGGTTACTTTTAGATTTGCTCCATCAACTTCCAAATCGCCTGTTCTTTCCTTGTACATTAGTTTTATTTTCTACAATTTCACTTTTAATCCCACGTCTTTATTCTCGTCTGTAATTCCTGGATCATATTCTGCAGCTCTGATAGCGTACTTGCAAAACTTACTATGTCGTCAGCAAAAACACGATGAGTTAATAATTTATATTAATCTTTATCCGTTCGTCTTTCCAGTTCAAGGATTGAAAAGCATTCTGCAATGAGGTATTGACGAGTTTGGAAGATATGGTGACACTTTGTTTCGCTCTTCCTCAAGGTATATTTGCACCCTAAGAGCAAAATCATTATGTCCAGCCCGTCGTTATGCAAATCAACTGCAGGTAAACGACGGCCAGTGTGAAGGTCATGAAGCGCTATGAGCAACACATGGTACTGAGCTCTATTAATCATTGTTATTCTTGTTTTTCAGATGGAAAAGGCAATGAACTTCATATAGTTCGACAAAGAGCAAATTGTAATGGCCAGACGACTGGATCAGAGCATTTACGAGATAGCAAGGTTCGTGGGGTGATCACGTTTATCCATGGTTAATAACTTCAAAAAGTGGTCAGAGGAGATAAAAACCACGAACCAACAGAAAATGTACTGTGGCAAAACTCGCGGGTAATTTGAGTGCAGAAGACGAGCGTAATGTGTTACAACGCACAGTATATCGAACCCTGCTGAAAATGGGGCTGCGTAGCCGCAATGTTATGTATGGGACACCCATTGGGCCATAGGCTCGATTTCGAATGTTTTGGAAGGGAAATGCAAGGCAAGAGAGGAAGAGGATGGCCAAGGAATGGTTTTGCGGCACAATTGTCTCCAAGACACCAATACTAAGACATACTATTATATGACTTGAAGAAAATGGCTGAGAAGAGAGAGGAATGGAGAGACAGAGTACATCTACTCGACAACCAGTTCTTAGACGGAGTAACCAAGAAGGAGAAACCGCAGGGAGCTCAGAATGCTGATCCTGACCTCGCTTAACCATCGAAAGTGCCTACGTTGGTCACGCGAGAATCAAAACTGGGCCTTAAGTGATTGGAAGAAGGGCGTCTGGTCTGGTGAATCTCGTTTCCTGTTGCACTATGTGGACGTCTGGGTACATGAACGTTATTTATCTCAGAAAGTTTTGGAACGAGAATTAACCGTGTGACGAAAACAAGCCGATGGATGGAGTGTAATGCTTTGGGAAAATTCTGCTGGTAAACTCTGCATCCAGTAACTCATATGCAGGAAACTATGACGTCTAGCACCAACCCAGATATCATTGCAGGCCAGGTCCATTCTTTTAAGGGAATGGTATTCCGCTCTAGTAGCGTCTTCTTTCAGTAGGATCATGAGCCATGCTACCCAGCCCGGATTGTTAGGGAATGATTCGTGGAACACGAATAAGAATTCCAGATGTTTCCCTTTCCTCCAAATTTGCCAGACATCCATTCAATCTAGAATCTGTGGTTTGTATTGTAACAGCAAATGCGATCTGTGGCGGCTCAATTACGTAACTTGGAAGAGTTAAAAGATCGGCTGGAAAAATGTTGGTACCAGATATCACAAGAAACCTTTAAAAATCTAGTAACATCTATACGTCGCCGGGTAAGTGCTCTTTCGGCGATACATAGAGGACCAACATCATATTGGGCAAGTGATCATAATGTTTCGGCTCTTCGATGCATGTAGATCAAGATAAAAGTCCAACAAAGGTTTTAAAGACAGCCTGCGTTTAGGAATATTTTTAGATATATGAGCTCGTTAAGAAAATGACATTTTGTTTTCACTCACGATCCTCCTCATCGGTGATACGACATCTATGCATCTAGAGTCAGATGAGAAAAATAAATATTCATTTCATAACGTCTTCAACTTCAACATTTTAAGTATATTTTTGCTTCTGGTGTACACCTGTTCACTATGTGGTGCTTAGGTAGGCGTGGTTGCTTGAGTAAATTCTCTTCTTAAAGATTGGTATGAAAAATTTGTTTCGGATAGTAAAGTATAAAATGAGTATGAATTAAATATTAGTATGGGTATAAGTATTATATGACTTAATTGTACTGATTATTATAAGTATAATTACAAGTATGAGTATAAGTATTATATGACTTAATTTTACTTATTATTATAAATATAATTAAAAATCTGACTTAAATATAATCATTCTTTTCCGAATTTCTTGCCGCATATATTTTATGCTAGGTAGAGTACATGGTTAGTTACATTCATAATGATATTTGCATTTTAGGATAAATGCAAATCTGCCTGTTTTTTACATGTTTCCGAGCACCTTTTCGTGTAATTATTTTTTCATGGTACCCCTTTTCGTACATTGTAAAAAATTTTATTCATCTGACAGATGTAAGCCTGACCAAATTTTTTCACGCGTTATCGATTCTTTTCTGACTCACACGACGCAGAGTTTACTCCCAATTTACTTGGCTTCTATCACATCAGGAATTCGCCAAGAGCTTACCGATTTAATTTTCACCTAATGGATAATGGTGCAAGGCCCGTTAAAAGATTTCTGTGGAATGGATTTGTGAGGAAATTGAGTAGAGAGAGCATTTGCTCTGTTCCCTAAATATCTTTAACAGATATTTTGTCTTGTAATGAAATGATAAGTACTCATTCTATTCGTTAATCTCATTTTTAAACTATTTAGCCTCGGAATTATTGTTCACGGAGCTTACTTAATTATGTGGTTGTGTTCTTAAATTAAACAATTTATTAAATGTAACTCAGCTATATGAGGTATCATTCCTCAAATCTCCTTCCTAACGCAAGCGTAATGTTAAATTTATTTTTGCTGCTGAAAGCAGATATGATGTAATAAAGAGTCATTGAAGTGCTATAATCCTGTTTAAGCTATTTGAGGTTAGATGAGATGTCAAAGGCTTTATTAACTTACAATGGTAGAAGTACAGTGGAGAAAGATTACTTTCATTTACCTTTCCAAGATGATGCATTCATTTGAAACGTCTTCATATTTTCATTCTAATGATTCAGTTGTTTCGGTTCGTCGTTTCCCGAAATAAACTCAAATACAAATATTCATTTCACGATTTCTAGTGAGAAAATAATTTAATGCTTCATATCTTTTACGTTTGATTGCACTCTGTTTGACAATTTATGAATAAAACGTGAGAAGTATGAGAATTTAACCCGTCGTTTGTCGCGCCATAAGCATTTCTCTCATGCTTCGCTCGCATGTTAAGGGCGTCATTTATTTGGAAGTGACCCTGGGGGCACCAACCCCACGCTAGCTCTTCTTTAGAAACTTTTCAATTATTTGTTCTGATAAGGAATGGCGCGTCTTTGGCCTTTAAACAGTCCAATCTTTGCTCCCTTGTGCTTCTTTTGAACATTTGTTTTATCAAGCGACCACTAGCGTTTGCACCACGTGAGAGCTTTTCTCACCTAGCGACCACTGGCGTTTTTGTTTTATATTTTTATAGATACCGCAATGATACGAAGCTGTTGTGTTGTTCTAATTTTTTTTTGCCTCATTTCATTTGTTACTATACAGTCATTTACAAAAATTTAAGACCACCTGTGAATTTATTGAAAATTAAGATTTTCAAAGAAACAACTAATTACTGGTCAGAGATATTTGAAAAGATGACATCACAGATGAATACTTACATTCTTTAGAACACAAAAAGACCGAAATCAGTGCTTTATGTGGCCATCTTTTTTACAACGGACAAAATACGTCGCGGTATAAAAAAAGTAAAATTCCCAAGTAGTCACTCGAAATGTCTTTGCACCACACGTACTTTGTTGCGTCAATCAAAGCTTGGGAATTTGATGGCTGTTTTTTTTTTTGCTACTTTGTCTTTTAAAATGGTCCACAAATTTTCGATGGGGTTTAAGGTCGGGACTATTACCGGGCCAGTCAAGCACAGTTATGTTTTTCCTCTGCAAGTAGTCTTTACCGCCTTTGAATCATGGTAGTACCTGTTGGCAAAAAGGATAATGAAGCAGTAATGCATCCTGACATAGCACCCCATAATATCTGACTAACCGGATACCTGCACACGGTGTAATTTTTATGAAACCTTTTGCCTTTTGGTTGTCGAACATGTGCTTCACGTGATTCAGATTAACCCTTTAACGACCATAACGCCTAAAACGCCAGTACATACAAACGACCATAGCTTCCAAAAACGTCTGTCTAGAGTGAGTCAGATTTCTTACATTTATCCGCACTTTAAATTTGCACGACCCATGAGAGATCAGCAGGAGTCACCGTCAGTCACCATTGTTGTTGCTAAACAAAGAAGTGAAACAACAGACAATTTCGGGCGTTTTGGTACTTAGAGTGGTACTGGAATTTAGAGTCGTGGTCGTTAAAGGGTTAACGCACAGTTGATTCATCCGAAAAAGAACTTGGCTCCACTTTTCAGCAGTCCACGATTGATGACGCTTCGCAAACTGGAGTGTCTTCTTTTGCATAACAGAGGTTAGTCTAGGTTCATGTATAGGTTTATAAGACTTTAATCCGAAATCTTTGCTGAAACCTCGGAAAACAGTGCTGATTTTATAATACGACTTCTTTGAATGTACAAAGACCTTGTTTTTCTTGCACGAACTACTCGGAGAACGCCTAACTATTCGCCTTATGGTATTGGCATCACGTGGGGTTGGTTTCCTTGGACTTCTCTTTCGGCAGATAAATTTACCTGTATCTCGATATTTCACGATCGTATTATGAATAGCCGTTTTGCTCACATTCACTTTTCTGCTTATGCCCCGTTCGGAGTATCCTTCATAACATAAAGTCGCTATTTCTGCCTTCTGTGTAACACTTAATGACGCTTTTTTACCCACTTTTCGCTATATAGAAATACGAACAAAACCTCTCAGCATGAAAACCAGAAGCAAACTGACGCTCGCACGCATCTCCCAACTCTATCAAAGGCTGCTGCTGTAGGATGATGAAACACCGATAGGAAGTTGACGCAATCAGCAGAAATCTCCTAATACCAACAGGTGGTTTTAAACTTTGGCAGTTGACTGTATATATTAAGTATATTTCTTGCAAAGAAATAATTGAAACAGCGGAGTTGGTAATATCAGAAAAACTTTCACGCGAGACCATTGGCATTGTTCAATGTGTGCCGACCATCGATGGGTTAACAAGAGTAAACATAACCTAAACTATGCAAAAAAATGTGAGTAGCACATTGTATGTATTTACATATCTTTTCAATCTAGTCATATTCTGAAGCTGCCATGTATCAGGCGTTGTATAATACTTTCAGTACTACAGGTAATACGGTAAAGAAACTAAGATTTGAATATTTTCGTGATAAAACTTGAATCTGCTATTAAAAGAAACTTGGAAAGTTAGAATACACTGGTGTGCAAAAATTAAGGACGAAAAGGAGAAATTAGCATAACAGCGAAACGAGCAGGCAGAGCGGACCGAAAGACCACTCAGGAAATAGACTAGGGTCCGGTACGGTAGGGCACGCGCATATATGTAACATAACGTAGGGGGGTGTCGGAAGGGTATAAAGCACACGGGCGGTGTGCGCTCAGCAATCCGGTGAAAGCTATTGCACGGTGTACATCGGTTTGAACGACGTCGAGTTGCTGCCACCGTGTGATGTGGCCAACAGGCAATCCAGTAGACAACATCTGGATGACTTTACCCGAGGTCGCGTCGTTGGGAAGTTGGAAGAAGTTCGAAGTGTGACTAGTGTGGCCGAGGAGTTCGGGATCGCTCACAGCATTGTTTCACGAGCTTGGAGAGCATTTCAAACGACAGGAACAGCTGTCCGAGAGTTTAGCATTGGTCGTCCACGAGCAACCACGGCGGCAGACCACCGGTATATTGTCCTACAGGCGAGAAGAGACAAACGGCAGACCGCGGGAGAAATCGCAAGGCACATGCAACAGACAACTGGACGTGCGTTACCGCGTTTTACCGTGGCCACGAAGCTGCACAAAGGTGGTATAAATGCATCACGACCATTACGGTGTGTGCCATTAACGCCTGCTCATCGGAGACGGAGGTTTCTGTGGTGCCAGGAACACAAGAACTGGACACATCAGTATTGGGGTCGAGTCCCCTTTACGGATGAGAGCCGATGTAGTCTGACCAGCTATTCTGGACGTATACACATCTGGAGAGAGCAGGGAACACGCAATCACACCTCCAACATCATCGAAAGGAACCGGTTTGGAGGTGGCGGAGTTTTCGTTTGGGGGGGTATCATGCTTGGTAGCCGTTCTGACCTCCACATCTTCCAAGGAGGTTCATTTTTTTTTTTTTTTTTTGATTGGAGGTTTAACGACCACCGTGAGCAACTCAATGGGCTATAAGCAGTCGCCCGTCCCTAATTTATGGTCACTGGTTCCAGGGAAGGGAGAGAGCCAGTACCGTAAGACGAACACAACATCCATGCCTGACCGGGATTCGAACCCGGACCCCTTACGGACGAATGATCAGAGGCCAGCGCCTTAGACCACTGCGCCATCGGGGCGGCCCAAGGAGGTTCAGTCACTGGTGTCCACTATTGTACCGAGGTTCTCCTGCCTCACGTGCGTTTGTTTAGAGGTGCTATGGGTCCTGAGTTCCTCTTCATGGACGACAACGCTACACCTCATCGTACAGTGGCTGTCGCAGAGCTGTTGGAGAGTGAAGATATTCAACGCATGGATTGGCCCGCTTCTCGGGAAACGCTTGGCAGCACGTCACCAGCCGTCAGCAACGATTCCGCAGCTGCGATTGGCGCTACAAGAGGAATGGGCCGCGATGCCTCAACAGCTCCTTGACAACCTTTTCTTCAGCATGGACAGACGTTGTAAATCCTGCAACGCAGTCAGGGGTGATCATATCCCCTACTCAGGACTGGATTTTTTGGCAGCCGCCTGTCACATGGACGTTTCTGTATTCTGTCCAGTTGTGCTTAAAGCTACCTTTTCAATAAAGTGCTTTTGTATCCTTTGGATTCCTTGTTTGGACGAGTTTGCTCACTTGTCCCATATTCTTTCATCTTGGGGATCTTATGGTATGATTTGAGTCGATGTGGAGCTCTTCTGCACGACATTTCATTCGAAAAACCGGCTCGTCTTTAATTTTTGCACGCCAGTGTAGAACTCATACAATAAATGAAAAGTGAGGTTTTTTAAACAAATGTGAATTAAAATTTCTCAGATTTGTAAAATTAAGATAAGTTAAGACAATATACAAATCAAACTGCTGCCAAAAATGTTGTTTTGAAAAGTGCTAGCAGCGCTTATTTCTTTTCGTTTTTGGAGATTCGGGAAGACTGTTAAATTATTGAAATATTTCGTTTCCGACAAAACTCAAATTTTTAGAGAAATTTGAAGAAAGGGATAGAAAAATGCTAGCCATTTCTTTTGTAGAGCGAGGAACAAATCCGTGGACTTAAATGAAATATCAGAAGACTAGAACGTTTTCTTCAGAGTACTGAGAAAAGAAAACCGGTGCTTTTTCGACAGATTGCTAGACGGGGGATTTTTAGTGAGGTAAATTTTTTTACTGAAAGGGAAAGCTGCTGGAAAGAAACGTTTCAAAATAGCCAACAGTCAACAAGATGCCAACAGTTACCTCATGAGCGTGATTTCTGCTGCGTTACACAGTGCCCTTAAGAGCTGTATTTGAGAAAGTGTAGTTACAATCCTCGTGTTTTTTTAAATGCAATGCAAAAGAGGATGAATATCAACGAAAATATCAGATTTTCTTATTCAGCCGTTGTCAGCCTTTCACTATGGAAATTACATAATAAAATCGTACACAGAGTTGGTTACTTTTGAAATTCTGAACTGCCCTTTGTTCTCGACAATGTTGTATGGAAAACGGATGAAAATGGTGTTAAGTACTGACTTAAGTACTGTAGTTGGCTCATGTAATTCGCTCACAGAGGCACCCGTTGGAGTAAGCATACACTGAAGTGCCAGAAAAACTGGTACACACGAGCTTATGCAAAATACATAGCAACATCACCTATGCGCGTACTCGGTTGCGTCCGCCAGTGCGTATATAAAGCCATAGACATACTTGCCAGCTGTCAGAGCTGTTTTCAGCATGAGAATGACAAGTAATAACGATTTAAGCGATTTTCAACGCGGGTTCATAGTTGGCGCTCGAGAGATGGTCCATAGTATTTCGGAGGTAGAAACGAAGTTAGGATTTTCACGGATAACCATTGCAAGGGTGTACCGTGACTACAAGAATTTCGGCAAAATCTTCAACCTACGATACAAGTGTGGCCGTAAAAAGACATTGGGTGAACGTGACCATCGTCGGCTGTCAAGAATCGTTTCACGCGATAAGCGTGCAACACTCCCGCAGGTATCATCGGAATTCAATGCTGAAGACTCAACAAGCATCAGCGTTCGGACTGTGCAACGTAACCTGCACAAATATGGGCTTTGGGAGCAGACGCCCAACTCGAGTCGCCTTGATGGGTGCACGACACAGAGCTATGCTCCTCGCTTGGGCACGGCAACACCGCCACTGGACACTTGATGACTGGAAACAAGTAGCCTGGTCTGACGAGTCGCGTTTCGAACTGTATCGGGCAGATGGAAGGGTTCGTGTGTGGCACAATCCCATGAATCCCGCCTGTCAACAGGAAACTGTACCGGCTGGTGGGGGGTCCGCAATGGTATGGGGTGTGTTTAGCTGGACTTCACTGGAACACCTGGTACGTCTATAAACATCTGTGACCGGTAAACGCTATATGCGCATCCTTTCTGACGAGGTACACCCGTTCATCTCCTGCATTCATGCTGATGGGTTGGGCGTGTTCCAACAGGACAATGCACCTCCACAGAAGTGTCGGGACGCCATATTATGTTTAGAGGAGCATTCATCTGAGTTTGGGGTGTTGCCCTTCCCACCCCAGTCCCCAGATCTGAACGTGATGGAACACATTTGGGATGCCATTCAACGCGCTATCGAACACAGGAATCCGAGACCTCGGAATACACCCGCATTGTGGAACGCTCTGCAGGAAACAGCATGGTGTGCATTGCCTACAGCATATTTCCAGAAGCTATAATAGTCCATGACCCGTTGTATTTTTGCAGTCCTGCCCTCCCGTGGGGGAGCTACCAAGTATTAGACCGGTGTATCAGTTTTTCTGGCACTTCAGTGTATATTAGATTACTTCATCAATTGCGTTTACACGATAAACTTGCAAACGGTCTTTGCGGACATCCCGTACATTTTCTTCCTTTTAAAGAATATTTTCTACTTTTTGCAACACAGACTTCTCCCACTATGGCGCCCAGTGCATATTTCCACTGCACTTTTATCTCTGCTTGAAAACATCCTACCGAAATTTCTGTTGTTTTCGAATGCTACCTGTACTTTCCATTGTAAATGTTTTGCACACATCTTTTGATTCAAATAGTACAAAATGTTTCAGCTACAGTAAGTAATACTGTATTTTCCTAGCTATTTCTGCTTCTGAAACTAGATTAGAAATATTTAATTATGCGTGGCATATCTTTGAGGCTGAGGTTACCTGTATTTTCTGTTTTTCCATTGTAGTTAGTTATAGACGCAAATGTCAGCTACTCTTTGCATCCGTATCATCGCTATAAATGAGATAAAAAAATGTCCTTGCACCGGTGATAATTTTTATGCGGAACTGTCTAAGAACATTTTCTGTTTTAAATAATAAAGCGGAGTTTCCCTATTACAGGGCATTAGTAAGAGCATTTTCCCTATTAGTAAGAGCATTTTCTGTTTCTCATATCATGTCCGTTTCTTATAGTCCAAATTTGAAAAACCGCTTTTGTACAAGATAGGTATATTATAGAAATATTATATGTAAGCAGGTAAGTTTTTTTTTTAACTGAAGACATAACATAATCGGAATCCTGTCCCTAAGGAGCGCAGGTGAGGTTTTTTTTTTTTTTTTTTTACTGAAAACATATTTCCGCTTCTTAAATGTCTATTAAGAAATTCCTTTTGCATCGGATGCCTGTCATTACGGAAAGCTTTCTCTTACATTTTTTTACATAAAAAGACGGACAACTTTTCGCTAAGGGGCGAAAAAACAAAATTTTCTGCTTACGGCAGTATTTCTGTTTAGAAATTCTAATAAATATCAATTCACATATAGCGTGCTCAATACGGAAAACAAGTCCTTGTACGCAAAACAGTGCAAGTGTGGAGCCCAGTTGAAAATGCTTAGAAATCTGCACTTTTCGAGCAAGTTGCCATGGTAACAGTGACGTCACCCGCCACAGTCTGCTCACTCAAGTGAAGAGGTTTCGCTTTGCACGCCGTGCTGGGCCGCTGGTGGCCTAGTGATCAACGTTCGTGCCTGCCACGGAGAAGGCCGGTTCAATCCCAGCAGGTACGAACGCTAGAATCACTAAACATCCACCGTTCGTCGGATGGGCATGTTAAGCCGTCGGGCCTCTTGTACTGGTCCCCCGTTAATAAATAAGGGCGTCTTTCTCCCCCTTTCTACCTCACTTCCGTGTAACTTTCCTATCGGACACTCCAGCCCAAATCTTCTAGTTTCCTATTTCTAAGGTTTATTTAAGTGAGACACTCCCTCCCTAAATTTCTCTACATATGATCTGATCTGATCTGGACGCCGTGCTCTGCATCTTGATTTTTGAGGGCGGAGCAGAGCGGATTACCCAGGATACCTGGCGATCCAACAGGATTTTGTCTTGTAGTGCGTTGTTCTTTTTGGTTAATCCAGCAAGCTTTCGAACGTGATTTGTTTTTTCGTTCTTTTTGAATATTTGTTGAAATTTTTAGCTCTTAGTTTAGTCTCGTGGACAGTTTCGTATTTTACGTTTTTGGCAATACTATTTAATTAAAGTTTTGCCTTCACCGATCAATTATTCGAAATTCTGCAGAAGAAATCAGTAGACATAAACTACTGCTACTGGGTAACTCAAATTATACAAAAAACTCGTGAAATTTTGAGCCATAAAAGGAAGGATGTTTTTAAAGCACTGTTTGAAAAAAGCCAGCAAAATCCCAGAAATAAGCAATCTAAACGGGAATATGCTACTCTTACGCAAGAAACAATATTGTAGCTTTTTTTAAAAGGAATAAAATTGATTTAATATACAATAAATAGGCAAGTCGTCATTAAATGATTTTCATTGTAGACAGTAGATATCTTTTCATGTTGCGCTTCTAGCTCTTCTCTTATTTTCCAACTACGAACAGCCATTGAAAAATATCTTTATGACAAATATTTTGTGAGTGCATTTTCTTCTTCGTATAATGCGGAGTTTTCTGATTGGGATGAAAATCTCTATATGTTTCTGTACGAAACCTAAAAGACTCATTGGGCAAATGCAATTTGCATCTTCTACTTCCGTTGTCATGTCCAGATAAGCACGCAAAGTGATCCAGCACAATGACTCATTCGGCATATACCATTTGCATCTTCTGCTTCCGGAGTCATGTCCGGATAAACACGCAGGTGATTCAGCACAATGAGTTACGCACGGCCATGGAAAAGAATATACTGGAAAATTAGGGTTACGATGAGGCTGTCTCCTTCTACTTTCCTCATCAAGTATAAACCTCCAAATGTCTATAAATACGTCCAGGACTGTTTTTAAGTAAACGTCCAAACAGAAAACACGGCTCTTCCCACGTTTTTACAAGTGAGTCACGGAAAACTTCTCATCGGCGGCCACCGAAGAGAAGTTTTCAGTGACTCACTTATAAAAACGTGGAAAGAGCGATGACTTCTTTTGACGTTCCTGGTCCACGTCACTTGTCTGTATTAAGGAAACATTCGTTCATTCATTCGCGAAAACCTGGAAAACTGCGAGTCGGCTGGTCGAGCGTGGGAGAAGAACACGCAATATTCGCCTACCACAGAGATACGACGCTGGCCATTAGTTGCATATTACTCCATTTATCATGTTGAACGTTTTGTTATTTAGCACAAATCTTTATTTACAAGATTCCATTCACTGTAAATGAATGTTTAACCATCACTTCATTTTATTTATTTTTTTTTTTTTTTTTTTGGATCAAAAGACAAGCTCATTAACCCAAATATTAGGTAGCATCCCTTTTAATTTAAGGTACAAAATACTCAAAAATCATATCGATTTGTGTTACACTCTGCATTTTTCAACTTATTTTGGGGAACTATTATGCGTGGCACAAATAGTTTTCTGCTTCCAAATGAACCATAAATCCGAAGTGCGTCTTTGGACTGAAACCTCGACGGCTCACAAAGGAAGATGGAATTCTGAAAATCCGAGAAGTGTTTTCTTGTGTGTGAGTGTGGAACGCTTGGTAAAATATTCCATATTTCAATAAAATTTAAACCTCACACTTTATGCATAAATCAAGAGCACTTCGTGTCCAAATTTGAGAGTCTTGTTTTTTGTTTGGTTTCCAATAATGAAAAGTTCTTGTTCTAGTGTAATTGTATCTGTTGCAGTATTTTAACAAGTCTAAAAAAAACAAGCTTTTTCCTAATATACGATTAAACTAAGTATTAATATGTAGGATAGGTAAACCGAATCTTAATCGACTATATATCTGAAATAAGACTTATTATTTCAAATTTGCAATATTTTCTGAGTAATTGATATTACGTGAGAACAGTAAAAATACAGTCAATTCAGAGGTTTTCTTACTGTGCTAATTATCATGAAGTATTTTCCACGTATTATGAGAAGAATATTATTTCCACACTATATACCTGAACGACGGGTGATATGCTTAACAACGCGAGATGGCAGCGCAGTTTACTTCGATTAAAAATGCAGTCGGAGAATATCCCGATGCTCTTAATACTCAGATACTTGGGACTACTTCGTCCTGGGTGATGTAACGGTTAGCATGCGCGAACGGTGATCGGGAGAAGCGGATTCGATTCCCGCTCCAGGGCAAGTTGTCTGAGTGATTGATGTTACGTGAGTACAATCAATTCAGAGATGTATGATTGCGGTGTTAATTATTATGGCGTATTTTCCACGTAATATGGGAAGAATATTTCTTCCACACTATAGACTCAGTTTATATCGATCGAAATTGTAGGATGTTATCGACTTGTGCCTAGGTCAGGATGACGAAGTAAGCAATCACCGTTGAAACAATACAACGCTCCAAAGTAAGTTTTCGCTTGTATTGAGCATAAAAATCAAACGTAGAGGGCTTTATGGTTTCTATCTAAAAAGTTTTTTTTTCTTTTTTTTTTTTTTTTATTTTTGAAAAACCGTAGTGGCAATCACCACGATGAAGCACTGATATTCACTTTTGCCTCTAAAAAACAAGAAATGAAAGCCAGTTCAAGTATGTAAGTTTTAAAAGTTGGAGAAAATATACTCTACTGTGGGGCACAAGACGTTACATTATGCCAAATAAAAAAATACATTGTCAGTATATGATATGGCTTAAACTCTTGCTTTCGTGTAATTCGTTTGATCAGTAGTCAATCCTTGTCGGTAAAATTCAAAGAAACGTCGTCCAATGGACTGACAGCTCCCATTCCGCACTTTATCACACATATTGATCTGAAGTATACTTTAAGAGGAAATTATAGTATGTTCTTGTTCTAAATTCTGGGCCACTTGAGGGCTAAATTTTAACTATGCGTGTCACAATTCAGATAACTCACTCCAATATCGATTAGCAATAGAATCGATTAGCAATAGAAGCTTGTTAAACGTGGGCAAAACAGTTGCATGCGATGTTCCTCGTAAGATCGAAGAGAAAGAAGTTGATCGAAGAGAAAGAAGTTGTGCCTAGAATAGTGAACTTATTTGAAACTTTCTCTCGAAATCAGTCGATCTTATTCAGATGTTTTTTCTGGAATTGAATTACGAACGTTTCTTATGGTGCGTATTTAAAGACACAGGTATCCATTGTGAGCAAAAGTTCGATGAGCTCGAAATCCTGAGCAACAAGGTAATTACTGAATAGGGTTACGTTGGTACATTACTTATTCAATGAAAATTTAAAAATATATTTATAAATCCACACCAGGCTAATAAACAAAATATTTAATCAAAAATAGTGACTTCACAAATGCTATTTGAATTGCTACTTCCTTGGAAACAATCTGGTTTCGACAATTCCGGCTGTTGATGTCTATGATAAGCCACTCTGCTTCGTACTTTAAATCCTACAACCGAAACAAATATGTTCATGGGCTCTTTGACATTTTAAAATCTATCTCTTTGTTTGACCAAAGAAATTTTGAAGTTTCACATCACAGCAGTTTGCTAGTGTTGAAGAGCAGAATATCCGAAAACACTGAAAAGTGAAACAAGAAAAAATCTTTCAAAAGTACCCGTATTAGATTCATATGCCGCCCCGGTGGCGCAGTCTGGCTTCTGACCTTTCACCAGAGATTGGTCTGTTTTCGAATCCCGGTGATGTATGCATATTGTGTTTGTCTTACGGAACTGGATATCTCTGTTCTCTGGAACCAATGGCACTAAATTAAAAACGGGTGACTGCTTATAGTCCACTGAGTTGCTCACGGTAATCGAAAAACTTCCAAACAAGCAAACATTAGATTCATGATATCTGCAAATGGTATACATGGAGCAAAAAAAGAGAGTGTTCTATTAGGTGCTTGAATTAATTATCGCTATTTTTTGACACACAAACACCTGTGTGTTGCCACAAAACGGTACAGGATAGTCTATTCAAAGTAGTGTCCGTTGGCAGCTACGAAAATGGATTCCGCGGTAGAAAAATGCAGGTTCTTTCGAGGCGAACCATTCATCGAGCCATTTTTTAATATCCGCAACAGAAAGAAAGTGCTGCTCTGACAGGCCATGTTGTAGCGATTGGAACAAATGGACGTCCGGGGAATAAGGCGTAAGAAGTCCCAGCCAAGTGCCTCTAAGAGTTCCTTCACGGATTTGCCGACATGAGTGCTAGCGTTTATGTGGAGAAGAATAACATTGTCATGTGGGATCCAGTTTCCGAGCTTTTGGATCATTTCCATTGCCTTTAAACGTTTGCTAACAGTTGACTCATCGACTCGTAGTCTTTCAGACAACTCGTGGAGCGTCTGACATGAATCCTCGTCCAATAAGGCCTCCAATGCGCCATCTTCGAACTTTTTCGGCTGCACAGGGCGCTCTTTGTCCTTCACGTCATATTCGTTGGCTTTGAGGCGTCGGAACCACTCTCTACATGTTGTTTCCGATAGGTCATGTTCCCCATAAGCCTGCACTAGCAAACGATGACTTTCCGCTGCAGATTTCTTGAGATGAAAGCAGAAGAGTAATGCTTCCCGAAAATGCTCATTTTTTGGTACGAAACTCGACATCGTGAATGAGATACAAACTCGAATTCTGTGCCCTCCGATCGCGTGTCACACACTGCTTCGCTCTGACTACCGACGGTACGTGCGTGCACAACGGAGGTCACGTGTGGCCGGGCAGAGTCATAGCGCACCACTGCTGCGCTCCATTGGGCAACAGCCGGAATTAATTCAAGCACCTACTTCGTCCTAATCGTAATCCTTTTGCACGTCTTTTGCAAAAAAAGATCGTGCTTATGTTATTGGATTGTCCGTCCGTCCGTCTGTACCCACAATATCTCTGCAACTATTAGTCCGATTTGAAAAATTCTTTTTGCATTGGCAAGCCTGAAATATGCGAATGATGATCCTTTATTTCGTTTTTTTTTTTTACGATGTACAATTTCGCCGCTAGAGAGCGTAAATGCAGATGATGTCGAATTCAAAAATCTGTTTTATTCCACATATTTGCTTCTAAACATCCGATTGAAAAAATCTTTTATCTTTCGATTCCATTTATGTCGAAGACTATTTTAGATATAGTTACTTTTTCAAATTACGAATTGATTTTCCACTAGGGGGCGTAAAAATAAATTACATTTTTCCCGATAACTCTTCTTCAAAACTCCGATTTGAAAAAATCTTTCAGCGGATACACCTCCTGATGGAAAATCGTTTGCATACAATTTCGAATTTTTGATACAGAATACTTTGACCACCATGGGGCGTAAGAGTTCATTTTTGCTTTTGAGATATTTACCACAAAATCTGAGCTTCTAAAATAACGATTGAAAACATTATTTCGTGGACTGATGCCACTCACATCGATAAACCTTTTCGGAATACTTTCTTCTTAAAATATTCCACAGTTTCTCCGCCAGGGGACGTAGGTGTACATCTTATTTTCGTCAATATCTCTACGTCTAGAAGTCCGATTTCAAAAACTTTTTCTTTGTTGGATAGTGTTTTCGGTGTGACATGTGGTTCATATAATTTCAAAATTTTCAAGTAATTCATAGACTTTTCGCTGGTGGCGTAGAGGTAAATTGCATTTGCCCCTATATCTCTGCTTCTAAATCTCCGATTTGAAAATTTCTTTCTGCACCGGATACAGGTCCTGGTGGAAAATCGTTTGCACGTAATTTCAAATTTTTGTGAAAAAATGGTTTGGCCACTATGGGGCGTAGATCTTAATTTTTGCTTCTGATATATTTGCAGCAAAATTGAGCTTCTAAAATTTCGATTGAAAAAAACGCCGTTTGTAGACCGATAGTACTCATGTTGACAAACCATTTAGAAATTTAGAAACATTTTCTTCTTAAAATAATGCATGGTTTCTACGCCAGGTGGCGTAGATGTATATCTTATTTTTGTCAATATCTCTACTTCTAGGAGTCCGATTTGAAAATTTTCTTCTTTGTTGGATAGTGTTTCCGATGCGAAATGCTTTTCCTAAAAATTCAAAATTTTCAAGTAAATCATAGACTTTCCGCTAGAGGGCTCACAGGCAAACTACATTTTCTGCGTTATTTCTGTTTCTAAAACTCCGATTTGAAAACTTCTTCCTGTATCGCATTCAAGACCTGATGTAAAATATTTTTCACATAATTTCTAATGTTTGGTAAAGAATGGTTTGGCCACCGGGGGCATAAGTGTTAATTGCTGCTTGTGATGTATTTGTAACAAAATCTGGACTCCTGAAAACTCGACTAAATTTTTTTTTCTTGGACCGATACCGCTCATATGGAAAATCCTTTTGATAATACTTTCTTCCTAAAATAATGCATGGTTTTCCCACCAGGGTACGTAAAGTCACATCTTATTTTTGTCGATATCTCTGTTTCTAAGAGTCCGATTTGAAAAATTCTTTCTGTGTTGGAGAGCGTTTCCGGTGCGAAATGTTTCTCATATAAATTCATGTTTTTCTTAACACACAAGTCTGCAACCAGAAGGAGTAAGCTCACGATTCCGTTTACAGCAATATGTGAGGGATTAAAAACTCGATTGAAAAACTTCTTTCTTCGGTCAGATACTATTGTTTTCCATACCGGTTCCATTGACTGTGAATAGCTTTGATAAATTTAATTTGCGTCAGAACGGATTCAAAAGACGTGCTTATTACCCCCGAAAATTCGGTGTCATATTTCTTGTTTTTTTTTTTTTTTGTTGTTTTTTTCTTTTGGTCGGAGGTTTAACGACTACCTTAAGCAACTCAATGGCCTATAAGCAGTCGGCCGTCCCTAATTTAGGGCCACTGGTTCCAGAGAAAGGAGAGCCAGCGCCGTTAGACAAACACAACATCCATGCCTCACCGGTATTCGAACCCTGACACATATCGGACGAATGATCAGAAGCCATCACGTAGACCACTGCGCCACCGGGACAGGGCGGCGGTTCACTTCTTTGACTAATTTCTGATGTAACAACCAATTACTAATGGCAAACTAAAAGTAAGCCACAAAGACAAATTTTCTTGTGAACTGAATTTATTTCTTCACGAGAATTTTTCTGGAGTTTATTTTCATGCTGAAAAAGCCAATCTTTGCGGTTTGTTTTTAGGATGCAAGCCCTTTTGGAAAGTTCCCAGTGAACGTGTCCATTTTTTCACGTCATTAAGTTTATGTGGCACACACTTCACAGCAACCTTGCAGATGTGTAAATCTTGTCGTAAAATTCTATGCGCCGCCGCGGTGGCGCAGAAGTCTAAACGCTGGCTTATGACCATTCGTCCGCGAAGGGTCCGGGTTCGAATCCCGGTGAGGCATGGATGTTGTGTCTGTCTTACGGCACTGGCTCTCCTCCTTCTCTGGAACCTGTTGGCCCCAAATTAGGGACGGGCGGCTGCTTATAGGCCATTGAGTTGCTCACGGTAGTCGTTAAACCTTCAATCAAAAAAATAAAAATTCTATGCACAGTTGCCTGATCAATGCCTGTGTGTGCCTCTAAGTCCTTCAAAGACCATCGGCTGTCTTCCACCATGCATTGGGAGATCACTGCACGAGCAACATCTGTACGAACAGTCACCGGGCATCCTATACGTGGCATGTCGGCACTTTTTGCTCTTCCCCGCGAAAATGCTGCTACATATCTTCTAACAGTTTTGTATGGTACAGCATGATTACCAAAAACTTCCACAAGCTCTGCGTGACATTCTCTCGCGTTTTTGCTGGGAACTACTGCTATTTTCAAGTAAGAACGCTGTTCGAGCCGACTAACATTCATTCTCGACGAAGGTTGAAAACGCACCTTTTGCTTGCCTCATTTCGATGCCCTTAAACGTCTGCGCCATTTTCTATTGAAATATTAATTAAGATATCTCTTCCGCTGAGACCGTGACAGTATCATGTGGTTGTAGAAATTGCAGCCACTCAATTCGTGTATAATCTCATTTGTTAAACAAGTATGCGCGTATTTCTGTTATGTTGTGTGTAGTTATGAATATAAGTTTTCACATCAGCCTACTGATATTTCAAGCAAAAACATATTTTCAGAATTCGCGGTTCAATGGAAATAAATATTGCAGAAAACAGTTTGAAATATGGAGTTGAGAACATTTACTCTTCTCTTCTCTGCCCGCAACAGCAGAGTAGCAAATCGAAAAGGCCTGTATGAAGTTTGAAACATATCTGATCGTAACGTCAATTTATGAGATTTGTAAATCAATTTTTTTTTCTTGAAACAGTATTTGAACAGCAGAGGGAGTAACGCTCCAGATTCAAAGAGGCCAGTGCAGTTGACTTTTTTGTACTTCATAAAAATGACTCACGGGAGTTCCGTAAAATTTTACGAGATTTCATGTGAGCTCCCGTGTATGCCTGCTTTCCTGAACATTGCTAGTATCTTTAAATCGATTGCTCCGCTGCTTTATCCGATGACTTATCCTATTCGTACGCGCTACTACTTCATTGGATTACTTAGCCAAACCGATTGCTCAAACTGGCCGTGCACGAATCTTTGACCCAGATTATGCGTACAGTGAGCACGCTGGCTTTATTTAGCAAATCTTTTGAAAAATGGTGAGTGCTTATGTTCGTATGGTAAGTGCTGATGTCCATCCGTCTGTCTGTAAGCACGACGTATCTCTCCACCTGTCAGTATAATTTGAAGTGGAAAGCCATCTACGAAGACGATGATCCTTGAGGTTATGGTATTTTTCCGGTACAGAGCTTCGACAGCGTAAGAACAGACGTTATCGAATACAAAATATATTTTATTCTATATCATTGCTTTTAAAAATCAGATGGAGAACTTCTTCATCATTCGTTACCACTTACTCATAACGGCAATTTTGCGTACGGTTTCTTCTTCAAATAATGCACAATTCTCCCACTAAAGGACGGAAATTCATATTGCCTCTTCCTGATATCTATGCTTCCGAAGATCAGATTTGAAAGTTTAATGTTCGTCGGATAGCATGGGCGGTAAGGAATATTTCGCGAATAGTATCTAATTTTGGCAACTTATAATTTGGGCATTACGGGAACGTACGTGGCATATTTCTGTTTGCCTCATAGCACCCGTATCTAAGGTTATGAAAATTCGACTGGTAAACTTTCTCTTTCGTCCAATTCCACATTCTAGAAAAACACATCTGCATATTTCCTGACCAAACTCCGGGACTCGCTGTGTATCCCCAGCTTTTTTACGCTTTCCAACCGTAGGTTGAAGAAGCGTATATGCTCCAGCTTTTTCCGTCCGTCCGTCCGTCTGTCTATCTGCCGGCACGATAACTCACGTAAAAATGGTTCCATTTCGATGAAATTTTAGTATGGGGTAGGGGACCACCTGGGAACGAAACCTATTGAAAATGGGTGAAGTGGGGTCAAAGGTCACGACATAGGAGCGGGATGCATTCAATTGCCCTTACGCGTCATAAGGTGCGTAAAAATGGTTCGATTTCGATGAAATTTTAGTATGTGGTAGGGGACCACCTAGAAAGGAATCCTATTGAAAATGGGACAAATGGAGTCAAAGGTCCGGATATAGGATCGGGATCCATTCCATCGCCGTTATCCCGCACTGTTAAGGTGGACGTCAAGTAATTTTGCTTCCTATATTTCCAATGGAAAATCTTTTGTACACATTTCCTTCACAATTAGTGTGTTCCCAAGGATGGAAATTTGAACATCGATTAAAACAACATCATACAATAACTTGGAAAACTTAACATTTTCTAAAACATAAACCTAATTATATTAAAAAACAATAACGTTTCCTTTGGTGGTGTTGAAACCAGAAAAAAGATGGCGCGACCTGTACTTTGAAGACGTCTGTGGACAAATAAATATTGAATTGCATAATTACGGTTATGGTTTAGAAAATATTATTATGGTTATGGTTTAGAAAATATTAAGTATTCCAAGTTATGAAATGAAGCTATTTTAATCGATGTTCAAATTTTCATCCTTGGGAACACATTAATTGTGAAGAAAATGTGTTCAGACGTTTTTCCATTGGAAGTATAGGAAGCAAAATTACTTGACGTCCACCTTAAAGTAGCAATTCTTGTATGTATGTATGTACATTTTATTTTGAAAACGGCTCTAAGAATTTTGATGAAAGTTGTTAACCTACCGTTTTCTTGTACTATAAATCAATTTAGCTTGATCTCGACTTTAGGAGAATTCGTTTAGTGGGTTAAATAACCACACCGAATTATAACGTTTTTAGTGTCATGGCGTCGTACCATTAAGGGTATCCATGCTTAGAAATCTTATGATGTCGTTCTCTCGCAATTCAGATGTTGGCGCGCGGTCACGCCATCTGTCTCATTACGTCACGCGTTGTGTGTGGAACCTATTGAAGTTTTATGACGTCACACGCTTGCGAGCAGATGGTCGCGATTTCCATCTGTTTCATTACGTCACGCCTTGTGTGCGTATGTCCGTCCGCACGTTAACTCGCGTAACAATGTTCGATTTCGATGACATTTTAGTATCTGGTAGGGGATTACTTGGGAAGGAACCCTATTTAAAGCAAAAGAAATGGGGTCAAAGGTCAGTACATAGGAGCGGGATCCATTCCAGGGCTATTATGCGTCATAACTAACGTAAAAAGGTTCGATTTTTATGAAATTTTAGTATGTGGTAGGGGACTACCTGGCGACAAACCCTATTAAAAATGGGCGAAATGGAGTCAAAGGTCAGGACATAGGAGCGGAATCACTTCCATCGCCATTATGCGTCATAACTTAGGTAAATATACTTCGATTTGGATGAAATGTTAGTATGTTGTAGGAGCCTGCCTCGGGACGAATTCTATTGAAAATGGGCGAAATGGGGTCAAAAGTTAGGAAACAGGATCGGGATCTATTGCATAGCCCTCATGCATCATAACGTACGGAAAAATACTTCGATTGCGACAAAACTTTATCATGTTATTTCGGAGATATACCGAACTGGTTCTGTTGAATATCATCGAAATGGAATCAAAGGTCAGGGCACAGGACCGAGATTTATTCCACAGCCATTATTCTGATAACTTGAGTGATAACTTGAGTAATGATTTCTGGTATGTTGGAAAACGTATTATAATAAATGCATTGCATGATTTTACAAACTTGTTTTTCTTTTTTCTGTATCTCTGCTCGCAAAAGCAAACGTCTGATTTTAACATCGGCTGGCACTCACTTCGTTGAATATTTTGCAAATATTTAGTTTTTAATAATGCACACTTCTGACACTAGATGGTGTTAGTGGATACTTTTCTTCAGTCGTGTTATCTATACATCTAAAAGTCGTGATTGAAGAAGTATTTTCATATCAGATAGCTGATTTCGACTATTAAGAATATTTTTCACATTTCTGTGAGTTTTTTTTTTTTTTTAATAATTCACAGCTCGGCAGCGAAAGGGCCACATCCTACATTTTTTTTTTTTCTACAGTAGATTGGAGGTTTAACGATCACCGTGAGGAGCAGCTCGGTAGGCTCGTAGTCGCCCGTCCACTGGTTTAGGAAAGAGAGAGAGCCAGCGCCGTAAGATAAGCACAGAACCCATGCCTCACCGGGATTCGAACCTGGATTCATCTCGGACGAATGATCAGAGCTTAGATCGGACGAATGACTTAGCCCACTGCGCCACAAGAGCGGAAAATTTATATTTACAAAAGTGCTTCTGATTCTAAACATCCCATGGAGAAATAATTTCTGTGTAGGATAAAAATAATATTTTGGTCCCATTTTCTTCCGATAACGTACTGCTTTCTCATAGGGCGGCAAAATTGTTCAGCCGAACTCGTATATGGCTAAGTGGAAGAGAAAGTTATAACATTCGATGTACACCAACTTCGAAATAACCCAGCAAATAAAAAAATATATATTTTAGACATATTACATTATGTCAGTTGTAAACTAGTCAATCATAAACTATTTATAGATTAATTGAAATTTATGTGAAAATCCTCCAAGTACGTGGCGTCAGTGAATAATCAAATACATCGCTCTTTCCACATTTTACCAACCCACAGTAACCGAAAAATTGTTAATTCGGTCACCGCAGGGGAATTGAATCCCGGATCTCTCGATATCTAGCCGAGCGCGTTAGCCTTACACCAGGATGGCCAACAATCCACAGCGATTGGACAGTTAATATTAGTAACTTTCAAGATATATATTAAAAATATATATCTTAAAAGTTATGAATGGACGGTTAATTAAAAATATATATCTAGCAAAAATTATGAGCGAAATCTGAAATAAGCAAAACATTTAACAATTGAAAAAATTTAAGTAACTGCCAAAAAATTGAAATTCCACCTGTTTCATTTGATTTGCTGTCTTCTTTTTTTTTTTTTTTTTTTTTTTTTTTTTTATTGCAGGTTTAACGACCACCGTGAGCAACTCAATGGGCTATAAGCAGTCGCCCGTCACTGGTTCCAGGGAAGGGAGATTGCCAGTGCCGGAGGATAAACACAACATCCATGCCTCACCGGGATTCGAACCCGGACCCCGTTCGGACGAATGATCAGAGGCCATCGCTTAGACCACTGCGCCACCGGGACGGCTGATTTGCTGTTTGAACGTCACGTCGGAAGCATGAGTTAATAATTATCTGTTTTCTGTTCGTCATGATGGCTGTTTTAAGTGTTTTCAAACTTCATCTGACGAAGTGGTTCAGAGATTTCTAGCACGTGCAAAATAAACTATTTTTTAAACAGAGATTAAGGGGTAGAAGAAGGCCGAATAATGGCAATAGGAGACAACATTTGCCTAAAAGTATGCGTGACAAGCGGAAGGGGAGAGGGTAGTTAGACGTAGTTAAAACACAACTGAAGCATCTTTATCTTCACACAAACTGACTTGTCGATAAGGAGAACCCTAGGGGTGTTGTCAACAGCAGCTAATTCCCAACGTTAATAGACAGTAAGGTTTGCTCATCCCGCTTTCCTCGCAGACGAGTAATCGTGACGTCACTGATTGACATCACCGTCCTAACATGTGAATCGTAGTTCCGAACTGCAGCTATGGAAGAAGATTTCTGATCAATAATTTTTATAACTCAAACACAGAACAAAATTTTATGCGAAAGCATATTTACATTGAAAACATAAGAAATGCATAGTCATGTGAATATTTTGGTAACGGAGGTTTCAAAAATACCACCTGCACATTTTTATTAGCTAAAGGGCGGGAAAACGGTTATACCTTTAAATGTTACAAATGACTTTTTGCTGTTTTCATTTAAATTTAGAAGGCAAAACGCACAGCAAGAATTTATTGTCTTATGATAAATAATTTCTTTATGAGGAATAGGAAAAGCATATCGGCTACAATCCTTATTTTTTTAAATTAAAAATTGAAAGCATTATGCAAACATTATGCATTGAAGATTATTTCAGTTGGTTTGCGAAAAATAATTCCGACACGCTGCTGTAGTGCGGATACATAGAAACGTGACGATTAGGTTATCTTACGATGGCAATTTGGACAGTGACGTCACAAAGCAATCGCTGGAAGTGCATGATGAGCATAACCTTGTCATCTACTATTCTTAATATTCCAGTGAAAGGGTTAAAATTTGGTTAAATGCCACTTATTTTGTTCGCTGATAACAGTGATGAACTTCATTATATAATGTATTTCCATAAAATACTGTTCATAATGTACGGATAGAATAAAATGCATAATATTACGAAATTTGAGGGATCTGCAAAAACATCGGCTTATGCGGAATTGTAACGTACCAGGAGATGTGTCGTACCTGCCAGAAGGACGCACACGACATAAAGGCAGATAGGAATCAGAATAAAACGTCCGCGTAGCTCAATTGGTAGAGTGACTTATTCCGGAATGAGGGGACCCGGGTTCGAATCCTGTCGCGGATAAAAATGACGAAGAAATTTACTTCGTTATAGAACTTCGTATTTGCGTGCGCGTTATATTTGGGATCGATTGCATAAAATTTTCTTCTACAGCTTTCCTTCTAATTCTTCAATTTAAAAATTTCCTTTTGTCCCGGATATCTTACGTTCTGAGGAACGTACGTTTCCGGTGCAATTCGTGATTTTACATAACGCTCATTTTTGCCGCTTGTGGAGGCGTAAGTAGCTGTTGCTGCTTGTGGTGTTTTTACCGACTACAAAATATGAAAAAAGTATTTCCGTACCTGATCTCATTTATACGGAAGAACACTGCGCACGTTGCGTGATTTAAATAACGCGACCTCGGGTAAAGTCGTGCAGATATCGTCTACTGGATTGCCTATTGGCCATATCATACGGTGGCGGCAACTCGACGTCGTTCAAACCGATGTACACCGTGCAATAGCTTTCACCGAATTGCTGAGCGTACACCACCCGTGTGCTTTATGCCCTTCCAACCCCCCTTCCGTCATGCTGCATATATGCGCATGCCGTACCGTACCGGACCCTAGTCTATCTCCTGAGTGGTCTTTCGGTCCGTTCTGCCTGCTCGTTCTCCTGTTTTGCTAATTTCTCCTCTTCGTCTTTAATTTTTGCATACCAGTGTATAACACGCAACAATCTTTCCTTTCTCTCCCGCCGCGACATTTTCACTCGACCTCACAGTGCGATATGATCTCGGTCAGTTGTAGGCTTGTTTTTATACCGTTTGCAGCTGTACCGCGCATGTTAACAACACAGCAGATCCCTTCATTTGCTTTTGAAGGGGTGTCCGGTGACTTTTGTCAATATAGTGTATGTAGTAAAGGCTGATACTGGCTGCTTGTTCCAGAGGTGCACACTTTGAATTTGTATACCCTCAATGTAAATGCCGACACTCCAGAGTGTCGTTCAGGTCATTTGTTACTCCAGTATCTTAATTTTTGTTATTATGGTGTTGCAGATGGTTTGTCAATTGTAACTAGAGCAAATTGACAGAAATAATTGCCTTAGAGTCTTCTTCCAAAAGAAGCTATTTTTGATCCTTTCTTTTGAAGTGGTTTCATCTCATTGCTGGGTTAGCAGATACTTCCCAGATGTTAGTAGCAACAGAGGTAGTACACTAATAATATCACGAAATTAATAGACGAATAAGTGAGTTAACACATAACTCACTCTAAGCATAACTGTGAAGTAAAAATACATGTAAAATCATTCTAGGTCACCAGCAGTGTTGACAATTCATAAATGTCTGACAGCTAGCGTCTAACACCTTGCACAGTTCGGATCAACGCTCCTGTTTTTAACTGTGTCTTATTAATTTGACAGCCCACCAGTGATTCCAAAAGGAAATAAACTCTTGGGTGTTGAGACCTGACGTTAAGATAAGAAAGTATAAAACGAGATAACAAAATATTTGCATAAAGGACAGTAAACAATAACGGAAAGTTAATAGATAATATGCGTCGCACTGAATATTTGCATTTAAAATAGCAGCATTCTTTTAGAAGTACTGTACACATTAGCTTCCATTTTTAAAATGAAGCACTGTTCTGATGTGAGATAAGATGCCGGAAAATTTATTGTAAATTGAAAATCTAACTTTCTAACAGTAGCTGACAACAAAAAAGATAATTCATTAACAAAGTTAAATATACTTTCCGATACAACAGCTATAAAGAAATTCGTGGAACTGTCGTGCTATTAAAAATGAAAATCTAACGAAAAATTAATACAATTTATGTAACAACAGAAACTCAAGAAGGGGTAGATTAAATTAGAAATCCATGAAGTTCTGGGATTTGTTAAAACAGGAACTGTTATTGTATGCTGTACGCAAACATCAAGGAAGAGGATAAAGATATTGTTGTAAGTTCCATTTCTTTGTATATCGATCACGGAACAGTTTGTGATCACCTGAGTGTTTTATTAAACGCTTAGTATTTTTACAACACACGATCATAAAAAATATTCAAAAGATATAATCTTTGTCTCAAGTTGCCAAGTACTCTAAATTACAGCCTCAGTCAATGTTGAAACTGGTTTCAATTCCTGATAAGACGTTGCGTTTTTCCTTTCTGGTCTATCTGCGAGGCATGTGCCTCAGATGTGCTTGCAACACTCCCATGAGTTCATTCTGCTCACTAAAAAGGTGGGTGTGGTCGTCTTGTAAACCATCCTTTTGGGTAACGTTTAAAACGAAATAGTGCAGTCAGTTTGAAGGAAGAAAACAAATGCTAAGGAACTTCATTTTACGTCAATAAATATATTCTTTATTCTCTGCAGCAACGTACAATCACATCATACAATTTAGAATGTGTGAATGAAATGTAGTAAGGCTTCACCACAGAAGTATAAGAAATCAAGTAAGCATTATTCCTCTGATGGTAGCAAATTGCCTTCCCGTCTATTGGAGAAGATCCCTTCTTTTTTTTTTTTTTTGTCAAGGACCGAAATGAATGCTGAATAAGAATGAGGTCTTTGCTCAGTGCAGTGATTACTTCTTCTTCATCTTTGTAGGATTCCTCTGGGTGATCAACGTGAGACGGAGACGGTATAAAGAGAGAACAGCTTATCCGTGGAGAGCGTCCCACGGGAAATGATGGAGGTTGAAGACGCTGAGAAGAGACTTCAGCGGGGATTCTTTCTGGGAAATGATGGTGTGGTCAAATCGCCGCTGCCGCGATGACAAGGAACATTTTTGGTAACACATACCTCTGGAAGGTTTTCTTTACCTTCCCATTTTTCGTCCACGTTTGGAAAACTTTTGAAGAAACAATTTTTTAAAATGTAAGTTTTCAAAGCGGTATCGGAAGAGCGAAAAGCTCGTAGATTTGAAAAAAAATTAGAAACTAAACCCGTTTTTTTACGCTTTACAAGCGTAGGTTGAAGAAGCGTATGTGCTCCAGCCTTGTCCGTCCGTCTGTCTGTCGGCACGATAACTCGCGTAAAAGTAGTTCGATTTCGATAACATTTTAGTATGTGGTAGAGGACTACCTGGGGACACACCCTATTGAATATGGACGAAATGGGGTCAAACGTCAGGACATAGGAGCGGAATCACTTCCATCGCCATTATGCGTCATAACTTACGTAAAAATGCTTCGATGTGGATGAAATGTTAGTATGTTATAGTGGCCTGCCTGAGGACAAATCCTATTGAAAATGGGCGAAATGGGGTCAAAGGGTAGGACATAGGAGAAGGATCTATTTCATAGCCCTAATGCATCATAACTTACGTAAAAATGCTTTGATGGCAACAAAACTTTATCATGTTATTTCGGAGGTATACTGAACCGGTTCTGTTGAATATCATCGAAATGGGAACGAAGGTCAGGGCACAGGACCGAGATTTATTCCACAGCCATTATCCTCATAACTTGAGTAATGATTTCTGGTATGTTGGAAAACGTATTACACTGCCGGAAAGTGAAAAAAGAACAATAAGAAGGAATTGGCAGACGACCATGAAATTTACATATGTAAATGGGGTCGAGTTTACGTAGGTGTGACGTTAATTTCGGGACCAACCTCTTAGCGCTTACGCCGCAGCACGGCATAACATGCAAATTATCGTCGGTGGTATTTAAGGAGTACGGCGAAGTGAATGTAATCAGTCGTCAGCGTACGGACACCTGCGAAGACCCTGAAGAAGCTGCAATGCCTGGACATGGAAGACGTGTACGATTTCAGCAGTTATCGGACTTTGAGCGAGGTCGTCTAGTCGGACTTCGCGAGGCAATGTGGTCGTATCGTCGTATTGCGTAGCGAATTGGACGGGAAGTATCGGTGGTGGTACAATGGTGGCGTAGATGGTCCGAAGAACATTCCCACACGAGAAGACGTGGAACCGGGATTCACAGACGGATTGATGAGCGGACCGATCGTCGCATAAGGAGAGCAGCGTTGTCAAGCAAAACATCCACTGCGACGCAAATTTGACCTGCCGTTGCACCTGAGGTGACTGTGCGAACAATATGCAACCGCCTACTGGATGCAGGACTACGTGCACGTGTGCCTCTGGCATGTGTACCTCTGACTCCAGTCCACCGTCTGGAACGGCTGCAGTGGTGTTGCCAAGTCTGCGCTGGAGAACGCAATGGGAATCTGTTGTGTTCAGCGATGAAAGCAGATTCTGCTTGGTAGCCTCCGATGGCCGTGTGCGTGTTCTCATACGCACAGTGGAGCGTCTCCACCCTTCTTGCATCCGACAGCGACACACAGGGCTTACACCTGGTCTCCTGGTGTGGGAGCGATCAGCTGTCACTCCCGTACACAACTAGTGTTTGTACCGGGTACGTTGAACAGCACCTCCTACATCAACAACATCATGCAGCCCGATGTTGTGCCCTTTCTAAGTTCGATTAATCGTGGTGTTTTCCAGCAAAATAACCCACACCCACACACGGCAGGTGAAACGCAACATGCACTTTAGGGTGTGAGGTAACTTCCATGGCCTGCACGTTCACCGGATTTGTCCCCCATTAATTACGTGTGGGATTTTATGGGACAACGACTTATACGGTCTCCACGGCCAGCCACGACCATCCCCGATTTACGCGTCCAGGTTGAGGATGCTTGGAACTCAATACCCCAAACTTACATCCAACATCTCTACGACAGACTCCATGCCAGAATTGCACCGTGCGACACAGTTCATGGCGGTTAACCTCGTACTAACCATGTTACATGGAAATGTTATTTTTCAGTTTTCCAGCAAATACAGCTGTATTTTGCCATAATGTTTTGATCACGTTATCCTCTGTATTCAGTTTTTAATATGCTGTATAAATTTCGTTGGTATCAGACGTCTCCTTCTTGGTGTTATTTTTCTGTCACCTTGTAAGGTCGGCCCGTCGTGGTGCACACCGGTAAAGGACCTCTCCACGCACACTAAGAAACCTAATGTGTCTCATCAGAAGGCTTGCCAAACAATCGCACAGCCACCACCACACTGAATCGAGGCGACCTGGCACGACGGGGCCATGGCTTCATGCTGCCGACACTGCACCCGCACCCTCCCGTCAGCTCGGTACAGTTGTAAACGGGATTCATCTAACCACACGAATCTGAGCCACTCTGCAAATGTCCAGTTTTAATGTTCCCGGCACCAGACGAGGGATAATGTTCAATGACGAGAAGTCAACAGGGGCACACGAGCGGGTAGAGCTTCAGCTCCTGTGGCCCAGAGTATGCAGCCCCTTTGCTCTCTGACGCTGCTTGGGCATCCGACATTTAACATGGATGTGCATTGGGTCGCCGTTGCCAAGCGGTGGGGCTGTACGAAACCGGATAGACTACGTCGTCCCCGGTCATCAAAGAAGTGTGAACGATCACCGCTTGCTCTCTGTATCACAGAAGACAGAAACGTCCATGTGACAGGTGGCTGCCAAGAAAAATCCAGTCTTTAGTAGGGGATATGATCACCCCTGACTGCCTTGCAGGATTTACAACGTCTGTCCATGCTGAGGACGAGGTTGTCAAGAGCAGTTGAGGCATCGCGGCCCATTCCTCTTGTAGCGCCAATCGCAGCTGCGGAATCGTTGCTGGCGGCAGGTAACGTGCTGCCAAGCGTCTCCCGAGAAAGTCACATACGTGTTCGATTGGATTTAGGTCCGGGGACCTTGCGGGCCAATCCATGCGTTGAATATCATCACTCTCCAACAGCTCTGCGGCAGCCACTGTACGATGAGGTGTAGCATTGTCGTCCATGAAGAGGACCTCAGGACATACAGCACCTCTAAACAGACGCACGTGAGGCAGGAGAACCTCGGTACAATAGCGGACACCAGTGACTGAACGTCCTTGGAAGATGTGGAGGTCAGTACGGCTACCAAGCATTATAGCACCCCAAACGAGAACTCCGCCACCTCCAAACCGGTCCATTTCGATGATGTTGGAGGTGTGATTGCGTGTTCCCTGCTCTATCCAGATGTGTATAAGTCCAGAATCGGTCGTCAGACTAAATCGGCTCTCATCCGTAAAGAGAACTCGACCCCATTGCTCTTGTGTTCCTGGCACCACAGAATACGCCGTCTCCGATGAGCAGGCGTTAATGACACACACCGTACTGGTCGTCGTGCAAATAGACCACATTTTTGCAGCCTCCTAGCTTCGGTAAAACGCGATGACGGACGTCCAGTTGTCTGTTTCATGTGCCTTGCGATTTCTCCCGTGGTCAGCCGTCTGTCTCTTCTCTCCTGTAGGACAATATACCGGTCGTCCGCCGCCGTGGTTGCTCGTGAACGACCACTGCTAAACTCTCGGACAGCTGTTCCTGTCGTTTGAAATGCTCTCCAAGCTCGTGAAACGATGCTTTGAGCGATCCCGAATTCCTCGGCCACAGTAGTCACACTTCGATCTTCTTTCAACTTCCCACTTCGATCTTCTTCCATTTTCCTTCTACTACTGGATTGCCTGTTGGCCATATCACACGGTGGAAGCAACTCGACGTCGTTCAAACCGATGTACACCGTGCAATAGCTTTCACCGAATTGCTGAGTGTACACCGACCGTGTCCTTTATACCCTTCCGAACCCCCCCCTCCCTCTACGACATGCTACATATTTGAGCATGCCCTACCGTACCGGACCCTACTGAGTGGTATTTCGGCCCGTTCTGCCTGCTCGTTCCGCTGTTATGCTAATTTCCGTCTTCACTTTCCAGTAGCTCATCAAGAGGCATCGTAAAAATGGGGTGTGGCTTTATCGTCCATTAAGACAGAATGTGGGAAAATGGCACTTTGGAACGGAAGAACATGGGGAAGGATGACCTCATTACAGTTGCCCACACCGGTTACAGTATTTCGTTCCAGTATATGGGGCTCTGTAGGTTCATTGACCTGAATGACACCCCGTTGTAGAACACCGCGTATTTATCCCTTTCACTGATGCTTTCGGGGCGATACAGGGGTGCCTACCTCACGCTGGATTAGCTGAAGGTCCAGAAACGCTAGAGATACTAAATATACTCTCATCAGTGAAGAGTACCGTCCCCCATTGCTATTCTGCACAGTCCTTATGTTCTCTGGGCCACTGTAAACGGGGTCTCCGGTGGCCAGTTGTTAATGGTACACAGAATATTGGCCGTCGGGCAAACAGTTCATCTTTGTGTGGTCGCCTGTCCACTGCGCAACAGCGATATTGTTCGTCCTGTGCTCATGTTCAGTTGTTTCGCAAGGTTACTTGCTATCTGGTGTCGATCCGTCTTGACCTGTAGGATCAGATAATAGTCCTCACTGGGGGCACTTTTTAGTGCATGACCACCACCAGTCTTTCGCACAGCTGTACCTGTAATCCTGAAGGCCGACCACGCACACGACGCTGTGCTATGGAAGGTACCAAACTCTTGGGCCACACTCATCACAGTTCTCACCTCCTCGAGCATTCCAATTATTCGACCACGAGTACAGCCAGCAGGGTATTTTCGATGGACCATTTCGTTGTCTCTAGTACACAACAAACACCAATGAAAGTTTGTAACACTGATGTACACCGTCCGGTGACTTTTGTTCAACTAATGATATTGTTCTAAGTGAGCACATTTTGTTCTCACGTGACACAAACCACACGTCATGCTCCATTATTACGCATGTGCTGTTGCACCTATCCCCAGACACGGTTCTGAGTTAATATATGTTTGGGTGCTGCTGCTATTTACGGGCGTTATTTAACTTTTTCCACTGCATCCTTAAGTTTTGCACACCAGTGAAATTATATGTAATATATCATATAAACACCCAGATCTATATGTCTCTCTGGAATGCTTGACGTCACAGAAACGTCTGCTTTGTTGCGCCATCACTTATTGATCAATTCGTGCGTGTTCTCGCGATTTCAAAATGATTGCCTGCTATGTAACAGCACTCTATAACTTTTGGATGTCAAAGTGATCGCGTGCTAAATTAAAAACATTGGATTATTAATGACTCGAACTCTATTTATCCGTTGTACAAAATTCGAATTAAAATCTTAATATCATGGCAAGTAGCGTTTGTATGTTAATTTAATTTAGCACAATTCGAATATTAATTAGTGCGCTTTAATTATAATTTACTTTTTTAAATTAACTAACTTTCCGAGTTTAGTGCTGATTACATTATACATTTTGCAAAATATCGATCTATCTAAACCTCCAACCTACAATAAAAACTGAAATCTTGCTATGTCGAAGTGAGCAAAATTGCATATAAAAAGAGAGGTCGAGCACCCTGTCGAAAATTTAGATAGTTCCGATTTGGAATGCCGGACGTCGTATTACTTTGTAGAAAACTCTTCGGTATGAAGTTTCAAACTAACCTTCGAATAGAACAGTATAAAACACGCCGTGAAGGGAATAACATGTGTGCCGGAGGAAAAATAATTTAACGCGAAAAAATCAAAGCAAAAGTTAAGGTAAGTTTACACGAAAACAACTGGACTACAAGGGAAATTGTTACACAACAACAAACATTTCGCATAGGATGTTTATTTATGGCGAGGTCTTTTGAAAAACTGAAATAAATAGCCTGTAATTTTTATTTCTAACATAAATGAGTTCTTACTATACACTGAGTGGCCACTTTGTTATGACCACCCCCTCAGTACTTCATTAGGCCACCTTTTGCCTTTAATACTGCGTCGATTCTTCGTGGCATGGACTCCACGAGATGTTGATAGGTGGTTTGTGGAATCTGAGACCATGCTTGATGAATAGCACTTTCCAGGAGTGTGAGATTGCAGGGTTGTGGATCCAGCTGTCTGATGGCTCGTTCAACTTCATCCCACAAATTCTCAATGGGGTTGAGATTTGGAGATTGTTGGGGCTATCTAAGCAAAGTAAACTCACCGGCATGTTCCTCAAACCAATCCTGTACAATACGAGCAATCTGGCAGGACGTATTATCTTCTTGAAAGTAGCTATCGCCATTGGGATAAACCACCCACATGACAGGATGCACTTGGTCCGCAACGATGTTTAGATATGATGTGCCAGTCAGACGTTGATCAACACGAATTAAAGGGCCCAAAGCATTCCAGGAAAACATTCCCCAAACCATAACGTTGCCTCCACCAGCTTGAAGGGTTGTACCAATGCATTTGGGGTCCATGCTTTCGTGCTGTTTCCGCCAAATTCTCACTCGGCCGTCGGCATAGTGCAACTAAAAACGTGATTCATCGGACCACATAATTTGTTCCCAATTATCGACTGCCCAATCCTTGTGCTCCTCTGCGAACTGGAGACGTTTTCTCTTGTTAACTGCAGACAGCAAAGGTGTTCGAACAGGCCTTCGTCTGCCATATTCCATCCGATACAGTGTACGGCGAACAGTGCGTGCAGAGATCATTTGAGGAGATCCCTGATTACGATGGTCTGTAATTTGCTGCACTGTTGCCCTTCTGTTGTCTGTTACCAGTCTGGACACTCTCCGTTCCGCCCGAGCAGTCACTAGTCGAAGACGACCACACGTTGCACGTAGAGACCCAGTTTTTTGGCTGACAGTCCAGTCTTTAAACACTTTAACAACAGCTGTTCTTGAATATTTCACGAATGCGGTGGTTTCGGTGATACTCGCTCCAATGCTCCGAGCTCCTACAATGATCCCACGTTGAAAGTCTGCCAAATCGCATTTTTTACCCATGTCGTCACCCAAAAATCACTCTACTACTGTCGCAAGCACTAAGCTTTCCTTTTTTATACAAGCCTCGCCCTCTGGCGGCAACAGCGCGCAGCCATAGCTCATTTGCTTAAAACTGTCAGGTGGTCATAATATGGTGGCCACTCAGTGTATATGTTTTTACTATATTTCCTTATAAAAAAAGCCGGCGCCTACTTGATTTGTTTCCAATCTGCTTCAATTAAAAATTTCACCGTACTATGACGCGAAAAATCTCCCAAATATTGATATTTATTAAAAGCTTAAAAACAACCGTCCTAGAACGGGCTATAGGCTAGTTAATAATAATATTTTACCTACATAGCTATTATATATATTTATAATAATTATCCTGGAGAGAGCAAAAGGTATCTACCGCGCTGTAATATCTAATGTGCCCTAACATTTCAGATTGTTCAGTAATTTTTATAAGCAGAGCTTCATCGCGTTGTCACAATGGTACGAAGAGTTAATTGGTTTCTCATCTTTAAAATATTTAGGAAGGCTGCAAATAAAGAGAGTGAAAACTTAGTAGCTCAACATGAAAAAAAAAATCGAAGAAGGAAAGGTTTTTGTCTCGCTTTCAGCAGAAACTGACATAAACAACTTTGCAACAAAAACCTGAGAGCTCAAGTTTCTTTAGAGTTTGCCTTCAATGTAAATCCCTCTATTAAAAAGCTCTAATTGTTAATTATGACAGGGAATTTTCAAATTTAGTGCAATCTAGTTTGTTCAAGCGTTTCAAGATGAAGAAACAATTTTGTACGCATATCAACCTTGTCACTACCAGAAGTAAGCATTGACACAGAAATCGCATTTCCTATCATTTTCCCGTTAATACCCTTGTTGTTTGAGCTTTATTTCAACATGTTCAGCAATGAAATTTCTGCAGAAATAGGTTCTGCTGCAACTGACAGCACTACAATGAGTGTAACAGTATATATTTTTTTAATTTCGATTTTGAAGAGAAAAATTTTTCGGTACTGAAACATATTAAGGCCAAAAGGAAAGAAGTTGCTTACGTTTTTACTTTTCTCTGGAATATTATGTCACCATTAAGGGTCGAAAGAAGAAATGTCACTTTAAACAATAGTTCTTAACTGATTTATGCCAGTTCTCGGTTTCACCTGTATCTCGTATTTACATAACATTGGTTGAATATTGTTAGTGTTGCATAGGTTTAGTCAATGATGTTTATTTATTCATACAATACTCATGAAACGCCTATAGCGTATTAAATCCGTTTGTTTTTGTGGTGTAGTAAGCACAAAGATTCACCAAGCTTTTGCAATCCACTGGGAGGCTTTTTCAAGTCAATGGTAGACATAAAAATGCATTTTTATTTTTGTAAGCACAAAGATTCGCCAAGCTTTTGCCTAAAAACGCGTTTTTATGTTTACCATTGACTTGAAAAGCCTCCCAGTGGTGTGCAAAAGCTTGGCGAATCTTTGTGCTTACTACACCACAAAAATAAACGGAGTTTATACGCTATGTGCGTTTCATGAGTATTCACAGTATTTAAAATAAAGCTTATTCCTGCAATTTTATTGACGCAAGACGTACTTGGCCAGACAGCGCCAGAATAAAACATATGTATACAAAAAGGACTTCCCCATCCCTGGGTCTCTCATTTAACAGTTGTCCCATTTTTTCAGGAAGTTTTCTGAAAAAAAAAAAGGACATGCTTATAGTACCACTTTATCCATCCGTCTGTCTGTGAGTACCCTATCCCCGTAACTATTAATTCCATTTGAAAAATTACTTCTGCATTGAAAAATTACTTCTGCATTGAAAAATTATTTCTGCATTGAAATAGCCTTGAAAACCAAGAGCTGCCACACACTTTGATGCCCGTCGCTCGCGACTATAGGTTTCACGCAAAGTAGTACTGCTCTATTAGCAAGGGCATCTCCAGATATCTTATTCTAACCTCCTTGGTTTTCGTGTAGCTAACGTCATCACATACACGCGCACAGTCTACGCGTATATTATTTTGTTTTGTTGTCATAGCAACAAAGAACACAGATGCTGCTGTGACGTCATCTAATCCAAATCATTCTCACATGACGTCAGAGATGCGTTACGTCACACAGTCAATTCTTTAGAGATTGGAAAACTTTACGTCAGGAATTTTAGTTCTATTTCATATAAGGTATAATAATAATAAATTTTATTTTTTGCAGCCGCAATATGACAGCAAAAAATAAAATTCATTATTATTACTATTATTTATATACCCTCAATATGCTTTATTACGCTGTTTAACAGAAAAAGACGAACATTTATATTCTGGTGTTCAAACTATGTTATCAGTAACCGTTCCTGTTTAATGCATAAAGGAAGGATCTATAGAGTGGAAACCGACATAGGAGCCCATGGAAATTCCTCACATAGAAAGTGGCGCCCCCACGGACCTGAAACAGAAGCAAAATGTGACGTGACCCCGTGACGTCGGCAATAGTTTCTACGGCAAACCAGCGCTCGGAGATTATCAGATGAACAACAGACACGTAAAAACCCAAAAGTTATGAATCCTGTAAGGAAAAGTATACGATCAGTAAGTAATAAGCAAAATAATACCACTTATTACAACGCTAGGGGAATTGAAATCCAAAAAGAATCTTAAAATTAATAAAGTATTGTGTGTATTCGTCTTAAACACTGCCGGATAGCAAGACAAAGTCAAAAGTGAAAGTAAAAACAGTCGTTCGGGCAAAAATCACGTGGTTCTTGGGTGTTCCCTGGGAAACCAGCTGTCAATCAACTGTAGTTCTGTTTTAGGTCGCTGGTGCGCTGCAGTCGACTTCATGACGTCATGAGTTTCAGCTTTATTCAGCCAGTGTCTTCTCTATATATCCTTCCTTTACGGTTTAATGTTTTGTTCACATCGTTTTTTCTTTCGTTCGAAGTTAGTGTTGTTTTTTTTTTCGGGTGTGTGTGATTCGAAGTCATTTAATGCATATTGTTGTTCATTTGTCTCAAAACATCGACTTTGTTTTGCGTGAATATTAACAACAACGCTGCAAATATGCCTCCTAAACGGAAAAAATCTGCTGAGGAAGTAGCTTTCTAGAAGGAAGCAGTAAAAAGACGAAAGGCAGAGCAAGAAAGGACCCGTCGGTAAATTATGTCTGCTGTGCAAAGATGGCGATCGGAATCGTCATCGCGTGGCAAATATAACTCCTCAGCAAATTGAACGAAGTCGGGAACGACACTGAATCGCAAAATGACGTCAGAACAAATCGCACAGGGTCGTGAACTGCATCAGATTGCAAACATGTTACAATCGCAAATATTACGCCAGAGACGTGGTGTTACAATCCGCCGACAAAAGCCACGAACTAGAAACCAAGCTGTTCCTGACACAGTTAACGTTGTAGAACCAAATGTAGACGCTCATAACTGTGGTTCCATGCACAGTATTTACGAATTTTGTCATGCAAAACATTTTGCGGTAGAACAGCCATCTGACAAACTTTTTTATGCAATGCTGTCAAAAAGGCAAAGTAAAATTAGATGCTATAAGATCAGCCCCTGTTACTCAGCAGTTAACGAAAGAACAGCATCAACATTCGAAAAATTTCAGGGACAGCATAAGATCAATAAATAGCGCTTTGGCGTTTGCGTCCATGGATACTAACATTGCTCCGCCTCCTGGATACGGTCCCTGTTGTTTCCGAATTAACGGACAAAGTTATCATCGAGCAGGCGTTTCGCACCCAGCAAATATGTACCAGAGAAACTTTGCTCAACTGTATATATTGGACACGGAAGAGGCTGGTGATCAAAGAATGAGAATTAGGGAAAACGCCCAGGGCAAGTCTGATGCAGGAGTTAAGCACTTTCATGTCTCAAAATAATCTTTTTGCTGAAGCATGCAAAATGCTTTATAAAGTTGAGCAAGAAATCATTAATGCATGGCGTTGATCCGGCAAAAATACACTGACGGGAAAAAAATCCCAACAGCACGAAAAAACAGTTGTAGAGGAATGAAATGGCGGCAATACATTTGTATAGGTAACATATTTAATCGATTAAGGTTTCAAGATCACAACTTATTGTAAGCGCGAGAAGAGCCACTTTAAATGTGAAATGCTGGTGCATTAATAACCGGTGTAACCGCCAGAATGTTGAATGCAAGCACGCAAACGTTCATGCATTGTGTCGTACAGATGTTGGATTTCAGTTTGGGGGATGGAGTTCCATGCCTGTTGCACTTGGTCGGTCAATACAGGGACGGTTAATGTTGGTTGGGGTGACGCTAGAGTTGTCGTCCAATGATGTCCCATACGTGCTCGGTTGGTGAAAGATCTGGTGAAATATCAGGCCACGGCAACATGTCGACACTCTGTAGAGCATGTTATGTTACAACAGTGGTATGCGGGCGAGCGTTATCCTGTTAGAAAACACCCCTGGAATGCTGTTCATGAATGGCAGCACAACAGGTTGAATCACCAGACCGACGTACAACTGTGACGTCAGGGTGCGTGGGATAACCACGAGAGTGCTCCTGCTATCATAGCAAATTGCTCCCCAGATTATAACTCCAGGTGTAGGTCCAGTGTGTCTCGGCCGCAGACAGGTTGGTTGCAGGCGCTCACCTGGCCTCCTTCTAACCAACACACGCCATCACTGGCACCCAGGCAGAACCGGCTTTCATCAGAAAACACAACAGATCTCGAATTCGTCCTCCAATGAGCTCTAGCTTGACACCACTGACGTCGCAAACGGCAGTGCTTTGGAGAAAGTGACATGCACGCTACAGGGCGTCTGGCTCGGAGCTGTTCTTCAAGTAACCGATTTGTAACAGTTCGTTGTGTCACTGTGGAGGCAACTGCAGCTCGAATTGCTGCCGCAGTCGCGGTACGATGCACCACGGCCATACGCCGTACACGGCTGTCTTCCCTCTCAGTAGTGCCACGTGGCCGGCCGGAACCCGGTCTTCTTGAGGCAGTTCCTTCCCTTGACCACCGCTGCCAACAATCATGCACAGTGGCTACATTCCTGCCAAGTCGTTCTGCAATATTGCGGAAAGAAAATTTACCTTCTCGTAGCCCTATTACACGACCTCGTTCAAACTCCGTGAGCTGTTGATAATGGCTTCTTCGTCTTCTTAAATGCATTCTTGACTAACATCAACACCTTACGTCGAATCTCAAGATAACTAACGCTCACGAACGAACGTTACAGTGCGTATTTACAGCATACCTGCTTTGCATGTTCCGAGGGGCGCTACTAGCGCCACACGTATGCACCGAGCGCGAAATTTGCATAGACGTCATCTTACAGATGTACTCTCACCGCCTACCAACTGTCGTTTATCTAACACAACCCCTTCTTGGTGTTGGGATTTTTTTACAGGGTTCACAGTCAGTGTGTACAAAAAATGTTGTGTTCCAGGAAGTGTTGACGAAATACGGAATAAAGGTTTTAAAAAACACATAACAAACAACCGGTCGTATCAAATTCCATAACCGATTGCTTGGGAAATTTTCAGAAAGCTGTGAGCCAACGTCACCACATCTATTGACATGGAATTCAAAATCTCTAAATAAATGTAAATAATTTCTATACTATAAATTTCATTTTCCCCGTTATTATTGATAGGCTTGCATCTAGTGTTTCAAATAAGATTATTAGTAACAAAGATATCGGGAAAACCTCAATTTGATTTTACGCCCCTTAACGAAACACCCATGCATTACTTGGAAAAAGAAACTGTACCCAAAATATAAGACTATTTTGTCTTAGTTAGAAATGGCATCGAAACAAAGAAAGATTTTTTTTTTCAATCGGACGTTTAAAAGCAGTTTGGGTTGGTGCGAATAAAATGTCCGGCGTGAACGAGCAGTGGAGAGAGGCCCCCACCACAGCGGAATGGAACCACCCACAGGTGCTGCGGGTATTACGTCACAGAGTTACTCTAAATAGCTAACACGGGTGTGACGAACAAGGTGCAGGCGTGGTTTGTTTGGACATAACGTGGCTTACAGCGGAAACATGCAGACGCCGGGTTTGAGAATCATCTTCCCGTATCAATTTAAACTTGGTATATTCTGCCGGAACTGCCGCTCGAAACGTTAACAAAGAGTTTGGGGAGAATGCAGCCTACGAACGAACCATTCGGCGATGGTTTGTGAAGTTTCGAAGTGGAGATACGTACCTGCAAAACGTAGCACGTAGTCACCGACCTGTTGCAGTTTCTGACGATGTCCTGTTACGTGTAGTTGAAGCGGATCCCCGGAAAACGTGTCGTGAGATAGCGGCAGAGGTAGGTGTCCAATACACGACAGTTGTTCGGCGTCTGGCTGCGCTGGGTAAGGTCAAAAGTTGGACGTGTGGCTACCGCATGAGTTGACAACTTCTAACAAGAATAGGCGTTTGGAAGTCTGCACGTCGCTGCTTACCAGGAATAAACAGGAATCTCTACTGCATAGAATCGTTACCTGCGACGAGAAGTGAGTACTTGATGATAATCGGAAACGATCTGCACAATGGGTAAGCATGGAACAGCTTGCTGGACGGCATCCTAAGCCACCCGTACACACCAAGAAGATGATGTTCCTTGTCTGGTGGCTCACAGCTGGGATAATTCATCGGAGTTGTTTGGCAACAGGCCAAACCATCACTGCAGAAAGTTATTGTGCTGAATTACACCAGATGCACCAGAAATTTCTGCAGAAACAACTGGCTTTGGTCAACAGACATGGTGTTCTTCTGCTCCAGAACAACGCCGACCCTCATGTTGTACAACGAACGATGCTGACACAAAGTGTCTTGTGCTATGAAACACTGCCTCGTTCTGCCTATTACCCGGACTTGTCTCCGACAGTCTATCATCTGTTTCGCCGCCTGGATCACTTCCCGTCCGGGAAACAGTTCACGACAGACAACGAGGTTCAACGTGTAGTTGAGGACTTTTTGGGGTCCCGGCCACGAGACGTATTTCGTCCCGGGATCATGGCCTTGCCGGACAGATGGCAACGATGTGTCGATGCTAACGGGAATTATTTTGCCCAGGTAAGTTGTTCTTACTTTTCCGCTCTCGCCGTCCACGTGTGCTGGTCCGTTGCTAGACATTTCATTCGCACCAACCCAATATTGCCGCCCTGATGGCGTAGTGGTCTAAGCGATGGCTTCTGATCATTCGTCCGAAAGGGGTCCGGGTTCGAATCCCGGTGAGGCATGGATGTTGTGTTTGTCTTACGGCACTGGCTCTTTTCCTTCCCTGGAGCCAGTGACCATAAATTAGGGACGGGCGACTGCTTATAGCCCATTGAGTTGCTCACGGTGGTCGTTAAACCTTCAATCAAAAAAAAAAAAAAAAAGAAAAAAAAACAATATTAATATCATCATCATCATCATCATTGTCAACCATTATCAATCCACTGCTGGACGAAGGTCTCCCCAAGTTTCCTCCACAACGGTCTGTCTTGTGCCAGTCTCCTCCATGTCACTCCCGCATACTATCGAATTTCATCCACCCATCTCGCATGTGGTCTTTTTCTGGGTCTTTTCCTGTCCCTTGGAATCCAATGTAAAATTTCGGCTGTCCATCGATGGTCTGTCCTTCTGGCAGTATGCCCAGCCCAATGCCATTTCAGCAATTTAACTCTGATCATGATGTCTTCCACTTTTGTCATTTTTCGGATTCACGAGTTCCTCTTCTTATCTCTCCTGGTTACACCAAGCATGCATCTCTCCATGCTGCTTTGAGTTGTCTGCAGCCTTTGTATGTCTCTTTTAGTTAAGGTCCACGTCTCTGCACCATACGTAAGCACTGGAAGGAAGCATTGATCAAACACTTTTCTTTTAAGACTTAATGGCATATTGCTCTTGAAAATTAAGCTGTTTCTTCCAAAAGCTCTCCAGGCAAGTTTTGTACGCCGATTAATTTCTTCATCAATGTGACCCTCACTTGATATCTGCTGTCCAAGATAAACGTACGTGTATGTTATCTCCAGCTTTTTTCCATCAATCGATAAATCTTCAGTTCTTGTAAAAGCATTGAACATCACTTTTGTCTTCTGAAAGTTCATTTTTAATCCCACTTCTTTACTCTTGTCAGCAAGTTCCTGGATCATACTCTGCAGCTCTGATGGGGTAGTTGCAAAAATGACAACGTCATCAGCAAAACGAAGGTGGGTTAGATAATCTCCATTAATCTTTATCCCTTGGTTTTCCCAGTTCAGTGATTGAAAGACATTTTCCAATGTGGCATTAAAGAGCTTCGGAGATATGATGTCACCTTGTCTCACTCCCTTTCCAATTTTTATGTGTGTTGTATTTTCAAACAGCCGAATCTTTGCACTTGCATTTTCATAGATGTTATTAATAATATTAATGTATGCATCTTCAATACCGCAGGATTTCAGAGCCATCCAATATTAATATATGGAATAAAATATATTTTGAATTCGATAATTTGATATCATCTGCATTTGCGCCCTCTATCGGCGAAGTTATGCATAAGAAAAACATCGAAAAGCAAGGATCATCGTTCTGACATTTCTAGCTTTCCAATGCAAAAACAATTTTTCAAATTGGACTAATAGTTGCAGAGATATGATGCCCACAGGCAGACAGTCAAAGTGATATTAAAAGCACGTACTTTTTTTACAAAAGATGTGCTAAAAATAATGTGAATGCGATGTCGTTTTAGAACAAAAATATTATTATAACTTACTAGTGTTAAATAACGAACAAATCTAACTAAATCAATTGTCACTCCGCCGTTTGTACATAGGCTCGCGCCTCTGAATACTTGAACGGTTAATATATCAAATTAAGAATGGGCGTCTCCTTAGATGTCCGTTAAACCCGGAAATAAGAGGAATAAAATAAAATATACATTGCCCTTCAGTAATGGCCTATTTTGATACGTAATTGCGTATTTGAAACACGGACTTCAAACAGTAACCAATATTTATAGTAACAAGTATTTAATTTTCAGACTATAATTAAATTTTGAAGAATTTTAAGGACTGTTTTAAAATGCTAAAAATGCGGTTCAGCCAAAAAATGGGAATTGGAGGTGATAACCAAGTCTGTGTGTTTCGTCTGATTTTCGATGGATTTCGGTCGGAACATGGACTTCAGACGGCAACCAGTATTCATGGCAACAAGTTTTGTTTTTTAAATTTCAGACTGCAAATAAATTTTAAAGAATTTTAAGGAGTGTTTTGAAAAGTCAAAGATCATGTGGGTCATCTGCTCCCAATGAAGTTCAGCTGAAATATAAGAATTGGAAGTGATAATCAGTATTTCTAGTAATATAAATACAATTTTTAAACTGTAAATACGTTTCTTTGCTTTTTCGAGGAAAGAAAAAAAAATAACCGTAATGACATAATGATGTGTTATATAAAAGAATTTTATTTGGAATGTACAATTGTAGAACAGAAATTTATATTAAAGTTTTATAAGGGGAAGACACTTTTTTTTTCCCTTTTTTTTTTTTTTTTTTTTTGCGGAATTCCAAGCGAAAATGCCAGATAATAAAGAAAATAATGTCACACCAAAAATGTGAAAATGTCAAGTGGTTATTCAAATACGTAATTACTTATCAAAATGGGCCATTACTGAATGACAATCTATATTTTAAATTATTATATGGTGCCTAATATGAAATATATGTGCCTAGTCAAAAGATACACTATATTGACAAAAGTCAACGGACACCCATTCAAAAGCAAATGAACGGATCCTCTGCGTCGTTAAGGTGCGCAATGCAGCTGCAAACGGAATAAAAGCAAGCCAGCAGCTAACCGCGATCATATAGCACTGCGAGGTTGAGTGAAAATGTCGCGGCGGGAGAGAACTGACTTTAAGAACGGAAAGATTGTTGGGTGTTATACTAGTGGGTAGTCCATAAGATAAACTGAGAGGCGATTAAACATACCCAAGTCAACTGTTTTGGATGTACTGAATAAGTGAAATGCACATGGCGTGCCCGAAGCAGCAAAATGTTCCGACACACCAAAGGAAATCAGTGGTAGAGGACGTCGGAGATTCAGGAGAGTCGTTACAGCTAATCGACAGAGTACTGCACAAGACCTCAGTGTACAGGTGAGTTAAAATGCTGAACCCGCGGCATATATACGTACCATTCGCATGTAACTTTATTCCGTGGGTCACCGTGGTCCATGCGGCTGCTCATAAGCCTTTCATCTCCACTCGGAATGCTACTCGTCGTTTCGCATGGTCTAAAGAGTATTTATCGTGGACCCTAGATCAATGGAAACGGGTCCTATGGACTGATGAATCCAGATACACGATCCATCAGTCTCATGGCCGTGTGTGGGTACAGAGGCAAACGGGGAAAGGTTTTTACTAAAGTGTACTTACTGTTCCTACGGTCAAGTCTGGAGCTGGCAGTGTACTCGTGTGGGGGTGTTTTTGAGGTATGGTCCCTGCACATTGGTTATCGTGGACAAACTTGTTAACCAGCACGTCTACTTCGGACAATTATGCTCTACCAACTCTGTTGAAGCTATGGAACCGACCCTTGTTGGTACCAGCAGGATAATGCACCGAGCCATAAATCAAGGACTGTTACGTCGTGGTTTATCGATAATTCCGTACCGTGTGTAGATCGGGCAGCACAGAACCCTGATCTTAATCCCATAGAGCACCTATGGAATGAATTAGAGCGCCGCATAAGAAGTCTGGAATCAAGGCCTACTACTAAGCAACAGTTAGCGGCAGCATTATGTGCCGAATGGAAGCGCATACCTATCGCTGTGTTCCAAAACCTTGTCGAAAGCATGTCTCGAAAGGTCAGTGCATGCATTAAGGCCACAGGTGGACCGACACCGCACAAATGTATGTCAATAAATGCTATGTTGTGTTTCTCTTCTAGATGTCCCGTGACTTTTGTTAATATAGTGTAGGTAAATGTATGAAATATTAGATAAAAGGAATATAAATTCATAAATTTACCAAATGTTTTTTGTAGTGCAGCTGGACATAATCCTTTCTCAGGCACCATGTCTTTTTAAAAAGCCTGTATTTCATACGTTTTTTAATAATTTTGCTAAATATTTTTCGATTTCCATTTACTCTGTATATCATCATCATCATCATCATCATTGTCAACCATTATCAATCCACTGCTGGACGAAGGTCTCCCCAAGTTTCCTCCACAACGGTCTGTCTTCTGCCAGTCTCCTCCATGTCACTCCCGCATATTTACGAATTTCATCCACCCATCTCCCATGTGGTCTTTTTCTGGGTCTTTTCCTGTCCCTTGGAATCCAATCTAAAATTTCGGCTGTCCATCTATGGTCTGTCCTTCTGGCAGTATGTCCAGCCCATTGCCATTTCAGGGATTTAACTCTGATCATGATGTCTTCCACTCTTGTCATTTTTCGGATCCACGAGTTCCTCTTCTTATCTCTCCTGGTTATACCAAGCATGCACCTCTCCATGCTGCTTTGAGTTTTCTGCAGCCTTTGTATGTCTCTTTTAGTTAAGGTCCACGTCTCTGCACCATACGTAAGCACTGGAAGGATGCATTGATCAAACACTTTTCTTTTAAGACATAATGGCATATTGCTCTTGAAAATTATGCTGTTTCTTCCAAAAGCTCTCCAGGCAAGTTTTGTACACCGATTAATTTCTTCATCAATGTGACCCTCACTTGATATCTGCTGTCCAAGATAAACATACGTATCTGTTATCTCCAGTTGTTCTCCATCAATCGATAAATCTTCATTTCTTGTAAAAGCATTGAACATCACTTTTGTCTTCTGAAAGTTCATTTTTAATCCCACTTCTTTACTCTTGTCAGCAAGTTCCTGGATCATACTCTGCAGCTCTGATGGGGTAGTTGCAAAAATGACTACGTCATCAGCAAAACGAAGGTGGGTTAGATAATCTCCATTAATCTTTATCCCTTTGTTTTCCCAGTTCAGTGATTGAAAGACATTTTCCAATGTGGCATTAAAGAGCTTCGGAGATATGGTGTCACCTTGTCTCACTCCCTTTCCAATTTTTATGTGTGTTGTATTTTCAAACAGCCGAATCTTTGCACTTGCATTTTCATAGATGTTATTAATAATATTAATGTATGCATCTTCAATACCGCAGGATTTCAGAGCCGTGGTAACTGCTGATGGTTTCACCGAATCAAAGGCTTTTTCATAATCGATAAAAGCCATGCACAATGGAAGTTCATATTCCCTCGCTCTTTCAATTAGTTCTCTCAGTACGTGGATATCATCTATTGTGCTGTAGCCACTCCTGAATCCAGCTTGTTCTCTCGGTTGAGCCATGTCCAGTGTTACCTTCAAGCGGTGTGAAAGAACTTTAGTGAAGATTTTATAAACCACTGATAGGAGGCTGATAGGTCTGTAGTTCCTGAGATCCTCAATGTCACCTTTTTTATGTAGCAGGATCATTGTAGCATTGTTCCAATCCTCAGGAATCTTCCCTTCATTAAGGCATCGAGTGAAAATTTGGGCGAGTACTGTTTCAATTTCTCCACTTGCTTCTTGTATGATGTCTATAGTAATTCCATCTTCTCCTGGAGCTTTCCCCCGCTTCATGTTCTTGATTGCATGAGCAACTTCTGCTGGGAGGACTGGAAGAACTCTGGTACCTTTCATGATGTCTGGAGTACATGTATCATCCCTTTCATATAATTTGGAGTAGAAATCTTTCACTCTTGTCAAAATTTCGCCTCTATTTCTTGTTATAGAACCATCTTCTTTTCTCAGAACCATAATCTGTTTTCTTCCCTTACTGAGATGTCCCTTTGCTATCTTTAGGCTTTGGTTGTTTTTAATTGCTTTCCTCACTAGCTCACAGTTGAATTTCCTTACGTCTTCAGTGATACTTTTTCGTGCTGTCTTGCATAGCTCTATATATTCCACTTTGGAAGTCACATCTTCTTTAGTTGTCCTCATCTCTCTTCTTTTTTGCATCAACATTTTGGTTTTTCCTGATAATTTGTTTACATGCAACTTGTTCTTAGACCCAGCTAATTTTGTTGCTGTTTCCATAAGAGCTTTGGTTGCTTTTCTGTTAACTTCCGAAATATCCACTTCTTCCGATGTTAGGCCTTCTAAAGCAGAGAATCTGTTCTTCAGTTCCAACTTGAAAGTATTATGGTGTTTTTTAAGGTTGGTTATGTCAATACATTCTGTTTGTCTTATGAGCTTGCCACGTTCCAGTTTAGTGTTGAGGTGCATCTTACATCTCACCAATCTATGGTCACTACCTGTGTTGAACTTGTTCAGCACACTGCAGTCTTCGATGACGAATTTTTTGTTACACATAATAAAATCAATTTCACTTGTCGTCCCAATTGGATGTCTCCATGTCCATTTCCTGTGTGGCTTTTTCTTGAAAAAGGAATTCAAGATGAAAAATCCTTCTGCCTCTGCAAACTCAACGAGAGTATTTCCACGCTGGTTTCTGTTGCCGTGACCGAATTTACCTACTGAAGTTTCATTCTGTTGCCGGTGCCCTATTTTTGCATTGAAATCTCCCATAATTATCTTCAAGTGCTGCTTACCTTTACTATTTAGATGACGAATTTCCTCATAAAATTCTTCAATTTCTTCTTCAGGATGACTTGTGGTGGGTGCATAAGTTTGAATAATCTGAGCCTGGTATCTTCTCGATAGTTGGATAACGAGTCGTGCAGCTCTGTCAGAGGAACTTTCAACTTCTACCACTTTATCCTTCAGTTTCTTGTTTATTATAAATCCAACACCACTAGTTCTGCCAGTATCTGTCCCACGATAATAGAAGAGATGTCCACTTTTCAGTTCAATGAGATCTTCTCCTTTTCTCCTTACCTCACTTAGCCCGACGATGTCCCACTTGATCCTTTGTAGTTCCTCTTCCAATTCAAGAAGCATTGAATCAGAAGATAGGGAGCGTCCGTTGTAGGTAGCCAAGGTCAGCATCAAATGGCAGCCTAGTCCGGTCCTCCGGGGATTCTTAGCACACTCTGCCTTCATGTCGCACTGGCCGCTGCCTTGGCCAGGTACATTCCAGCTGCCGGAGACTGAGGGCCAAGATTTAAGTTGTAGAGTCATTTTGGAGGTGTTTGGCCATACCTCACCACGCTGGCCAAGCGGGTTGGTGAGTGCGGGATAGCATTTCCTCTGATCCCGATGGTATAGTTATACCGCTATTTGCGGTCGTCAGAGCCCCTTTAGTGGGAACAGGATGCACCACGAGAAGGCGGGGTTGACATTTGTCAAGGAGAGGCTGTGATGTTACGCATCACCTGACCTTACATCCCCTCTGTATATAGACTGTGTGAAAACGCGTGTCAGTAGGTTGTAGTGAAAAAATCTCTTGTCAACTAAAAATATAGTGGTTAATAGTAATTAATTAAAACTGAGTAGTACACTCCTATCACTTAGACAGAAAGTGTATACATTGCCGATATTGAGCGTTATTAGAGGATAAATATTAGCAGCAAAAAACGCTGAATGAAAATGTACAAAAATGTTGAGTGAACTAATATGGGCGGTTATATTTTATAATGAAAATCATTGTTAATAACAACTGACAACATACATAGTACTGGCCGAGAAGCTGACATCGCAAGTGCTAATGTGGTCATTAATTAGCAATCATGGACTAATTAACGAAAGATAAGACACGCTGAGAATACGCAGCCGAGTGATTTGGACTTGCGCCACATTCTCGGGCATTAGCTACTGCACTTACCAAATTATACGGTATTTGTTAATATTTTAAATACTAGAAAATATAACTGAAGTTCTATGGGCAAAGAAATCCATCTCTCCCTTCACGCCATCATACATGTTGTGACGTACCTGCCAGCAGGACGCACACGACATAAAGGCAGATAGGAATCAGAATACATGTCTGCGTAGCTCAGTTGGTAGAGCGACTTGTTCCGGAATAAGCGGCCTCCGGTTCGAATCCCGGCGTAGACCAAAAATGACGGAGAAATTTACTTCGTTATAATGGCGCCCGAACTATCCGGATGACCCGACCGTTCAAAATCTTGCATTGGTGTGATGTTCTTTCCACACCGCGAGATAGGAAAAATAAGAGAATCCCTTCTCCAGCGCTTCGAAAAATAAAAATGTGTGATGTTGCATTCCACACAGCAGATTGACTGGGAGTTCTCAAGTGCACGTTCTACAGTGGATGGCTGCCTGCAACGATTCATGGTCACGGCTGACCCGTGGGCCATGCCCCCGGCCCTCTTTCGGGGGGGGGGAGATGTGACGTACCTGCCAGCAGGACGCACACGACATAAAGGCAGATAGGAATCAGAACAAATGTCTGCGTAGCTCAGTTGGTAGAGCGACTTGTTCCGGAATAAGCGGCCTCGGGTTCGAATCCCGGCGTAGACCAAAAATGACGGAGAAATTTACTTCGTTATAATGTGGTTAAGTGGTTAATATGAATTCGTGCTTGCGAATCCAAATATCAAGTTATTCCAATAGCAATGATTAATCGATTTCTGTAACGTCTTGTAAGAGAAAGGATCCACAATAAGTGCTGTTTAAATAACATGGGTGTACTAATAACACCCTGAAATCCGTTTTTATTGTTGTAATATTACAAAAAACTAGAAAACGCTAGCTTTCGCCACCACGGGTGGCTTCTTTAGGAAGAAGTATTGTTCAAATGCAAAAACAAAAACAGAGTTCCAGTTATGAAATCAAAAATTGGCGTTTGCTATAGTCGTTATACATAGAACGTGCGCGTCATATTCAAGATGTGTGATTAAGGGCGCGCATATTCATGAGCGTGCGCCATACATGTGGGAGGTCCATTGATGTTTCCTCGTTGCATACCCCGTGACTGGATAGGATTTCTATAGTTTTTCTGAAGAGGGTGGCTCTGGCGGTTGTGTATCGTGCGTTTTTCTTTATTTGTCCCCACAAAGGTGTTACAAAGCTGTTGGCGACTTCACGCGCTAGTGCCGTAGTGAGAAGACTTCTTTTGACATCTCTCTGGTGTTCCTGGAGTCTTAGTCTTAGAGACCTCTTGGCCATGCCCACGTAGTTTTTGTTTTTTTCGTCTGGGTACAAAAGGGGTAACGCTAACAACTTTGCAACACCTTTGTTGGGAGAAATAAAGAAAATCGCACGATGCACAACTGCCGGAGCCACTCTCCTCAGAGAAACAATAGAAATCCTATCCAGTCACGGGATATGCAACGAGGAAACATCAATGGCCCTCCCACATGTAATCACACATCTTGAATATGACGCGCACGTTCTGTAACATCTATGCAAACGTCTATTTTTTAACTCATAACTGGAACTCGGTTTTGGTTTTTACACTTGAATAATACTTCTGTCTGAAAAAGCCGCCCGTGGTGGCGAAAGATAGCGTTTTCTAGTTTTTTGTAATATTACACCAAAAAAAAACGGATTTCAGCGTTTTATTAGTATTACTGGTATATATTTACCCAATATTTCCGTTCTTAACATGGGTGTAGGCTAAAGTCATTTGCATGATATAATTTACTTAATTCTCTTTTGTTTCAATATAAATCAAATCCAGTGTTTCATATCTAGTCCCTTATTTGTGTTCATTTCTCCATTGGTATGTACTCAATTTTATTTTGTATGAAAATCTAACGTCTCCTGAACAGTTATCACGATGGTTATACACCTATTGAAGGCTACAACTCCAGCTTTGTCGAAGTCTCTGTAAATAGAGATAAAAATTGTATGAATCGATTCTGGATTCCCTAAATCCTAGGTAATAGTTACAGCGATTTATCTGGAAGCGCCTCCTCCATCGATTCCTTAATCAATTGCTGATGAGAGTAAACTATTGGATCGTAGCTGATACTATTTAGTTTTTTTTTTCTCCATGAAATCGTGGTGCTTAAAGTTAAATTATGAGCACTAGAAAGCTTAATTCAACTTTTCACTTAAACACTGTGACATAAATGTCCTAGAATTTGGAGAACTAGAAGAGTCAAAATGAAGTTACAGTTTTCCTTGCAGTCCACAACAATTTTATTTCACTTTGTTTCAGAAGTTCTATTTAGCCTTGTTTCAGAAGTTTTACTTCACTTGTAAAAATGTTGCGTACCTTACACACATGACCAGTCAGCGCGGATCGATGACACTTAGGTTTTAATTGAGCACAAGGATTTAAGAAATTTTAACTATGAACTTACACAAACCACGACGTATAAACATTCACTCAGGCATTAAACAGCTTGCTGTTCTGAAGTAACAACCATCTATCACACATATCACACCGTGAGTCCATATTTTATCATCGTACTTCACCTCTGACACGCGGTTAGTGCTGTCACATTGAGAAAAACTTTGGTGAGTTCATTTATGACGTTTAGTATGAAAAGTGTATTCGGGAGAAAAAGTGTAATTGTGAGTAATACAGATAGAAAGTTAGAATAAATTATGTAGGCCTACGTCACAAAACCGTACATCGGCTTAATCGCAATTATCGTCGTCATGTCGATTTCTTGCAGATCGCATTTCCACAGTCGTAATCGCTGGCTGAACTCCAAGAATGTTGCGAGCTTACTTTCTACATTGGGTGAATTATTGCTGTCTTAACACGGTATTACAGGACAATAGTTATGTATCGTGTTATGGTGACTCACTACTAGTGCGCATGCGCTTTATGACAATATACGTCATATCCCCTCTTTAGATGTCTTTAACCCTCTGCTCGCATAATATGACCTACACCTGATGAAGAGTCCGATGCGAACTTGAAAGTTCTTGTGTACTTTTAACTTATAAGTAATGTTTTAACTAAGTTGCTTTTACAATAAAGTACTTTTCTCTTGTAATATCGTGTTAAGATGGCTGTAATACACCCAATCTAATCTCAATGCGTAATCGATGGCTCTACCAAAGAATGCAGAGGTTAAAACTTGCATGAATTAATACGGAATTCCCTTTCACCCTTTATGTCTTCATTTCCTACGTAAATATAATGTTTAGTGTTTTTTACAATGATGATTCAGTTTAATACAGATCGCGTTTTTATCGTCTTCTCTATTGATGACAAAGAAAAGCACAAAACGAGATGCTTATGCGAATCATAGTTGTAACATTTGAAATGCTTTTCCCGTTTTCTCATTTTATTCGAACTTCAGATTCTTTTTTGGTGGAGCATTTATTTCAAGTGAAGTCTGATTTATAAATTTTATTTGGCCACAAATTATTATATTTGTTTATATAAACTACATTTCAAATCATTTGGTTTTTTAATTTCGGGAATTACATGTTTCCAAGAATTCTTTATCTCTCTCTCGGGGAACAAAAATAATTAAGGAAACTTACCCGATTCTTATAAATGAGATCATCTGCCCTTTCTTCCTTTTTCCATTTTTTTAGCGTTTAGAACTAAATAAATAAATGCATTCATTTTAATGCTACGCTCTTCTTATTGTTTTTTAGACGGATACACAAAGGAAATTACGCAAGTGTAATTAAATGACGCTCACGTTGTGCCGACCCTATTCTCATTATTTACATCCAAGTTATAATTTCAGAAATCAGCTGTCGTTATTTGCGAAATTAAAAATCGTTCTTAAGACCAAAAACAAATTAAATTGGATATCACATTATGTAGTCTTTATAGTGTTTGTTAAACAGCATCTAGAGCAATCAACAGCATTTGAACAGCATCTAAGCGTGCTGAAATTCTACAGCGTTTGAAGTAAAAAAAAGCGAAAGCAAAGATGAAGAGAAAACAATGAAAATGAACCAGACTTAACATATAATCTTTTTCTCCAGTAGGGCGAAAACCGAAATGTTTTCCTCGTTAATGGAGAAATGTTTTTGCAATAACGATATACAAAATGCTGGTCACATTATCTTGGACATTTCAGAGAGGAAAACAACATATGGCAAGCTGAGTGGATGGGCATAATGATGTGTTGGATTATAGAGTTATCACGGGTGTTTAGAGCGGAAGATTTATTCAGATTAGTCATTTACACATAAATTACGTGACCCGTGTCTATGCGCTGTATAACAGCCTAATACAAAAATTTGTCTCGGGGGTCACGCAAAGGTGACATGCCGCGTGAAGAACACCTGCTGCAAAACACACGCAAAAGAAAACTCGACCTTTGGCTTGACCTAAGCGCAGATCATGTCCGTCATGGAGAATATTAATGATATTAAGGTCGCGATACTCCAAGCGCTGTTCTCGGCAATTCGTGTTTTGTGGTCGCCCTTAAGCATACAAAGGTGCGCCTTTAAGTGTAATGTCTTAACTTCCGTGTCCTGTTTAAACGTGGTTTGTTTGCTGAAAAACATCGCCTGCGGATGAGAAACATTAAATTAGACACCCACACACCTACGCTTTTCATGTCATATAATAATCGGCGCCGAATTTAATTGTCTTGTGTTCCGCCATATTCCTAAAAAAATTTTGAAAATAGATATCTCTCAGTTTTAAGTGCATATATTTTACTCTGTTAAAAATTCCATTGAAATAAGTCTTGTCCGTGTGTTAATAACGTCAAGCCCATTTTCATCATTTCTTGGAGGTGACAATATTATAATACACTAACCGTGTTAGTGTATTATCAAATGTCTTACTTCTTTTATTTATTTATTTTTCAGCTGTTTTAATACAAATGCTTTAAAAGTAAATTTACATTATTACAGTTATTAATAGAAACAGCTAGGAAGACAAAGGAAAAGGCCAAACGCAGAACTGACATAAGTCTCCCTATATACACGCATCCCGTCAAGCACCACAGAGACAGCAATCCTAATTATTAAATATAAGTTAGTTAACATGCTAAATTAATTAAAAAAACATGTAAATGCAAAGGTCTTTCCCTCCTTATCTCCAACTACGTTCACATTTTCACTAACATTTTTTCTACCTTCACATATTAACAATCCACCCCCCCTCATTTCTAATTTTTATATAATAGATGAAGTTTGATTTCCTCTTAAAATATTCAAATTATTCAAGTTAGTAATCTCATGAGGTAAAGAGTTCCAGTGTTGTGGTCCCATGTAATTTGTACTTTCCTTAATATAATTAGTTCTGGGAAAGACTAATACAGTATAATTAGTTCTGGGAAAGACTAATATATTTAGTTCTGGGAAAGCCTTTAGAGATCAGTTCTGGGAAAGACTTTAGATATTAGCTCTGGGAAAGACTTTAGAGATAAGTATTTTGCTTAATATAATTAGTTCTGGGAAAGACTAATATAGTTAGTTCTAGGAAAGAATAATATAATTAGTTCTGGGAAAGACAAATATAATTAGTTCTGGGAAAGACAAATATAATTAGTTCTGGGAAAGACTAAAGATAAGTAGACTTTATATAAAGCAAGAGTACTTTGCTTAATATAATTAGTTCTGGGAAAGACTTTAGAGATAAGTACCTTGCTTCATATAATTAGTTCTGGGAAAGACTTTAAAGATTAGTTCTGGGAAAAACTTTAGAGATAAGTACTTTGCTTAATATAATTAGTTCTGGGAAAGACTATTATAATTAGTTCTGGGAAAGACTATTATAATTAGTTCTGGGAAAGACTATTATAATTAGTTCTGGGAAAGATTTTAGAGATTAGTTCTGGGAAAGACTTTAGAGATTAGTTCTGGGAAAGACTTTAGAGATAAGTACTTTGCTTAATATAATTAGTTCTGGAAAAGACTTTAGAGATTAGTTCTGGGAAAGACTTTAGAGATAAGTACTTTGCTTAATATAATTAGTTCTGGAAAAGACTTTAGAGATAAGTACTTTGCTTAATATAATTAGTTCTGGAAAAGACTTTAGAGATAAGTATAAATTCATTATTAATATTATTTTTAATCCTTTTGTACATTATCTTACTATATTTAACCTAATACTTTATTTTTAATCTTTTTGTACATTATCTTACTATATTTAACTTACTACTTTATTTTTAATCCTTTCGTACATTTTCTTAAAGTTATATAACTGGATAATAGTCAAAAAACCATATTTCCCAGGGCGTACTCTAGCGAAATGTCGAAAACTAATTGTGCTTCAACTAAATTGTGCTTCATTTGTAGGTATGGAATTATTTTTTTAATCCAAAAGTCTGAACAACTTTATTTTGTAATATCTGGAGTCTGTAAATATTCACCAAAGTGGTCTGCCCCCATGCCAGAAGGCAGTAGTGAAGGTGAGACTGCAGTAATGAGTAATATAATAACTTTAGAACCCTGGAAAAAAAGTGACAAAACTGAGAATATCGAACCAATTATACCTAAGTTTCTCAAAAGTTTAACAACAAGATGGTCAATATGTATATTCCATTTCAAATTATTTTGAAGTATAATTCTAAGATATTTAATATTGTCAACATATTCAATAACGTTCGTATAATATTACGTTCAATGCACCGGAAAAATTTCGTAGAGCGTTCATTAAGACAGATGCTACTACCAACATGAGCTGAGTCATAATTCAACGGCCGACTGTCAAAGACCTAGTGGCTGATTGTTACCAGTAAATGGTCATATTTAAGTGCTAACCTAAATTAAAGAATATTTAAGCAAATGTGAGAAAAATCCACATTACATCTTGCGAGTAAACGATATGCTGTTCATCCTGATATGTGAGAATCACCTTTAAAATCACCGCCCCAATGGCGCAGGTTTGTGATCACTCGTCCGTGATGTATCCGGGTTCGAATCCCGACGAGGCGTGGATGTTGTATTTGTGTTACGGCACTGGCTCTCTCCCTTCTCTGGAACCAGTGGCACTAAATTAGGAACCAGAGACTTCTTATAGCCATCATGTTGTTCATGGCGGTCGTTAACCCATAAATAACAACACCTAAAAATTCAAAGTTTTAATGCATGTAATTAAATGTTAAAAAGCTTCGTCTTTCTCTTTGAAATACGGTTCAATCATTGTCACTACCTGCAAAGTCTTTCTTATCACTATACTCGGCAAACTCTTCACCAGAGTCTGAACTAGTGGCGTATATTTGAGGCTACCTAAGCTAGCTGCGAAGCCCAGAGAATGTGCAAATAAAAGTCAAATAAATATACACAAATGAAAGTCAATTATTTATCAATTGTATTAAGATATGTCGATGCTTTCGCTGCGAAAAAAACAAGCGCGGATTCGCTTCTTTGACTGTGTCTGGCGAGAGAAGACCAACGAAGTAAAGCAAGCAGCTCTTCCAGTCTTCCTTGTTCTGACTCGAAGATTTTCCATACGATCACCTGCTGGCGTTTCCATGATAACATGAACGAGCTGGTGGATTTGAATGGGCCATTGTTTTGGGCAATGCTTCGCTCTGAAAAGAGAAGACTTAGACTACCTCAGTCACCGGCATGCTCCCGCCCATAAGAGCACGTGTTTCGCGAGAGTTGTTTCAGTTAAGTGTCAGTGAATTAAAATCAGTGATATTATATCTTAAATTCGTGTCTTTGTTGGATTCTAACTGTTTTGATAAATTCTGTGAAGGCTTTCCTGAACATCTACTGTCCGAACTTAAAGAACTCTATGTTTCAAATTTTGATACAGTTCGACTAAAAAATTAACTGAAGGAATTTCATTCCTTTGATGAATACAAAGTAAATCAGTAAGAGACATTACTTGTTACATAAAGTTGAATAAATTGGACAGTGTGTTTAGTGAGGTATACAAATTAGCAGACTAATATTAAACTTTTCATCCACAATTGCAACTGCCGAAAGACGTTTTTCTGCATTAGAAAGGATCAAGGTATATCTTATAACTACACAAGGATGTACATTCGAGCAACTTGACTGTTTTATCAATAGAGCAAAACGTTTTGTTTGTTTTTTTAAATATGAAAAAGTACTTGGAAGAAACATTTTATGAAAACTTTTTCACACCAAAGGAAAGAAAAATGGAGTTCATGTACAAATAAAATATTCAGAAGAGGAATGAAGTTCATGTACAAATAAGTGTTCAAATCCTAATCCTCATAATTATTTGGTATCATGTTAGCAAAAGCATGTTCCTAAAATTTAGAAAAAATAGGTAATTTTACACTGCTGGCCACCCAAAAGGCAACACCAAGAAGGAAGCATCCGATTATCCTGAAATTCGCAGCATGCGTCGCCCGCGAGATGACATGCAAACGATTAGCATTGCAGGGCGTATGCAAATCATGTGCGCCCGGCACGCCACCGAGAAGCACTATAAGAAGGGTGCACAGAAGGCGGGGTGTAAGTAGTGGAAGTGTGTAGTGCTGCCGGACCTGTGCGTGGAAAGCTTCCTGATGCCTCGTCGCAAAATACGGCAGTCATTCCAGCACGTTTCGGAGTTCGACATAGGACAATAGTGGCCTATCGCGACAGCGGTTTATCGTACCAAGACATCGGCGCCCGTGTGGAACGACATCCAGCCACAGTGAGGCGAGTTTGGATTCGGTGGGTGCAGGAGGGACGGACGGACCGACGTGAGTGATTGTAGCAGCCGCGGCACACCACTGAACGAGATGACCGGCATGTTCTGCGGCGGGCATTGACGGCTCGCACCGCCACATCACGAACGTTAGCACAGGAATTAGGGTGTGTTGCGCAACAAATTGTGTCAGCACGTACCGTTCTACGTCTTCTGCAGGAGCGGTGACTTGTCGCACGGCGCCCATTGCTTCGATTACCATTGACGTTACACCACAGGCGAGTGCGGCCACAGTGGGCCCTTGAACGCCGCACTCCGACGAGTACCGCTTCTGCCTGCAACACCACAATGGTCGGATCCGCGTGTGGCGGCACCGCCGCGAGAGATTCTATGACGCCTGCATTATGCATCGCCATATCGGTCGGTCACCTCTCGTTAAGGTTTGGGGCGCAATTGGATATGACCCCCGCAGCCCTCTGGTACGCATCGCCGGTACACTCAACAGCTACCGCTACATCTGCTACGTTTTGGAGGCTGTAGTCCTCTCTTACCTGCAGCACCGGCCAGCGGCCACGTTTCAACAGGAAAATGCGCACCGGCACGTGGCACGCTTCGTGCAACAATTCTTCACGCGCCACCGAGTGTCCCTGCTGCCGTGGCCGACCTGTCCTCCCGATATGTCGCCCATCGAACACGTCTAGTCGCTGATCGGCAACTGAGTGGCCCGGCAAGCACCACCCGCGGCTACGGCTGATCAACTGTGGCAACGTGTGGAAGCAGCCTGGACCGACATACACCAAGACCCCATCAAAACCCTCTTTCGTTCGATGCTGCGGCGTGTAGCGTCTGTTATTGCCAGCAATGGGGGCCACACAAACTATTGATGTCTGCGTGTTACCAAAGTCGCACGGGCTTGTAAGCTCAGTCGTTTCATCTTTGTATCTGTTGTTATGTGTCCAGTAAATCTGGCTTTGCTATCTCGTGTCCTTCTTGGTGTTGCATTTTGGGTGACCAGCAGTGCATTACTTAAAAATTAAAAAGGAAACTTCGCAATTAAAAACAAAACGTTAGTAGGAGGGCGGGGGGGGGGGGGTAATATAGCCCATGTCTCGGACCCAAGATAAGCCATTTGCCTCAACCATTGTCTCCATAAAAAGCGGTCTTCATTTTCTGAAAAAAAGCACAAAAAACCTCTAAATAATGAAATCCTCATGGACTTCGGAAAGGCTATCTTTACTGATTCACAATGTTATGGTTAGGGTACGACAGTGGATTATCGTTTGGGATAGCCACCCTGCACTAGAAAGGAACAACATATGTGTCAGCCGCGAGTAGCCTACTACTTAGAGCAACCGTTTTCATACTAGATGGTCGTGCGGTCAATGAGTTATAAACCTTTCATGCAGATCTCTGTAAATGGCACTTCCATAGCGTTTATCCAAAACAGGTCACGTGCATCACCACTTGATCGCGGCAACTATCTAAGACTACTGCTCGTCAGTAGTGTTGATCAGAATGCGAAAAAGAAAGGAACTTTCGGAGTCGATAAAGGGCTCATTGTGAGTGTTCATCTGGCTGGAGCGACGATTTTGAAAACAACAGAGCTGACTGGTTTCTCAAAAGCTTAAATATCCCGGGTCTTTAATCATCGTGAAAATAACACACATTTTTTGTCGAAGAGGCGTTGCTGTGGTGCGACGACAATCTGTCAGGAACGAGATCGCTGTGGTCTGAGAAACCTTGTACGGAGAAACAAGGCATCCTGTGTGCAGCAATTGAACAACATTAAATGAAGGCTGGTCCCAACCCATATCTCAGCGAATTATTCTCAGGGAATTGAAGAGGATGGGTATTAGCAGTCGCATACCTACCTAGATAGCACAGCCTTGAAATTTAACGTAGGCCCAACACTGGGCCACCGTCTTTTAGGACCAGAAGACGGTTGCTCAGCGTCGGGTCTATTTTAAATTGCATGGCTATGTTTCCTGGGTATACTGTGTGAAAACACAAATTTGCCGATGACGGTGATAGAACTCGCGTCTTCTCGCCAAGGAGTGAATTGTTCTAACAGACTAAACTACACTGAAGGAATGCATCGCTGCAGATTTGTCGTCTTGTCACGTGCTTCATCTCTAGAGTAGGTTTCAATGGGAATCGGTGATTTCAGTGGATAACAAGAAAGCTCGTCTGCTGTGGTGTCAGGAACACCATGGTTGTGCACTGAGAGACTGGATAAAAGTCATGTGCTCCGACGAGTCGCGTCACACCTCGTTCTCTACAGATGGTATGCAGAAAATTTGGCGGGAGACCATGTGGTACACGTTATATTGATATCGGGTCCCTTGATATTGCTGGAAAGTCCAATGTCCTCCAAGGATTATCTGAGCATTGTTTACGATCAATTCCATCCTGCAATGTTGACTTTTTATCCAGCAGGTGACAACTGTTTCATGGACGAAAGTGCTACTGTCCATCGCTCAAGATGCGTGCAGTAGTGGTTTAGCGAGTATTACAGCGGCTTCCACCATCTTTCCTGTCCACCACAACGCCCCGATCTGAACCCAATTGAGAACGTATAGGACAGGTTAGAAAAACAGATCTGGAAGCAAAGTCCTTTTCCGTCAAACCTGGGCCAGTTAAAGGGCTGCCAATGCCTTGTATGCTGTAGACGTAGATGTACCCCAACACCTTGTGGAATCTATACCAATCCGGGTACTCATGCATTAACAAATGTAGCAATTGTCGATACATGGCAGCACATCAGTAGAGGAAACACTAAAATAGTGCTCTAAATAACGATCAGACACAATAATAATAATAATAATATTAATACTATTATAAATAATAATAATAATAATATTAATACTATTATAAATAATAATAATAATAATAATAATAATATTATAAATAATAATAATAATAATAATAATAATAATAATAATAATAATAATAATAATAATAATAATAATAATAATAATATAATAACAATAACAAGTATTTCTTTATAATAAATAATAACAATAACAAGTATTTCTTTATAATAAATAATAACAATGTAAAGCTAAACGTTTAAGAAATACTGACTGAATGTACGTACACTGACGCAAAAAAATCCCAACACCAAGAAGGGGTTGTGTTAGATAAACGACAGTTGGTAGGCGGTGAGAGTACATCTGTAAGATGACGTCTATGCAAATTTCGCGCTCGGCGCATACGTGTGGCGCTAGTAGCGCCCCTCGGAACATGCGAAGCAGGTTTGCTGCAAATACGCGCTGTAACGTTCGTGAGGGTTAGTTATCGTTGAGATTCGATGTAGTGTGTTGATGTTAGTCAAGAATGCCTTTAAGAAGACGAAGAAGCAATTATCAACAGCTCACGGAGTTTGAACGAGGTCGTCGTGTAATAGGGCTACGAGATGGTGGATTTTCTTTCCGCAATATTGCAGAACGACCTGGCAGGAATGTAGCCACTGTGCATGATTGTTGGCAGCGGTGGTCAAGGGAAGGAACTGCCTCAAGAAGACCGGGTTCCGACCGGCCACGTGGCACTACTGAGAGGGAAGACCGCCGTGTACGGCATATGGCCGTGGCGCGTCGTACCGCGTCTGCGGCAGCAATTCGAGCTGCAGTTGCCACCACAGTGACACAACGAACTGTTCCAAATCGGTTACTTGAAGGACTGCTCCGAGCCAGACGCCCTGTAGCGTGCATTCCACTTACTCCAAACCACTGCCGTTTGCAACGTCAGTGGCGTCAAGCTAGACCTCATTGGAGGACGGAGTGGAGATCTGTTGTGTTTTCTGATGAAAGCCGCTTCTGCCTGGGTGCCAGTGATGGCCGTGTGTTGGTTAGAAGGAAGCCAGGTGAGCGCCTGCAACCAACCTGTCTGCAGCCGAGACAGACTGGACCTACACCTGGAGTTGTGGTCTGGGGAGCAATTTCCTATGAAAGCAGGAGCACTCTCGTGGTTATCCCACGCACCCTGACGGCACAGTTGTACGTCGGTCTGGTGATTCAACCTGTTGTGCTGCCATTCATGAACAGCATTCCAGGGGGTGTTTTCCAACAGGATAACGCTCGCCCGCATACCACTGTTGTAACCCAACATGCTCTACAGAGTGTCGACATGTTGCCGTGGCCTGCTAGATCACCAGATCTTTCTCCAATCGAGCACGTATGGGACATCATTGGACGACAACTCCAGCGTCACCCCCAACCAGCATTAACCGTCCCTGTATTGACCGACCAAGTCTAACAGGCATGGAACTCCATCCCACAAACTGACATCCTGCACCTGTACGACACAATGCATGAACGTTTGCGTGCTTGCATTCAACATTCTGGCGGTTACACCGGTTATTAATGTACCAGCATTTCACATTTAAAATGGCTCTTCTCGCGCTTACATTTAGCTGTGATCTTGAAACCTTAATCGATTAAATATGTTACCTATACAAATGTATTGTTGCCATTTCATTCCTCTACAACTATTTTTTCGTGGTGTTGGAACTTTTTTTCGGTCAGTGTATATCGTCTTTCCAACGATGCAAAGAATTTAGACATTCATTTTTGGTGGCCAATAAGTTGTTATAGAATTTAAATGGATTCAAATAGGTCTCAGAAAAATGAACTATGTCTCCACATAAACTCAGTTAAATATGAATTCATATGCTGTCTAGCAGTTCCGTGATGATGTTTGTTTTTCCATTTAGCTGATCCCCACAATCTTTCCATCGTTTGAGTGTGGGCCACACTTTCTGGGTCAACAAAATGATACTTATGGTTGGCCTTAAAATGGCCAAATCCGGCCTCTTCTACTACCTCAATTTCATATGATTTCCATGAATCAGAATATATTGCAACATGATTTTTGATTTCTTTCATTAGGGTTTTTGAACTTCTGTCTGGCACTTTGACTAAAAAACAGTCATTAGTAGAACAACGAATTCCCCCGAATATCCATTGTTCCGGTAAAATACGACCTGCATTAAGTTTTCTCTTCGATAATAAGGTTCCGTCGATTTCTACTATAGTCCTGGGCAGTCGATTTTTTGTTCGTCTGATCTTCGAGAACAGCTTCACAAATTTCTTGCAAATAGTTTTTGCAATCAACAGCTGTGGGACTTACCATATTCAACTGGCATTAATAACATTTAAGAGAACTCAATTCCTCACTCCAACTATAAATAAACCGAACAGCAATTACAAAAGCAATCCGACTATTCCCAAACCAATTTCCTGTGCGAAAGCCTGCTTTTCATCTGCATGTTCGAATGTTGTGCCGCCAATGAATTCTTTCACCTCCAAAGTATAGCTTCATTATACACTGAAGTGCCAGAAAAACTGGTACAGACGAGCTTGTGCAAAAATTAAGGACAAGACGGTTTTTCGAATGTAACGTCGTGCAGAAGTGCTCCACAATCGACTCAAATCATACCATAAGATCCCCAAGATGAAAGAATATGGGACAAGTGAGCAAAACCGTCCAAACAAGGAATCCAAGGGATACAAAGGCACTTTATTGAAAAGATAGCTTCGAGCACATCTGGGCAGAAGAAAGAAACTTCCCTGTGAGAGGCGGCTGCCAAGAAAAATCCAGTCTTTAGTAGGGGATATGATCACCTCTGACTGCGTTGCAGGATTTGCAACGTCTGTCCATGCTGAGGACGAGGTTGTCAAGGAGCTGTTGAGGCATCGCGGCCCATTACTCTTGTAGCGCCAATCGCATCTGCGGAATCGTTACTGGCGGCTGGTGACGTGCTGCCAAGCGTCTCCCGAGAAGGTTAAACACGTGTTCGATTAAATTTAGGTCCGAGGACCTTGCGGGCCAATCCATGCGTTGAATATCTTCACTCTCCAACAGCTCTGCAACAGCCACTGTACGATGAGGTGCAGCGTTGTCGTCCATGAAGAGGAACTCAAGACCCACAGCACATCTAAACAGACGCACGTGAGGCAGGAGAACCTTGGTACAATAGCGGACACCAGTGTCTGAACCTCCTTGGAAGATGTGGATGCCAGTACGGCTACCAAGCATGATACCGCCCCAAACGAGAACTCAGCCACCACCAAACCGGTTCGTTTCGATGATGTTGGAGGTGTGATTGCGTGTTCCCTGCTCTCTCCAGAAGTGTATACGTCCAGCATCTCTCGTCTGACTAAATCAACACTCATCCGTAAAGAGAACTCGATTCCATTGCTGATGTGTCTAGTTCTTGTGTTCCTGGCACCACAGAAACCGCCGTCTCCGATAAGCAGGCGTTAATGGCACACACCGTATTGGTCGTCGTGCAAATCGAACATCTTTGTGCAGCCTCCTGGCCATGGTAAAACGGATTAACGGACGTCCAGTTGTCTGTTGCATGTGC